>CM057450.1:989780526-990984901 GCA_016271365.2 Neoceratodus forsteri
AGGAAATAATGGGAAACTAAAATTTAGTAACTTTTGATCGGATTAATGTTTTTTCACCAAATCATCAAAAGGCACATCTGTGACACAAGACCCGTGTACCCTGAAAACTTCAGACCGAAATTCCACACCGTTTCTGCGCAGCAGTGTAAATAAGAATTTGACAAAACATGGTAATTTTCACATTTTTTTAACACTCCATATTTCCACACTCACGCATCTGACCAGAACGAAACTTGCCACATGAAGAGATCTTTGGCCCCTGATGGTGCATGGTTGAATGGTTGCGGAGTTATTAACGTCTAAAATGTTCAGTTTAACATAGAACTGGCTGTTTAACACTAATATAGGGATGCAACTGTGCCCCTGTAATATATATATATTTATGTTCTTTGTAAAAAAATATGTTTTTAATGCACTAGTTAAGGTTCAGCAACAAAAGTTGGGAAATGTGTAGTTAGGGTTTCCAACCCTAACAACCCACCCCCACCCTGCAGGCAGGAACAGGGGTGAGGTATGCCGAGGGGATACCAACTCTAATGCGCACCCCATTCTATGTGTAAGTAAGCTGAGATGGGTACAGTATATGAGAATGGGGTGAGCGTTAGGGTTGAGAACCCCATGGCATACCCCACGCCTGTTCCTGCCTGCAGGGTGCAGCGTTAGGATGGGGGTGGGTTTTTAGGGTTGGAAACCCTAACTGCACATTTTCCAACTTTTGTCACTGGAACCTTAACTAGTGCATTAACGTTTTTTGCAAAGAACTTCCTTACTTTTTGAGGTAGTATAGTCGTATCCTTATTTGCCCGTGGGAGCACAGGGCCCTTTAGAGATATTGTAATCATATTATTTCCCTGTGTTCACATCAGTCTATAATGGTATCTGTATTTGTGTGTGGTAGTGTAGGGCCTTCTGGGCCCAAGGCCCCTGCACTCCCATCCATCCATAATTGTAAAGATACTGTATTTGTCCAATCCTGTGTTGTGCAGCACCAAAGAAGCACCTTATATTGCAGTGTTATCCTGTAGGAACCACAGTAAAATGTGAAACCTGTATAACTACACACCAAATGAATATCTTTTCACTAAACCAGCAAAAGGCACATCTGTGGGGCAAGGCCTTTGTACTCTGAAAATTTTAGACAAAAAATCACAAGCCATGTCTTCACAATGGAATGACAATGAAACGACTGCACACACTTCACAATACAATGTAATCTTATGGGAAATAAAGGAAAATATAAACCCCCATAGCTCAAGAGCAAAGTAATCTGCTTTCACCAAACCAGCAAAAGGCACATTAGTGGACTACACCCTTTGTATCCAGAAAATTGCAGACCAAAATTCCCAACCATTTCTTTACTGTGAAGTGACAAAAAAAAAACAGCTGTACAAAAATTCTTTTTTCACAAATTCCGAAACAGGATCCTGTTTTGAGCCTTCTTTTTTCGCAATTTGTGAAAAAAGAAAAATCCTTTTTCACAGATTGCAAAACAGGATCCTGTGTCATAATTATTTTTTCACAAATTTGTGAAAAAGGATTTTGGCATGTTCAAAAAACACATTTCCACAAGATTTATAAAAAACAACACAAGAATATAATAGAACTGGTCCCGATTACCAGAACACATGTGTTGGTTACTTCAGAAAACATCATATTTTTCTGCCTTTTAACTGTTTCTCTTCACTAAGAAAAAACAAGATGGCGGCAGCATGAAAAAAGATTCCTTATTTGCGACAAAGGGTTGCCCACTTGTGATAAAGAATCCTTTTTCGAGGTGAACATCTAACTTTTCCCATTTAAAATAATGGGGGACTTTAAAATTTAATAACTTTTGAACGGATTAATATTTTTGTTATCAAATCTTCAAAAGGTACATCTGTGACCCAAGACCTTTCTACCCTAAAATTTCAGACCAGTATGCCAAGCCATTTTTGTGCACCGGCATGACAAAGAATTTGACCAAAAATGGTCATTTTCATATTTTTGACACACTGTATTGCCGCACCCACATATCCAACTGCAATGAAACTTGGCACGTGAAGAGATCTTTGATCCCTGATGGTGCATGCTAAATTTCATGGAAATTGGTTCAACAGTTGCAAAGTTATTAAAGTTTGAGTTTAACATAGAAGTGAAGAATGGACCCTAATATATTAAGGATACGCAACCCCCTACTGTGAATATTGTCACTATTTTTGTTTGAGTGCCAGTTGACCTGATAATATCACAAGTGGTAAAGCCACAAGTGATGTCATTGGGTCAGTAATCATGAGAACAAAAAATGCCGACAATATTTCCAGTAGGGGACTTGCGTATTCCATTTATGCCATACTTCCAAAAAAAGTGGAAAAAATTGAATTTCTTGCCATTTTTTGCTGATCTTAAAAATTCTAAAGGGTATCTATAAATGAAACATCACTCATTTTGTAGATATTTTTGTTCTGCTAAACATTTGTGCTCAAAGTACCATTGTATCGTTTTTCGTTTTAAAGTTATTTACATTTTTTGTTGCAAAAAGTGAAACAAAATTGAATTTTCTGCTGTTTTCCTGCTAATTACAAAAAAACTGAAAGGTATCTGTAAATGAAACAGCGCTTATTTTGTAGATATTTTTGTGCTGAATAAATTTCTTGCGCACAGTACCATGCTATCATTTTTTGTTTCAAAGTTATTCACATTTTGTTTTTCAAAAAAGTGAAAAGAAATGCATTTTCTGCTTTTTTTTTGCTAATTATAGAGAAAAATAAAGAGAATAGTGGATGGGCAACTATGCACAACCAGTGTATTATGCCACCGAGGGGTTCTGATTCCCTGTGACCTCGAGAGCAAAGCTCGAGAGGGCCTCGGGAATCAGAACCCCCAAGGTGGCATAACTCACTTGTTGGGCATAGAGTTGCCCATCCACTATTTTTTATAGTGTATGGTGCATCCTAAGTAAAATAAATGTTGTTTTGACACTTTTTTTTTTAAATACGGTAAAAAGAGTGCTGGTAGCCACGTCTAATTTGGGGACTGGTTGCTAAGGCTGATGTGTGGTTGGTAGGGAACAGACATTCCTGTATTTGTAGCACAGCCTTCTATTGGCTGTAAATTGGGTGTGGGAGGGAATTTCAAAAAAATTAAAGTGTCTCTATCTCTCGCTTAGCAAGAGGACGTGGGATATGAGGATGCAGTTTCATTCTGTAAGTTTATATATCTGGTTGATCTTGTTTTTAAATATTGTATATTTTATTTACCTGCATATATCTGATTAAGCCTGCCATGTTTTGTTTTATTTGGTTGATCCTGCTCGAGTCGTGGGTTCGGGTAATCATGTCGATGCCACCATTGTTGACCTGTTGATCCTGCCTTTTTTTCATTTGCATGCTTGTATGTGAAACCTCTAGAGATTTTCAAAATGTTGTTGTACAATAGTAGGGTACAATCACATTCTGTGACCTTTTAAACTATGGTACAATAACATTTTTAGAACCTCCGACTTCCATGCAAAATAAGCCCTCACCATACACTATAAATAAAAAGCAGCTATAAATGAAACACTGCTCATTTTGTAGATATTTCAGCGCTGAACAACTTTTGTGCTCACAGTACCATGCTATCATTTTTCATTTTAAAGTTATTCACATTTGAATACGGTTAGTACTGCTACTGAGGCCGAATATTCAAATGAGTTCTGAATGACCCAATCAGGACCTACTATATGTATATTTTGGACCTAGAGTGAGGATATTTCGATATCCTTACTGTAGGTTCCCAGGAAGCAAAAATATCATTGATATCTGCCCTGAAACATGCGCACAGATATGGCATAAATATATATATTATAAGGACATGGTAGCACCCCCATAGTTAGGGTTGAGTAGCATGTTTAATGTTAAACTTCAAATTTTGCACTTTGATAACTTTGCAACCGATCAGTTGATTTGCTCATAAGTGTATATGCGTTGTCTCGTGGGGCACATCTCTTGATGTGGCAAGTTTCATTCCGGTTGGATGTGCGGGTTCTCATAAAGTTGCCATTTTTTGAAGTTTTTTTCTTTATCGCCCTGCGTCCAGACGGTGTGGAATTTTAGTGAGATTTTTTTATAGTAGAAACAGTTTGGGTAGCAGAACAGGCATGCTTTGATTTGCGTAAAAATATTAATGTTTTGCAAAGTTATTCTGTTTTTCTTTTCCCATTGTTTTCAATGGGAAGATCACTTTTCAAGATAGAGGGAGAAAAATTAACCAAGGATTTGTTCTGGGGAAAAAGTATTCACTCTCATGAGACCCATTCCTGTGAGAATTAAATCATTTTTCGTGAGAGAAAAAACCTTGTTCACCAGCTGCCATCTTGTTTTCTGATTTTTTTTTTTTTTTTTTTTTTGTTTGTTTTTTTCAAAAAGAAAATTCAAAAACCATAAAAATGACATCCTGGAGAGAGACCACCACACCTAGCTGGCTGATCAGGACCGACTTGGGTGCATTCTGCACTTCAATGTTAGAGATATGCCCCAGAAGTGTGTTCTATTTACTGTTAGGAATAATTTTTTATGACCGCATGAGATGAAAAAAGAATCCTGGAATGCCCACCCCATACCCCAAGTAGAAGTTCTGAGAGGGGCAGGCTGAGGGGGAGGTCATAATATAGCAAGACTCCATTAGAAGAAACAACATTACTAAGGTGAGTAATTTTTTCTTCAAACAACATGAAGTCTTGCTATATTATGACTATTGCAGAATACACAGCAGTACCTCCAAGGAGGAGGGACAGAACCTACTTAGGGAATAGGCTGTGAAGCACGGCTGTGCCAAACCGAGCATCCCTCCTGGCCTGGATATCCAGGGAGTAATGCTTGGTGAAAGTGTGTACCATTTTCCAAGTAGCTGCTTGACATATCTCTAAGATAGGGATGTCTCTGGCAGCAGCTAGAGACGCAGCTGTACCTCTGGTAGAGTGAGCCCTCAGGCCTGAAGGGGGAACCTTTCCCAGTTTTTGATAGCAAAATTGGATACAAGAGACAATCCACCTGGCAATGGATCTCTTAGTGGCAGGTTTCCTTTTCCAACCTCACCATAAATGAGAAATAGTTGGAGGATTCAACCTGTGACCCTTGGTACGCTCTATGTAGTAACTTAGGGCCCTCTTAACATCTGAGCAGCATCCTCCTCTCACCAGAGGAGGAATGGTCAGTGAAGAACACTGGAAGAGATATAGATTGATTAAGGTGGAAATCTGAAACCACCTTAGGCAAAACTTCCTGTTAGTCCTGAGGACTACCTTATCCCTGTGGAAGGAAATAAAGTCAGTCTCCACTGACAAAGCTTGTAACTCACTTATGCGCCTGGCAGAAGTGATGGCTACTAGAAAAACAGTTTTCCAAGTCAAGTACTTAAGCTCTGCCGAAGACAGAGGTTCAAAGGGGGGTTGCATCAGCTGAGCAATGCAAACATTAAGATCCCAGGCAGGAACAGGGTCCCTGAAAGGTGGATTAGTATGAAGTAATCCTTTGAAAAACTTGGAAAATACAGGGTGAGTGGAAAGAGAAGAAGGCTTTCCTGCTGAAATAAAAGCAGAGACAGCTGCCAAATGCATTTTCAGGGTAGCTGGTCTCAGTCCCAAAGAATTAAGATGGACCATATAGTCCAAAACAATGAGCAAATCAGCAGATTCCAGGGAAATATGCTTCCCAGAACACCATATGGAAAACCTTTTCCATTTAGAGTTATAAGTAGCCCTAGTGGAAGGCTTCCTAGAAGCTTTCAGGATTTCGAGAACACCTTGAGAAAGGTGTAGGTCAGCAAATTCTAACTCCTCAAGAGCCAGGCCTTGAGGTTGAGGGATTTGAGATTCGGATACCAAACTCTCCCCTGGGCACAAGTTAACAGATTGTGGTTCCTGGGGAGACACAGGGGAAGATGGACTGGTAAGGACAGAAGGAGTGGGTACCAGGGCTGCCTGGCCCAATCTGGAGCAATCAGAATCATCTTGCAGGGCTGAGATCTGATTTTGACTAGCACCTTGAACAGGAGAGGGAAGGGGGGAAAGGCATATAGAAACTTCCTTTCCAATCGAGGAGAAAGGCATCCAGGGGGACTGAGCCCATCACTGGGGCCTGCAACAAAACAGTGAAGTTGATGATTGTCTGGGGCTGCAAAAGATCTATCTGAGGATGCCCCATCTGGCAAAACTATCCCCAGTACTGGGGATCCAATGACCATTCGTGATGGCCTGGGAAATCCTGCTGAGAGCATCTGCCAGGACATTGTCCTTGCCTGGGAGGTGAACTGCTATGAGGGAAGTGTTCAGGGAATAAGCCAGAGACCACAACTTCATTGCCTCGGTGCACAAGGCCAAAGACTGAGTGCCCCCTTGTTTGTTGATGTACCACATTGTAGTGGTGTTGTCTATTCTGACCTGTACCACTTTGTTCTGAACAGATGCAGAAAACCTGAAGTGCTAGAAAACAGCTCTGAGTTCCAACAGATTGATGTGGAGCAGAGATTCCTGAGGGGACCACACTCCCTGGGTGGAGAGGTCGCCATGTGAGCTCCCCATCCCAGAAGGGATGCATCTGTAGTAAGGGTCAAGGAGTGAGATAGAGGGATGAAGGGAACTCCTTGTCTCAGATTGCTCTGATCCTGCCACCACTGAAGGGCCTGGATCAGGGTTCGAGTCACTGGGATCAACTTGGATAGGGGATCTTTTCTTTGAGACCCAAAGGCTCTCAAGTAGAACTGAATGTCCATCATCTGAAATCTTGCTCCTTGCACTACAGCTATGGAAGCAGCCATGTGTCCTAGGAGCTGTAGGAAATGCCTTGCTGGTCGAGAGACCTGCAGAGAGAAGGAGGAGGCCAGGACCACTAGGTTCCTTACCCTTTCTAGGGGAAGGAAGGCTCTGGCCTGCTTTGTGTCCAATTCTGCACCTATAAAGGTGAGTACCTGGACAGGTTCCAGAACTGACTTTGGAAGATTGAGAAGAAAGCCCAGAGAGGTGAGCAGCTGCTGGGTAACTTGCAGGTGTGATTTGACCTGGTCTGGAGACTGACCTACAATGAGCCAGTCGTCTAGGTAGGGAAAGATGGCAATCTTTTGCCTTAAATGAGCAACTGCTACTGCCAGGCATTTTGTGAATACCCTTGGGGCAGAGGTAAGGCCGAAGGGCATTGCTCTGAACTGGTAATGGCCTGAGGGCAGTTCGAATCTGAGGTACTTTCGGTGGGAGCTTCTGATAAGAACAAGGAAGTAGGCATCCTTGAGGTCCAGGGAAGCTAGCCAGTCCCCTGGCCTTAGAGAAGGTAAAATCATTGCCAGAGTCACCATTTTGAATTTTGGTTTTAAAAGGTGCTTGTTCAGATATCTTAGGTCCAGAATGGGCCGCCATTCTCCTGTCTTTTTTGGGGTAAGGAAGTACCTGGAGTACAGACCCTGGCCTGGAGTAGGGAGAAACCCTTTCTACAGCTCTGAGAGCCAGGAGGGTTGAGACTTCTGTTTCAAGGCAAAGTCTCTAGAGGATTTGCAGATGGAAAAGATCTGATTCTCATCTTTGGAAATTTTTTGAAGCTGAGAACCAGACCCTGGCTTACTACTTCCAGGACCCACTTGTCTGATGTTAAAGACTCCCAGTCCTGAACGAAGTAAGCCAGCCTGCCCCCTACAGGTAATGGAGAACCGCCCTGGGCACCCCATCAGGGTGCCTGTTTGGCAGGGGCTTTAGGCTGAGGGGTGGGAGCAGGCCTGCTTGCACCCCGTCTGCCTCTCCCTCTGAAGAACCCCCTCTGAGCATAAGCCGAAGAGGAGGCCTGGGTTTGGTGAAAAGGCCTGCCTCTACCCTTGGGGGTCTGTCTCTGAGGAGTGGCTTGCCGCTCCTTGGCTTGTGCACTCCTATAAGTGGTTCTATATTCATCCATTTTCTTCATATAATTCTCTGTCTGCTCCCCAAACAGAGAATTTCCCACCACAGGAAAATCCATAGCCTTAGTCTGGGTATCCTGTGACATACTAGTACACCTGAGCCAAGCCAATCTACGAAAGGCCACAGATGTAGCCATGACTCTAGAGGATACATCATTAGAATCCACAGCAGCATGGAATTGCACCTTGGATGCCTCAGTACCATCAGCAGCCACCTGCTCCAGCTCCTTGGCAAGCTGGCCAGGGGCCTGTTTGGCTAAAGCCATGACCGTGTCCCATCTAGATTTTTGGTATCTTGCCACATAAACCATGTAATTTGCTTGTCTGAGTCCCAAGGACGCTGCCATGTATTGTTTTTAGCCATGGCATCAATCTTCCTGGAGTCCTTGTCAGGAGGATGTAGCAGGGAATATTAGCTTTATCACAGGCTGCAGCCTGAACTACCCCAACATGACTGCATTGCTGTGAAAGAAATTCTGTATCAGGACCTGACAAAGTGTACCTCCTGTCCATCTTTTGTCCACAGGAGGCACAGAATTAGGAGCTTTTAAAATTTTTATTGTTTGTTTCCAAATGATTTATGTAAAGGAATAGACAATCTCCTGGACTCTGGGATATCCATCATTTCCACAAAATCAGGTTCCTCCTGCTCATCCACAGCTTCCTCCAATGGGAGCTGGAGGGTTTCAGCAACCTTTTTATAAAACAGAAAATGAGAAGGGGACTCGGAAAGCGTAGGGGGAGATTCTAAAGGTCTGTCTGGGGAGATGTCCGGTTCAATGGGCACATCCAGACTCTCGAAGTCACATTCACACTGTTCATAATCATCCTACCCCTCCTCTGGTTCATAAAACTCTTCTATATCATATTCTTGAACCGTGGAACTGGCCGAACCGACCTTTTGCCAGATAGTGGCGGTTCAGACGGAACCGGAGAAAGTGACTGGACAATTTGTATTGCTTTAGCTATCTCTGCAGCAGTTGGAGAAGGAATTTTTGACTCCACACCTGCTGATTTTCTAGTTTTCTTTGCTGGAACTGGCTCCTCAGAGCCCGCTTTACGTTTGCCCGAGGAAGTCTCGCCCTGGTCAGAGAGCACTCCCTCTGGTTCGGTTGGCACCGAACCAGGCTGGCCATCCGGGTCAGCGGACTTTTTGGCCTCTCGTTCCCTGAGCCTACCAACTCTCTTATCTAGGGTAGCTGCAGGGAAGTTCTTACAAATCTGGCAGTCTGAATTGAGGTGGTCAAACCCCAGACAATATACATTGTGTGTGGGTCAGCCTTGGCAAAGGCTTCCACAGACACTTTGCTGCAAACCCAGTGGGCCCGGTTTTTCTTTGGGTTTCTAGACATAAAGCAGCCTAAGCTTAATTCCTTTAACGTGCAGTAGGCAAGACACCCTTATCGGTTCCTAACCATGTCATAGGTCGTGGAAAAAAACGTAATGAAATCCGTTTTTTTTTAGAACCGGGAACCGCACTCTAAAAGCTTTAGAATAAAGTTTTAAAACAACCTGAAGAACCGATAAACATTTACAAGTTCCACACAGAAATAAACCTGTCTATTACTTACAATACCACAGACAGAGCTTGAACCGATCGGTTTGCGGTTAAAATAATAATAATCGCAGTTAAATTTAACCGAGAAAATACTGTTTAAACCGAGAAATGAACCGAGCAGTAGGAGGAATCCCGAGCGACTGTTCAGTGAGGCGGAGTAAAGAATCTGACAGTTTCAGTTTGAAATCTTCCAGACAGAGCTTCTGTAACCGAGCTCGCGCTCCAAGTTCCATGCCTGGCATGGAAGTTAACTCTTTCACCTCCGGATCAGTTCTAATGGTGGGACAAACTGCAATAGTCATAATATAGCAAGACTTCATGTTGTTTGAATAAGAAGGCTATGCTGACAATTTGGTCACTGTTGTCCTATAAATGGAAGGGCCCTGTGCATTCACAGCTACATACCTCTAATATATATATATATATATATATACTATATGTGTATGTATGTATAGTATATGTGTGTATATATATATATTATATATATATATATATATATATATATATATATATATATATATACACATACTCATATATATATATGATGGCCTAGTGAAGATATCATATTTATCTTCACGAGAGGCTAATGATATCTCACGAGTGGCGAAGCCACTAGTGAGATATCTTGATGTCATTGGCCTCGAGTGAAGATAAATATGATATCTTCAGTCAGGCCATGTCATATTCTGTTTATACAAACATATGTTTGGGCTGAATTGTAATGGAACCCTTCCCTGAACACACATCAAAACACAGCCACAACCCAGAACACAAGGGATAACATGTCAAAAATAAAAACATATATATGGTATATTCTGCCAGTTTCAAAATATAAATAATGTTATCTGGTTGATTATGCCATTATTTTCAGCTAAAAATGTAATTTAAGCACTTATGTGGTTGATCCTGCCACTGTGATAGTCAGCCGAGCATATTACTTTCACTTTCCCCCTTCAAAGTAGCGTGACCGAGTGGTATGAAGATCGACCCGTTAGGAGATTACAGCAGTTAATAATAAAGAGGTCTGCACCCATTTAGTTAAAAAAAAACAAAAAAAAAACTGTGCAATTCTGTATTACTTTTTGTGAGAATTGCCGACTATATTCAGAAGACAGAGTGTGAGTGACATCATAGAAGCAGGAGGAAGCGCAAGCGTGTGTTGCTATAGCAACGAACGCTCGCGAGTCCTCTTGCTTCTATGACGCTGCCGACTCACACGCTCTCTGTCTTCTGAATATAGTCGGCAATTTCACAAAAAGTAATACAGAATTGCACAGTTTTTTTTTTTTAACTAAATGGGTGCAGACCTCTTTATTATTAACTGCTGTAATCTCCTAACGGGTTGATCTTCATACCACTCGGTCACGCTACTTTGAAGGGGGAAAGTGAAAGTAATATGCTCGGCTGACTATCACAGTGGCAGGATCAACCAGATAAGTGTTTAAATTATATTTTTAGATAAAAATAATTGGCAGGATCAACCAAATAGAGGTAGGTAGGTGTGTGTGTGTGTGTGTGTGTGGTTTGGGGGGGACAGGTTTTAAACAGAAGCGACGGGGCAATGTAAAGTGACAGACTTTCACTTTCAATTCAATGACGTATAGGAACGTGGAGATATCACTATGACATATAGGAACATGGAGATATCAATGATATCTTCATGGCCATAGTGATATCTCCACTACCTGTCTCAGATACTACTTTTTATCCATGAATTTATTCCCTAAACATATGTTGTATAAATATATATATATATATATATATATATATATATATATATATATATATATATATATATATATATAGAGAGAGAGAGATAATGTATAATATATCTATAGAGAGAGAGAGACATATACTCATCTACGGAGGGATGGGAGTGCAGGGTCCTAAGGACCTTGCTCTCCCACAGTAAAATAGTGACACTGTTATACTATCTCAAAAAGTAAGGAAATCAACTGCAAAAAACTTTAATGCATCAGTTAGAGTTAAAGGTGACAAAAGTAGGGAAATGTGGCATTAGGGTTTCCAACCTTAACACCCCACCCTGCACAGACCAAGAGGCGTCAGGGGCTGGCATTGGGGTCGTCTGCCCAAATGCTCACCTCATTCCATTAGAAAATAAGCTGGGTGGGTACAGTATAGGAGAATGTGGTGAGCATTAGGGCTGACCACCCCAATGCCGGCTACCAACACTGCTTGGTCTGTGCAGGGTGGGGGTGGAGTGTTAGGGTTGAAAACCCTAACGCCTCATTTACATAGAAACATAGAATTTGACGGCAGATAAAGACCGCTTGGCCCACCCAGTTTGCCCATTTCCCTACCTGCCGGATAAGCTGCAGATTCTAGTTAATCAACAGCTTACCTCCTCCTGCCCCCACTAGAATTGCCTTATGCCTGTCCCATGCATTCTTGAATTCTCTACTGTTCCTGACTCCACAACCTCGCTAGGAAGGGTTCCATGCATCCACAACTCTCTGTGTGAAAAATACTCTCTAACGTTACCTCTGAGCCGCCCCCTCTATCTTCAAATTGTGCCCCTTGTTCTTGCACATCTCTTCTTCTGAAAGATACTACCCTCTTGTACCTTGTTAATTCCTTGAGATACTTGAAAGTTTCTATCATGTCCCCCCTCTCCCGCCTTTCCTCAAGGGTATACATATTAAGCTGCTTTAGTCTCTCCTTGTATGTCTTCTGGTGCAGACCCTGCACCATTTTAGTTGCCCTCATCTGAACAGCCTCCACTCTGTCTATACGTTTGCGGAGATAGGGTCTCCAGAATTGCACGCAGTACTCCAGATGGGGTCTCACTAACTGTACAGAGGGATGACAACTTCCTGTTTTCTATTGTTGAGGCCTTTCCCTATGCATCCCAGTATCCCCCCAGCCCTCCTTACTGCCTTCTCATAGAAACATAGAATTTGACGGCAGATAAGGACCGCTTGGCCCACCCAGTCTGCCCATTTCCCTACCTGATGGATAAGTTGTAGATCCTAGTTAACCAGCAGCCTACTTTCCTACTACCCCCGCCCTGGAATTGCCTTATGACTGTCCCATGCATGCTTGAATTCCACCACTGTTTTTGACTCCACAACCTCCTCTGGAAGGCCGCTCCATACATCCACAACCCTCTCTGAAAAAATACTCTTAAATTACCTCTGAGCCGCCTCCTTCTATCTTCAAATTGCCCTTTGTTCTTGCACACCTTTTTTGAAAGATGCTACCCTCTTGGACTTTGTTGATTCCCTTGAGGTACTTGAAAGTTTCTATCATGTCCCCCTCCCCTCCTTTCCTCGAGGCTATACATATTAAGCTCCCAAGTCTCTTCATATGTCTCCAGTGCAGACCCTGCACCATTTTAGTTGCCCCTCCTCTGACAGCTTCCATCCTGTCTATGTCTTTGCGGAGGTTGGGTCTCCAGAACTGCGCAGTACTCCAGATGTGGTCTCACCAGCTGTCTGTACAGAGGGATAATAACTTCTTGTTTTCTACTGGTGATGCCTCTCCTATGCATCCCAGTATTCCCCACCCTCCTTGCTGCCCTCTCACATTGCTTGCCCACCTTTAGGTCATCTGATATGACTACCCCCAGGTCCCTTTCCATTTTTGTTGTTGTTAGTATCTCACCCCCCATTGTGTACTCTTCCCCTGGGTTTTTGTTTCCCAGGTGCATTACCTTGCACTTCTTAGCATTGAATCTAAGCTGCCATACATTTGACCATTTCTCTAACCTTGCCAAGTCCCTTCTCATCCTTTCCACCCCACCTTGTGCATCAACTCTGTTGCAGATCTTTGTGTCATCTGCAAAGAGACATACTTTTCCTTCCAGTCCCTCTGCAATGTAGCTTATAAAGACATTGAAGAGGACCGGTCCTAATACTGAACCCTGCGGTACCCCACTACTAACCCCTTTTTCAGAGTGGACTCCATTTACTATTACTCTCTGTGACCTATTCTCCAGCCAATTCTTTACCCAGGCTGTCATCTTGGGACCCACTCCCAGGCTGGCTAACTTGTATATTAATCTTTTGTGTGGGACTGTGTCAAATGCCTTGCTAAAGTCTAGGTAGGCCATGTCCACAGCCCCTCTCTGATCAACTACTTTGGTCACCCAGTCAAAGAAATCTATCAGATTTGTCTGGCATGACCTTCCTGCTGTGAATCCATGCTGCCTTGGGTCCTGGAAGGAAAGGTATGCCTCTTTGCAGATGACACAAAGATCTGCAACAGGGTTGATACACAAGGTGGAGTTTTGCCCACCTTTAGGTCATCTGATATAATTACTCCTAGGTCTCTTTTGATTTTTGTTGTTGTTATTAACTCACCCCCCATTGTGTACTCTTCCCCTGGGTTTTTGTTTCCCAGATGCATTACCTTGCACTTCTTTGCATTGAATCTGAGCTGCCACGTATTTGACCATTCCTCCAGCCTTGCCAATTCCCTTTCAATCTTTCCACCCCACCTTGTGTATCAACCCTGTTGCAGATCTTTGTGTCATCTGCAAAGAGGCATACCTTTCCTTCAGGTGCTCGCCAATGTCACTTATAAAGATATTAAAGGGACTGGTCCCAGTGCGAACCCTGCGGTACCCGCTGGATGCCTCCATTCTTCACTGTGGAACCGTTACTATTACCTTTTGCGTCCTGTTGTCCAGCCAGTTTTTATCCAGGCTACCACCTTGGGACCCACTCCAAGGCTGGCTAACTTGTGTATTAATCTTTTGTGTGAGACTGTGTCGAATGCCTTGCTAAAATCTAGGTAGGCCATATCCACAGCTCCTCCCTGGTCTACTACTTTGGTTACCCAGTCAAAGAAATCTATTAGATTCATCTGACATGACCTTCCTGCTGTGAAACCATGCTGCCTTGGGTCCTGTGCCCCACTGGCCTCTAGGTACTCAACAGTTCTTTCCTTCAGAAGTGATTCCATCATTTTCCCTACCATTGAAGTCAAACTAACTGGTCTGTAGTTTCCTGCCTCTGCCCTGCTCCCACTTTTGTGAAGTGGAATCACATTTGCCCTCCTCCAATCCTCAGGTACCACTCCATCCTCCCATGATTTGTTAAAGAGAGTAGTCAGTGGTGTTACTAGTTCTACCCTTAGTTCTTTTAGTATTCTTGGGTGAATCCCATCAGGCCCCATTGCTTTGTCTACCCTCAGTTTCAAGAGTTCTTTCAAAACCCTTTCTTCTGTGAATGGACTGGTATCGACCCCCCCATTCAGAGTTTCCCCCTTGTTTGGTTTAGGCACCTTCCCCTCTTCATCTGTTGTGAATACTGAGCAGAAATATTCGTTCAGCATCCCTGCTTTTTCACTGTCACCCTCTGCCCACATTCCTTCCCCTTTATTGAGTCTCTGTATTTCTCCCGTAGTCTTTCTTCACGTGCTAATTTACCTATAAAAGGTTTTATCCGCCTTCTTAACAGAGTTGGCCATCTTTTCCTCAGTTTGTGCCTTTGCTATTCTGACTGCCTTCCCTGCCTCCTTCTGCTTTATCTGATAAAGTTCTCTGTCCTGCTTCTTCTGTGTTTCCTTATATTTCCTGAATGCTATCCTTTTCTCCTTAACCGTCCCTGCCACCTCTTTTGAGAACAATAGTGTTTTTTTCCTTAGTTTTATTTTATTGATTTGCTTCACACAAAGGCTTGTTGCCTCTGCGATGGCTGTTTTGATTATTCCCCATTGTTCCTCCACCCCTCCCTCTTGCCCATTTGCTAGTGCTTTTCTAAGGCACTCTCTCATTTTCCCAAAGTCAGCCTTCCTAAAGTCCAATACTCTTGTTTTTGTATGACTTGACTCTATGGCTGTGTTTATTGTGAACCAACTGTTTGGTGGTCACTTGTTCCCAGATGGCTACCCATTTCTAAATCTGAGATCTTCTCCTTCCCCATTTGAGAGTACCAGGTCTAAGATTGCTCCCTCCCTCCCGCGTGGGTTCCAACACTAGCTGTCTGAGGCATGCCCCCTGTAGGGCATCAAGAATGACCCTGCTCTTGGATGTACCTGCAGCAAAGGTACTCCAGTTAACATCTGGCATATTCAGGTCCCCCATCAACAGTATCTCCCCTTTTTCTGCCATTTTAAGGATGCCTTCTCTCATTTCCTTGTCCATTTCCTCCCCCTGAGATGGGGGTCTGTATACAACCCCCATGCGGATTGTGGTGCCATTTCCTGTCTCCAGGGTGACCCATAGTGACTCGTCAACTTCCTGTTTAGTCTTTAGTTCTGTTGCTTTAATCCCTTTCCTTATATAGAGAGCTACTCCTCCTCCTCCTCTTTTACCCACCCTGTCCCTCCTGTAGACTGTGTATTCTGGTATGTTGACTTCCCACTCATGGTTCTCTGTGTACCATGTTTCAGTGACTGCCACAATATCCAGGCATCCCTCTTCCATTAAGGCCACTAGTTCAGGGAGCTTGTTGCACAGACTATGGGCATTGGTACTTATCACCTTCCATTTATTTTTTTATGGCCTTACCCCTTTTAGTCCCATCCCTCTCCTTAACACCTTTTTCTGCATTTATCCCTGTCCTGCTCGCTACTGACTTCTCTGCCTTGGTTTTTACCCCTCTAACTACTGCGCTTTGTGGGGGGAGGCTGGGATTTCCCTGCTCCTTTTCAGTGCCTCCCCCCTTGGCTAGTTTAAATGCTACCAATGAAGCATTTAAACCTGTCACCTAGGATCCTGGTTCCCCCCCCCTGGACAGATGCAGACCATCGCACCAGTATAAGTCTGTATCCCTCCAGGTGGCTCCCCAGTCCCCTATGAAGCCAAAACCCTGAGCTCCACACCAGTTTTTCAGCCATTCATTGAATCCCATGATGCGGAATACCCTAGCATCATCCTTGCCATAGACAGGCAGCACCTCCGAGAAGGTTACCGTACATGCTACTTGTCTAAGGCCCCTCCCCAACTCCACAAACTCCTCTTGCACCGCTCTGATCCCATTTACAGCCAGGTCATTTGTCCCTAGGTGGACAGTGACATCAAGCTCCCTCCCTCGTGCAGCTGCTTCCGCGATCCTGAGGATTCGCTTCCTGTCCCTCCAAGCCGTGGCGCCAGGCAGGCACCTTACCTCCCTGTCCCCTTCCTCCCCCATGTCTACCCCCCTAATGATTGAATCCCCCACCAGGAGTTGTTTCCTTCTCCTGTGGCATCTCGTGCCACCCTCCTGTGGGTCTCCTTTGTGGAGGTTCCCAGCATCCTCCTTGGTCTCCACTTAGGTGCCTCCATAGAGGAACCACTTTTTGCCAGAACAGCATATGAATTGTGGAGAGCTACAGCTGGAGGGATGCACCTCTGTTCCACCACCCTCTCCTTCCCTGAGCCCACCTTGGTCCAACCGCTCCTCTTTCTTGGCAACCTCTGAGGTAACGGTGGTGGCCCTGGTGGTCCCTGGGTGGGGGAAGAGGTTTCACGAATCCTAGCCAGGTCAGCCTGGAGACGGGCAACCTCCTCCCTCAGACCAGAGAGGTGCCGGCAAACATGGCAGAATCTCAGCCTCCAGAATGTCTCCCGGAACACTGCTGCTCCACAGCTATTGCACTGCACCACTCCCATCTTGTCTCATTTTGTGTCCCCTCTCCTGTTGCTTTGTATGCTTACTGTCTTCTTCCTCTATGTATTTTTACACTTACTTTCCTACTGCCTATGTGCCCTTACAACTCTCACCCTTCCTGTTCTGGGACAGGAACTTCCTGTAGTCTTCTGTAGTCTCCTTCCTCCGTGCTTGGATTCAGACCTCCAGCAGCCAGGGTGGGGATAAAGTTTTTTTTTTTTTTTTAAGGTCCCTTCAAGGTTGCTGAAACTAATATGTCTCAGTGATCCTTCCCTTCCTACTGCCAAACAGGAAGTTCCTGTTGTCAGTCAAATTCAGTGGCTATAAAACTAGAACTGGCTTTGGGTGGAGGAGTGGGAAGGAGGGAAACTAGTAAAAAATCTGTAGTTCTGGACTTCTGTTTCTTGCTCTGCAACCAGTCCTCTTCTGCTAGAAACAACTGGAAGCTGTAATTGGAGACAGCTGCTTTTGTGCACCTAAGCTGCTAAGCCACATCCCCAATTAGATTCATTCTCTGCTCTCCGTAAATTAAGGTGATACTGCCTCCTTTCCCTACTTTTGTCACTGTAAGCCTACCTGATGCATTAACAAAGGTTTTTGATATATATGCAATACCAGTGTGGATACATTTTGGTAAATATCAGTGATAGCTGCAGGGTGGTCTGACCTACAGTGAGGATCTCACATTTATCCTCACTGTAGGTCATTTATCCACATAGCAGGTGACTGAGAGGCACTGTCTGCACTTCATCAAAACACAGCCATAAATTGCAGTCCACTCCGGGAGTAAACAGGAGCTCACCATCAGTACAGAGCTCAGAATTCACTCGCAGGACACCTCCAAGCAGTGTGCAACCGGCATTCGCACTGAGAGGTTTGTCCCCCCTTCAGCTTGCATACAAAAAAAATAAAAATACATAAAAAAATAGTGAACAGGACAGTCAATACTTCCCTCCCTTCCCAGCCCCAACTTTCACTCTGTACCTCTCACAGTGCCTAGGTACCCAGCACGGACCTTCTTTGCTGCCTGAAAGAGCTCCCAGGATCAAAAGGCAGGATCAGCCAGATAAACGATCTGTTAAGAGAGACCCGGGTGAAAACAGAAAAATACTTGAAATAATAAACTGCCGCCTGGAAACCTCACTCCCTCGCTAAGCGGGAGCTGCCGTCGCCATGTTGTGTAACATATTCAGTCTGCTCACACTAAAAAAAAAAAAAAGCAACCAATAAAATACTGTGTTCTACAACACAAGAACATAGGGACACTACCTACCACGCTAGTATCCCTACATACAAGTAAGACCAGCAATGAAACACTGGGGTGGAAAAAAATCAAAATATAGATATATATATCTATATATATATATATATATATATATATATATATATATATATATATATATATATATATATATATATATATATATATATATATATATATATATATATATATATATATATATATATATATATATATTTTAAAACAAACAACAGTTAAATCAAAACCAAAACAACAGCATTGTATAAATGAAATATGCAGTGGGGCTACTGGAAATATCACTATTTCCCCCTTGTGCAGTTTGCCCTTGTGACCTCACTCGTGTCTACGCCACTCGTGAGGTCATAAGGTTAAACTGCACTCTGAAAGACTTAAGCACTGTTTAGATAAATGGCTGATGGCATAAGCACTGTGTGGATAAATGAAATTTATTCGCACAGTTGCTCAGATAAATGGTTTTATTTCACCCTGTTTATCTTCACCCCTATTGGATAAAAATATATATGACATGGGTGAGAGTCAGATAATAGAAAGATCTTCACAAGCTATACTTGACTCCTCCTGAGCTCACGAGTAGTGGAGTCAGGAGTGAGGTCAGAAGAGGTTGAGTGAAGGTATTGCTACTATCTCACTCTTGCCCATGTCATATTTGATTTGTACAACTAGTATATAGGTGGTTTATGATAAAAAGGATAAAATGTTACAAAAGTAAAAATGTACAAAATGTAAACTGCCACTCAAAGCATCTCTGTCTCACCCATGTCACTTTAATTTGCATAGCAGATGTTTATGTGGTTTTGTGAGGTTGTGTGATAAAAATGATTGAAAAGTTACAAAAGGAAAGAAGTTCATAATTTCAGTTGTGCCTGTCAAAGTATCTCACATTTGCTGGCTTTAGTGCTGCACCAGCATTCCATCGTTTCATTGTGACCTATCAGCCAACTCCGCCCTCTCCCTCCTCCTCATCCACTGACAATGGCCACTGGCCTGCCTCTTCCTCCTTTGTGCCCAACCTGAGTCTCTCAGGCATTGTTATATATCTATGTTTGATATGTACTGTGTAAAAACTGTACTAAGTAACCCTAGTACTTGACTGTTAGCTTTGGCTTTCCTTTGTAACAATCTGAACTTTATTCTCTGAATCAATCATTGTAATGTTTGTTTGTATCTGATCTGTGTGACGTGGAACCTTTGTAAATGAGTCTGTGACTCAAAGGTACAGTATTTTCCGAATCTGAAATAAATAAAAAAAAAAGGATAGCACTGCTATCTTCACTGTAGCCAGTGAAATAGTAATAATAGCTTGAGTAAGCAATAAGACATACCTGGGTGTTGGTAGTACTAAGATACCCATACACCCAGTGGCTTAGTGAGGAATGAGGCCACAGGTTGAGTGCTTTCAGCCCCTGGGTGTGGGGACATCTCAGTATTACCAATACCCAGCCACATCTTATTGTGCTTATAAAATGGACTTATTTTTAAAAATTAGTTGTTTTTTTTTTAATAGTAATCCAAATTTTTAATATCTAAAAGTGGTAACAAATGAGTTGTTTTTAAGCTAATGCAGTCCTTCCACCTACTGGGACTATATTGAATTTACTGCTTTGCAGTTGGATTTTTTGACCTAATGGAGATTCCATAGTTGTAGTTTCTGTGAGCTCTCAGCCCTGATTTTAAAATAGAAAGTACAGCTATGTGCCCCCTCAATCATAATGGCAAATAGTGGAAAACACGGAGCAGTCATAAATGGGATTTGTCTTTTACTGGTGTGACTAGTAGTATTTTTGATAGAGGTCTGCTTCCTGCACACCTGCCAGCATCTTGCGACCTGCACACGTTCTCTTACTCTCTCGAAATGAACTGCAACAAGGTGATGGAGACCGCAACTGAAAGTACCGGTAGAAAGCAGAAGTGGGAGACGGTCGAATTTTTTTTTGCTCATCAGTCTACCTGCTTTGTCTGTCACACCCTTTCACATGAATGAATGATATGGAAGGCAGTCAGGAAGTTGAGCAGGCAGTCGGGAGCCTGAGCTAGCAGTTGGGACAGTAGAAATCCCCTTGTAGTTTCTAGGCTGAAGCAACAGCCCTTTTTTATCCTGCTGCATAGGTCCAGAAGAGCACAGCTGTAGTTCACAGCAGCTAGAGGGCTGCCTGGAGGAAAACTGCAGAAGCGTCAGAGAGCACTACTGATTCAGTGGGATGGGTTAAGTAGCGGAACACTGGTGGTTAGATGGAACACTTTCTGGAAAACAAAGCGTGTTTCTCACATTTTTTTTAAATTTAAGTGTGTTAATAGGGGTGAACAAGAGCTTGAACTCATAACATATGCTGAATTGTGTGCTCGTTACAAGCGGGTTTTCGTCTGGAGGAAAAAACTGCTTGTGATAGCAGATGCGGTGACTACAGACCTTGTTAGCACTGGTCTAGTGTTTCATAAATAGACCATTTTGGTTAAAATTTTTACAAGTGTAAGGTGTTTGAGTGAGGGATTGTGTCAGTGGGAGTTACCAGTATTTCTATTCAATGATGTGCTTAGGTGATGTCATTTTCAACATAGTCCCTGTAATGGTTTCACACAAAAACAGTGGCTGCCATATTAAAATGTAACATTTTGCTGGCACAAGGATTTCATTGTTGTGTCAAGCATCCAGACTGCCAGCACTTTTTTTTTAACCTAGTGGTAGTACTGTTACCGTGCATGGGTCCAGGCCAGTCAGGATGCAGGGATTTAGGTACCCATTTTATAAGCAGTTTTAACCAGCACCTGTTAATATAAATATATTTATACAACAGGTGTGGGTCTGGATTGGCCAAAATAAAACTACTACGTTATGACCAACTTGCAAGATAGTACTACTACTTGCAAAGCTTGGTATGTCAGTGTAGAATGCTAAATCAGTCAGAGAGCAGTTTTAACAATGAAGCCTGCAGCTGTTTGATGCCTCTGACCACTTTGGAGTCTTCTGACAGAATGCTTTCCACTGACAACCGACCTTGCTATCAACCACGGGCTGGTGTCATTCAGGGTATTCCTCTGTTTAATCTCTGAGGGCATCCATGTGTCCTTGGAGCCAGTCCAGAAGAGGACAGAAATACCTCTTTATGGACATTTTGGACAAGGACAACTCCCTTGGAGTTGCCTTTTCCATGGCTGGGGCCATCTTGGGACCAGACTGGGGCCTCTAGCAGCATCCAGCCTAGCACACTCCACCTGTATGATTCACAAGTATGAGGTCCCTGCAGGGTCATTTTGGGGGGTTCTCGAACCATTCCTCAGCCAAGGGGCTGGTTTCATACTTGGCCTTCAGAAAGTCTGGAGGTCAGAGGGTCATGGATAAGCCCCCCACCAAGGAGTCTTAAGAAGCTTGACCATGTGACCAAAACGATCTTTGCTAGGTGAGTTACACCATGATGATTGTCACCTTTAAGTCACTCTCTCCTGGGAGTGCTGGAGCTGACAGGCAGCTGCCGGTTTGTCAAGGAGCAGGTTCTAGCGCTGGCTAAACACCAGCCCCAGATGGCCATGATTGTGGGCAACTCCTGTGCCATGGCAGCGGCCATCTCAGTGCATAGCAGGGCCTAGTTGTTGCTATCCACCTTTATGGCAGACACCCAGCATTAGCTGACCAGTGTTCCCTTCCTGGGCACTGACCTCTTTGACCGGGGGGGGGGGGCGGAAAGACACCTCACCAGGATTGAAAAGTCCACTGCTATCCTGGGCCCAGTGGCTTTGTCTCAAAAGGGCACTGAAGTTTAGAAACCTGAAAAGAAGACCTTTCAGTCTGTCCTTTCAGCCACAGCAGGGTCAATTCCAAGCCTGGCATCCCAAGGCCAAGTTCTCTGGCCAGGGACCAGAAAGAGACAAGGGTAGGGAAATTGCTGCCCCTCTGGCCTTGGTGCCAGTGGCTGGTGCCTACTCCAGTGCTGCCCAGTGATAGGTCCGGGGTGTCAACATCCTGCCTGTTCAACCACTGAACCAGCTTCCCATGGGGTGAGGGGGTGGCAGCACCACTTCTGGCCATGTTGGTCCACAATTATTATGGACAAGTGAGTACTAGGGATAGTAGGCAGAAGGTTGCCTCTTGATTTCAGGGCTCTCCTGCCTTACCGATTCCACGCCTCTCAGGAGTCCCGAGCCCTAAGGGAGGACATCGCTCAACTCCTTGCAGAAGGAACCACAGCCCATGTCCTGGATGCCCTGGCAAGTCAGGAGTACTTGGCTGGTGCCCCATACTGGATATGCATGACCTGAATCAGTTCATGCAAAAGCCTAAGTTAAGGATGGTCACCCAGAACCAGATCTTCCCCGTCCTAGACCAGGACTTATGGTTTTGCTCCCTTGATTTCCAGGATGTGTTCTCCCACATCCCTTTAAGTCCGTCCCACTGGCTGTACCTTTGGTTCCGTGCAGAAGGGGTTCTGTATCAGTTCTGGGTCATGTCCTTCCACCTCTTGTTTGCACCTAGGGTCTTCAGGTGCATGGCAGTAGTGGTAGCCTTCCTACGGTGCGAGGGCATCAGGCAGTATCACTGCCTGGATTACAGCTGGGTTGTCCAGGGAGGTCAAGGAGCAGTCTAGGGATCTTGCCCTCTGGACCTGTAGAGTCTTGGGCCTGCTTGTCAATCCAGACAAGTCTGAACTGACCCTCTTGCAGGTGATAACATTATTTGGAGCAAAACTAGACTCCCTGCGGACCGGGCACTGGATCTTACCTTCTTTGCCCATTCATTTCAGGTTGGGCTCTCACATCCTGCCCATGATTTCCTGTGGCTGCTGGGATACATGGCATTGTGCAGTAGCATGGTCTGTTAGGCCTTCTGGCAGATGTGCCACCTGTAGTGGGAGTTAGGCTGTCAGTGGTCCCAGAGCCTAAGCAACTTGGACCAGTCATGTTACATTGATCCAGCCATTTTGGGATGTCATCTAGTGGTGGCTGATCCCAGAACATCTACACCAGTTTGTCTGTCCAGAACCAACTGTCATATTAGCAATGGACATGTATATGTTGGGGTGGGAAGCACATCTGGAAGACCACAGAACCCACGGGTTCTAGTCACCCAGGGGGTACTATCACCATGTAAACCTGCTGGAACTCTGTGCAGTGCGACTAGCAATGATGACATTTGCTCCTCTAGTCAAGGGTCAGGTTGTGCAGGTCCAGATGGGCAACACCATGACCATGTTCTATCTAAAAAAGCGGGGAGGCACGCACTCCCTGCCTCTGTGTTGGGAGGCCTTATGCACCCGTGCCCTCGTGCACAGCCTGCAGACCTCCAGGTGATCTGTGTCGCAAGAGTAAACAGTCAGCTGGAAAATGCTCTAAGCTGGGTGGGAGAGACATCGCACGAGTGGTCCCTCCATCAGGAGGAGGTCTACCACCTGTTCTCCCAGTGGGGAACCCTTATGGTGGAGCGATTTCCTTCCTGTGAGAACACCAAACTGAGGCTGTTCTGTGCCCACCTCCCACAGTCCGGTACACTACTGGGTGATGCCTTCGCATGATCCTGGATCCCAGGCCTCCTGTATGCCTTTTTTCCCTTCCCCTTGATCCACAAGGTGGTGGCCAAGGCCCAGAGGGACAAGGTGCAGATGATCCTGATTGTTCCAGACTGGCCACGGCACTTCTGTTGCCCACATCTCCTCAGCCTCAGCAGCAGGCCTGTATGGTGGTTTCCTCTTCACCTGTACCTGCAGACAAGACAACAGGGGACAGTCTGGCATCAGACCTTTAGTCCTGCACCTGACAGCCTGGTTTCTGAATGGCTTGCGCTTCAGGCTTTGGGGAATTGGGAAGCTGCGCTTCACATTGTGGAGGCCTCCCAAATAGAATCGACTTGCTGTGCTACGCCTTTAAATGGAAACTATTTTCCATTTAGTTTCAAGGCAAGGAGCTTGAGCCCCTTGCCTAACCTGTGGCTGGTACCCTGGAGTATGTTTGGTCCTTCTCTCAGTTGGGACTGTGAGCGATGTCCCTTAAGGTGCATCTGACAACCATCTGTTCTTACCGGTTACAGGCTGGTATGCTGACAGTGACCCAGGAGAGGGTGGTCAGGTGCCTTTTTGTTTTGCATATTCTGTTTATCCCTCCTCACCGCACCTATCCGCCCACTCCTTTGGGCAGCCAGCCTTTACCCGTCATCGCCTCTCCTGTTCTGCCTTCCTGCTGCTGTCCACCACCTGGTTGATCCAGATGTATCCCTTCACCGGGGGGTCCCTTCTGCCCACCTGGGGCCATCAGGAGGGGAGGCCGGAGTGCATGCAGGCACTTCCATGCTTTCTTTGCCATGCGAGGGTATGCATCACTGGGAGGCTTCCTGGCTTTACAGTGTGGGGAGGTGGGGCCATTGTCATCTGGCTGACATGGGTGCTATTTTCACATTTTCCTTCCCTGTCTACAGCGCCGCTCTTGTAGTGCTCCCAATCTCCACCAGGGGCTGCTACAGAGTGAGGTAACCCCTTCAACCCACCCCAGGAGAGCAGAGCGGTCCTCTGGATGCTCTATCCTCTCCTTCCCCTGCCGACCCCTGGCGTCCCAAGTCCGTTCCCAAACCTGGGTCGCCAGCGTGGCGCAAGGTTTGGTGTCTAGCTCCTCAAACCTCAGCACCACCGGGCCGGCCTCGGGCACTTTAAGGGCCTTGACCACCTGTCCCCTCCAGTGTGTGAACCCCCACCATGGGATTTGAGCCTAAGCACAGGTGTGAGATATCACACCTGTCGTGGAAGATGGCCATCCTGGTGGCCATAACATCAGCCAGGATCAGTGAGCTCCAGGCGCTCTTGGTGGTGTCTCCATATCTTGTCTTCCATAGGGACAAGCTCACCCTTTGCCCCAACCTGAAGTTCTCCTGAGTTCCACGTTAACCAGGTGATTAACTTCTGGTATATTTTACTAACCCATCTTTGGAGTCCGACCGCAAGCTCCATACATTGGAGCTGTAAAGGGTGCTCACAAAGCCTTTGATTCTGTTCCACACAGAAAGCCAATAAAAAAGCTGGGCAACCTGGGGATAGGGGACAGACTAACAGGGTGGATAGGAAACTGGTTAGGGGCAGGATGTAGAGGATGCTCATCAATGAGTGCACTGAGAGCCCAGGGGAGTCACAAGCGGGATATCATAGGGATCAGTTCTGGGACCTGTGCTCCTCAATATCTTCATCTGCGGTATAGGAGAGGGAATCCAGAATAAGGTGCGTCTCTGAGACAGTACTGTGATCTGCAGTAGAGTGAGCACTGAGGAAGAAGTTAGAGATATGAAGAGAAACCTGGAAAATTGGAAAAGTGATCCACATTATGTCAGCTAAGTTGAATACAAAAAGTGCAAAGTGATGCACATTGGTAAACGAGAAGGAACCCTAAAACAGACTGCTGGATGGGGAGGTAAGGGTGTTGCAGATAACTGAGAAGAGAAACCTGTGGGTCACCATTAGTGATTGCCTCAAGTCCACTGCTGAGAGCAACCAAGCATACAGTAAGGCACACAGGATGCTGAGTTATATAGGAAGAGAATTAAAGAGCCCCTGATACATTAGAAAAACTTGAATAAAACGTGAGATTTAAACACAATTCAGTTTATATTTTATATATTATGTGTAATTCATTCCTGGCTTTCTTTATTACTGAGTACAGTGTATGAAACAGGATTATTGTCCCTTAGACTTCATCTGTGGGTTTCTCCTTGCCTGCACCTGACATCATAATCCTGTTTATGGCACCATAATTATCTCCACAGCAACGGACTGTGATGTCATAGTGAGAACTGCAATGTCAGTTACAGGTAAGCAGCCAGAACAGATAGGACAGTGATCCTGTTTACAAGCAAATGTTCTTAGTAATAAAGAAATAGGGGTGAGAATTACAGAAGAAATGATTAAATATAATTTAAATTGTGTTCAAATATTACATTTTTTCAAAGTTGTCACAGTGGTGTCAGGGGCTCTTTAAATAGTAGAAGAAGGGAGGTGATACTATATATCATATCAGTTTTATTTATAAAATGCGCCTTTCCAGTGATCAAGGCGCCTGTACATAAAAATATATAGACACCTCCACTGATTAAAATACAATACATCCAATCACAATTTTTTTTTTTTTTAAATAAATACTGACACATGCAATAATAGGCAGAGCGGTAACATACTTAAAGTATTATCTCAATATTTAAAATTCATCTGAAAATGCCAGGCTAAACAGATGTGTTTTAAGTGCAGTTTTGAAACTCTGGGTGGTCAGGCACTCTCTAACCCGACGACATAGAGAATTCCACAGGGTAGGATCTGCAAATGCAAAAGAAGGGGCCCCGGATATCTTCAGTTACACCCTTGGAATCTCTAGCAATCCCTTTGTAGATCGGAGCAGTCGGGAGGGGTAGTAGGGATGAAGGAGATCTTGCAGGTTGTGGGATCCCTGAGTATGTAGGGCTTTGTAGGTCAGCAAACCGACCTTGAAGGTATTACGCCACCGCACTGGCAGCCAGTGCAGTCTGCGGAGCACAGGCGTAATGTGACTGATCCTAGTTGTACCAGTCACAAGCCTGGCAGCCGCATTCTGCACCAGCTGCAGGCGGCGGATATCAACCCTCGGTAGTCCTAGGTAAAGGGCATTGCAGTAGTCAAGGCGTGAAGTCAAGAAGGCGTGGACCAACATCGGAAGATCATCAGGAGGAACCAGGTGCTTCACCCGGGCGATATTCCACAGATGGTAAAAAGAGGTCTTGACAATGGCTGACACCTGTGATTTTAGGGTTAAACCATTGTCAAAAATAATGCCCAGGTTACGCACCTGATCTGAGGTAGCCAGCTGGACACCCCCAAGCCAAAGCCCAGAAGGTTGTCCTGCTGACAAACACGCCTCCTGATGATCTGGGTCCACCACCAACACCTCAGTTTTAGCCGGGTTCAGCCGCAGCCAGGTAGCACTCATCCAGTCCTGGATCTCGGAGAGGCAGTTGTTAAACACCGAGAGGACATCCCCTCATTCGGGTACAAAAGACATGTACAATTGAGTATCATCTACATAGCAGTGAAAACTAAACCATACCATCTAATAATGTCTCCCAACAGCAGCATATACACTGCAAACTACATGGGTGACAGAATGGAGCCCTGCAGTACCCTGCAGATAGTGTGCCCTACCCTTGAGGAAAGATCAAAACCATCTGAGGATGGTACGTGACAGTACACAGATGAACCGCAGGCACTCCAGCAGCACACCATGCCCCCATCCCCGAGTACTAAGCGTTTCACCTCTTTGATGTACTAACCCTGTATAGGTCTCTGATACAGCCACACATGGGATACTGCACACATTTCTGGAGTTCACACCTCAGGAAAGACAGGGACTGCACAGAGACCATACACAGGAGGGCTACAAAGATGATCTGGGCAGCAGGGGAGGTTATATAAGGAAAGGTTGGCAGTCTAATATGTATACACTGGAGGCCAGTAAGGAAAGGGGGTATATATGCTTGAAACATAAGCGTTCTTACGAGGAGGCAACAGTGTTGGTTGTAAGGACTTGTTCTTGAGGAACAAAGGCACCCTGATGGGGGACATGGGTGGAAACCAGTGGGGGTGTGGCGTTGGGGGAGATTCATGAGGAACGTGAGAAAGATCTTCATGGATCAGGTGGCAGACAAGTGGAATAGGCTGCTTCGAAAGGAGGTCAAAGCTTGGACTGTAACAGGGTTTGAACTTTGATGGAACAGATATAAGGTAATAGTGGGACTGTGGCAGAAGAGGGGAAGGGATACCTGAAGAAAGGGGGTGATCAGGCCACTGGAGCTTTCCGATCACTAAATCCAGTTAGACCAAGCAGGGAGGGAAAAAGGGAACTTGGCAGACTGATTGGACCTCTGGGTCTTTTTCTTTCAACACAATCTGTGTTTTATATTATCGTGCCTCATTTTGACAGCTGGGTCACCATGCCCCCCCGAGAACTAAGCGCCACCTCTTTGATGTATTCAGGCCCCGGCATGGGATTTTGGGGCTCGCATAGATGATGCATAGAATTTGATAGCAGATAAGGACTGCTTGACCCACCTAGTCTGCCCATTTCCCTGCCTAACGGATTAGCTGCAGCTTGTCGTTAACCAACAGCCTGCTTCCTCCTACCCCCACTAGAATTGCCTTATGTCTTTCCCATGCATTCTTGAATTCCCCCACTGTTTTTGACTATATGACCTTTTCAGGAAGGCTGTTCCATGCATCTACAACCCTCTCTGTGAAGAAATACTTCCTCACATTACCTCTGAGCCATCCCCCCATCTTCAGATTGTGCCCCCTTGTTCTTGCACATCTCTTTTTCTGAAAGATGCTACCCTCTGATGATGATTTTGCTCAGGTCAGAGTGTACTGAGTTATGGCATCACAGTCCTGCCTATAACAAACTGAAGCAAGAAACAGCAATTGTGAGCAAGGCCAGACAAATTTATTTGGATATGCATTTGCATGCTTTGTGAAATACAGTAAAAATAAATCATCAAAATTAGCAAACATTGGTGAAATTGGTGGAAAAAATTACAAAATATGAAGAAAGCTTCTTTGGACCCCTACTGCCATACAAGCTACAGGCCAATCTCTAACCTTCCCTTTTTAGGGAAAGCGATTGAGAACGTAGTGGCCGTACAGCTGAAGAACCATTTAACCATCCATGATATCTATGAACCCCTAAGTCCGGTTTTCAGAAGAGGCACAGTACTGGGACGGCGCTGGTTTGGGTACTCGAGTGATGATCTGATGGCTAGAACTGGAAGAACCATTCCATCCTGGTTCTTCTAGATCTCTCATCAGCTTTTGTCACTGTGGACCATAGGGTTCTACTTTGAGCACCTGAGGTTCATCTGTGAACTATCGGGTGTAGTCCTCAGGTGGTTTACATCTTACCTCACTGGAAGAACACAGCGTGTGGTTTCCAGGGTTTATTCCTCGGACCCAGCTTCTCTGTCTTGTGGGGTTCCTCAGGGCTCAGTGTCATCCACCATGTTGTTTGCAGTGTATATGCTGCCCCTCGGAGACATTGTAAGAAGGTATGGGCTGAGGTTTCACTGCTATGCTGATGGTACCCAGCTCTACCTTTCTTTTGCACCCGACCAGGATGGAGCTCTCTTGTTCTTTAATAACTGCCTCAAAAAAATCCAGGAGTGGATGGATTCCAGTTGGCTGAAGTTGAACTTGGGAAAAGACAGAGGTGCTGGTTGTGGATCTGGCATGTCAGATGGGGGGGCCAGGGGTTGGTTCACCCTCTGGGCTCTATCTTGGGGGTGTTTCACTCCTGACCTCTGAACAGGTGCGTAACCTGGGGGTAATCTTTGACAAAGGGCTGACTCTGCATTCGCAGGTGTCTGCCGTCATCAAGTCCTCATTTTACCATCTGAGGAATATTTCCAGGATTAGGCACCTTGTTCCATCTGGCAATCTTCCTACGCTGGTCCATGCCTTTGTGTCCTCGCACTTGGACTATTGCAGTTCCCTTTACCTAGGGCTTCCTGGGGTGGAAATCTGCCACCTGCAGCTGGTGCAGACTGCAGTGGCTCGCCTTTTGACTGGTACCTCCCAGTCCAGTCATATTTTGCCGGTGCTGCACGGACTGCACTGGCTGCCAGTACAGTGGCATATCACCTTTAAAGTCGGTCTTCTGACTTTTAAAGCCCTACATGGACTTGGCTCGGACTACCGGAAAGAGCTCCTGTTCCCTTACTGCCCTGGGTGATCGCTCTGCTCAGCTGACGAGGCATTGCTAGAGATCCCGAGGGTTTGTTTGAAATCCTCTGGGGCCCATTCATTTATGCATGTGGCCCCTACCCTCTGGAATTCTCTACCCCGTCAGCTATGGGAGTGCATGACCGTGGAGGGATTTAAAAAGGCCCTGAAGACATATTTATGGAGTCAAGCATTTGGCGATCGACTCTACTCGCCTGACTTTATCAGTTGTTGTATATATTTTTTAAGATTTGAAATGTCTGATGTATTTTTAGACTCTGTAAGGCGCCTTGGTTTTTGAAATGCACCATAGAAATAAAGCTTATTATTAGTATTATAACTTGAAAGCAGGGGTTAAGGTCTGCACCAGGGTCCTGTGCTCAGCGTTAAGCAGATGTAAATAAACGAAAATAAGTTTGCCAGCACCAGGTAAAACTAACAGAGTGCTTTGTCTAAGCCTGCCAAGTAAGGTTGTGTGCTTACTGCCAAGTGAGATTATGTGCTAAAATATGCACCAAAGGGAATCCACACCATGCCACATGTGCTTTCAAATCCAGCGTTCTTTATTTTTTCACACAACATATGAGGTACAAGTGCTCCCACTCTTCACAGGCTCCTTACAAACTGCAGGCTTACAGGCTGCCAACCTCCTCCATTACTCCATACACAGTGTCCTAACACGTTTCACACCACTTGGTGCTTAATCATAGGAATGACACTTACAAAAATAATTCTCATTAAATAGTATTGCATTTAAAGTGACAGTGCACCAAATTGAAAAGACTACCTAAAAATTCAATTTTAATTTAATAACTTTAAAACACATTATGAAATAGATTATCGCTCATTACTTTTACACCAGTGTCCACCATTGCTCTTCGCCATTGAGAGACGTAGGAATCCACTGAATATTATTATTAGTCATGGTACCTAAAAGAAAAAAAGTTAAATTATAGTCTGGTACTAACTACATTCAACTACATAACAGCTAATGATATATAGGCATAAACCTGTACTTCTTATTTCTGTAAAAAAGGTTTTATATCAATCCTCTCGTTAAGGCCAGGTTTTTCTGACCCTCCTAATGCAAAGATCCAGTATTGTTCTCTTTTAAGTAGTACATGTCATGATTCCCTCCTCTGGGGCTTCTCATTGGTTTTTCTATACCTGGAAATGACCAACTATGTTCCTTTACATTTTTCACTTTCAACATATGCGCTGCTAGAGCATTTTTCTGGTCCCCATAATTGATAGCCCTCAAGTGTTCACCCATTCTTTCTTTTAATTTCCTTTTTGTTTTACCAATATAGAAGCTTCCACATGTACAAGATGCCATATAGATTACCCCTTCAGTTGCACAGGTTATAAATCCTCTCACTTTGGTTTCCCTATGTGTTTTAGGATTTGTAAAACTTTTTGTTTGTTTCAAGAAACTACAAAATTTACAATTACCACATTTGTAACAACCATCTTGTTGTTTTGGTAACCACATTCTGCCTTGTACTTCAAGTTCAAGTTTATTGCAGGAAAACTCCATTGAGCAAGCTCATTCACAAGGAGGTCCTGTGACATAAACACTTAAAGTACAAACACAGATAGGTAATAACAGTATATACATGAAATGCACGTTACATGATACAGGCTGGATATACATACAAGGGTATCACATAGGGTGACCACAGGTGGTAAACATTGATATGAGACAGGGAAGCGACTTACAGGTTGCATACTGATAAATGAAACATGATAACTGGTGTGTGCAATACATATATTTTGGCAGCTAGAACAAACAACAGACTACAACTGATATGTGAGGGAGGAGTGATTTGATAGAGTAGCAGTGGAGCATAAGCATAGATAAAGCCAGGAGTAGAAGGGGAATGGAAAGCAGTTAATATGATAAATCAATTATACCTTACCAGTGGATAAATATGGCACACATGGGGAAGGAAGAGACTTATTGACAGTTACAGGTGTCTTTTATTTTGGCTGAACTTAGTGATTTGTAGAAGTTTATTGAAACTGCACTAGTTAGTTTCAGTATGGTTTGTAATTGGTTCCAAATGGAGGGAAGGGCATACGCAATAGCACGTTTACCAAAGGAAATCCGCGTCCTTGGTATGTCAAGCATAATAAAGTCAGATTTTCTCAACGAGTATGCACTATGTGAGATACTAATAAGGGAGAGAGATAGCTTGGCAATTTCTGCAGGAGCAGTTTGAGTCCATAGCTCAGCATGGAGCAGGCGCCTAGTAGTAAGGGATGTCCAACCAACAGCTGCATATAAGTCACAGTGATGCGAACGGTAAGGGAGTTGGTAATGAACCGTAACGCATGGTGATAAAGGATATCCAGTTTACTTAGATTTGCAAAAGTGGTGGAAATAGATTACATCGCCATAGCGAGTAGAGGGAGAAAAGTGGCCCAGCGCTTGCTCGAGTTTCAAGGGGGAAAAGGGCCTATTTCTGTAGAAGAAACCTAACCTTGCTTTTAACCTTCTAGAGACATCTTCGACGTGGTCATTGAAAGATAATTTATTGTCGATCCAGATACCCAGATATTTAAATTTGGTTACAACTTCCAGAGGCTCGTTTAGCGTGGTGACAGTGAAGTCTTGGGCAAGGGTATTGGGGGGGCTGTGACAGCACTGCGGGAGAATATCATCGCTTTAGTGGCACATTCTGCCTTGTGCTTGTCCCGGTTGTACTGAATGAACTAAAGTGTCTTTTAAACTTTTTCCTTTCCTATGTACTATCCTGGGCTTAATTTCACTGAGGTCCCTCAGGACTGGGTCTAAACTCACTAAATGCCAGTTCTTTTTGACAATGTTACTAATTTCATTAGACTGTGCATTGTAAGTACTAACAAAATTTATTCTCTGATCTTTTATTTTTTAAGATTTTTCTTTTATGACCTTTCCATTTGGCTAACCTCTTTTTTAGCTTGCACCACTAAACTTGTCAGATATTTCCTTTCTTTAAGTCTTGTCTCCAGTAAGAAAGAACGAAGAAAGGAAATATCCGACAAGTTTAGTGGTGCAAGCTAGAAAAGAGGTTAGCCAAATGGAAAGGTCAAAGGTCATAACAAAAGAAAAATCTGAAAAAATAAAAGATCAGAGAATAAATTTTGTTAGTACTTACAATGCACAGTCTAATGAAATTAGTAACTCAGCCTCACCCAATCGAAACTTCTATTAAATACAAAAAAAAAAAGTTATGTACTTCCATTCCAACCACGTCTTCCATCACAAATGCGCTTGCATCCCTGCCCCATCAAGACCCTCCTTGATGATGATCTTGAGGTACTCAACAAATTTAAATACCTAGGATGTGAGTCAGACCAACACCTAGCATTCTATGACTGTATCACTTCACTGGTGAAGAGACTATGACAAAGAATCGGCTTCTTTTCTAAGAACAAATCACTTTTTACCATGAAGCCAGGTTACGTTTAGTCCAAACAATGTTCGTGCCACTCCTAGACTATGTGGGCATACTCTATGGCTGTTGTTCAGGCTCCCTGCTACACCAGTTAGATGTCCTGTACCATAGGGTGATACGTTTCATCTCCAGCGCCCATCGTCGCACTCACCATTGCAGTCTGTATGCCACATTGGGTTGGACCTCCCTATCAACTAGTCATCTCATCCATTCTATCACCTGGCTTTACAAAGCACTTCTGTCAACCCCCCCAAGGCATAACAAATCTCTTTCAGTGCATGGCCTGCTTATACCCTCTACGTAGTAACTCTTACATTCTAACCCCAGTAATGCTCAGGATATTCATAACTTTATGCAGTAAGCCTGGAGGGTTGGACTGCCTGGAGAGATGGAACACATGCAGATGAGTAGAATTCTTTGCACGTGAGCATCTTTCAAATACTGCCTCTACCAACTGTAGTGTTCTAACCTCTTCAGATTTTTCTCTCCGCCTGAAAGTCTGGCCGCTTGGAGTTGTCATCATCCTCTTTCGCATGAAGAAGATTCAAAAACCATAAAAACTTAAGTATATTTCATTTCTTTTACTGCCTCTACTAATTGTCGATAAAAAAAAATCTTGTTTTTTGTTTAAATTACTTATTTTTCCGGTTCCTCGTGGTTCGGTTTAACCGTGAGGGAACTGGGCTAGTTATTTACTTTCATCTGGGTTCTCTGATTAAAGAGCCTTTGATTTAGTGTATTTACTAGTTAGTTTTTTTTTATGTATATTTTACTGTTTTTGTAACTGTTCTTTTGGTTACAGAACCGCTGAGCCAGTTCATTTGTCATCTCTTTGTTTCGGTTCCTCTGGTTCCTATCGGTTCTGGAACCGACCGCAAAAAAATAAAAAAAAAAGTAACCACATTACCTCTTTTTTATTTATCAGTTAGTGTTTTTTTCTCTTTGGGCATTACCATGTCAGAGAAATCTAAAAAGAAAACCAGAGAGCCCGTTTTTAAGAATTGTTTAAAATGTAGAGATGTGTTTACTAAGGCAGACAAGCACACCTTATGTGTGGCTTGTCTGGGGTTCAAACATCTGGACCAGGATTGTGAAATATGCAAAACGCTCCCGGATAAAACCATGGAAAAACACCTTGAAAAGCTCAATAAAAGATTTCCTAGGGGCCCCTCAGGCTCTGACCAGCTGACACCTCAGTCTGCTGTGGCTGAACTCACAAGTTTGCTTACCCCTGCCACCGATATGGGCAAAAAAGGGCCAAAAAGAAGTAGAGTCATCTAACTCACCAGTTCCTTCAAAAAAACTAAAGAAAGTGAAACATGCAGAACCCTGTCCTTTTGAGGAGGATGAACCATTTCCCCCAGAGGTGTCCACTGAGCAGGACTTTGGTGCTCCCCCCCAGGTTGTCCGAGGATTATTCCTTACATTTTACATTTGTAAGGAGAATGGCAGATGCTGTGGACATTGCTACCACATAGCAGATTGGGGATGAGGAAGAAACTGAATACTTGAATATGATGGGATTAACACCCACAAAAGCTCTTCTTCTTCCAGTTTATACATTTTTTAAAAAGGACACCCTGAAACTTTGGCAGACCCCTAATTCTGTTCCTCCTATTGATAAGAAAATCGATAAAAAATATCAGTTGGATAGGACGGGAGCTGATTTCCTTTTCTCCCATCCAGACCTTCAAGAGGTTATACAGCTGGCAGCCTGTGACAAAGCCAGAGTCCCCATGTCCTCGTGTCCTCCCACCGTCCGGACAAGGACTCCAGAAAAATAGACAATATGGCCAAAAAAGGCTATTTGTCAGCTTCTTTGGCCATGAGACAGGCTACCTTTCAAGTTTATGCTGCCCAGTATTAAAAATCCATGTGGCAATCGGTACTGGACATGTCCATGAAAGCCCCCTCACCCTTGTCTGAAGACCTGGCTGAAACTGCCAGGTTTGGACTGGAGTCGGCTAAGTACCAGTTCCAGATGGTTGCTGATTCTAATGACACTGCAGCCAGATGGATGGCTAACACCGTGGCACAGAGAAGGTTTGCTTGGCTCAGGGCCACAAACCTTACTCAGAATACTCAATCCAAGGCCCTGGGCTTTCTTTTAGAGGGAAATTTTGGAGATTCCACTGTTGCCTACATGAAGAAAGTGGATGAATATAAGACCACTTATAGAAGCAACTCTTCTAAAGAGAGAACTTCTTCATCCACTAGGCCCTATGGAAGGGGGGCAGAGGAAGGTCTTTTATGACCAGACCTTTTTTCCAGCCAGTAGCTGTGCCCCAGTACCAGCAGTATCCACAGCAGGGATACTCTAGGGGTAGGGGTAGAAGGGGCTTCAGGAGGGACTCTCAGGCCTAACCTCAGCCCCAATCAAAGCAAAATCCCTGAGGCTCAGGCCGCCTCCTCCTTCCCTATCGGAGGCAGACTGTCCCACTTCCTCCAGGCTTGGCTAAACATCACCACAGACAAGTGGGTTCTGGAGGTAGTGGGTCAGGATCTGTCTCTGGATTTCAAATCTTTTCCTCCACAAAAGACCAGGGTTTACTGCTCACCTCCTCTAGCAGAGAGAATACTACTAGAAGCAGAGGTTCAGAAATTGTTACAGCTCGGAACAGTGGAATCAGTTCCTACCACCCTGAGAGGAAGAGATTTTTACTCCAGATACTTCCTAACAACAAAGAAAAGTGGGGAGTGGCGGCCAGTATTGGATCTCAGAGCTTTAAACAAGCATCTGAAAAAAACAAAGTTCAAAATGGTAACTCCGGCTCGGATATTGCCAACAATCCAAAAAGGGGACTGGCTGGCGTCACTGGATTTGAAAGATGCCTATTTCTGCATCCCCATAAAGGAATCATACAGAAAGTATCTCAGATTCAGGCTCCCTTCGTGTCATTACCAGTTTTCAACTCTTCCCTTCGGCTTCTCCTCAGCACCAAGAGTATTTACAAAATGCCTAGTAGCTGTGGTGGCATATCTTCGAAAACAGGGAGTGACTGTCTTCCCATACCTGGACGAGTGGTCGTTGGTGGGCAAGTCACCAGACCAAGTAAGGAATTCCTCTAAGATCACCCAGCACCTCTTGGAGTCCCTAGGGTTCATAATAAACCAAAAGAAATCTGCTCTTACTCCTTCTCAAATTTTGCAGTTCATAGGGGCAGAAATCAACACACTTCAGGGCAGAGCCTTTTTACCCTTAGGGTGCAAAGTCTTCAGTAAATAGCAAATTCCTTCAGTCTGCACAAGCCAAAAACTGCAAGGCAGTTTCTGCAACTACTAGGTCATATGGCTGCATCCACAGGCACAGTGCAGGGATCCAGGTTTCACATGAGGGACATCCAGTTTCACCTCAGGACTCACTGGAGTCAAAAGAGAGACCCTTTTTCAAAGCTTATTCCCGTGACAAGGGCACTATTAAGGGCCCTCTTGTGGTGGAAGGAGGAATCCAATCTAAGGCAAGGAATTCCTTTTCAGAGAGAGAATCCCTCTGTGGTCCTCACAACAGATGCATCCCTTTTGGGCTGGAGTGCTAACTTGGGGAAGCACACAACTCAGGGTACTTGGTCAGCAGCAGAGTCCCTTCAGCACATAAATTTACTGGAGCGCAGAGCAGTTCTCCTAGTCTTAAAGACTTTCTCTTCACTGGTATTGGGAAGGGTGATACAAATCATAACAGACAATATCAGCACAATGTACTGCATAAACAAGCAGAGAGGCACCAGATCAGGCCTCCTTTGCACAGAGGCCATGAAAATTTGGACTCGGGTGTACTCTTTGAAGGTATCCTTAGAGGCAATCCATTTGCCAGGAAAGGACAATACCTTGGCAGGTGCACTAAGTCGCATCAACCAGGTCCATCACAACTGGTCTCTAAACAAGCAGGTGGTACAAGTTATTTTCCGAAGGTGGGGCACTCCAGAGATAGACTTGTTCGCGTGCCACCAGAACCACCGGCTACCTCAGTATTGCTTTAGACCTCCAACACAGGGCACAGTCCCTCTGGATGCCCTGGCTCTGGATTGGTCAGGCAGGCACCTGTATGCCTTTCCCCCATTCTCTCTGGTTTTCAGGGTATTACTGAAGCTAAGATCCCTCTCGGCATCTCTGATCTTGATAGCTCCAGACTGGCCCAGGCAGCCATGGTACTCCCTTCTGCTCTCCATGTCTGTCAGCAAACCAATACAATTGCCTCTCAGGCACAATCTCCTGACCTCCAATCAGGGAACATTGTTATATCCGAATGTCAAGTCCCTTCATCTCAAAGCATGGCTCTTGAGGAGTTGGAGTATGCAGAGTTAAATCTTTCAGAAGCTGTCTTAAATATTTTAAAAGGTTATAGAAAACCTTCTACAAAGAAAACTTATTTTTCCAAATGGAAGAGATTTTCTCTCTGGTGTTCAAGTATGGACCTTACACCAAATAAGGCTGGAATTTCAGTTGTCTTAGACTATCTCATTCATTTGTATTCACAGGGTTTACAACCCAGTTCCCTAAAGGTTCATCTAACAGCAGTATCTGCCTACCTTTCTGCATAGACAAAGGTGTCAGTGGCATCAGACAAAATGTTTAAAATATTTTTTAAGGGGTTGATGCATTTGCACCCACCTCACAGAGCACGAGTGCCTGCTTGGGATCTGAACATGTGTATAGCCAAGCTCATGGGCCTTCCTTTTGAGCCCATGGTTACTGCCCATCTGAAATATGTTACTTGGAAAACAGTTTTTTTAGTAGCTATTGCTTCTGCAAGAAGAATTAGCGAGCTCCAGGCTCTCTGCATTGATCAAGACTATATCTCTTTTCACAGAGATAAAGTAGTCCTCAGAACAGACAGTTTCTTCCTAAAGTGGTTTCAGACTTTCACCTGAACCAATCAATCGCTCTGCCTGTCTTTTTCACAGACCATACCAGTTCTGGTGAAAGAAGGCTCCATAGTCTGGATGTGAAAAGGGCCATCAGCTATTACATGACAGCCGCTAAAGACCATAGAAAGGATAGAAAACAACTATTCCTTACATATGGGGATGTAGGAAAGGGTAAACCAGCTTTGAAAAGATCCATTTCTAGATGGATAGTCCAGTGTATCCAATTCTGCTACACTAAAGCAGGTAAAGAGCCCCCAACCGGGTTGAGGGTGCATTCTACAAGAGGGACTGCTGCCATTCTCGCAGCTGCCAGGGAGGTTCCCTTGGTGGACATTTGCAAAGCACCTACCTGGATAACAGAACACACCTTACAAAGCATTACAACTTAGACATTCTGTCCAGAAGTAATGCTAGGTTTGGCACAGCAGTCCTGCAGGGTCTGTTTCCAAAATAAGTTCTGTGCCCACCTCCAGTGGTACTGCTTGGTTGTCTGCATAAGGTTATGAATATCCTGAGCATTACTGGGGTTAGAAGAAAAAAATACTTACCGTAATAATCTTCTTTCTTCCCAGTGATGCTCAGATATTCATAACTTCCTTCCCTTCCAGAACTTCAGCCTCTGCACTCCGCATGCTGGTGCCACCAAGCCATGTTGTTTTGTTGAATATTTTCTGCTTTTAATCATTTTAAAACAGGGTTTTTTTCAGTGTGTTCTCCTTTTGGAGTTTTCTTTGATGTGGTTTGGTCAAATGCTGTTATTCTCCTCCCTTTGGACTTTTTTTCTGTTAAATTCCATGCTTTAATTAGGGGTAACCCCTCCTTTTGTTTATAAAATGTTAAAGTTACATTAGTCTCCCAATGCCTGACTTCCAGACTTCTCACAAATCTGAAGAGGTTAGAACATTACAGTTGGTAGAGGCAGTATTTGAAAGATGCTCAGGTGCAAAGAATTCTACTCATTTGCATGTGTTCATCTCTCCGGGCAGTCCAACCCTCCAGGCTTACTGCATAACGTTATGAATATCTGAGCATCACTGGGAAGAAAGATTACTATGGTAAGTAATTTTTTCATAAGTTAGAAGTACCCAGTGCCCGATCCCTTTTCAGCGAAATGGCCATAAGCCGTTCTGTCCCCAATTCCTGGAACAAAGCCCAATCCAGTCTCGAGCTTCAAAACCTAATCCCCTAAATAGCTTCAGAAAACTGGCCATCTGCAAACTTAACTCCTGTACATGCCTTTGAGTGATTTTCACCCCTCACTCCTTGTTTAAGCAACAAATTTCACCCCCACCTTCACCCCTACCTTGCGGTCTTCTCACCCTCATCTAGCACACCCTTCCCACCCCACTCTACCTAACTAGACCCCACCCCTACAAACACCCAGCTCCCACTCTGTGTTCCTATCCAGCCCACACCTCCCACTTACTCCCTTGCCTATCTAGCCCACACCTCCGACATACACCCACCCCGTTCTCCTTACCACTACCCCCATAATTACCGTCCCCCACTTAATGCCTCCCTCCTCAAGCCGTAGTCAAGCTACATGCTAAGCACTTCTGTTCCTATCTGCACCTTTTTTCTTACAAAGCCTTGCTGCAATCTTGCAATACTGATATTGTGCTAGCCTGTTTCCCCTGTGTATTCCAGCATCCCTGCCCTTTACCAGCTTAATATGTATTGATGTAATTATTGTACGATAAGTATTGTTGTAACTATTGTCCTTATGCGCATTGTAATATACATATATCATGATTTGCTCATGCTGTGTATATTAATTGTATGTTTAGGACCTCTTTGTAAATGAGCCTGCTCAATAGAGTATTTCCAGTCAATAAACTTGAACTTGGTTGGCCCTGCCAGTGAAGCAAGGGGGCAGACTTGATGGACCAAGAGACCCTGTTCACTAGATTACGGTGTAAATACCTGATTTGCAGAACAAAAATTCTGCATTTCCCATTCTTAGGAAGAACAATGGTCAAAAAAAGTAGAAATGATGAGATTTGGCTAGTTTTGCAACACATAGGTAAAAAAATAAACTAGTTCATGTGGGACAGTTAAATAAAACAATGATGGGACCAGTTTAAAAATGAGAAAACATGAAAGTTAAATGTAGCTGCTTTAACATTATAATGTGACACCTCTCATTCTAGTATATCCATTGTCCTTTATGGGATTCTCTTCTCATTACATTTTGCCGCTGTTCACCAAAGCTGTCTTTAATTATTTTGAGTTTTGTGTTGCTCAGCTGTGGACATATATTGACATCTCTGGTTGACAAGTAATGCAGAGGAATTTGTTCCAGTGGTGGGAAAGAAAATAAATGAAGGAAAGACGCTCATTTGTTTTCATATGAGAAACCAAGCTTCTTCTCTTTCCGAAAGAAATAAAATGAGGGATTGTTGCCTGTGCATGGAGTTTTACATTGGCCAAGATGAACCACTTTATTTTGTGAAGGTGGAATATTAAAATATTATTAAATTGTCCAGTTTTATCTGTGATAAAATGAAGACGAAATAGTTTGGCCAGAAGACTTCGTATGTGGATTCCCTTTGATATGCTTGTTAGCAACAGATACTACTTAGTTTGACTGCCAAAAAACTGATTGTCTGACTTTCCTCCTCAGCCTGCTCTTCCTTACCCATAATGTTCTTGTATTCCAGTGCCTGTTTGCTCACTCCCTGCGGAAATTCTCCATGAGAGACTGGGGGATAGAGCAGAAGTGGATGTCTGTCCTCCTGCCCCTGCTGCTGCTCTATAATGGTATGTCCTAATTTCTTATCAAGTGTCTTGGCAGCATTTGAGATGGAAGTAACTGCTACACTAAATGGAAATTGCATTGGAAACACCCCCTCTATCTCTCATCTTAACAGCCTGTTCCTATCTTGAAGCAACCTATATAGTCTAAAATGCAGTCAATAAATAAATAATTGTAATCGCAAGCACCCTCTGTCAGCTGATGCTAGCATCATGGTGTGGGCCAGAATCTGCTGTATTTTCAACAAGAAGCCTCATTTCTACCTCTGGTCTTGTAGGAAGAATAATACAGCTATTATGTCACACCAAAAAGGGCAACTTCACTAGGATGGGTGCTTGCCGATGGCCACTGTAAACAAAAACAGAAAATCTAGCACCACCACCTCCACATTAAAAAAGAGATGCTGCTCTGTTTCAAAGTGCAAACATTGTTATTGTGTGCCAATAGACATACAAAAACACCTTGACACATTTTAGAAAGTTCCTTTTTCAACAGCTCCTTTTGATAAAGGAGCTTTCTGAAACACTTCAAGGTGCTTTTGTATGTCCCTTGGCACACAATATTTTTGCACTTTAAAACAGAGTAGTGTCTCTTTTGTAATACAGCTATTAGTTGCTGAATTCTTGAGCCATTTTACTGTTCTGCATTTCAAACCCCAGGAATCCCTCACTTATGCTTATTCTAGATCGTGGGCGCATCATGTGACACTCTCTGACCAATCACAGTGCTTCCTTCAGCTGTGCGTAAGGCACTCTTATTGCCATAAGACTACCTCACATGCTCAGACTGTAATGGGCTTCTCAGTGACTGCCACTTGTGTTGCAGAAATGGACAGCAAAAAAAAATGTTTTTGTTTAATAGTTGTATGATCTATGATAACTTTATAGGGGCAGTAGGGGGCCTCTTATAGATACGAGTGTCCCCTCATGCCTCCTTAGGGCACCAGAATTGCTCGCCTTCGGTTCACAGTTCTGTTGTTCTAAGAATGCACAAGGCGACACTCTTATAGCCATGAGAGTCCCTCCTAGCACCCCTGCACACCTATAACAAATGCAGTCATTCCCCTGCAATGAGCCACCACGGAGCTTTTAGAATGTTATGCTAATTATGAAATTTATAATAAAATTCAGACTCTGCTGTGTGGTCATGCTAACCCCTGCACCCTAACGTCAGATTTGTTTCTCCGTCTGAAGAAAGCAGTCACCCCAAAATTTTCACTTCTAGCTGGTTTCCCCTTTACTGTTTGATTTATTAAAGTGTTTAACTGTATCAGTTAACTTTTCGATACTCTGCATTAGTTTGGATGTTATTTGTCATTTTATGTGTCAGTTTCAATTTTTCTCCAGTTCACCCATCGGTTCCCAGGAACCGGAGACGGACGCTTTCGATGTGGTTCCCACTTTCAGGGAATCACTATATTTTTCACTTAAAAAAATGAATAAAATTACTTTAACTTAAACTGCTTTGTGGTTTTATTGTATGCTATTCTCGTTTCCTCGTTTTTAGGGAATTGAGACAAGAATTTAATAATGTTACTGACAAACCTCTTTTGAGGTTTAACTTGCGGTTTTCATTTTTGAGGAACCAAACCTCATTTTTAATTATTTAAAGCACTTTTTAACAATCGTTGGGCTTTTTATAATTAATTTTTTTTTCTGTTCTGAACTGCAGATGTCTTACCAGGGTCTTCAGTGTTGGCATGACTGAAAGATCCAAATTAAGACAGGATCTACTGGCTTTAAAAATTGTAAAGTTTGTTCTGGGGACATGGATATGGTGTTCTATCCACACTTCAGGTAGTGTTCCTTCCCCTTTAAGGCTTGCCAGAATGTCTTCAAGCTGGCTTTTCCCACCCATCCGGGTAGAAACTCCCTCAGCACTGCCCCGTGACATCAGATCTTCCTTTCTGCTGGAAGAAGACAGTTCTCTCCTTATCACTCTCACTCTGAGAAGGCCCTTTGTATATTAAACTTGAATTTTTCAAAAAAAAACTTGTCTTCAGGTTAACTCCTTCAGGTCTTTGGTATGGACAATGCGAAAATGTATCGGTGGCCAGAAGATGTCCTGGATGGATCTGCATATCATATGCGTCTACTGCCTGGGCCACGAGTATGATCCCAAGGCATGCAGCATGTGCCGCGCCTTTTATCCATCTATGTTGGAGGATCGTCATGCCCGCCTGCTTCTGGGTCATCTGGATGATTGGGATCTGCCCAACAAATCCAAGGACACCCATTGGGTGGTCTCAGCGGCTGCGTGGTCTGCTGAACAGTTTGCAGCATTTGAGGAAGCCTCAGCAGAGGCTTGTTCAGCTTCAGCCTTTTGCTGCTCTACTTGGGTGCCTCCTTCACAGGGACAATCAAGGAATTGTGCCTGGCCCTTCCTACCCATGGACAGGGTCCCTCGGGCTCGAAATCCAAATCCAAAAAAAGAGACCAAGAAATGGTCTCGCTGTCTATTGTGGGATCAGGAGTGCTCTCAGGCCTCCAATTTCTGCAGTTCTATGGAGGTTGCAACTTTAGTTGGTTCTTTGGCCTACGCCATCGGCCCCGCGGTCTCCCCCTTGGGCCAGTTGGTTGAGTCGCAGGTCAGTCTTCTGGTCGAGATATTGCTCGAGCCAGTCAACCCATTATCACCAGAAGAGGCTGACACCTTTCTTTCTAGAACTCCAGTCCTACCGCTCACTCAGGGAGGGATGAATGAGTCCACTGATCTGCTGCCTCCGGACCAGGAGGAGACCCAGCTCTCGCTAGCCCCCTCTGAGACCCACCATTCTGTGCACTCCCTAACAAATTTGTAACCAATCTTTTTACTCTAGTGACGTTTTTTATTTCATTATCTCAGTGTGCCTGTACAACCTTTATTCCCTGTTCCCCATCTCTCTGTTGAGACCTGCATATATCTGTGAAATTTGGTGCTGTGCCTCCTGGGTCAATGTGAGTAATCTGACCTACTGGATTATGTGATGGCTAATCTGTGTCCAACTTTCTCTGTCCTAGGCTTTGGATATAAGACCTTGCCTGAAGGTATCAGAAGTGGTCTTTATTCAGAATGCCAAATTCTGTCTGTAGCTGTCTGAATGTTTTGTTTTTTTTTTCAAAATAAATATACTCTATTGTATTTTTTTTCCTTTTTTCTTTCCCATATTTCCCCGCCGTTTGTATGAGGGAGAAATTAACAGATCTTGTATAGTAGACAGTAGACAGGGAGGAATACGTACAGATAGTATATATGAACATGTTGTATGATAAAGTCTACTAAGCTTATTTACTCTGGAGCAGAATACATGATGATACCGAATATTAAACAAAATCTGGTCCTAACTTGACTCTGACAATCTGTTCACCTCGGTCAGGCAAAGCCTTATCATGTCCCTCATCCAAACCATCCCAGCCCCCCAAAATAGCCCCCACCGCTGTCAGGTATACGGTGACAGTAGCCTATGCTTGCATTCAGCTTGGGTATGATATTCGAAGAGAATCCAGACTAGTGCGTCCGTATCCCCAGGATTGTGTCTCCCCACTAGTACCCTAAAGGGTTGCTTGGTATACGTTGGGTCATTAAATAGTCAGTAAAGTGTGTAAAGGTGCCCATACCTTCTGATAGTATTGTGGCCTCTTTGCCATGTGAGCAATCGTGTTTTTGGCCTGCAAGGCGAAAAGTATCTCTTTTAGCCATTCTGCATATGTTGGGATACTTTGGTGTAGCCAATGACGCGTGACTACTTTTTTGGCACATATGGATATTAATGTCATGTATTTCCTTGATTGCTCCTTAATACTTCTCCATAGTCTCCTAATATACAAATTTCTGGACAGAAGGCTTCAGATAGCCCCAATAGTGGATTCAGTTTGGACCTAATACTGTCCCAAAATGGAATAACTTTATTACATTCCCATAGTATATGCAACAATGTGCCAGGCTTCTGCAAACAGCGAGAACATAGGTTTGAGGAGATTTTCCCCATTTGGTGAAGCCTGGCCGGAGTATAATATAAGTTATTTATTACATAGAACTGTAACATACGGTATCTAACCCATTTCGCATCTTGATACAAATGCGACCAAAGTTTACCCCATGGTCTTGGGGCTGAGGTACTAGGAGGTAGTGCTTGGTCCCAGGCATAGTGTGGCGTTCCTCGCATTTCTTCGCTTGCATCCCTGAGGAGGCGATAAAAGTAGGAAATTATATGAGAGGAAGGTAAGTTGGCAATGGCCGGTAGCAGGGGGCCGGCTAGGTACTTTGCCCAGTACCCCGTTCCAAAATGTCGCAACAGCATATGTTGTACTTGAAGGTATTTGAAACAAAAAGAGTTAGGAAGATTAAGCAATACACTTGCCGTGTGGAACGGTATCAGCTTGTGTTCCTGGAGTAGGTCCACTACTTTCAGTTGAACATTTCCAGGCCAAAAATTGTGCGATAGAGGCACTCCTCCAATTCTAAAGTTAAGGTTCGCATTTATAGGCTGGGAAACATCCTTTATCAGAGATATCTGAAAAAAATTGCACATCTGGGTGTGGACCCGAAGTGTACTCATGGGAAGGGTCCTAAGGCCTTTGGGCAATTTTTTAAAAGGAGAGAAGATGAGAGTGTTAAGAGATATGTTATACAGAGAAAGAAGGTTTTGCTCAATTTGATACCATAAGGGAATGTATTGAGATTGTTCCTGGTATGGGACATCCTTCATCCAGTATGCAATAACTGAACAAGTGATGGAGAACTGATAGAGAAACAAGTCCGGAAGTTGCAAGCCCCCTTTTTTCCTACTTCTCTGCTGTTTAGACAGGGCTCGCCGGGGGGTTTTGCCACACCATAGGAAATTAGACATGAGCTGGTTTATCTGAGTAAACCAAGTTTTAGCTAAAAAGAAATGTGTCATCTGCAAGGGGTACAGGATTCACGGGAGAACATTCATTTTTAGAACGTTTATCCACCCCCAAAGATTAAATGGTAACATGGCCCAGCGAGAGAGATCCGTTTTAATCTGGGTGAGAATTTTGTCCAGATTGTATTGTTTCATTTTGGGTTCCGAATTCGAAAGGTATATGCCCAGATATTTTGATTTGTCCGTAGTCCAGCGAAACCCAAAATGAGCAAATTCAGTGTGAAATGTGTGAACATTTAAAAGCATCATTTCTGTTTTTGTGATATTTAACTTATAATTAGAAAATTTACCAAAGGCGTTAATGATTTCAAGTGCAGCAGGGATCGACTTTAGAGGATGTGTTATATGGAGCAAAATGTCATCGGCATGAACCGAAATTTTGTATTGGTTAGGTCCAGTAGATATCCCAGAGATATCTGAGGAGCAATTGATGCATCTAACCAGCGGCTCCAGGTACAAGTCAAACAAGAGGGGAGAGAGTGGGCATCCCTGCCTGATTCCCTGTTGCAACTGGAAAGGTTGAGATAAATATCCTTTACATAATATGCGTACTGATGGACAAGTATATAATAACTTGACCCATTTTACATATTGTGTTGGGATATTGTATAGGGGCAATTAGTGAAATAGGTATTCCCATGATACCCTATCAAACGCTTTCTCTGCATCCAGGGAGACCAAGGCAGATGGAGTTCGGGACTCCCTGGATACAGAGATCAAATAGGCCAGCTTACGCATGTGATCAGACGAAGTCCTGCCGCTAACAAAGCCAACCTGCTCACAGCTGATAAGTCCCTGCCAGACACTGGACAGCCGAGTAGCCAAAATTTTTGCTAGTATTTTAATATCAACATTGATTAAGGAAATTGGGCGATAGTTGGTGACTTGAAGGGGGTCTCTATCGGGCTTTGGGATAACTACAACCGTAGCCTCAAATAAAGTAGGATCTGAGATACCTTGCTCAAACATATAGTTGTAAGTGTCTAACAGAATTGGCACTATTTTCTCTTTAAATATTTTGTAGAATTCTACGGTAAACCCATCTGGGCCTGGGGATTTATCTGTGGGAAGGGAGTCAATGGCTTGCTTAATTTCCTGCTGGGATGTTGGAGCTATAAGCAAGTTTGCTTGACGTGCTGAGTTGCGGGAGATGTAAAGGCTGCAGGAACTGTTCTAGCATATCTGGATTGAAAGGGTAAGAGACATGAGAATACAAGTTTTTGTAGTATTCTTGGAAACAATTAACAATTTCCCTCGGAGAGGTGACTATTTGTCCTTCGGGTTGCAGAATGCTTGGAATGATTCTATCGGAAGCTTGCGCTTTGAGTCGGAGGGCCAAGAGATTTCCAGCCTTGTCCCCTTGATCGAAATATTTAATCTTAGAATGTACAAGAAGATATTCTACCTGCTCGGTCAGGATAGAGTTGTATCGATCCCTTAGAACTTCAAGGGCCTTGACTTGATCCGACGTAGAGTCGGGAGAAAGTGACAATTCCATGGCTCTAATGTCTCATAGTAAAACTGAAGTAAGCTTGGAAATCGTCTTTTTTTTTTTTTTCAACTGTGGCCATACGAATGATTTCTCCTCTGACTGAAGTTTTTAAAGCTCCCCAAAGTATATCTACCTTAGGCATGGAGGGGGTATTTGTCTTAATAAAGTTAGTAATAAAATCGGACAATTGGTTTTTCAGATGTTCAGAACAAAAAAGCTGGCAATTAAATTTCCATACCTTATCCCTGGGCAGGGGTGGACCGGGGCTCCAATGTAAAAGGATAGGATGATGATTGAAGATCACTTTTGGGAGATAATTAACAGGATGTTATAGTTGAGAGATGTCCCATATCTACAAGAAAGTAATCTAATTGGGGAAAATGAGTTATGTGGAATAGAATGAAATGAATATTCCCATTGGTGAGGATAAAGGGCCCTCCAGGGGTCAATTAGCCCAATGGAGTCCATCATTTCTCTAATGGCAGCCTGTACTGGAGAAGAAGACGAAGGGCGGCTTGGAGAACGGTCCATGATGTTGCAATAAACAAGATTCTAGTCTCCACCTACCAGAATAGGGAGTCGGGACCATGGAGCCAAGTCATTCATGAAAGATACAAAAAAAGATGGGTCTGTGTTGGGGCCATATATGGAACCAAGCACTACCTCCAATTGACCCACCAAAGCTTTGATCAAGATGTATCTATGTTGAGAATCTACGATAGTATCAACAAGACGGAACAGGATGTTCTTTGCAATAAGAATCGCTACCCCCCCCTTACGAGTGTCCAGCCCAGTCCCTAGGGCCTGACCAACCCATAACCGCTCTTAGTTGCAATATCCGGGGTAGGTGTGTTTTCTGCAGAAATGCTATATCAATGCCAAGTTTATGGAGGTGGAGCAGTATTTTGGCCCATTTGATTGGGGATTGGGACATTCCATGAACATACTTTTATATGAGGTCACTTTACTGCTAATGTTTCTTACATATACACCTAGGCAAGGAGTGATCTTGTTTTCCAGGTTGTTAGAGTAACACCTCATACTAAAGCATTGTTGCACTGCATACCTGAACCCCTCCCTCCACTTCCCTTAATAACCCAACTGTCCCTCCTCCCCTTACCATATATCCAATCTTTCCTGCATACATGTTCGGTAGATGACCGGTACTGTCCCCCAGTCAAATCGTTCTCTAAAGACCCAACCAGTGCAAACATCAAGCGGGAGGACAGTCTAGTGGATGCTCCACCAAGGGGCCATGCATTCATGTCTCCCTCCTTTCCTCCTGATTCATAACACCCTTTGAAGTTGCAGTTTCCAGATTACCCCGCCCCCACCCCCAACTCCAAGTAATGAGATTGTAGCATATAAGACAGTATTCTTCATGCACCAAGACTACAATCCTGCATTCATCCTGTATAACTGATGAGCTGTAAAAATTGGTTTTCTCTGAACTTTATAAAGCTGGCAAAGTCCACTATTGTCCATCATGCAAGTGAAGGATTCAGTTCCGCAAAAAGTTTGCACGCTGATATTGCATAGCCAGAGAAGATAGATCAAGCATACTGTACACAACAACAACAAAAAAAAAAGGGAGAGGGGGATATGACCCAGATTTGATGACAAAGGTATTCCTCTTTTCCACTGGTGTCAACTTATGATTGTCTTGTAAGGAAATTAATGAGCTCTTTCTGCATTTGTTTCATAGTTATGTCTGTCATCATATTCCCTACTGAAGTATTTCAGAAACAATTGCCCTCTTTCTAAAGGTTAGCCCAGTGGGTTCTAACGGTGTTCCCTCTCAAGATACTTCATTCCCCTTGTACACCTTGTTACCTCCGCTGTCTATAGTCCAGAGTTGTGTAACCATCTATTATAACCCTCAGGTGGGGGAGAGGCGAAAATAATGTATATAATTAAATATTCCCCTAGACACTCCCTCCCCTCTATCCTCTTTCTGCTCCTTCAATTTCTGCCATCCACCTGCTCTGAGTTTTATTGTACCGCGTAATATTGGTACAGCGGTAATCAGGTAAACACACATTCAACACCTTGACCTTAACTATGATGCGATGGTAGTCATTTAGGCCCTTTATTTATATTCTCCCACCTGGCTTATGGAGATAAAAAAGAAAGAAGAGTGGGGAGTTAAAAATGGTAGAGTAAAATGAAAAGAAAAGGGGGTAACAAAGTTTATAAGTCTGGTGAAACTCTCTAGTAATCTGGATTCCCATCAGAAACAAGAAAAAATAATGTTTTTAAGGTAGTTGCGCCTTTATAAAGTCATTGCGGCGTGTAACATCTCTAAAGTTCCCACTGTTCAGCTGCTAATCCACCAGAGAAGGGTTTTCCAGGCGTGAAGTGGAATAGATGCACCTTGCATTATACGGTCACACAAATGTTCCTCGTCAAAGTAAAGCAAGAACCACTTTCCCAACACAAGCACAGGAAAAAGATGCTGAGCACTGCAGCTGTAGAGTTTTCATATTGCCGTATACAAGGTGCTGGAGAGGTGATGTTCTTCAGGTAGATATTAGAACTGAAGGAGAGATCAAACCCCGAATAAAACAGGCCACAATTTGATACACAGGAGTAGAGCGCCCTCTTGTGATAATCTCAAATCTCGCCTGGGTTAACTCGAGATACGACGGTGCGAGGTGTTGAAAAGATGTTGAGGCAAAAAGGATGCAATGATCTACGGGTAGGATATAGAGCTAAACTGTGCAAACCGTTGTTTCTTGATTTCTTCCTCTTCTGAGGGAGATGGAGGAAGCCAGAAGAGAAAGAGGGAAGGATCTAGGAATATTTGAGGTTTAAATCAGACCAGGCTAAGTATTCCTGTGCTGCCTTTATTACTATTGATTTTTACTCCTCAGATGTATTTCGAAAGTAGAGTTACCACCTTTTCAGAATCCCAAAGTGGGACATTTCTTACTAAAACATGATTTTTCGCAGGACAGTATGCAACCTCAACCAATGCAACAGACTTATTTTCTCTATATAATCAGAATTAAGGCCAAGTATTGCAGTTTCATAGTTGCTTCTATTGTTTCTTATAATTTTAAGGTATTGTAGATTTCTTCAACATTTAGTGGAAAATTAGAAAATATTTTTTCTACCATAAAATCAGGACATGTAGTATTTTTCATGTTTTTTTGCAGGACACAGCTGCCCAAATCAGGACTGTCCTGCGAAAATCAGGACAGGTGGTAACCCTATTCAAAAGACGCCCAGTAAAGTGTGAGGGTGAAGCAAGGATATACGTGGCTCACAGTCTCGGGCACAAAGATTGCAGACTTAATGTCATAAATAAAATATATGTTCTCCCGTTGCTTACACACTTTCCGTGGTAGGTAATATCATGTCTAGGGCTCAGTGTGGCTTGAACAAATCAGGCATCAACACCCTCAACTCGGATTGAGCTTGCTCGGCTGTATCAAAACTTTTCCAGGTGTTTTGATGGTATACTGATAGTTTAGACGGATACTGGACCTTAAACTTAATACTGGCAGCAATTAGTTTAGTAGCAATAGGATGATATGCAGCCCTTCGCTGCCGAATGGTAGCGGGGAAATCCTGTGCTCAACGCAATTGCTGTCCTTCCCATAAGATTTCCTGAAGACTCTTGACTTGCCCTAATACATGGATTTTATCCAAGTAGTTGAGGAATTTTAATATTAAGGGCCTTGGTGGTTGTTCTGTCGCTGGTTTAGGCCTGAGTGAGCGATGGGCCCTCTCAATTATGTATGTGGTGTTGTTAGGTGAAGGGCCTGCCGCTTTAGTTAGCAGTTGCTGCAGAAAAGTGATTGGGGTCACTCTTTCCGAGCCCTCTGGAAGGCCAAAGATAAGAATGTTATTGCGACGACTTCGACCTTCCTAGTCCTCTAGTTTAGCTTCCATACGACTAATTTTTTGGCGCAGTGTACGGAGTTCAGAGTCAATGGATGTCTTCCATCCTTCCAGCGAGGTCGTCCTTGCCGCCACAACCTTAATTGCCCGATTAGTGTCGGTAAGTTCCGTGCGCATGGCCTTCAGTTCGGTGGTAAGTTCCTGGAGTGTTGCTGAAATGGGTTTAGTTCCTCCAAACATTTCTGTTCTGTTAGGGGAACGGCCAGTGGTACTAATGTTGAGATTATGCTAGCCTTAGAAGTGGATCCTGGTTGCCCCCTAGAACGCTTAGAGTTCTTCTCCGGCATTTGCGGCGGTGTGTGTGGGGGAGGCGCCTGGTGCATCTCTGCCTCCATGGTCTTCTAGGACACAATCTACTTACGATCAAATCTTCCAGTGTCTTGTCAGTAAAACTTCCTTTTGAGTCGCCACCAGTTCCAGGAATCGTTGTGAGGGTTTGCAGTAGGTATATTATCAAGATTAGTGTACTGCAAGTTGATAAAAAATATTGTAAATCTTGAAGTTGAGGCGGTGATGGGCTCTCCGAGCTGCTACTCCTTCTGTGGCATCACGTGATCGCCTGAATCCAGCTGTCTGAATGTTTTGATTGAGGTCCCTACCTTGAACTGGTCATGTTTGGCTGGTGTGAAGTTGTTGTGTTTCCATAATGGTGTCCACTGAATTTGTGTGTGGTTGATGTTAAACTGTTTTTTATTTATAGTCAGTTATGGAATTTGTGCTTAGTCCATCTGTTTGTGAGTGTATTCAAATCTGTTGTCGATCCCGTTCCCCACAGCAGTGCACCCAGATGTGTGTCTGTGTTCGTGTTGTTCTCTGTGTCTTACCAGATTGGGTCCTGTGTTGTATTAGCTGTGTCTAATAGTGGTATAAATTGTGCTGCCCTGTAGTAGGCCCTGAAGTTCGGCACCCAAAAACCTTCTGCCTGTTTCTGTCTTTGGATTATAGCCCACGACACCCTGAGTTTACGATTCGCCAAAATAAATTGTTTATATACCCTCTCTATTTCTTTCCAGTCTGAGTTTGGTATGGGAATTGAGAGACACTGCTATAAAAATAAAAATTGTGGTAATACATCTATCTTAACTGAGTCTGTCCTGTCACTGAAGGATAGGGGGAGTATCAACTAGCGCTTGATATCTATAAATATTTTTGTTTTTAACTTCCCACGTATACTTTACTCATATGATGGTGTATGTGTATCCCTAAATACCTGACTGCCTGTGGGTTCCATTTGCAGGTTAAAGTCAATCTCTGGTCTTCCTGTAAGTCCCCACTGACCCTTATAATTTCCATTTTTGTTATATTAATTTTGAAGCCCGAAATTGCCCCATATCAGATTCTATTTCCAAGAAGAGCATTTCCCGTTCAAAGCTCTCCCCTTTGGCCTTTCATCGGCATCCAGGATGTTCATGAATTGCCTAGCAGTAGTAACTGCATTGTTACACAGGCAAAGCATCCACGTATTCCCTTACAGCGATGACTGGTTCCTTTTGGCACCGTTGAGGGACAGCCTACTAACATCCCTGTCCACAACCCTGGATCTTTTCCAGCAGATAGGCATTACAGTCAGCCTTCCCAAATCCCATCTTATTCCATCACAGTACCTGCAGTTTATTGGGGCAGTGTTGGATATGGTCCAAAGGAGAGCCTTCCTCCCGCTAGACAAAGAGACTCTATAAAGACAAGCACTTCTGGTTGCTTCTCAAAGGCGGACCTCTGCGAGGTCGGTCCTGCACCTACTAGGTCTCATGGCAGCAGCCATCCCGACTGTACATATGGCCAGATTCCATATGCGGATCACGCAGTGGACTCTTGAGTACAATGGGATCAGAGTTCAGATGACCTGGATCACATGATCGTACTCTCCAACCCGATGGCTCTGGGCCTACTATTGTGGCAGAACCTGGACAACCTCCTTGGAGGCATTCCCTTCCAGTCCCCTCTTCTCACTCGGATCCTAATATCGGATGCTTCTGGACTGGACTGGGGAGTCCCCCTTGGGAGTTCACAAGACTCTGGGAACCTGGTCACAGAGGGAACTCCCGCTTCATATCAACATACTGGAGATGAGAGCTGTGCTCTATGCCCTTCAGGCCTTCCAGCACCTCATCAAACCGAGAGTGCTTCTGGTCCAGGTGGATGACATGTGTGTCGTCTGGTACCTGAACAAACCGGGAGGCACACGCTCGTACCCATTATGTCACAAAGTGATGCGGGTATGGTCCTGAGCTGTCCAGCACAGCCTTCATCTCATGGCAGTGTATGTTCCAGGTATTCAAAATGTTCTAGTGGACAGCCTCAGCTGCACTTAAGCCAGAGCTCAAGAGTGGGAACCGAGAAGGTCCGTGGTAGACAAATATATTTGCTCGTTGGGGTCACCCAGATCTTGATTTGTTCGCATCTCCATCCAGCGCAAAACTAGCAACCTTTTGCTTGCTCACTCCAGGTCATGGTGTTTTCTGGCAAGACACGCCGTCGCCATGTTGGACAGGGGGGTTCTTGTACGCCTTCCTTCTCTTTCCATTATTACAGAGGGTACTACTGAAGTTGCAGATGGTGGGAGCACACATGATCCTGATAGCTCCCTAATGGCCTTGACAAATTTGGTTCTCTCTGTTTCAGCCACTGACAGTGGAGCCCCCAGAGCTGACTTTGAGGTGGAGCTCTTGCAGCAGGTATTAGACGTAGGACTAATGCCGCCAGGTGTTAGGACCCTCACGGAAAAGTCTTCTAGCTAGCAGTCTGTGGTGGGGTTCCGCCCCCGACATTGTCTCTGCCCGATGTGGCATAATGGGGGCAGACACCCGGCGCCATCTCAATTCTTTTCCTGCCATCAACCCGCTTAGTTCGGCTCCACGGACACCTCGCCATAGCAGTCAACTGCCTTTTTTGTGCTTAGTAGAAGTAGTTTTCAAATAGTTTCTTCTTCGATCAGTAGATAGTTTTAGCGTGTCTTCACCCTCCCCACTGCAGCAAAAGTTAAAGTGCCAGTGCTGCAAGCAGATCCCGTCCGAAGACGGCCACAAGGCCTGCCTGATCTGCCTGGGCCCCGACCATCAGCTCAACTACTGTCCACACTGCAAAAAATTCAGCAATAAAACAAGGATCCAAAGAGCGAAAGCAGTCAAGGCCTACCTCCTGGAGAAGAAAGTAGCGGCCATGCAGAAATCCTCATTGGGACCCAGCTCTTTGTCTCCTGCAAAGGAGTCTCCCCACAGATAGAAGTCATCGGGGAACCACCATTCAATGGAAAAAGATAGGGCCAGGTCAGAATCCTGGCCAAAATCTCCTCAGAGTGCTTCCTCCTCGGCCTCCGGCAGGAGATCAGGATCGGTTCCTCCGCCCTCCACCGGGACCAGTTCTAAGAAGACGCCATCTTCTTTTGCTGAAAAGCCCAGAGAGCAATCTTCATCCTCTGAGCGCTCGCATGCCCAGGTCCCCCTGGCCGACCGACCCCATAAAACTTCACACGGGTCGACCCAGGAGGGGACGTCGCCCACTGGTAGGCCTAAGAGACGGGCCTTAAGTCCAGTGGATTGTCCGACAAGCACAAAAAGTCGGACGACTCCACCAGGTGACAGGAGGCTGTCCACCTTCAGATGCCTCCTCCTCCAGCTAAGGGAAGCTCGCACACCAGCGACAAGCGCCCCCCAGGCCAGGCGACCTTGCTGGAAGGCAGGGCCCCATCACCCGCTAAGAGGCAGCCTCCAGCTAGTGACCAGATGCCTGATCTTCCACCAGGCAGCCAGTCACCTGAGGATGCTCAGCACGCACCAGATGTTGGATCAGACAACCGCTCAGCCCTAGACACAGAGCCTGACCCACAACCAGACACAGCAAGTGCGGTCTCCCCAGAGTGGACACCTACACTGAACGCCCCAAAAGCTCCGACGCCTGGTCTCTCAAACCCGATGCCTTCACCACCGGTCGTCCCCTTAGCTGATGTCGGGACCCTGTTCACTTCGTGGTGGAATACGGTGACAGGGGACTTGCTGTACATGCCACTGGAACCCCGCCCCCAGGAAACGCCAGCACCTCCTCCCCCAGATGACTGGATACTAGGTGAAGGCTGTCTTCTGCCTCCCAGCCCTAAATGGAAAAGGAGACAAAGGCCGTCCTCTGCTCCCTCTTCCAGTGGCTGTCTGGCTTCCTCATCTTGAGAAGACGTAGGAGATTCATCCTCTGAATCTTCAGATGAAGAGAGCTGTTCTCTGTCCCCAGGACTGAGGGATTCTCGTAAGATCCCCACCGTTGATCCTTCCTTCCAGGACATATTGAGGCACATCCAGACTATGTATGAATAGGATACAGAAGAGTTGGACCCGGAAAGGAAAAGCTTTGCTAAATTTCTTGGTGCCAAAGACTCCAAACTGCTGGTCATACCTCCTCTAATTGAGCCCTTTCAAGATGTTACCAGGCTCACCTGGAAGAAACCATCTTCCACATCAGCAGTACCTAGGAAGGTGGATAAGGTTGTATAAACCGCCAAAAGATGAACCCTTCCTGGGGGAGCAACGAAAGGCTGACTCCATGGTGCTCGCCACAGCTCATGGACGACTCACCCAACCCAAACACCTCAGCTTCTAGCCTCAGGACCCAGAATCCAAAATATTGGATCACTGGGGCAGGAAGGTCTATGCCTCTGCCACTAGGACCATTTGTTCGCTAAACTTCTTGGCCCACATGGTTACATATCAAAAGTCACTGTGGGAAAAAAACATGACACTGGTCAAGGCTCAACCTGATTCCGATACAAAAAATGAACTACTGGCTTCAAACAACATGAAGTCTTGCTATATTATGACAATTGCAGTTTGTCCCAGCCTTAGAACTGCTCCGGAGGTGAAAGAGTTAACTTCCATGCCAGGCATGGAATCTGGAGCGCGAGCTCGGTTAGAAAAAAACTCTGTGTAATTTCAAACTGAAACTGTCAGATTCTTTACTCCGCCTCACTGAACAGTCGCTCCGGAGATTCCTCCTACTGCTCGGTTTATTTCTCAGTTAAAAGGTTTTTTTTTCTCTGTTAAATAAACCGCGATAATATTTATTTTAACCGCAAACTGGTTGGTTCAAGCTCTGTCAGTGGTATCGTAAGTAATAGGCAGGTTTTACTTTTCTGTGTGGAACTTGTAAATGTGTTATCGGTTCGGTTTGAACCGATCAGGTTGTTTTTAAAACTTATTTTAAAATCATTTCAATGCATTTAGAGTGCGGTTCCCGGTTCTTATCGGTTCTAAAAAAAACGTATTTCATTACGTTTTTTTCCATGACCCGTGACACGGTTGGGAACCAATAAGGGTGTCTTGCCTGGCATTTGCCGGAAAAGGGCAAGTTTCTGGTTAGGCTGGCACTATGTCTGAGAAACCCAAAAGAAAAACCGGGCCCACTGGGTTTCAACACTGTAGTGTCTGTGGGGAAGCCTTTGCCAAGGCTGACCCACACACCACATGTGTTTATTGTCTGGGGTTTGACCACCTCAATGCAGACTGCCAGATTTGCAAGAATTTCCCTGCAGCTACCCTGGATAAGAGAGTTGGTAGGCTCAGGGAACGAGAGGCCAAAAAGTCCGCTGACCCGGATGGCCAGCCCGGTTCGGTGCCAACCGAACCGGAGGGAGTGCCCTCTGACCAGGGCAAGACTTCCTCGGGCAAACGAAGAGCTGACTCAGAGGAGCCAGTTCCAGCAAAGAGAACTAGAAAATCAGCAGGTGTGGAATCAAAATTTCCTTCTCCAACTGGTGCAGAGATAGCCAAAGCGATCCAAATTGTCCAGTCGCTTTCCCCGGTTCCGTCCGAACCACCACTATCTGGAAAAAGGTCGGTTCGGCCAGTTCCACCTGTTCAAGATTGATATACAGGAGTTTTATGAACTGGAGGAGGGGGAGGAGGATTATGAACAGTGTGAATATGATTTTTAAAGTCTGGATGTGCCTATTGAACCGGACATCTCCCCAGACAGACCTTTAGTAGAATCTCCCCCTAGGCTTTCTGAGTCCCCTTCTCATTTTCTGTTTTATAAAAAAGTTGCTGAAACCCTCCAGCTCCCTTTGGAAGAAGCTGTGGATGAGCAAGAGGAACCTGACTATGTGGAGATGATGGATATCCCAGAGTCCAGGAGATTGTCTATTCCTTTACATAAATCCTTTAGGAAACAAACAAACATTTTAAAAGCTCCTAATTCTGTACCTCCTGTGGATAAAAAGATGGACAGGAGGTACACTTTGTCAGGTCCTGATACAGAGTTTCTTTCACAGCAATGCAGCCATGTTGGGGTAGTGCAGGCTGCAGCCTGTGATAAGGCTAATATTCCCCTGGCTTCACACCCTCCTGACAAGGACTCCAGGAGTATTGATGCCATGGCTAAAAAACAATACATGGCAGCATTCTTGGGACTCAGACAGGCAAATTATATGGCCTATGTTGCAAGATACCAGAAATCCAGATGGGATACTGTCATGGCTTTAGCCAAACAGGCCCCTGGTCAGCTTGCCAAGGAGCTGGAACAGGTGGCTGCTGATGGTATTGAGGCATCCAAGGTGCAATTCCATGCTGCAGTGGATTCTAATGACGTATCTTCAAGAGTCATGGCTACATCTGTGGCTTTTCGTAGAATGGCTTGGCTCAGGTGTACTAGTCTGTCACAGGATACCCAGGCTAAGGCCATGGATTTTCCTGTTGTGGGAAATTCTCTGTTTGGGGAGCAGACAGAGAATTATATGAAGAAAATGGATGAATATAGAACCACTTATAGGAGTGCACAGGCCAAGGAAAGGCAAGCCACTCCCCAGGGGCAGGGGCAGGCCTTTTCACAGGCCTTTTTACCAAGCCCAGGCCTCCTCTTCAGCTTATGTCCAGAGGGGGTTCTTCAGAGGGAGAGGCAGACGGGGTACGAGCAGGCCTGCTCCCACCCCTCAACCTAAAGCCCCTGCAAAACAGGCACCCTGATGGGATGCCCAGGGCCGATTCTCCATTACCTGTAGGGGGCAGGCTGGCTTACTTCGTCCAGGACTGGGAGTCTTTAACATCAGACAAGTGGGTCCTGGAAGTAGTAAGCCAGGGACTGGTTCTCAGCTTCAAAAAATTTCCAAAGATGAGAATCAGATCTTTTCCACCTGCAAATCCACTAGAGACTCTTGCTTTGGAAACAGAAGTCTCAACCCTCCTTGCTCTCAGAGCTGTGGAAAGGGTTTCTCCCCTACACCAGGGCAAGGGACTGTACTCCAGGTACTTCCTTACCCCAAAAAAGACAGGAGAATGGCGGCCCATCCTGGACCTAAGATATCTGAACAAGCACCTTTTAAAACCAAAATTCAAAATGGTGACTCTGGGAATGATTTTACCCTCCCTAAGGCCAGGGGACTGGCTAGCTTCCCTGGACCTCAAGGATGCCTACTTCCATGTTCTCATCAGAAGCTCCCACCGAAAGTACCTCAGATTCGAACTACCCTCAGGCCATTATCAGTTCAGAGCAATGCCCTTTGGCCTTACCTCTGCCCCAAGGGTATTCACAAAATGCCTGGCAGTAGCAGCCTGCAGGTTACCCAGCAGCTGCTTACCTCTCTAGGTTTTCTTCTCAGTCTCCCAAAGTCAGTTTTAGAACCTGTCCAGCTACTCACTTTCATAGGTGCAGAACTGGACACAAAGCAGGCCAGAGCCTTCCTTCCTCTAGAAAGGGTAAGGACCCTGGTGGCCCTGGTCTCCTCCTTCACTCTGCAGGTCTCTCGACCAGCAAGGCATTTTCTACAACTCCTAGAACACATGGCTGCTTCCACAGCTGTAGTGCAAGCAGCAAGATTTCAGATGAGGGACATTCAGTTCCATTTGAGAGCCTTCTGGTCTCAAAGGAGAGATCCCCTAACCAAGTTGATCCCAGTAACTCGAACCCTGATCCAGGCCCTGCAGTGGTGGCAGGATCAGAGCAACCTGAGACAAGGGGTTCCTTTCATCCCTCAATCTCACTCCTTGACCCTTACTACAGATGCGTCCCTTTTGGGATGGGGAGCTCACATGGGCGACCTCTCCTCCCAGGGATTGTGGTCCCCTCAGGAATCTCTGCTCCACATCAATCTGTTGGAACTCAGAGCTATTTTTCTAGCACTTCATGTTTTTTCTGCATCTGTTCAGAACAAAGTGGTATAGGTCAGAACAGACAACACCACCACAATGTGGTACATTAACAAACAAGGGGGCACTCGGTCTTCGGCCTTGTGCACCGAGGCAATGAAGTTGTGGTCTCTGGCTTATTCCCTGAACGCCTCCCTCATAGCAGTTCACCTCCCAGGCAAGGACAATGTCCTGGCAGATGCTCTCAGCAGGATTTCCCAGGGCCATCACGAATGGTCACTGGATCCCCTAGTACTGGGGTTAGTTTTGCCAGGTGGGCACCCTCAGATAGATCTTTTGCAGCCCCAGACAATCACCAACTTCTGCTTTTTGTTGCAGGCCCCAGTGTTGGGCTCAGTCCCCCTGGATGCCTTCCTTCTCGATTGGGAAGGGAAGTTCCTCTATGCCTTCCCCCCCCTTCCCTCTCCTGTTCAAGGTGCTAGTCAAAATCAGATCTCAGCCTTGCAAGGTGATTCTGATTGCTCCAGATTGGGCCAGACAGCCCTGGTACCCATTCCTTCTGTCCTTAGCAGTCCATCTTCCCCTGTGTCTCCCCAGGAACCACAATTTGTTAACCTGTGCCTAGGGAGAGTTTGGTATCTGAGTCTCAATCCTCAACCTCAAGGCCTGGCTCTTGAGGAGTTAGAGTTTGTTGACCTACACCTTCTCAAGGTGTGCTTGAAATCTTGAAAGCTTCTAGGAAGCCTTCCACCAGGGCTACTTATAACTCTAAATGGAAAAGGTTTTCCATATGGTGCTCTGGGAAGCATATTTCCCCAGAATCTGATGATTTGCCCACAGTCTTGGACTGTATGGCCCATCTAAATACTTTGGGGCTGAGGCCAGCTACCCTGAAAGTGCATTTGGCAGCTGTCTCTGCTTTTATTTCAGCAGGAAAGCCCTCTTCTCTTCAAACAACATGAAGTCTTGCTATATTATGACAGTAGCAGTTTGTCCCACCACTAGAACTGCTCCGTAGGTAAAATGGTTAATACCATTCCAAAATAGAACTTTGAGAACGAGCTCTAAGAAGCAGCTCTATCTGTGTAATTTCAAACCTGAACTGTCAGATTCTTTACTCCGCTTCAGTGAACCGTCGCTCCGGAGATTTCTCCTACTGCTCGGTTCATTTCTCGGTTTAAACAGTGTTTTCTTGGTTTGATTCAACCGAGAATAGTTTTATTTTAACCGCAAAACCGTTCGGTTCAAGCTCTGTCTGTGGTAATCGTAAGTAAATTAAAGGTTTTGTCTGTGTGGAACTTGTAAGTTTATCGGTTTGGTTTTGAACCGATCAGCTGGGTTTAAAACTTATTTACTTTAAAGTTTAACATTTTAGGGTGCGGTTCCTGGTTCTTATCGGTTCTAAAAAACCCGGATTTTATTACGTTTTTTTCCAATACTCGTGACACGGTTAGGAACCGATATGGTGTCTTGCCTGGCACCGCCGCTTAGAGGCAAGTTTTTCTGGTTAGGCTGGCATTATGTCTGAGAAACCCAAAAGAAAACCGGGCCCACTGGTTTCAACACTGTGATGTCTGTGGGAAGTCTTTGCCAAGGCTGACCCACACACCACATGTGTCTATTGTCTGGGGTTTGACCACCTCCAGTCAGACTGCCAGATATGTAAGAATTTCCCTGCAGCCACCCTGGAAAAGAGATTGGGCAGGCTCAGGGAACGAGAGGCCAAAAAGTCCGCTGACCCGGATGGCCAGCCCGGTTCGGTGCCAACCGAACCGGAGAGAGTGCCCTCTGACCAGGGCGAGACTTCCTCGGGCAAAAGAAAAGCTGGTTCTGAGGAACCAATTCCAGTAAAGAAAACAAGAAAGTCAGCAGGTTTGGAGTCCAAACCCTTCTCCAACTGCTGCAGAGATAGCAAAAGCCATACAAATTGTCCAGTCACTGTCTCAGGTTCCGTCCGAATCGTCACTATCTGGCAAAAGGTCGGTTCGTCCGGTTCCAGTGGTTCAGGAATATGATGTTGAGGAATTTATGAACCAGAGGAGGGGAGGATGATTATGAACAGTATGAATGTGGCTGGGAAGGTCTGGTGTGCCCATTGAACCGGACATTTCCCAGACAGACCTCTAGAATCTCCCCTATGCTATCTGAAGTCCCCATCTCATTTTATGTTTTACAAAAAGTTGCTGAAACCCTCCAGCTTCCTTGGAAGAAGGTGGATGAGCAAGAGGAGCCTGATTTTGTAGAAATGACGGATATTCCAGAGTCTAGGAGATTGTCTATTCCTTTGCATAAGTCTTTTAGGAAGCAAACAATAAAAATTTTAAAAGCTCCTAATTCTGTAGCCTCCTGTAGATAAAAAGATGGACAGAAGGTACACATTGTCAGGTCCTGATACAGAATTCCTTTCTCAGCAATGCAGTCATGTTGGGGTAGTTCAGGCTGCAGCCTGTGATAAGTAATATCCCCTGGCTTCACATCCTCCTGACAAGGATTCCAGGAAGATTGATGCCATGGCGAAAAAACAGTATATGGCAGCCTCTCTGGGACTCAGGCAAGCAAATTATATGGCTTATGTAGCTAGGTATCAGAAATCTAGATGGGATACTGTTATGGAATTAGCCAGGCAAGCCCATGGCCAGCTGGCTGTGCGTAACCAGAACAGGTGGCTGCTGATGGCATTGAGGCTTCAAGGCACAGTTTGGCGCTGCTGTGGATGTTAATGATGTTTCCTCTAGGGTCATGGCCACATCTGTAGCTTTTAGTAGGTTGGCCTGGCTCAGGTGTACTAGTCTGTCACAGGATACCCAGACTAAGGCTATGGATTTTCCTGTGGTGGGAAATTCTCTGTTTGGGGAGCAGACAGAGAATTACATGAAAAAGATGGATGAATATAGGACTACTTACAAAAGTTGCCAAGCTAAGGGCGTAAGCCACTCCTCAGAGGCATACCCCCAGGGTAGGGGTAGGCCTTTTACAGGCCTTTTACCAGACTCAGGCCTCCTCTGCCTATGCTCAGAGGGGCTTCTTCAGAGGCAGAGGCAGACGAGGGTGGGCAGGCCTGCCCCACCCCTCAGCCTAAACTCCTCATAAGCAGGCACCTTGATGGGGTGCCCAGGGCCGATTCCCCTTACGGTAGGGGGGCAGGCTGGCTTACTTCAGTCAGAACTGAGCTTCTTTAACCTCAGACAATTGGGTTCTGGAAGTAGTAAGCCAGAGGTCTGGTTCTCAACTAAAAAGTTTCCCAAGTTGAGGCAGACTTTTTCTACCTACCCAGTGTGAGAGACGCGCTTTGCTCTGGAGCAGAGTCTCCAGCCTGTTGTCTGGAGGCAGTGGAAAGGGTTCCTCCCTGCACCAGGGCAGGGGTCTGTATTCAGATAACTTCCCTTACCCCCAAAAAGACAGGAGAGATAGGCGGCCCATGTTAGACATCAGATATCTGAACAAGCATCTTTTGAAACCAAAAGTTCAAAATGGTAACTCTAGCAATGATTTTACCCTCCCTAAGGCCAGGGGGACTGGTTAGCCTCCCCTGGACCTCAAGGATGCCTATTTCCACATCCTAATCAAGCTCCCATCAAAGTACCTCAGATTCGAACTACCTTCAGGTCATCACCAGTTCAGAGCAATGCCCTTGACATACCTCTGCCCAAGGGTATTCACAGGAAGTGTCTAGCAGTGGCAGTGGCTCATAAAGGAGGCAAAGGATTGCTGTTTTCCCTATCTAGACGATTGACTCATTGTAGGCCAGTCCCCAGAACAGGTAAAATCTCAACTGCAAGTTACCAGCAGCTTCTCACCTCCCTGGGCTTTCTGCTAAATCTACCAAAAGTCGGTTCTGGAACCAGTCCAGTACTCACCTTTATAGGGGCAGAGTTGGACACAAAGCTATGAGACTTTTCTTCCTTAGAAAAGGGTGAAATTTAGTGACTCTGGCCTCTCACCTTCACCCTGCAGGTCTCTCGACCAGCAAGACACTTTCTGCAGCTCCTGGGACACATGGCTGCATCCACAGCTGTTGTGCAGGGAGCAAGATTTCAGATGAGAGACATTCTGATTTCACTTGAGAACCTATTGGTCTCAGAGAAGAGACCCCCTTTCCAAGTTGGTCCCAGTGACTCGAACCTTGATCCAGGCCCTCCAGTGGTGGCAGGATCAGAGCAATTTAAGATTGGGGGTCCCCTTCATTCCCCCTGCTCACAATTTGACTCTCACTATAGATGCTTCCCTTCTGGGTTGGGGAGCCCACATGGGCGACCTTTCCACTCAGGGAGTGTGGTCCCCAGGAATCTCTGCTCCACATCAATTTGCTGGAACTCAGAGCTGTCTTTTTAGCTCTTCAAACATTTTCTGCATCTGTCACAACAAGGTGATACAAGTCAGAACAGACAACACCACAACAATGTGGTACATCAACAAACAGGGGCACTTTCGGTCTTGACCTTGTGCACGAGGCAATGAAGTTGTGGTCTCTGGCCTATTCCCTGAACACTTCCCACACAGCAGTTCATCTTCCAGGAAGGACAATGTCTAACCGGATGCTGCTAGCAGGATTTCCCAGGGCCATCACGAATGGTCCCTGGATCTTCAAGTGCTGGGATAGTCTTTTGCCAGATGGGGCACCCTCAGATAGATCTTTTGCAGCCCCAGACAATCACAAACTTCCTCTGTTTCTGTTGCAGGCCTCAGTGTTGGGCTCAGTCCCCTGGATGCCCTTCTCCTGGATTGGGAGGGAAGTTTCTTTATGCTTTCCCTCCCTTCCTCTCTCTGTCTGAGTATTAGTCAAAATCAGATCTCAGCCTTGCAGGGTGATTCTGATTGCCCCGGATTAGGCCAGGCAGCCCTGGTACCCCTCCTTCTGTCACTGACAATCCATCTTCCCCTTTGCCTCCCCAAGTTCACAACCTGTTAACTTGTGCCCAGGGAAGGGTTTAGTATCCGGACCTCAAATCCCTCAACCTCAAGGCCTGGCTCTTGAGGAGTTAGAAATTTGCTGATTTACACCTCTCTCAAGTGTTCTTGAAATCCTAAAGGCTTCCAGAAGCCTTCCACTAGAGCCTTATAGTTCTAAATGGAAAAGGTTTTCCATTTGGTGTGCTAGGAAAATATTTCCCAGAATCTGCTGATTTGCCCATTGCATTAGATTACATGGTCCATCTTAATTCCTTGGGTCTCAGACCAGCTACCCCTGAGAGTACATTTGGCAGCTGTATCTGCTTTTGTGTGTCAACAGAAAAAGTCATCCCTCTTTCCACTCACCCTGTGTTTTCCAAGTTTTTGAGGATTACTCCATACTAATCCACCCTTCTGAACGGCCCTACCTAGGACCTTAATGATTATATTGCCCAGTTAATGCACAGCCCCTTTTGAACCTACTTTCTGCAGAGCTTAAGTATCTAACTTGGAAAACTGTTTTCATGGTAAGCTATCACTTCTGCTAGGCGCGCTCAAGTGAGTTGCAAGCCTAGTCAGTGGAAACTGACTTATTTCTTTCCACAGGGATAAGGTAGTCCTTAGGACTAATAGGAAGATCTTCCTTGTCAATCTTCACCATTCATTACTTCCATAAAAGCGGGAGGTAGCGCACCGCTCCACGGGAGCTTTTTTTTTTTAAAAGCTTTGACCAGCAGCTGCAGCGTGAGGGCAGCCGTTAATGTGACCGACTCACCTCCTCCAACTCAGTTCTGTTTCTCCCGCCGTCCGAGGCAGCACCTGTTCAGCAGGCAACCAGTTTTCTACTGCGAGTGTACCGTCTCCTGTTTTCCGTCACTTTTCGGCGTCAATCCAGTAAAACTGTTCTTTTTCTATCTTACGGCGTCGGGTGTGTTTTTCTACTGTGTTTTAGCCTTGTTAGTTCGTGATGTCGGTTCTGGAGCTAAGCGCTTTTTTCGAAAGCGGGCGCACCTATGCGTCCGGTGCTCCTGTGGCGGCATTTCTCCGTCGGACGGCATGAGCGTTTGCTGCCGTTGCCTGAGACCCCATGATATGGATTAAATGCGGCGCCTGTTTCTCGATGGACCGCTGTGTCCTCGAAATCTCGCGGCGTTTAAGCTCGGCGAAAACCCCGCCGACGCCCGGGGCGGCGTCGCTCTCTCGGGATTCCTGGGCAAGATCTCTAGGCCCTTCCCGGGTCCCCTCAGGGCCTATCACGGTCCGAGGAGAGGACTCCTCGTCTTTCTTGCCGAGGACCCGCTCCTGCGGTGTTGGGGGCGTCGTGGTCCCTCCCGGGGCGGCGTGGCCGTACGCCTCGGCAGTCACCTCGGTGCAGGCTCCCCGTGCCGAGGCCCTCGACTTTTGGGCCTAGCTCGGGTGGACCCTCGGCGCGCCTTCCGGCGCCCGTTTTGGATCGGCGCCGTTCGCGGTGCCAGTGATCATGGCGCCGTTAAGCGGTCTTTCCGCTTTCAGGCCTCGGCGCCGGTTCGCGGCACCGATGGTCGCCGCAGCGCCGTCGTGGTCCGCCAACCTCCTCCGACACAGCTTCCGGCCGTGGGCCTCAGTCCACTACCTCCGTGCGGTGCCGGGCCTGCTGCCTGGCGCTGTGGGGGTTTGGAGTTGAGCCTACAGCTGCTGCGGTTGGGGGGCGGCGGCGCCAGCCGCTGGTGCGGGGCCGTTCACGGCACTGGCCTCAGGGACCTCCTGGGGTGGCCAGCGACCCGAGGTCCAGCTGATGCCGTCCTCCTCGGAGGCGATGACTTCAGACGATGGACCCATCCTGGCACCCCCACTCTTGAGTCTAGGTCCCCTGTGGCTAGAAAGTGCCAAGCGGCTTTGTGGGCCCCTCCTCTATCCCCCTTCAAGCTAGTCTCCCTGAGGGTTCCCTGGCTGGGGTGGCCGGGGCCCAGGGGGCAGGCGTGGGGGTGACGGAGGAGGCTCTCCCCCTCCTGGAGGGCCGGTGACAGCTACCCCCAGGGTGCTGTTGCCCCCTCTGGGGACTGGGGGCCAGCTGCTGTCGAGGAGGAGGGCCCTCTTAGTTCGAGGGGTTGAGGGCAGGGGTCTGCGCTCAGTCTTCTTTAGCCACCTCAGGGGGTGGCCAGGAGCCGCAGTGCAGAACCCGCCCCTCCCTCCAGGTTCTAGGGTGCCCTCCAGCGGCGTTAATGCGGACTGCCCTTCTGGATCCATACAGTCAGCGTCGTCACAGGGAGGTTCTCCTGGGCTCTTCAGAGCTCCGCTTCCCCAGAGTTCCGTTCTGCGGCCTGGTCTGCTGTCCGGGATCCCTCCTACTGGGGCTCCGTTCCCCAGTTCAGAGCCCTGGCAGAGAGCAGTTGCCTCCCCGAGGTTCCCCTCTCACATCTCTGCCTTCACCACCCCGCTCCCCAGGCCATGTCGATTCCTCTGGGTCCGTTATCCTGGGAGCAGTTCAGAAGAGTTCTGCTGCGGCCTTCCCCTCATATGTTAGATACATAAATAGGCGGGTCTTTCGACTCTCCCCACACCGCCTTGCAGGAATCCTCTGGACATTCCAGCTCCCCATCATCCTCGTCTCCCTCCTCTGAGGGAAGGACTACTCATCTTTCCTCCGATGCTGATTTCACGGAATATCAGCGTTTCCTCCTCGAGGATGGTGAGGGGATCTTGGATTCCTATGTTCGGAGACAATACCAAGCGGGAGGCCTTGAGAATTCCTTGGTGAATTCAGTGCCCAGTATTTGGTGAGTACCTTCCTGGCCTATCCCTTCCAGGAGGCGTCTATCCAGTCCTGGCAGTCCCCAACCGCTTCTTCTCAGCCCCGGCTGACTGTCAGGCGTAGGTATTATGCACCCTCAGAGTCTCTAGGTTCCCTTCCCAACCCCCTCTGGTTTGGTCTGCACCTAGATACTCCTTCTGAGAACCGCTGCCTGGTAGCACGACCGCCCACGGATCGGACTCTCTCCAGTTCGACCATTGGGGGCGAAGAGTGTTCTCTTCTTCTCGTCACAGTGCCTGTATTGCATCTCATCAGGCTCACCACGCTGCCTACAACCGGCATTTGTGGTGATGATGTCCAGCTGTTGGCATCAATGCCTGACGCGAACAAACCAGACAAGCCGTTGCCTCTCCACCGGTAGGCCTGGAGCCAGCAGGAACGCAAGCAAGGGCATCTTCGACACCAAGTGAGGTGAGCTTCCAGGCTTATGGGGACAGCGATCTGCATCAGTAGACGGCATGGCTTCGTCTCTAGGTTGTCACCTAGGCCGGCGTGGGGTGATTCGCTCCGCCTTCCAGGACCCGTCTTTTCTCCTCTAGAGCTAGGGAGACTTTACAGGGCTCCCTCCATCTCCTCGATCTCGGGAGGCACCTCTAGCTCTTCTCCCACTTGGGCTCTAAGATAAGCCAGGGTCTCCCCTGTTTCTCTCTCACCAGCAGAAGGCTGGGGTCTTGTTCCCTCAGGGTGTAGCTCTTCTCCCAGAAGAGGAGCTGGTACTCACCCAGGAAGTAATGAATGGTGAAGATTGACAAGGGAGATATGAGAGTGCATTACCTACGTATTCTTGATCTTCTCTTGTATCTTCCTCATTCATTACTACCTACCTACCATCCCCTCAGTGGCCTCTTCCTAATGGCTTCTCCACCTCCCGTCTCCTTCTCTCTCTGCAAAAAATACAAAATTAAAAAAAAAAAAAAGGAGGAAGAATTACTCTAATTTTCAAAAAAAAAAAAAAAGTGTATATTTTTGGGGGGGGTCCTTATTTCTTCCAGAAAAATTATTTACTCTAAGATTCTTGGGCCATCTCGTGGAATTGCATATGGCGATCAAACTGCACAACTATCTCTTGCCATTCCTCTGGCGAGATACTTCTGGGGTTTTAGCCTGGCTCTGGCTATTCAGTTTTGATCCTGCAATCCCATGCTTCCAGCTGTTAAGCCCTAGAATCATACCCCTTCTCTAATTCTTGCCTTGCAGAGCGGAGGAACAGATGCGACTATTTTATTTTTTCTAAAAAAGAAAAAGGAAAACTGAGGAACTCTCTCCGACTGCTATAGGCATTCTTTGCATTGAAGTCATGCTCCTAAGCCTGCAAGTTATCTGTAAAAAAAAAAGGAAAAAAAAGGAAATACAAAGGGCAAACAAGCCCTTCTTGTGAGATTTTGATGATTGGTTTTCCTTTCAAGTGTCCTCCTGGACAGTTTTACAGAGAAGCAGTGCTGAGCAGCCCAGTCCTCACCAGCCTAAGCCTCTGGCCTGCCTTGGCAAGTCCAACTGAGTCCCACTTCTATACCTATAGCGCCTGAAGGGCTCAGATTTTCCATTTCTAAACCCTTGAGCAGCTCTCCATGCTGCCTGGATTTATCCTTCCCTCCTCAGGTGTCCTCAGTTAAAGGCCTTCGCGGCCAGGAGGGGCCAGTGGGGATCAGAACCATGGCATGTTGAAGATGAGGACTATGCCCTCCTGAGTCTGTCTAGCGGGTTGGTGAACCTTCTCTTCAGCTCTATCTCCAGGGATTCTTGCTTCCCTGTTAATCGAGGCCTTGAGCTATAAGCTAACTATGCTCGTTGGGCATTCTGGTCCCTTCAACATCCCATCTCTTCTCTTCTTCTTTTCTTTCTCATTACCTTCCTTCTCTCTCCTCCTAAGTCGCCCAGGTAAGGGCCCTGCAGTCCCTAGGTTGGGGATACTCTTATCTCCTCTGTCCTTCCTCCATCCGGCTTATTCCTTTTTCAGTCCATTCTTCCTTACTTTTGCTATCCTTAGCTGTCTTGCCCTCGCTATCTCTATTTCTCTGCTTTCGCTTTTTGCCTCTCCGGCTCACAGGGAACTGAGTTGGAGGAGAGTCGATCGCTACTACTGGCCGCCCCTCGTACATGACATGCAGCGTCACTCTGAAATGGTGCCCGTTAGTCAAAAGCTTAAAAAAAAAAAAAAAAAAAAAAAGCTCCCGTGACAGGTCTTGTGTACCTCAGCTTACACCCAGTAAGTAATGAATGGTGAAGATACAAGAAGATCAAAATTACGGTAGGTATGTAATTTTCATTTTACCTAAGGTGGTTCAATTTCCATCTTAACCAATCTATCTCCCTTCCAGTATTTTCACTGATCCACTCCTCTTCTGGTGAGAGGAGGTTGCACAGCCTGGATGTTAAGAGAGCTCTTAGTTACTATATGAAGCGTGCCAAAGGTCACAGTTCGAATCCCTCCAACTTTTCCTTACCTATGGTGAAGTTGGGAAAGGCAAACCTGCCACTAAGGATCAATTGCCAGGTGGATTGTCTCTTTGTCAATTTGTTATCAGAAACTGGGCAGAGATCCTCCCTCTGGCTTGAGGGCTCATTCTGGGGTACAGCTCGTCTCTAGCTGCTGCCAGAGACATCACTATATTGAGATATGCCAGGCTGCTACTTGGAAAGCAGGTACACTATTACCAAGCATTACTCCCTGGATGTCCAGGCCTGGAGAGATGCTCGGTTTGGCACAACTGTTCTTCAGAGCCTATTCCTAAGTGGTTCTGCCCCTCCTCCATGGAGGTACTGCTGTGTGAGTCTGCTACTGTCATAATATAGCAAGACTTCATGTTGTTTGAAGAAAAATTACTCACCTTAGTAATGTTGTTTCTTCTAATGGAGTCTTGCTATATTAGACCCCAACCTGCCCCTCTCAGAACTTCTACTTGGGTGGGGTGCGGGCAACTGGTAGGCACTATTTTATGCCATTTTAAGCGTTTCTCCCTTTTGGGAGTTTGGGGTGTGTGTGTTTTATTATACTGTTGTTTTATTCTCATGTTGTTAGAATTGTGTTAGTAGTTCTGGTCCCCTGACGAGTCTTGGGGACCAGCAATAATTGTTAATATTTAAGTAGCCATTTGGCTAGTGTAGGTTACAGCTTCACACAGACCTTAGTGAGTTTTGCTCGTAAGATCTGACAGCTCAGGTTTGAAATTACACAGATAGAGCTGCTTCTTAGAGCTGCGTGCTCAAAGTTCTATTTTGGAATGGTATTAACCATTTCACCTCCGGAGCAGTTCTAGTGGTGGGACAAACTGCTACTGTCATAATATAGCAAGACTCCATTAGAAGAAACAACATTACTAAGGTGAGTAATTTTTTCTTTCTGCTCACCCTGTATTTTCCAAGTTTTTCAAGGGTTTGCTTCACACCAATCCGCCATTCAGGGACCCTGCCCCTGCCTGGGATCTTAATGTTTGCATTGCTCAGCTGATGCAACCCCCCTTTGAACCTCTGTCTTCAGCAGAGCTTAAGTACTTGACTTGGAAAACTGTGTTTCTGGTAGCCATCACTTCTGCCAGGCGCATAAGTGAGTTACAAGCTTTGTCAGTGGAGACTGACTTTATCTCCTTTCACAGAGATAAGGTAGTCCTCAGGACTAACAGGAAGTTTTTGCCTAAGGTGGTTTCAGATTTCCACCTTAATCAATCTATATCTCTTCCAGTGTTCTTCACTGACCATTCCTCCTCTGGCGAGAGGAGGCTGCACAGTTTAGATGTTAAGAGGGCCCTTAGTTACTACATAGAGCGTACTAAGGGTCACAGGTTTGACTCCCTCCAACTTTTTCTCACTTATGGTGAGGTTGGGAAAGGGAAACCTGCCACTAAGAGATCCATTGCCAGGTGGATTGTCTCTTGTATCCAATTTTGCTATCAAAAACTGGGTAAGGTTCCCCCTTCAGGCCTGAGGGCTCACTCTACCAGAGGTACAGCTGCGTCCCTAGCTGCGGCCAGGGACATCCCTATCTTAGAGATATGTCAAGCAGCTACTTGGAAAACAGTACACACTTTCACTAAGCATTACTCCCTGGACATCCAGGCCAGGAGGGATGTTCGGTTTGGCACAGCTGTGCTTCAGAGCCTATTTCCTAAGTAGGTTCTGTCCCTCCTCCATGGAGGTACTGCTGTGTAGTCTGCAATTGTCATAATATAGCAAGACTTCATGTTGTTTGAAGAAAAAATTACTCACCTTAGTAATGTTTCTTCTAATGGAGTCTTGCTATATTATGACCTCCCCCCACCAGCCTGCCCCTCTCAGAACCTCTACTCTTGGGATGGGGTGGGCAGCCCAGTGTTGGCACTATTTTATGCCATTTTAGCGTTTCTCCCCTTTTGGGAGTTTGGGGTGTGTGTGTTTTATTATACTGTTGTTTTATTCTCATGTTGTTAGAATTGTGTTAGTAGTTCTGGTCCCCTGACTTGAGTCTTGGGGACCAGCAATGGTTGTTAATATTTAAGTAGCCATTTGGCTAGTGTAGGTTACAGCTTCCACACAGACCTTAGTGAGTTTTTGCTCGTAAAGATCTGACAGCTCAGGTTTGAAATTACACAGATAGAGCTGCTTCTTAGAGCTCGTGCTCAAAGTTCTATTTTGGAATGGTATTAACCATTTCACCTCCGGAGCAGTTCTAGTGGTGGGACAAACTGCTACTGTCATAATATAGCAAGACTCCATTAGAAGAAACAACATTACTAAGGTGAGTAATTTTTTCTTTCTGCTCACCCTGTATTTTCCAAGTTTTTCAAGGGTTTGCTTCACACCAATCCGCCATTCAGGGACCCTGCCCCTGCCTGGGATCTTAATGTTTGCATTGCTCAGCTGATGCAACCCCCCTTTGAACCTCTGTCTTCAGCAGAGCTTAAGTACTTGACTTGGAAAACTGTGTTTCTGGTAGCCATCACTTCTGCCAGGCGCATAAGTGAGTTACAAGCTTTGTCAGTGGAGACTGACTTTATCTCCTTTCACAGAGATAAGGTAGTCCTCAGGACTAACAGGAAGTTTTTGCCTAAGGTGGTTTCAGATTTCCACCTTAATCAATCTATATCTCTTCCAGTGTTCTTCACTGACCATTCCTCTTCTGGCGGGAGGAGGCTGCACAGTTTAGATGTTAAGAGGGCCCTTAGTTACTACATAGAGCGTACTAAGGGTCACAGGTTTGACTCCCTCCAACTTTTTCTCACTTATGGTGAGGTTGGGAAAGGGAAACCTGCCACTAAGAGATCCATTGCCAGGTGGATTGTCTCTTGTATCCAATTTTGCTATCAAAAACTGGGTAAGGTTCCCCCTTCAGGCCTGAGGGCTCACTCTACCAGAGGTACAGCTGCTGTCCCTAGCTGCGGCCAGGGACATCCCTATCTTAGAGATATGTCAAGCAGCTACTTGGAAAACAGTACACACTTTCACTAAGCATTACTCCCTGGACATCCAGGCCAGGAGGGATGTTCGGTTTGGCACAGCTGTGCTTCAGAGCCTATTTCCTAAGTAGGTTCTGTCCCTCCTCCATGGAGGTACTGCTGTGTAGTCTGCAATTGTCATAATATAGCAAGACTTCATGTTGTTTGAAGAAAAAATTACTCACCTTAGTAATGTTGTTTCTTCTAATGGAGTCGTGCTATATTATGACCTCCCAGCCTGCCCCTCTCAGAACCTCTACTCTTGGGATGGGGTGGGCAGCCCAGTGTTGGCACTTATTGATGCCCATCTTGTGTTTTTCCACCCCTTCTTTTTTTGGGGTGTTTGGGTGTTGTGTTTTATCTTATTTTCTGGGTCCCTTGACTTGAGTCTTGGTGTTGGGACCAGGAAAATGTGTTAATATTTTAGTAGCCAGTTGGCTAGTGTAGGTTTACAGCTTCCACACAGAACCTTAGTGAGTTTTGCTCGTAAAGATCTGACAGTTTCAGTTTGAAATTACACAGACAGATTTTTTTTTTCTAACCGAGCTCACGCTCCAGATTCCATGCCTGGCATGGAAGTTAACTCTTTCACCTCCGGAGCAGTTCTAAGGCTGGGACAAACTGCAATTGTCATAATATAGCAAGACTCCATTAGAAGAAACAACATTACTAAGGTGAGTAATTTTTTCTTATGTTCAATCCGGCATGGATGTGGACAGGCATGTCCTCCGATGCACTTATGATTCAGTGGACATGGTGGCCAGAGTGGTAGCGTCAGGGGTCTGTCCATGTAGACACGCCTGGCTCAGGGTGGCCAGATTCCATCAGGACCTCCAAGATGCAATCTTGGATGCCCCTTTCCAGGGCCCAGTCCTTTTCGGTCAAGAGGTTAAGGGCATCATAAAGGGCCTTGAAGACTCAGGGAAGGCAGTTGCCGATGTGCACAAGGTGTACAAGTTGGAACGACATGAGCGGCACTGGGTGCTCTTTTATAAACCCTCACGGCTATGAGAACGCCAGTTCCGTGGCAAGGGCTTCAAATGGCACTGTCAGCCCATCCTTCAGGCCCAGGGTTCTGAATAGCCCAAGGCTCCCAGACACCCTGGGCCCAACCCCCAGGGAACTGCATGACTCTCAGCCGCCTTCCCCCACTCATCAGTCTTCACAGGAGGAAGGGGCAGTGGGGAAATTCTCCCTCTACCTTTCAGAATGGAGCAGTATTACCTCAGACCAGTGGGTACTACAAGTCATTCAGAGGGGTTACGCTATAGAGTTCTTGAGTGTTCCCCCAGACAACCCACCATCTCCTTCCCACTGTTCAACCAGCCATGCCCTTCTTCTGGAGCAAGAGATTCAGTCCCTTCACCTGAAGGAAGGCCGTCCAGCCAGTCCCACCCTCGCAGCAGGGCAAAGGCTTTTACTCCCATTGTTTCTTGATGCCCAAGAAAATCTGAGATCTTCTACCCATTCTAGACCTCAGCCACTGCAAAAAATCCATTCAATACAATAGGTTTTGGATTGTGACCCTGGCAAGCCTTTTTCCCCTTCTTCAACAAGGGGACTGGCTATGCTTCCTGGATATGCAGGACGCCTACATGCATTTAAAGGTCCTGCCTTCTCACAGGAAGTTTCTCTGCTTCCTGTTCCAAGGCCAGCACTACCAGTTCAGCGTGCTCCCTTTCGGCCTGTCATTGGCACCCAGAGTCTTCACCATATGCCTCGCGGTGGTAGCTGCAGCCTTAAGGAGGCGAGGACACTTTGTCTACCCCTACCTCGACGACTGGTTACTCTCAGCACAGTCGGAGGAACACCTAGTCGGGACTCTCAAGGAAACAACTGAGTTGTTCCTTTCTCTAGGCAGCACTCCGAACTGGCCGAAATCTCAGCCCTGATCCTCCCAATGGCTTCAGTTTATTGGAGCGGTGTTCGACACCCATCAGGGCAACGCCTTCCTGCCGAAAGACAGATCACTTTGCCTGGGCGAGCTGTCGTGAAGGGTCCAGACATCAGACCAGATCCCTACAAAGGTAGCCCTGCAGTTGCTGGGGCATATGGCAGCATCCATAGCCATGGTCCCCCTCTCTCAATTGAACATGAGGACCCTGCAGTGGTACCTCAGAGTCCAGTGGGACCAGGGCTCGGACTACCTGGACCATCCCATCTGGACATCGGAAGTGGTTCGTCACCCCCTTCGATGGTGGCAAAACCTGACTCACTTAGAGCTGGGAGTACCTTTTCAGTGGTCAGGTCCATTGCTGGTCCTTACCACAGATGGCTCAGGACTAGGCTGGGGTGCCCACCTAAAGGAACATCAGACAGGATCATTGTCTGCCATAGAAAGGTCTCTTCATATCAACGTACTGGAGATGAAGGCTGTTCTGTATGCCCTCCAGGCCTTCCAGGATCAGCTTTCTCCTGGGGTCCGCTCCTAATCCAGTCAGACAATACCCCAGTAGTCTTTTACTTGAACAAACAAGGGGTTACTCACTCACACCTCCTATGCAAGAAGGCCATGAGAGTTTGGGACTGGACAGCAGAATGCGAGCTGTTCCTCTTAGTGGTTCACATGCCAGGAAGCCAGAACGTTCAAACACCATGAAGTCTTGCTATATTATAACAATAGCAGTCAGCCACTGCAGCTGAACTGCCCCGGAGAGGAAGGAGTTAACTCCAGAAGATCTGAGTTCTACAGCGAGGGCGCTTGTGCCTAAAGTTTCATCTGGCAGTTTCAAATGAAACTGTCAGATTCTTTACTCCGCTTCACTGAACAGTCGCCCGGAGATCAGCTCCTTCAGCTCGGTTCATTCTCGGTTCAGTTGGTATTTTTCGGTTCATTTGAACCGCCAAAAGTTATTATTTTTACCGCATTTCGGTTTTAAAGCTCTATCTGGTAACCGTAAGTACAAAAATTTAAGTCTGTGTGGAAAATTAATTATCGGTTCGGTTTTGAACCGATCGGTTGGTTTTTTTCTGTATTTTAAAAGTGTACAGTGGGTTTTAGAGTGCGGTTCCCGGTTCTTATCGGTTCTAAAAAAAACGGAATTATAACGGTTTTTTCAAATACCCGTGACACGGTTAGGAACCGATAAGGGTGTCTTGCCTGGCACTGCCATCAAAAGGGCAAGTTTTGGTTAGGCTGGCATTATGTCTGAGAAACCCAAAAGAAAAACCAGGCCCACTGGGTTTCAACACTGTGATGTCTGTGGGGACGCCTTTGCCAAGGCTGACCCACACACCACTTGTGTTTATTGTCTGGGGTCTGACCACCTCCTGTCAGACTGCCAGGTGTGTAAAAATTTCCCTGCAGCCACCCTGGAGAAGAGATTGGGCCGGCTCAGGGAACGAGAGGCCAAAAAGTCCGCTGACCCAGATGGCTAGCCCGGTCCAGTACCCACTGGACCAGAGGGAGTGCCCTCTGACCAGGGCTGTAGACTCTCGGCAAAGGAAAAGCTGGTTCAGAGGAACCAGTCCCAAGTAAAAAGACAAGGAAATCAGTAGGTCTGGAGTCCAAAATTGTGTCTCCAACTGCTGCAGAGATAGCTAAAGCCATTCAGATTGTCCAGTCACTGTCTCAGGGATCTGTAGAACCACCAACAGCTGGTAAAAGGTTGGTTCGTTCAGTCCCAGTGGTTCAGGATTTTGAAGTTGAGGATTTTTATGAACCACAGGAGGGGGAGGAGGAATTTGATCATTATATGTGTGGCTGGGGGGGTCTGGACGTGCCCATTGAACCGGACATTTCTCCAGACAGACCTTTAGAATCTCCTCCTATTCTGTCTGAGTCCCCTTCTTTCTTTATTTTTTACAAAAAGGTTGCAGAAACCCTCCAGCTTCCTTTAGAGGAGGCTGTGGATGAGCAAGAGGAGCCTGATTATGTGGAAATGATGGATATTCCAGAGTCTAGGAGGTTGTCTATTCCTTTGCATAAGTCATTTAGGAAGCAAACAACAAAGATTTTAAAAAAATCCTCATTCTGTCCCTCCTGTAGATAAAAAAATGGACAGAAGGTATACTTTGTCAGGCTCGGATACAGACTTCCTTACTGAGCAGTGTAGTCATGTAGGTGTGGTACAAGCTGCAGCCTGTGACAAGGCTAATATTCCTCTGGCCTCACATCCTCCTGATAAGGATTCCAGGAAGATTGATGCCATGGCGAAGAAACAGTATATGGCAGCTTCTTTGGGGCTCAGGCAGGCAAATTATATGGCTTATGTAGCTAGATATCAGAAATCTAGGTGGGACACAGAATTGCAGTTAGCCAAGCAGGCCTACGGACAGCTGGCTAGTGAGTTGGAACAGGTGGCTGCTGATGGCATTGAAGCCTCTAAAGTTCAATTTCATACTGCTGTTGATGTTAATGATGTTTCTTCTAGGGTCATGGCCACTTCTGTAGCTTCCTAGAGGTTGGCATGGCTCAGATGCACTAATCTGTCCCAAGATACCCAGTCAAGGCTATGGATTTTCCTGTAGTAGGAAATTCTCTTTTGGGGAACAAACAGAAAACTATATGAAAAAAGATGGATGAATACAGAACTACCTACAAAGTGCCCAGGCTAAGAAGAAGCATGCCATGCCACAAGGCATGCTCCCAGAGGTAGGGGCAGGCCTTTTCTAGGCCTTTTACCAATTTCAAGCCTCCTCTCTGTCTGCAGAGGGGTTTCTTCAGAGGCAGGGTAGACGAGGCTCAAGTAGACCCCCCTCCCCTCAGCCTAAGGCTGCTGCTAAGCAGGCACCCTGATGGGGTGCCCAGGGCCGATTCTCCTGTACCAGTGGGGGGCAGGTTGGCCTATTTCAGCCGGAACTGGCTGTCCCTAACTACGGACAGATGGGTTCTGGAGGTAATAGGCCAGGGTCTGGTTCTCAGCTTCAAACACTTTCAAAGATGAGAGCCAGGCATTTTCCACCTGCAAATCCTTCAGAAGCCCTTGCTTTGGAAGCAGAGGTTTCTGCTCTGCTGGACTGCAAAGCAGTGGAAAGGGTTCCTCCTTGCCATCAGGGCAAGGGGCTTTATTCAAGATACTTTCTTACCCCAAAAAAGACAGGAGAATGGCGGCCCATTCTAGATTTAAGATACTTGAACAAGCATCTGTTGAAACCAAAGTTCAAAATGTTGACTCTGGCAATGATATTGCCTTCCCTAAGGCCAGGGGACTGGCTAGCTTCCCTGGACCTCAAGGATGCCTATTTTCACGTTCTGATCAGGCCTTCTCACCGAAAGTACCTCAGGTTCGAACTGCCCTCAGGCCACTACCAGTTCAGGGCAATGCCCTTCGGCCTTACGTCTGCGCCAAGGGTATTCACAAAATGTCTCGCTGTAGTAGTGGCTCGCTTAAGAAGGCAAGGGGTTGCTGTGTTTCCCTACCTGGACGACTGGCTCATTGTGGGTCAGTCTCCAGGTCAGGTGAAATCCACTTGCAAGTCACCCAGCAGCTTCTCACTTCCTGGGATTCCTACTAAACTTACCAAAGTCAGTTCTGGAACCAGTTCAGGTCCTAACTTTCATAGGCGCAGAATTGAACACAAGGTTAGCCAGGGCTTTCTTCCCTCGAAAAGGGTGGACAGACTCATCGCCTGGCATCCTCCTTTACCCTGCGGGTCTCTCGACCAGCAAGGCATTTTCTGCAACTCCTCGGGCACATGGCTGCTTCCACAGCTGTCGTGCAGGGAGCAAGATTCCAGATGAGGGACATTCAGTTCCATTTGAGGGCCTATTGGTCTCAAAGGAAGGACCCCCTTACCAAGTTGGTCCCAGTTACTCAAACTCTGATCCTAGCCCTCCACTGGTGGCAGGTCCAGAGCAATTTAAGACAGGGGGTTCCCTTCATTCCCATTTCTCACTCCCTCACCTCACCACGGATGCCTCCCTGTTAGGGTGGGGGCTCACCTGCGACCTTGCCACCAGTGGGTATGGTCTCCTCAGGAGTCTCTGCTCCACATCAGTCTTTTGGAACTCAGAGTTGTCTTTTTAGCTCTTGGGTGTTTTCAGATTCTGTCCAGAACAAAGTGGTTCAAGTCAGGACAGACAATACCACCACAATGTGGTACATCAACAAGCAAGGGGGCACTCGGTCTTCAGCCTTGTGCACGAAGCAATGAGTTGTAGTCTCTGGCTTACTCCCTGAACACCTCCCTGATAGCGGTTCATCTCCCAGGAAGGACAATGTCCTGTGGGGCGCCCTCAGCAGAATTTCTCAGGGCCATCACGAATGGGCTCTGAATCCACAAGTGCTGGGGTCTGTCTTTGCCAGATGGGGCACTCCTCAGATAGATCTTTTGCAGCCCCAGACAACCACCAACTTCCTCTTTTCTGTTGCAGGCCTCCAGTTCTGGGCTCAGTCCCTCTGGACGCCTTTCTGTTGGACTGGAAAGGAAGTTCCTGTATGCCTTTCCCCTTTCCTCTCCTTTCAGGGTACTAGTAAAATCAGATCTCAACCTTGCAGAGTGATTCTGATTGCCCCAGATTAGGCCAGACAGCCCTGGTACCCTCTGCTCCTGTCCTTGGCAGTCCACCCTGCCCTGAGCCTGCCCAGAGTCCACGACTTACTGGCCTGTACACAGGGAGAGTGTGGTATCCGGACCTCAAATCCCTCCACCTCAAGGCTTGGCTCTTGAGGAGCTAGAGGTGCTGACTTACACCTTTTCAAGGTGTCATGGATATTTTAAAGGCTTCAGGGAAGCCTTCCACTAGAACCACTTATAATTCTAAGTGGAAGAGGTTTTCCTTCTGGTGCTCTGAGACAGATTATCCCAGAATTTGCTGATCTTCCCATTCTACTGGACTATTTGGTCCATCTGAATTCCCTAGGCCTTAGACCAGCTACCCTGAAGGTTCATCTGGCAGCTGTCTCTGCTTTTGTGTCAGCAGGGAAGCCTGCCTCCCTTTCTTCTCACCAGGTGTTCTCCAAGTTTTTAAAGGGTTACTTCATACTAACCCTCCTTTTGGGAACCAGCTCCGCCTGGGACCTGAATATTTGCATTGCTCAGTTAATGCAACCCCCTTTGAGCCTCTGTCTTCTGCAGGCTCAAGTATTTAACTTGAAAACCGTTTCCTAGTAGCTATCACCTCTGCCAGACGTATAAGTGAGCTACAGGCCCTGTCAGTGGAAGAAGATTTTATCTCTTTCCACAGAGATAAGATAGTCCTTAGGACTAATGAAGTTTTTGCCTAAGGTGGTTTCTGATTTCCACCTGAATCAATCCTATCTCTCTCCCAGTATTTTTCACTAAGCATTCTTCCTCAGGTGAGAGGAGACTGCACAGCTTGGATGTCAAAAGAGCCTTAAGCTACTATTTAGAGCGCACCAGAGGTCATAGGTTCGAATCCCTCCAACTCTTTCTTACCTATGGCGAGGTTGGCAGAAGGAAACCTGCCACTAAGAGAACAATTGCAAGGTGGATTGTTTCTTGTATCCAATTCTGTTATCGAAACTGGGTAGAGTACCCCCTCAGGTTGAGGGCCCCTCCACCAGGGTACAGCTGCGTCTCTAGCGGCTGCTAGAACATCCCCATTCTGGAATTTGTCAAGCTGCTACCTGGAAGACAGTTCACACCTTTACCAAGCATTATGCCCTGGATGTCCAGTCCAGGAGAGATGCTCGGTTTGGCACAGCTGTGCTTCAGAGCCTATTTCCTAAGTAGGTTCTGACCCTCCTCCACTACTGCTGTGTAATCTGCTATTGTTATAATATAGCAAGACTTCATGGTGTTTGAAGAAAAATTACTCACCTTAGTAATTGCTTTTCTTCTCATGGAGTCTTGCTATATTATAACCACCCTCCTGCCCCTCTCAGAACTTCTACTTGGGTAGGGTGGCAGAATTGTGCAAGCACTGTGTCATGCCATTGTAGTTTTTCCTTACCTCTTTTCCTTTGGGTTAGGGATCTAGATTGTTTCATTTAGGTTATTTATATTGCCTCCTTCCTGGACTTGAGTCTTTGGGGGAAGGGGGGGTTCATATGTGTCAAGGGTGGTAAAACGAACCTTAATACCATCAGTTTTTGTTATTATGGCTCTGAGTGTTTCTTTGTTCTTTATATTGTTGTTATTACTACTAGTAGGTAGCCATGGGCTAGTGTAGTTTTTTCCACACAGACTTTCCGTCCTTTGATGTTTGTTAGCTTCGTAAAGATCTGACAGTTTAATTTGAAACTGCCAGATAGAGCTTTGGGCACAGCGCCCTCGCGCTGTAGAACTCCAGATCTTCTGGAGTTAACTCCTTCCTCTCCGGGGCAGTTCAGCTGCAGTGGCTGACTGCTATTGTTATAATATAGCAAGACTCCATGAGAAGAAAAGCAATTACTAAGGTGAGTAATTTTTTCTTCTTGCTGACAGTCTGAGCCGCTCTCGTTCTTTGAATCACGAGTGGGAGTTGCTTCAAGAAGCAGCAAACTACCTCTTCAACAGATGAGGTCACCCAGAGTTGGACCTCTTTGCGTCCCTGTGCAAGGCCAAACTGCCAAATTTTTGCTCGCTAGATCCAGAACCTGGTGCTTTCTGGTGAGACGCATTGTCCCTCTCTTGGACAGGGAGGTTTCTCTGTGCCTTCCCTCCCTTCCCTCTGGTTCAGAGAGTACTGCTCAAACTTCAGTCGGAGGGGGCCAGAATGATTCTGGTAGCCCCGCTTTGGCCTCAGCAGATTTGGTTCCCTCTGCTGCAGCAGCTAACCACAGAGCCCCTTGTGCCGTTGCAGCTGTCCACTCGCTTGCTCTCCCAAGAACAAGGGACACTCGTCCATCCAGCTCTACGGACTGTCCATTTGCATGCCTGGCTCCTGCAGTCCTAGCAGAGGAGAGACTGGGAGTATAGAAAGTGTGGCAAAGACTCTTGTGGCAGCAAGGAAACCCTCCACTCGGGCAACTTATGCCATGAAGTGGAAACGCTTCTGTCTGTGGGCGGCAGCTCACTCCTTGGATCCTCTAGATTGCTTGGTCAAGCATATGCTGAAGTATCTTCTCCATCTCCTCGATTTGGGTCTCAGCTACTCATCGATAAAGGTGCACCTCTGTGCCCTTTCGGCGTGTCATGCCCCTGTGAGAGAGAGGACTCTGGCACAGCTCAACGTGTGCAAAACTTTCCTTAGGGGTATCCTGCATATCAGACCTTCAAGGAGGGACTGCATCCCTTCGTGGGATCTTCTTTTTGTTTTGGAAAAGCTCACCCTGACCCCTTTTGAACCAGCCGCGACATGCAAGCTACACTACCTCTCTTGGAAGGCATTATTTTTAGTTACCATTACTTCTGCTCAAAGGATTTCTGAGCTTCAGGCCCTGATGTGCAAGGAGCCTTACCTTGTGTTTCACAGGGACAGGGTACAGCTATGTACGAATCCTAAGTTCCTTCTGAAAGTGGTGTCCAAACTGACGCTGAACCAGGACATTCAACTTCCATTTTATTACCCGGAGTTCTCTAACAAGGGGGGGGCACTGTTGCACATCCTGGATGTTCGTCATGTTCTTCGTTATTACTTAGACCGAACTCATTCTGTTCGCAAGATGGACCAGTTGTTCGTCGCTTTCTCTCAGAGAAAGACAGGTGGATCCTGTCACTAAGCAGACTCTAACTAAATAGTTAGTACACTGCATCACTTTCTGTTACCAGTATCATGGCAAACTCTTACTGGGCTCGGTTAAGGGTCATTCCACCAGAGCAATGGCCACTTCATTTGCCTCTCTGAGGAATGTTTCAGCAGCAGACTTGTACACTACAGCAACTTGGAGCACTGGCCATACATTTGTTAGACACTACAGTTTGGACATAGCCTCTAGGAGGACAGCAAGGTTTAGGCTGGCTGACCTGCAGGGACTAGTCTCCTAAGAGGATAGGTACCCCTCTGTTTCAGTCGTTCCTCCACCCTTCTGACCTGGACCTATCTAGGGATACTGCTTGGGACTCAGTCCTATGTGTAATACCTGCTGCAAGAGCTCCACCTTGAAGTCAGATAGTACAGTTACGTAAGAACTTACCATAACAGTAGATCTTCGAGAGGAGCTCTTGTAGCAGGTGGCTTTCCCACCCACCATCCCTCAGGTCTTTTCTTTACTTACATCTTCTACTTCTTTTGAGTAGGGGAGTTCCTTCTTGGTTCTCCAGCACTTTCAGCCAGGTCTTTGGTGGGGAACTGAGATGGTGCTCTGGGTCCGCCCCCTTTATACCACGTTGGATGTCGGGCAGAGCCAACGTCAGGGGTGGACCCCTGCCACAGACTGCTAGCTAGAAGATTTTTCTGTGGGGTCTTAACGCCTGGCGGCATTAGATCGATGTGTAATACTTGCTGCAATAGCTCCTCTATAAGATCTTCTGTTACGGTAAGTTCTTGTGCAACTGTACTTTTCCCTGCCTGTCTGCCAGGATCTTCTGACTCAGAAAAAGGGCACCATGGTCCATCCAGGCCTCCGGTCCCTTCACCTGCATGCGTGGCACCTACTGGCACAGCTGCTGTTTGATTTGGAATGTCCTCCAGAGTGGCTCAAGTACTAGTGGAGGCCAGAAAGCTGTCCACGAGATTCACTTATGCTATGAACTTGAAGAGCTTTTCCATCTGGGCCACATCTATGGGGTGAGATCCTTTCTCATGCCCTGTTCTGCAGGTCCTAGAGTATACTGCACCTCTCTGAACTTGGACTTACTTGATCCTAAAAGTCCACTTGTCTGCCCATTCTGCCTACCACACCTCAGTGGATGGCAAAACCTTGGCTCAGTTAGAGGTATCCAAAACATTCCTAAAAGAGATCCTGCATCTGAAACCCCCAGTCAGGAACCCTGCTCCTCCCTGGGATCTTAACTTTATACTGGAAAAACTCATGTTGTCTCCTTTTGAACGAGCTGCGAGTTGTGACATGCGCAATCTTTCTTGGAAAGTGCTCTTTTTGGTGGCCATTACTTCCTCTCAAAGGATTTCTGAGCTTCAGGCCCTGATGTATAAGGAGCCTTATTTGATTTTTCACAGAGACGTGGTGGCTCTGCATACAAGTCCTACATTCCTATGTAAGGTGGTGTATGAGTCCACCTTGAATCAGATAATTCAACTGCCAATGTATTACTCCAGCATTCCAACTGGGGGGAAGCAATTCTATACACGCTTGATGTGCATAGAATTTTACGTTACTACACTAACAGTACAAAATCTGTTTGCAAATCAGATCAGTTATTTGTTTCCTTTGCACCCAAGAGAGAGAGAGGGGGTGCTGCTGTTTCAAAACAATGTTTGTCCAAATGGTTGGCAAACTGCATTATTTTTTATCAGAAGTGTAACAAAACACTTCCGTGGGAAGTCAAAGGGCATTCAACCACAGGCATGGCTGCCTCTACTGCTTGCTTCAGGAATGTCTCTGCCGCTGATATCTGTGCGGTTGCCACTTGGAGTTCTGTCCATACCTTCACTAAGCATTACGGTCTGGCCATTGCTTCTAGGCACAGGGCTGGCTTTGGCCTAGCTGTTCTTCAGGGACTGTTATCTTAGATCCCTGCCTACTACAGACCTTTTCCTGCCTCCCATGTTTCAGACTTGTCTGATTCGACTTCTTGGGATTCAGTCCTAATGTCTAGTACCTACTGCAAGAGCCCTCTTGAAGTAAGATAGTATAGTTACGTAAGAACTTACCATAACAGTAGATCTTCGAGAGAGGCTCTTACAGTAGGTACTGCTTTTCCTCCCTCCTTCCCCCTGTGTTTCTTTTGCTACTTCTCCATAGATAGCTTTTATAGCTCCAGGAGCCCACTCCTCTCTCCTGTCACACCTTTCTAGGTCTCCCTTGGGAGAACTGGAAGGCAAGTGTGGGGATCACTCACTAAATAGCGTCACGCTGATGTCAGTCACGTGACATCGGGTGGGTGGTCCCCCGCCAGACACTGCTAGCTAAAGTTTTCCGTGTGGTCCTAGTGCCTGGTGGCTTAATCCTAATGGTTAGTACCTACTGCAAGAGCCTTTCTCAGAGATCTACTGTTATAATAAGTTCTTACGTAACTGTACTTTTCTGTCCCTCCTCATGAAGAAGGAAAGGAGCTACCAGTGGATTCAAATAAAATGCCTTCACTGGAGGACATGACAAAGGCAGCAGTTCTTCAAGCATTCAGGCTGGGAATTTCTTTAATATGGCCTCACCCCCGGCTCTGATTCCATTTCTGGTGCCTGTGGAGGAGGATACTGAATGCACTATGAAGATCAGGAGGAAGGAGAGATCATAGAACTAGATGGTTCTTCTGAGCAAGAATTTGACTCTCCTCCCTGGCTTTCAGATGATTATACTTCCCAGTATACGAACATACGAATGTGCCAGCAGAAACAGACCATCCAGTATATCTAAGTCTGCTCGAGTGTGCAGCTAGCACCCCTAGTTTGCAGCTGCCACACCCCTTCCCTTTGCCATCCCACTGCCACCCCCACCCTCACTCTCCCCTGTTCCCTGTCCCATGCCCTTTTGAAGCTGTTCACAGATTTACATGATACCACACATTCAAACAACGTGAAGTCTTGCTGTATTCTGACAATAGCATTGAGTCCCAACCTTCGAACTGCCCTGGAGATGAAAGAGTTAACTTTCCATGCCAGGCATGGAACGCTGAGCTCGAGCTCGGTTGAGACTCTGTCTGTTGTTCTTCAAACTCAAACCGTCAGATTCTTTACTCCGCCTCACTGAACAGTCGCTCCGAAGATTTCTCCTTCTGCTCGGTTCAATTTGTCGGTTAAAGTACCGCTTTTCTCGGTTTTCGACCGTATTTAAACCGTAACCTGTCAGTTCAGTCTCTGTCTGTGGTATTCATGCGTACTAGATAGGTTTTATTTTATTCTGTTCTGTGTGGAACTTGTAAACGGTTTATCGGTTCGGTTTGAACCGATCAAGTTGTTTAAAAAATCTTAAATTGTGCTTTTAAAGTGTGGTTACTGGTTCTTATCGGTTCTAAAAAAAAAAAGATTTTATTACGTTTTTTTCCACGACCCGTGACATGGCTGGGAATCGATAAGAGGGTCTTGCCTGGCGGATTGCCATAAAAGGGTAAGTTTGGTTAGGACTGGCACTATGTCTGAGAAACCCAAAGGAAAAACTGGACCCACTGGGTTTCAACACTGCAGTGTGTGTGGGGAAGTCTTTGCCAAGGCTGACCCCCACACCACCTGTGTTTATTGTCTGGGGTTTGACCACCACAATGCAGACTGCCAGATTTGCAAAAATTTCCCTGCAGTTACCCTAGAAAAGAGAACAGGTAGGCTTAGAGATAGGGAGGACAAAAAGTCCGCTGAACCGGATGGCCAGCACAGTTCGGTTCAAACCGAACCAGAAGGAGTGCCCTCTGACCAGGGCGAGACTTCTTCGGGCAAAAGGAGAGCCGATTCTGAGGAGTCGGTTCCTGCTAAAAGAACTAGAAAAGAAAAATCAGCTGGTGTGGAGCCAAAACTTTCATCTCCAACTGCTGAAGAAATAGCCAAAGCGATCAAAATTGTCCAGTCACTTTCCTCGGTTCCGACCGAACCGGCACCATCAGGCAAGCGCTCGGTTCGGCTGGTTTCACTAGTTCAAGAGTATGATTTAGAGGAATTTTATGAACCGGAGGAGGAGGAAGAGGAGTATGAGGAAAGTGAATGTGGATTTGAAAGTCTGGATGTGCCTATTGATCCGGACATCTCCCCAGACAGACCTTCAGGAGTGTCTCCTCCTAGGCTTTCTGAGTCCCTCCCATTTCATCTTTTATAAAAAAAGTGGCTGAAACCCTCCAGCTTCCTATGGAAGAAGCTGTGGATGACCAGGAGGAGCCTGATTATGTGGAAATGATGGATATCCCAGAGTCTAGGAGGCTGTCTATTCCCTTGCACAAATCTTTTGGGAAACAGACATTTAAGATTTTAAAGACTCCTAACACTATACCTCCTGTGGGTAAGAGAATGGACAAGAGGTATACATTGTCAGGCTCTGACACGGAGTTCCTTACACAACGATGCAGCCATGTTGGGGTAGTGCAGGCTGCAGCCTGTGATAAGGCAAACATTCCCTTGGCTTCACACCCCGGACAAGGACTCAGGAGGATTGATGCCATGGCAAAGAAACAGTACATGGCAGCATCCTTGGGATCAGACAGGCCAATTATATGGCCTGTACTGCTAGGTATCAAAATCCAGATGGGACACTGTTATGGCCTCAGCAAACAGGGTCCTGGCCAGCTTGCCAAGGAGCTGGAGCAGGTGGCTGCTGATGGTATTGAGGCATCCAAGGTGCAGTTCCATGCTGCAGTAGACTCAATGATGTGTCATCTAGAGTCATGGCTACATCTGTGACACTTCAAGAATGGCTTGGCTCAGATGTACTAGCCTGTCACAGGATACCCAGACTAAGGCCATGGATTTTCTGTTGTGAGGTAATCTCTGTTTGGGGAGCAAACAGAGAATTATATGAAGAAAATGAATGAGTATAGGACCACCTATAGGAGTGCACAGGCCAAGGAAAGGCAGGCCACTCCTCAAAGGCAGCTTCCTAGGGGCAGGGTAGGCCTTTTCAGGCCTTTTACCAAGCCAGGCCTCCTCTTCTGCTTATGCCCAGAGGGGGTTCTTTAGAGGAGAGGCAGACGGGGTACAAGCAGGCCTGCTTCCACCCCTCAGCCCAAAGCCCCTGCCAAACAGGCACCCTGATGGGGTTGCCAGGGCCGATTGTCAGCTACCTGTAGGGGGCAGGCTGGCTTACTTTGTCCAGGACTGGGAGTCTCTGACATCAGACAAATGGGTCCTGGAAGTAGTAAGCCAGGGACTGGTTCTCAGCTTCAAAAAGTTTCCAAAGATGAGAACCAGATCCTTTCCACCTGCAAGTCCATCGGAGGCACTTGCCTTAGAGGCAGAGGTCTCTTCCCTCCTAGCTCTCAGAGCAGCGGAAAGGGTTCCACCCCTACACCAGGGCAAAGGGTTGTACTCCAGGTACTTCCTTACCCCAAAAAAGACAGGAGAATGGCGGCCCATCCTGGATCTCAGATACTTAAACAAGCACCTTTTAAAACCAAAATTCAAAATGGTTACTCTGGGAATTATTCTACCCTCTCTAAGGCCAGGGGACTGGCTAGTGTCCCTGGACCTCAAGGATGCCTACTTCCATATTCTCGTCAGAAGCTCCCATTGAAAGTACCTCAGGTTCGAGCTGCCCTCAGGCCATTACCAGTTCAGAGCAATGCCCTTGGCCTCACCTCTGCTCCAAGGGTATTCACAAATGCCTGGCAGTGGTAGTTGCTGCTCTAAGAAGGCAGAAGATTGCCATCTTCCCTTACCTGGACGACTGGCTCATAGTGAAGTGAAGTCCCAGACCAAGTCAAGTTACACTTACAGATAACTCAGCAACTTCTCACTTCCTTGGGCTTCCTTCTAAATCTTCCAAAGTCAGTTCTAGAGCCCATCCAGCTCCTCACCTTCATAGGTGCAGAGCTAGACACAGAGAAGGCAAGAGCCGTCCTTCCCCTGGACAGGGCAAGGACCCTGGTCTCCTCATTCACCCTGCAGGTGTCTCGACCAGCAAGGCATTTTCTTCAGCTCCTGGGGCACATGGCTGCTTCTACAGCAGTAGTGCAGGGAGCAAGATTTCAGATGAGGGACATTCAGTTCTATTTGAGAGCCTTTTGGTCTCTAAGGAAGGACCCTCTGACCAAATTGATCCCAGTAACTCGAACCCTGATCCAGGCCCTACAGTGGTGGCAGGATCAGAACAATCTGAGACGAGGGGTTCCCTTTGTCACTCAGTCTCACTCTTTAATCCTTACTATAGATGCCTCCCTCTTGGGGTGGGGGGTTCACATGGGCGACCTCACCACCCAGGGCTTGTGGTCCCCTCAGGAATCTCTGTTCCACATCAATCTGTTGGAACTCAGAGCAGTATTTCTAGCACTTCAAGCTTTTTCCAAATCTGTTCAGAACAAAGTTGTACAGGTCAGAACAGACAACACCACCACAATGTGGTACATCAACAAGCAAGGAGGCACTCAGTCTACGGCCTTGTGCACCGAAGCAATGAAGTTGGGGTCTCTGGCTTACTCCCTGAACACCTCCCTCATGGCAGTTCACCTCCCAGGCAAGGACAACGTCCTGGCAGATGCTCTCAGCAGGATTTCCCAGGGTCATCACGAATGGTCACTGGACCCCCTGGTCTTGGAGGTGATATTTTCCAGATGGGGCACCCCGCAGATAGATCTTTTTGCAGCCCCAGACAATCACCAACTTTCCTTTTTGCTGCAGGCCCCAGTGTTGGGCTCAGTCCCCTGGATGCCTTGTCTCAATTGGAAGGAAGTTTCTCTCTGTTTTCTTCCCTTCCTCTCCTGTTCAAAGTGCTAGTCAAAATCAGATCTCAACCCTGCAAGATGATCCTGATTGCTCCAGACTGGGCCAGACAGCCCTGGTATCCACTCCTACTGTCCTTAGCAGTCCATCTTCCCAGGAATTACAACCTGTTAACCTGTGCTCAGGGGAGGGTTTGGTACCCGAACCTCAAATCTCTCAATCTCAAGGCCTGGCTCTTGAAGAGTTATTTTGCTGATTTACACCTCTCCCAAGGTGTAATGGATATTCTGAAGGCTTCTAGAAAACCTTCCACCAGGGCTACTTATAATTCCAAATGGAAAAGATTTTCCATATGGTGCTCTGGGAAGCATATTTCCCCAGAGTCTGCTGATCTGCCCACAGTCCTTGATTATATGGTCCATTTAAATAGCTTGGGGCTGAGACCAGCTACACTGAAGGTGCATCTGGCAGCTGTTTCTGCTTTTATTTCAGCAGGTAAGCCCTCTTCTCTTTAGCTCACCCTGTATTCTCCAAGTTTTTCAAGGATTGCTTCACACACCCTCCATTCAGGGACCCTGCCCCTGCCTGGGATCTTAATGTTTGCATTGCTCAGCTTATGCAACCTTTTGAGCCTTTGTCCTCAGCAGAGCTTAAGTACTTGACTTGGAAAACTGTGTTTCTGGTAGCCATCACTTCTGCCAGATGCATAAGTGAATTACAAGCTTTGTCAGTGGAGCCTGATTTATCTCCTTTCATAGATAAGGTGGACCTCAGGACTAACAGGAAGTTCTTGCCTAAGGTGGTTTCAGATTTCCACCTTAATCAGTCTATGTCTCTTCCAGTGTACTTCACTGACCATTCCTCCTCTGGCGAGAGGAGGCTGCACAGTTTAGACGTGAAAAGAGCCCTTAGCTACTACATAGAGCGTACCAAGGGTCACAGGTTTGACTCCCTCCAACTGTTCCTCACTTATGGCGAGGTTGGTAAAGGGAAACCTGCCACTAAAAGATCCATTGCCAGGTGGATTGTCTCTTGTATCCAATTTTGTTATGAAAAACTGGGTAAGATTCCACCCTCAGGCCTGAGGGCTCACTCTACCAGAGGTACAGCTGCTTCCCTGGCTGCTGCCAGGGACATCCCTATTCTAGAGATATGTCAAGCAGCTACCTGGAAAACAGTTCACAATTTTACCAAGCATTACTCTCTGGATATCCAGGCTAGGCGTGATGCTTGGTTTGGCACAGCTGTGCTTCAGAGCCTATTCCCTAAGTAGGTTCTGTCCCTCCTCCGTGGAGGTACTGCTTTGTAGTCTGCTATTGTCAGAATACAGCAAGACTTCATGTTGTTAAAGAAAAAATTACTCACCTTAGTAATGTTGTTTCTTCCTAATGGAGTCTTGCTGTATTCCTGAACCTCCCCGCCTGCCCCAGCCTGCCCCTCTCAGAACCTCTGTTTTGGGATGTGGGTGGGTTAGTGAAAGTTGGCACTCAGTAGGTGCCTAATTTGTTGTTTTCACCCCTTTTTGGGGTGAATGGTGTTGTGTTTTCTATTTTGGGTTTCTGACTTGAGGCTTTGTTTTGGGACCAAAATGTGTTTTATGTTTAGTAGCCAGTTGGTAGTGTAGGTTTACAGCTTCCACACAGGGTCTTAGTGAGTTTAGCTCGTAAAGATCTGACGGTTTGAGTTTGAAGAACAACAGACAGAGTCTCAACCGAGCTCGAGTTCAGTGTTCCATGCCTGGCATGGAAAGTTAACTCTTTCATCTCCGGGGCAGTTCGAAGGTTGGGACTCACTGCTATTGTCAGAATACAGCAAGACTCCATTAGAAGAAACAACATTACTGAGGTGAGTAATTTTTTCTTTTGGTAGGGTGTTCCATTTTGCTACCATCCTATCTGTGAAATAATGTCTCCTCATTTCACTCCTAAATCTTCCCCTGTCTATTCTTAGCCCATGCCCCTGGTGTCCCTCCCCCTCCTTAGTTTAAAGACCCCGTCTGCTTCATTCTTATTGATTCCTCTCAGATACTTGAATGCCTCTATCATGTCCATTCTATCCTCCAGAGTGTACATATTCAGGTCTCCCAGCCTGCTCTCATAGTCTCTCCCCTCCATTCTACACATCATCTTTGGTGTCCTCGTCTGCACCCCCTCTAGTAGCCTGATATCACACTTCAGGTATGGCCTCCAAAACTGCACACAATACTCTAAGTGTGGCCTTACCATCGACCTGTAGAGGGGCAAGATCACTTCTCTTCACCTGGATGAAAACCCCCTCACTTTGTGCCTTTGTAAGGCATGTAGTAAATACCCTCAACATCTCCTCACAGGAAACTGAGGAGGAGGAGGAGTTAGAATTCATGGACATGATGGGCTTAGCTTCCACAAAGAGGCTGATGCTACCCATCCATAAATCCCTTAGAAAAGCCACTTGTAAAGTCATGTCGGCTCCCACCTCAGCTGCTGGCACAGGTAATAAAACTGAGAAGAAGTATCAGTTGGACAAACAGAGCCCTTAGTACCTGTATTCCTTTCCCGATCATGATGGAGTGGTCCAGACTACTACCTGTGACAAGGCTAAAGTGCCCCTTTCTTCCCAGTCTTGTGAGAAAGATTCCAAGAAACTGGATAGCACAGGCAAAAAGGTTTGTACATTAGCTTCCCTGCTTCTAAGGCAGGCAGCTTACCTGGCCTATACAGTACAGTACCAGAAAGCCGTATGGCATTCCATACTAGCACTGAGCAAAACGGCTACTGTAGACTTAACACAGGGTGTAGATGCCACAAAGTGCTAGTTCCGTAAGGCAGTGGACACAAATGACACTGCATCTAGGTTCATTGCCCATGCAGTGCCCTTAAGGAAGTTTGCTTGGCTTAGAACTGCCAGTCTGTTCCAGGACATTCAAACAAAAGCAGTGGATTTACCCTACGAGGCGAATTCACTATTTGGTGACAAGACAGAGACTTACTTGAAAAAGGTGGATGATACAAAACCATCTACAAGAGTAACACTGAGAAAGAAAAGGCCTTCAATTCCAACAGGCCTTATGGAAGGGGAGGTAGGGGTAGAGGATACTTAACCTGTGTTTATGCCTCCTGTGACTACCCCCCCCCAGAGGGGTTACTATAGAGGTAGTGGTAGAAGAGGCACCAGGCATGCAGCTGCACTGCCAGCTCCCAGAGCCTAAGCAAAGTGAACCCCCGACAAGTCTGTGCAGGTCACCCATCCATTGCCAGTGGAAGGAAGGCTGGCTCATGGCATAAATTGAGCAGGTTCAAATCGCAGTATGCGACCCAAAAAATGCATATTGCGAGTCAATCGTAGGCTTGATTAGCAGTCATTGCAAATCTTTATGTATGGGCAGTCTCAGGGGAAACGGCAGCACATTATGGGAGAACCAGTCAGAAGGGCCAAATCCTGATCTTGGTGGCCACGAGATTCTCGGCAGCTAGTTTCTCAAATGGCTGCTGAGAAACTTGTGGCCACTGAGATCGGACATAGCCTTTTTGATTGGTTCTGAATGGTTAGAAAGTGCTGGAAATTCTAACCCTGTTGGTTGGAGGGTCAGCATTTCGTTGTTGGTGCTGTTTTTGTGAGGACCAGGCGGACGTTCAGAATTACCAAAAGAAGTTTGCAGCGGTAAGAGACTAGCAGCATGAGCAGCCGCAACCCCACAGTGAAGCCCACAAAGGTGACTGACTCAGACTGCCGTACCTGCATCGGGAGCTTGAGAGCCTGAGAACTGCGTCGTGTTGCCTCAGAGCTATAAGTAAAAGAAAAAAGAGAAAGAAGAAAAAAAATCCCTGGTCTGCTGTCCTGATAGACGGCATGCATCTGATGCCACAGTAAGAATTCTGCATCTCGAGGTGAGGGCTAAAATGACTGACATGGAAATTTTAGATCAGTAAACAACAGAGGGAGACCCTGTTCCTTTTCTCCTGGGCTTTTAGATTAGCAGATCATGGTATGGCAAACAGTGGGTGTTTGTTTGCACATGGTCTGCACACAGGACTCCTGTTTCTGAAGCCTCAGCCTAGAAAATGTGTCAGTAGGCTAGAGGCTTGATATGGTGAGTCAGAGAACTCTACTACTGCAAGCCAGGTCTACCTTAGATTGGTTGGGGTTCATACAGTCTCTAAACTATGTGTAGAACGTCTGTTTTATAAATATATACACTGCCAAGTAGTAATTTTATGGTTTAAAGTAAAAATACCCATTTTAGAAGACTGCTAATCAAATTCCACTGTTTGCTAATCATTTTTCATTTTGATTAACAATGGCCGCTAATTAGCTCTCTGACATTAATTTATGCCTTGTCACTATTTCCAGCAGTGGACAAAAATAACCACAGACAAGTGGCTCATGAAAGTGGTAAGTCAGGGTTTATCCCTGCAGTTCAGAAAATCCCCAAAGCTGCAGAACCACAATGTTTTCCACCCTCACACCCCGACAGAAAAATGCTGTTGGAGATGAAGGTCCGAGACATCTTCTGCCCGCATGGGCACCACCGAAATCCAGGAGTCTACTTATCCATCGCAGCCGCGAAGGAAGAAACAGACCGGAAGTCTAGAAAATTTGAGAATTAAGTTTTGGTTTAACCAACGAGTCTGGATCGAGGCCTAAAACGCAGAGCGCTAAGGAGGGAACCTGAGCTTTCAAGCGGTAAGGAATATCTGGCGTCATGGGGCGGAGCCGAGAGTTTTACCACCCGGGTGGGTGGGAGGAGCCAGCTTGAAGACCTTCCGGCAAGATTTAAAGCGGCAAGGAACCTGTCAGTAAGTGTGGATGAACAACATATACCATTCCTAGAATTCCTGTTACAGGTGAGTAACCTGTATTTTGCTACCTGGGAGAACAGCCAACTCCCACTGTTTTGTTGCAGATCCCCATCAATGGGTACATTCCCAGAGGATCCTGTAATCCTCACCTGGTCAAGGAAGTTTCTATAAGCTTCCCACCTTTTTTCACTTTTGCTGAGAATACTGCTCAAACTGAGAAGGGAGTCAGCAACAATGATTCTCATTGCTCCAGACTAGGCCAGGCAGATATCGTAGGTACTCCATGTTCCTGTCCCTTTCAAACAGGCCTCCTGTCAATCTGCTCCTGAGATACGCGTTGTGGACACTGTCCTAGGACAGGGTAACATTTCCAGATCTGAGAACTCTGCGTCTCACAGCATGGTTCTTGAAGAGCTAGAGTTCTCTGGACTGAATTTCTCTGAGAATGTGAAGGAAGAGCTTAAGGTCCCCAGGAAACCAGCAACAAGGAAAACTTACTTCAGAATGGGAAACATTTCCTTTTGTTGTTTCCCTAGACAGTTCAATCAACTATGAGCAAGTCTGCCTACAATCCTGGACTATGTCATCCATCTCCAGCCCTTGGGCCTCATGCCCTCAACACTGTAGGTTCATTTGGCAGCACTGTCATCTTACACATCAGCTAACAGAGACAGGTGAGTGGCCTCTTAACCCATTTCTCAAAAGATTTTTGTAAGGCCATAACACCTGCACCTTCCAGTAAAGGAACCTTTTCCTCCCTGGACTTGAATATTATGTGCATTGCTTAGTTGATGTAGGCTCCTTTCAGGCCTGTGGCAGCTGCTGCATTAAAGTAAGTCATCTGGAAAGCAGTTTTCCTGGTGGCAGTGACCTCTGCCAGAAGGGTGAGGGAGCTGCAAGCTCTCTGTACAGATCCTAACTACATCATCTTTCACAGGGACAACAGAAAATTCCTCCCCAGAGTGTTGTCTGAATTCCATCTGGATCAATCAGTTACACATCCAGTTCTCTTTACAGTAAAATCCAGCTCAGGAGAACAGAAACCCCACAGTCTGGATGTGAAGAGAGCACTGAGATGCTACTTGGACCACGCAAAGATGCCAGGTCCACTAACACTCAGTTATTTGTCCACTTTGGTGAAGTGGGGAAAGGCAGACCAGCATCCAAAAGAACTATTTCTTGTTGGATAGTCTCCTGCACACAGTTCTGTTATGACAAAGCTGGCAAGTTGCCACCTAAAGGTCTTGGGATGTACTCCACAAGTGGCACCTCTGCCTCTGTGGCAGCATCAAGAAGAGGTATATCATAGATACATAGATACATAGACAGTGTCAGCAGATAAGGGCCTATGGCCCACCCAGTCTGCCCATTTAAGTTTGCAAGTTCAGTTCCCCACAGGAAATCTGTAAAGCAGCTACCTGGAAAACAGAACACACTTTCACAAAGCACTACTGTCTGGAGATACAGTCCAGAAGGGATGCCACCCTTTGGCACTGCTGTCTTGCAGAACCTTTTCCCTAAATATGTTCTGTACCCACCCAGGTACTGCTATGGAGTCTGCATTTGTTAAGCATAGTGAGTGATTCCTGAGGGCTAAAGAAAAAATTACCATAGTAATGTTGTTTCTTCCAAATGGGTCCCTCACTGTGCTAAACAATCCCTAGTCTCTACCTCCCCTTCCAGAACCTGGTAAAAAGTTCACATAAGAATCAGTTCTTTCTGTTTGCTTGAGCATTACTTGTAGCAGTGGCTTTACAATTGATACTCAGTGGTCTCAGCCATATAAATCTTTATAACAATTAAAATTGTTCTTTCTTGTTTTAACTATTTTTCCAAATTATTGAAACAAGTTTACTATCTCTTGGTAGTCATTTAGCTAGTTTTAGTGGCCACTGCTCACCCTAGTTTATTTATTTAGCAATAAATATGATGTTCGAGTGCAGGGGTTAGCATGACCACACAGCAGAGTTTGAATTTTATTCCAGATTTCATAATTGGCATAAAATTCTAAAAGCTCTGGGTGACTTATTTCAGGGGAATGGTTGCGTTTGTTAAGCATAGTGAGGGATCCCTTAGAAAGAAAGAACAGTGCTACGGTGAGTAATTTTTTTCTTTTGTGGCAGTAGCCTTGTTTCATGGCAGGTCAAATCAGTGAGAAAGCCTCATTTCTGCCTCTGCTCTTGTAGGAAGACTACTACAACTATTAGTTGCTGAATTCTGAAGACATTTACTGTTGTGAATTATTGTGGCAACAGCCTTGTTCTATGGCAGTTCAGATCGATAAAGATAATTCTTCAGAACACGATTGAGCCTGTTTTTTTTATTTTATTTCCATTTTAGATCCATTTTTCCCGCTTTCTTTCCTTGTGAACAGCTGGTTCCCGGGGATGCTGGATGCCCTATTCCAGTCCTTGTTCCTTTGTGCATTGCTGCTGTTCTGGCTTTGTGTCTACCATGGAATTCGTGTACAGGTATATAAAAACACCAGCGTATTGCCTGAGATTTTCAAGGTTTTGAAGAGATGTTCAGAAAAGAAATTCTCCTAGGCCTTTTGCTGTGTATTGTTCTTTTTACTGTTTTCATTGCATGGCCTGCCCTATATGTTGCATCTTGTCATCCTGCTCAGAAACTTGCTAGGAGAAGTAGTCTTGCAAGGCTACTGATTCCCTCACAGCTAGGTATTATTACAGCACCACTAAGCAAAATAACTACTCAGTGAGTTTGTATAGATTCATTTGAAAAATAACAGCATTTGAGCATTCAAACAACTTTTCTCACTGTTAAGATATACTCTGCTTCCCCCACCCCCATTTTGATGTATTTTTTGTGTTTTTTTTTTTTTTTTTTTTGCAATAGGAATTGCAAACTGCTTGACATCATTTGAGAGGGAATAGCTGAGTGTTTTTCATGAGTGAGTGAGTGAGTGGAGGTTCTCCTTTGTGATTCCTATCACTATATCTTGCGAACAGCCCATCACTCAGCCAGTACCGGACTTCTGCTGGAACATGGGCTTTCTCACAACTGGGCATAGTTAGGCAGAAATTGTTGGGGAAGCAGAGTGTGTGTGTGTGTGTGTGTGTGTGTGTGTGTGTGTGTGTGTTTTCCCAAGATGGTCACAGTAAGATAAAGCACCTAATTTGCCATGGTGATCTTCTGCTGCCCATTTTGATGGCTTGGGAGTAAAGCACATATGTAACTCAAGGTCACACTGTGAGCCAATGGCTGTGGTGGGATTAGTTTGTGGAATGTCTTGGTTAACAGTGGAATGCTGTTACCACACAGCAGTGTCCCCTCCATGTATTCAAAATAAATATCCCTGTGGTACTATTGCTGATGTAGCACCCATTCTTTAAAGGAGAAGTACTGGCTCAAGTGATTCAGCAATCGCTGCAAAGTTCAGGGCATCAGTACCCCATGCCCACTGTATTCACACAATGCAGACAAGGATTTTCCTACCTCAACACAAGTAAATGTTGCAAGTTGAAGGGGTGCAGCTGGCATTTTCAATCACGTGGGCATGGAGCATCCAAGATCGCGCTGCAAACACTATATGCTGATGTTCCTCTGTCCCTTCCTGTAATCTGCCCTTATGTACGGAGATTTAATAATCTTCCTGTTTTCCATGCCCAGCACTATTTTTTACACAGTTTCCCTAAATACCATATGTATGCCTGGTGCACACATAGTATTTAGGGAAACTGTGTAAAAATAGTGCAGGGCATGGAAAATAGGAAGATTATTAAATCTCGGTACATAAGGGCACACTACAGAAAGGGGCAGTGGACCGTTAGCATATCACGTTGTTTGCAGTGCGATCTCGGATGCTCCATGCCCACTTAATTGAAAATGGCAGCTGTACCCTTCTAACTTGCAAAATTTACGAGTGTTGAGGTAGGAAAATCCTTGTCTGCATTGTGTGAATACAGGGGCCATCAGTGTACTGACACCCCGAACTTTGCAACGATTGGTGTATTACCTGTGCCAGTACTTCTCCTTTAAGTTCCTAGGAGTTTTTATGTTTAATATTTTTACATCTTATTGTGTTTTTGTGTATGCCAGTTCCTATCTTGTCCATGTTTTATGCATTGATTTACTTAGTATTATTATTAATAAACTATATCACTGTAGTGAACCCCGCTATAAGGAAACCATCTTATAGTGAACACCTGTGATGGCTCCCATTGTTGTATAAGCAGGCATAACTGTGGTGAATCTTTGCTATGGTGAATAAATCATCTGGTACTGTAGGTGCTCACCTTAAAGTGTCCACTGTAGATGGCAATCTTTACACCCATTATTGCACCTGTGCTATCTTATAGGAAATGTCTGTGCAATGTATTACTTTATTTCTTGGATTCTGTAATCCCGTGAGATGGACTAGAGCTGATGTGCCTTCATTTGTGTTATACAGTATGTATATAAATAAAGAAAATCAGTAAAAATAAAATATAAGAAAATCATGGTGAGCCAGTGGTTCCCCCCCACTCCCATTTACACTCTTAGAACAGGCCAAGACAATTTCCTTGGTTTGGTTTACAGTCTCATAACTAAGCACTGGTGGTCCAGTATTCCCCCAGTCTGACCTGCACATCACAGGATCGCACGTTTGCTTTAATTAGAATTTCTAACTTCTTGTTTTTCCCTCTTTTTAGGGAGAAAGAAAGTGTTTAACTTTCTATTTTCCTAAGCTGTTTCTGGTTGGGCTTCTCTGGTTGGCGGCAGCAACGTTAGGGATATGGCAGACGTAAGTAACTAAAAATTAAAAAAGTTGCCTAAGAAAAGTTTTGAACTTTGAACTACTTTCATATGAACATGCACAGAGAGAAAATGGAAGCCCTTTGGTACACCGAGTTCTTTTCTACCCTCTCCCACCAACCCAATGGGCATAAACCTTTGGGAACAACATTATAGCCTTTAGCCCCACTTACTCTGGTTTCGGTGAGAACTGCCTGGCCAGTAATGCAAGTAGCAGTTGTAGTCGACTCTGCCCCAATCACCAGCTGGCAAAGAAAAAAACATTGTAAGCCTTCTATCCCACTTTTAGGGATTACTGATACTCTGCTGGACACCACCTGACATCCACAGGGTAAGAATCTTCAGACTTCTCCTTGCTGGTGTGTGTATGAGCACCAGTGCCTGGAGGCAGGGGCTTGCTGCAGCAGCACAAGGTATACTGGATGCTGCATTTGAGGATTGCAAAAGGGCTTCATTGAGAACCTTCCAGGAGAAAGGAGTGGCAGAGTCTCTGTCCTGTCTTACCTTTCTCTGCTGGAAGTAACGCTTTTCTGCAGGTTGTGAAGAGCCAGGGGCTGTGTCTTTAACCTCCCCCCCCCAGGATGAAGTCCAGTGTCCAGGTAACCAAAAGGACTTGTGCATACAGCTCAAGACACTGTCATTTGAATGGAGGTGCAGTTTGGGACCTTTTGTGACAGAGGAAAAGTGACTGCCTGCTTTACTGTGCTCAGTTTGCTAGTTTGAAACCCACCCTTTATGGGTTGTAGCATTTCCTTCAAAATGGAGAGTGAACAAGGGGAAGAATGTCTATAAGGGAGTTAGGTGCCATTAGGCACCTCACATACAGTGGTGGCTCACATAACAGTTGCCCCCCCCCCCCCGGGTGGTTGGGACTGTGCCCCTAATGGGGCTCTCCCCACTTGCTAAGAGGTGAGGGGAAAAAGGAAAAATGTGCAAGGTAAGGATTTGTGGAAAGTATCCATATTTGGGATTTGCTTGCCTTATGAATGATCATACTGCTCCTTAATTAACTTTTCCAATTGAATTTTGATGTTCTGATTAAATGAACTGCTCTGTGATTGGATTTTGGAAGAAATAAATAAGATACTGCTTACACCTAATTTATTCACATTGGGAAAGGAATCCAAAAACACAATACTCAGTTGGTGGGGTGGTACTGGAAAGCACAGCTAGGAGAAAGACTTGGGGGTTACAGTCACGGATAACCTGAAATCTGTAGCACATTGCAACAAGGCTGTGGGCAAGGTGGAAGGCTGCTGCAGTGCATTGGGAGGGGAATCAGCAGCAAAAGCTTGCTGCAGATGCGCAGAATTGACTCAGGTGCACCAAAAGTAATGCAAACATTCAGACACTGATGCAGGTGTCCAGAAATTGGCACAAGTGTGCAAACTGATGCAAGTTCACAAAATTTAAAGCAGGTGCATAAAAAAAGTTGACCTACAACAAGTGCGCAGGAAGTGATACAGGCGAGCAAAAGGGTCGCAAGTGAAAGTACTGATACAGACCATCATCTTTCACGTAATAGAGAGAGAACCACCATGGTATTCCACAGGCCCTTTTCTGTTAACAGGAAATGTAAGACATTGTTGGAAGACCTTGAAACAGTCTCTGTAGTGTGTGCTCTGTCTGTTCTGCACTAGCAAGACAAGTGCTGACTTCTTGGCATCTGTTTCCTGTGATATGAAAAGGATCGGATAGGGTCTGAGGGGATAGTAACAGCACTTATCTGATGGTTTCCTCTTCATTCAAACAACATGAAGTCTTGCTGTATTCTGACAGTATGCAGTTAGACCGACCGGTTCAACTGCCCCAGAGAACCAAGAGTTAAACTCTATGTAAATGTTTAGAACGTTGAGCTTGAGCTCGGTTTTCAAACCACTGTCCTCGGTATGTTCTAGTAACTGATCAGATTCTTTACTCCGCTCACCAGTGAAGACGCCTCGGAGATTTCTCCTCACTGCCTTCGGTTTAGCTGAGTTTCGTCGGTTTATTTCAAACCACTTTGTTGTCTTTGGTATAGTGTACGCTCCTAGGTTGTGTAAGTGTTCAGTTTCTGATCGGTTCCATGACTGTGAGGGGACCGAACTTCTAAATTCCTCTCTTTTTCAAAAATGTTCACTATATTGGGATACCGGTGCAAAGTCCTGATTAGAACCAGGGTCTCTCAGTTCATTTTTGGCTGGCACTAAACCGTTGGCCAGTTGGGACTTTGTCTTCTCTATTACCCGGCCTAACTAAGCCTTCAGGGGTAATTTTCTTATTTCTTCAATTCTTTATCCTGGCCTAACTAAGCCACTACGGATAAAGTAGATATTTGATTCTTGTTTAACCGGCCTAACTAAGCCACAGGGTTAAGCCCCAGATTTTAGGTTTATGTCACAGAAACCCAAGAGAAAAACTGATCCCACTGGGTTTCAGCGTTGTACTGAGTGTGGGGAGCAATTTGCAAAAGCAGATCCACATTTGGTTTGTCTGTACTGTTTTGGATTTTAACCACTTACAAACAGACTGATATTTGTAAGAATTTCCCTCAGTCTACTTTAGACAGGTGCCTCAGTAAACTGAAGGAAACAATGGACAAGACTACTGAGGTCGGTTTCGGTTCAACTAAACCTTCGGATCTGACAACCGACCTTTCAAGCCAGGGTGAACTGTCGACGGGTACACGACGTTTGGAGTCTGCTTCTGAACCCGCACCATCAGAGAAAGCCAAACGCTCTGGTTCAGAACCGTGTAAGTCGTCGCTTTCGGTTCCAACAGCGGATGAAATTGCAAAAGCCATCTGAATAGTGCAGTCTTTGCAAGCTGGGTGTTGCTCACTGTCGCAGGTACCATCTGGGCAGCCAACAGTTCCGGATACCGGTTCAATTCCTTCAAGACTCATTGATCCTGAGGAGTATTACCTTTCTGAATATGAGGAGGAGAAAAAGAAACAGGATAAAGGGGAACTCATTGACCCTGAGGTCTCCCCCCTGACCATCCTCAGTACGAATCCCCCTCCTAGGCCTGTTTCTGAGGCTACCTCCCATTTTGCTTTTATGAGGCAGGTGGCTGAGACCCTGCAGCTTTCTGTACAAGAGGATGATGAGGAAGAGTATCCTGGATTTTAGGGGGGCAGACTTTGGGAAAATGGGGAGATACTTGAAAGAGGCATTAAGGAGAATGGGACAGGAATCAGGGGTTGAGGAACAGTGGGCAGTATTTAAAATGGGGATTACAAGAACAACAGACTTATGTACTAAGCAGGTTAGCAAGAGGAAAAGGAAGGGAGACCATTATGGTTTTCAAAGAGGTAGCAAAGAAAGTGAAAGCCAAAAAGATTGCATTCAGGCAACTACAAAAAGACACAGGCAGAAGGGGATGGGAGAAGTACCAGGAGAAGCAAAGGGAGGCAGGGAGTCAGTAAGGGAAGCCAAAGCTCAGACAGAAGAACACATTGCAAAATCAGTGGGTAGAGGGACAAAACCTTTTACATGTACATAAGTGAAAAAGAAAGGCAAAGGGAGGGATAGTGAGACTGAAGGGGAGGATGGTGGCTGTGAGGATGACAACAGTAAAGCTGACATATTGAACAGGTATTTCTGCTCAGTCTTTACTGAGGAAGAGGGAGGGTAATGGGTCTGAAGGGAGTACAAGGGTGAGAATGGTGCAGAAATGGACACAAGTCCCTTTACAGAGAAAGGGTCCTGAAGGAACTGGAAGTAATAAGAGTTGATAAAGCAATGGGGCCAGATGGGGTGCACCCCAGGGTCCTAAAGAACTAAGAGAGGTGGTGGCTGAACCTCTGGCTATCCTGTTTAGCCGATCACTGGAAACAGGGGAGGTACCCAAAGACTGGAGGACAGCAGATGTAGTCCCCTTATACAAAAGTGGGAACAAAGAGGAAGCAGGGAACTACAGACCAGTCAGCCTCACCTCGGTAGTGGGGAAGATCATGGAAGCACTACTGAAGGAGAGATTGGTGGAACATCTGGTTGTCAATGGACTACAGGACCCAAGGCAGCATGGTTTCACCAGGGGGAGGTCGTGTCAGACCAACCTCATTGAATTTTTTGACTGGGTGACTAGGGAGGTGGATCAGGGGAGGGCAGTGGACATGGCCTATCTGGACTTCAGCAAGGCCTTTGACACTGTGCCACATAGAAGACTATTACAGACTGGGGAATATGGGTGTGGGCAGGACAGTAGTGTGGTGGGTAGGTAACTGACTGGGTGGCAGGACACAGAGGGTGGTGGTAAATGGCTGTCTCTCCACAGAGGGAAGAGTGACCAGTGGGGTACCACAGGGATCAGTGCTGGGACCGGTCCTATTCAACATCTTCATCAGAGACATTGCGCAGGACCTAGAAGGTAGAATTTCACTGTTCGCTGATGACACAAAGCTCTGTAACAGAGTAGACACACCAGAGGGTGTAGACAGAATGAGAAGCGACCTGCAGAAACTTGAAGAATGGTCAGGGGTTTGGCAGTTGAAATTCAATGCAAAGAAGTGCAAGATAATGCATATGGGGCACAAAAACCCTGGTACAATATATCAGTTGGGGGGGTGAGGATATATCATGCACCAAGCAGGAAAGGAATCTTGGGGTTGTCATCTCTGATGACCTCAAGGTAGGAAACAGTGTGACAAGGCAGCAGGTAAAGCAAATAGGATGCTGGGATGTATAGGCAGGGCATCACCAGCAGGAAAGGGAGGTCATAATTCCGTATGCAAGACACTAGTGAGGCCCACCTGGAGTACAGTGTACAGTTCTGGAGACCATACACATAAGGACATAGACAGGGTAGAGAAGGTTCAGAGGAGGGCAACAAAGATGGTGCATGGATTGCATCACAAGTCCTATGAAGACAGGTTGAAGGAACTGAACATGTACTCCTGGAGGAGAGGAGGAGAGGAGGAGAGAGGGATATGACAGAGACATACAAGTATCTTACAGGGAGGAACAGGGTGCAGGAAAACACTATTTTAAGCGAAAAAGATGTTCCAGGACAAGAGGGCATGGGATGAAGTTGGAGGAGGAGACGATCTAGAGGAAACATGAGAAGAATTTCTTCACAGAACGGGTGGTGGACAAGTGGAACACCCTGCCAGAGGAAGTGGTGGGGGCTGAAACAATCACGGGATTTAAGAATGCATGGGATAGACATAAGGAATTCTGAAGGTCAGGGGTAAGGGGCAACAGACTTCTAGGAAAACAAACTGAACTTACAAGCTCAAATGGGCAGACTGGGTGGGCCATAGGCCCTTATCTGCCGACACTGTCTATGTATCCATGTATCTATGTAAGAGGATTACAGGGAGGTGATGGATCTTCCTGTATCCCAGGGACTTTCGATTCCCATTCATAAGTCCCTTAAGAAGCAGACTTTAAAGATCCTCCAAACCCCTAGTTCTGTCCCTCCTTTAGATAAGAAGATGGACAGGAAGTACTTTCTGGCTGGCAATGGTACCGACTTTTTAACCAGCCATTGTAGCCATGTAGGAGTGGTTCAGACTGCAGCCTGTGAGAAGGCTAGCATCCCTCTGGCCTCTCACCCCCCTGACAAGGATTCCAGGAAGGTGGATTCTCTTGCCAAGAAAGGGTACCTGGCATCTTCCTTGGGTATCAGGCAAGCCTCCTATATGGCTTATGCCTCCAGGTATCAAAAGCCCCTTTGGGAAGCTGTCAAACAACTGGCTAAGAAGGCCCCTCCTGAGCTTTCTGCTGACCTTCAAGAGCTGGTCAACAAGGGGGTACAAGTATTCACGTCCCAGTTCCACATGGCTGTGGACTCCAATGATGCAGCTTCCAGGGCTATGGCTTCTGCTGTATCCCTCAGGCATTTTTCCTGTCTCAGGTGTACTAACCTGTCTCAGGACATGCAGAATAATGCCATGGATTTTCCCTTTGTCCAGAACTCTCTGGGGAACAGACTGAGGCATATATGAAGAAGGTGAATGAGTACAGAGTGACATACAGGCGTGCTTCAGCAAAAGAGAAAGCTGCCACTCCTCAGAAGCAGCAGGCCAGGGGCAGAGGCAGACCTTACCCCAGGCCTTTCCACCAGGCCCAAGCTTTTCCCTCTTACCAGCAGCCCAGGGGATTCTTTAGAGGGAGTGGCATGAGGGGTGCTGGCAGGGCCACCTCCACCCGCCAGTCTGCTACCCCAGCGAAACAGACAGTCTGAAAGCTCTGTTCGGGCCACCTCCCTTTACCCTGTTGGGGGCAGGCTGACTTACTATCTCCAGGCTTGACATTCCAATACTTCAGACAAATGGGTCCTGGAAATAGTGGGTCAGGGACTTGCTCTCACTTTCAAAGTGCCTCCAAAACTTGTCAGCAAGAATTTTCAGACCTTCCAGCATTGCAGAAACAGCCCAGCTGGAGGCAGAGGTTTCCATACTTCTTCAGTCAAGAGCAGTGGAACCTGTGCCGCATTAGCACAGGGGAAAAGGACTGTACTCAAGGTACTTCCTGGCACCAAAGAAAAACGGGGAGTAGTGGCCCGTTCTGGATCTCAGATTCCTAAACAGGCATCTTACAAAGCCAAAATTCAAAATGACAACCCTGGCTACCATTCTACCTACTCTCAAGCAAGGGGACTGGCTGGCATCCCTAGACCTGAAGGATGCTTACTTCCACATCCCCATCAGACAGTCTCACAGAAAATATCTCAGATTTCGACTCTCTTCAGGCCACTACCAATTCAGGGCTATGCCCTTCGACCTGACATCTGCACCAAGAGTATTTACAAAATGTCTGGCAGTAGTGGTGGCATTCCTCAGAAGGCAAGGGGTTTCAGTTTACCCTTATCTGGACGACTGGCTGTTGGTGGGTCAGTCCCCCCCCAGCAGGTCACAGAAGCCTTAAAACTCACTCAGGATACTCTTCGCACTCTTGGGTTTTTGGTAAATCATCAAAAGTCTGTCTTAGCCCCAGTACAAATACTAGACTTTATAGGGGCAGAGCCGAATACCATCCAGGAAAGGGCCTTCTTGCCTTCGGCAAGGGCACAGACACTCATAGAATTGGCAAAATCCTTTCAGGTTCAAGTTCCTGAGCCAGCATGGTACTTCTTACAGCTCCTAGGACACATGGCCTCCACCACAGCCAGGTTCCAGATGAGGGACATTCAGTTCCACCTGAGATCCTTCTGGTCTCAGAAAAAGGATTCTCTGTCCAAACTAATTCCAATGTCTCCCACCCTTCTGTTAGCTCTTCAGTTTTGGCAGGAGATGGACAACCTCAGAGTGGGGGTTCCCTTTCTCCCTCAGGTACCCTCTCTGGTGCTGACAACAGATGCTTCTCTCCTGGGCTGGGGTGCCCATCTGGGGGATCACACAACACACAGTACGTGGCTCCCTCAGGAGTCTCTCTTGCACATCAATCTTCTGGAGCTCAGGGCAGTACTCCTAGCTATTCAGGAGTTTGCCAGTCCCTTACAGGGCAAGGTGGTACAGATCAGGACAGACAACACCACTACCATGTACTACATCAACAAGCAGGGGGGAACAAGATCCTCCCTGCTGTGCACAGAATCCATGAAGATTTGGAAACTGGTATATTCTCTCAACATGTCACTGTTAGCAGTTCACTTGCCAGGCAAGGACAATGTACTGGCAGATGCTCTCAGCAGAATCAGCCAGGGCCATCACTAATGGACCTTGAGCAAGCAGGTCCTTCTCTCAGTATTCAGGAGGTGGGGGGTTCCAGAGATCGATCTCTTTGCAGCCCCAGACAATCACCAGTTACCTCTGTATTGTTGCAGGCCTTCACTCCAGGGCTCAGTGCCACTGGATGCTCTCCTTCTGGACTGGTCAAACAGGTTCCTTTATGCTTTTCCTCCCTTTCCTCTGATAGCCAGAGTCCTGGTCAAGCTGAGGTCTCAGTCTGCCACAGTGATTCTCATAGCCCCAGACTGGACCAGACAGCCATGATACTTGATTCTATTGTCACTGTCAGTGACCAAACCGATTTCTCTACCCAGGAGGTACAACCTGCTGACACTCTCTCAGGGCAGGATAATGTACCCCAATCTTCAGTCCCTTCTCCTCGGGGCTTGGCTCTTGAAGAACTAGAATATGCAGATTTACAACTGTCTGTCTGTCCTGGATATTCTGAAAGGTGCCAGAAAACCTGCTACCAGAAAAACATATTCCTCTAAACGGAAAAGATTTTCCATCTGGTGTGCACAGAAGGATTTGGATCCACAGCAATCTGCAGTACCGGAACTTCTGGACCGTCTGGTCCACCTTCAGTCTCTGCATTTACAGCCATCTACCCTGAAGATACATCTTTCTGCTGTCTCTGCTTATCTTTCAGCAGGGAAGGCATCTTCTCTGGCTGCACACCCAATTTTCAAAAGGTTTTTTAAGGAGGAGTTGCATCTTCATCCCCTACATAGGAAACCTACCCCTGCATGGGACCTGAACATATTGTATGTATAGGTCATCTTATGCAGCCTCCTTTCAAACCAATGTTTTCTTCAGAACTCAAGTTTCTCACTTGGAAAACTGTTTTTCTAGTGGCTGTCACTTTTGCTAGAAGAATCAGTGAGCTTCAGGCGTTGTCTGTGGAGTCCAACTATATTTCACCTCACAGGGATAAAATTGTGTTCTAAACTAACAGGAATTTCCTCCCCAAGGTATTTCTGATTTTCATCTGAACCAATCCATATTACTTTGCCTCTATTTTTCTCAGATCACTCTAGTTCAGGTGAACGCAGGCTGCACAGCCTGGACGTAATAAGAGCTATTAGCTACTATTTTGACAGGACAAAACAGCTAAGGAAGGATTGTTCCCAGCTTTTCCTTACTTATGGTGAAGTTGGTTAGGGTAGGCTAGCTGCAAAAAGGACTATAGCCAGATGGATTATGGCTTGAATCCAGTTCTGCTACAGTAAGCTGGGTAAGGACCCAGCAGCAGGTCTTAGGGCCCATTCTGCCAGAGGCACTGCGGCGGGAAGTCCCCTTGCTTGAGATATGTAAGGCTGCCACTTGGAAGTCTGTCCATACATTCACTAAGCATTACAACCTGGATATTCAGGCAAGGAGTGATGCCAGGTTTGGCACAGCAATACTGCAGAGCCTATTCCCCAAATAGGTTCTGTGCCCACCTCCTGGGGGCACTACTTTATAGTCTGCATACTGTCAGAATACTTCATGTTGTTTGAAGAAAAAATTACTTACCATAGTAATGTTCTTTCTTCTAATGGAGTCTTGCTGTATTCTAACCTCCCATCCTACCTCCCCTTCACAACATGGGGAAGGGTGGCTCTTCTGCAGCAGCTTTATGGTTTAAACCATTAGTGGGTAATGGTTTTCTGTGGGCGTCTCTGACTTGAGTCTTTTATTTACCCTTTTTTTCCCCCCTTATGTTGCCCCTGTTGGGGTCCTGTTTAGGCTTAGTTTTGGCCATTGCATACACATTTATCTAGTTCGCGTCATAGAATCTGATCAGTTACTAGAACGTACCGAGGACAGTGGTTTGAAAACCGAGCTCGAGCTCAACGTTCTATGCATTTGCATAGAGTTTAACTCTTGGTTCTCCAGGGCAGTTGAACCGGTCGGTCTAACTGCATACTGTCAGAATACAGCAAGACTCCATTAGAAGAAACAACATTACTATAGTAACTAATTTTTTCCTCTTCACCCTAGCATGAAAATTAAGTCCTTTGAGCCATAACATACCTGAGAAATGGGTCTGGCAGGAGGGCTAATGTTAAGTGACCCCCTCCTCCTGCCCACGAAAAGTCAAATAAAAAAGGAAGGCCTTCCTTCTGGGACAGAATTAAGACAACGTAGGTGCCCCAGCACCTTATTTTTAACAAGGAAGTTATCAGTATAGTATCTCTGCCTGCATAGCCTGTCTTAGCTAGCAGAAGAGAACTTGGGGACCTGTAGGTCCCAAAAAGGGCTAGCTCCCTGTTGGGAAAGGAAAGAGGTGAGTCACTGGTCTCCTCCATGGCCACGTAAAATCTAATAAACTATAATTAAAAAAAAGAAGTTTTCAGTTGTAGTTTTAGTAGCAATGATTGTGAGCTTTCAAATTGACTCAGTCAGTGTTCATTTGGTGGAAACTACTTCTGAAAACTGCTGACACCTGCAAAGTGAGCATAAAGCTGCTGTCCAACAAACCCCCAGATTCCTTACCACATTCACTGGGCTCTGTCCTTCCCCCCATCAGGGACATAAGAGGAAAAGCCTCTTTGCTTCTCTACTGGCCCACTCAGAGTAGCTCCTTTCCCAGGCTAAGACAGCCAGTTTACCTGCACTCATTCTGCAACTTCAACTAAACTGTTATTCACACAGTTTAAGGAGTCTGTGCAACCTGCATACAAAGGAGAGCTAGTCCTTAGGCTAAACAAGCAAGACAAGGTTTATGTTAGTCCTTCTGAACATGCTGTTTTGTTGATTCAGCAGATTTCCACTGTGGAGGAAGGCTGCGGTATTGGGTCAGTTATTGTTCTATGAATGTGACTGCTGGGGCAGATTGTTTTTGTGATGTTTCATTGAGTTAGAGGCAACAGCCAGCAGTCATTGCCTAATGTGACTCAGATATGCTTTACCAAAAAGGTGAGTGTGAGAAACTTTAGGGGCCCATATTTCTTAGCTTGCTGAGATAATAACCAACACTGGGGTCTAGTACAGTGGTGCGTCAGCAGTATTATGGAGACTAGGGCTTGTTGGAGTGGTATGAGCATGTTGCAGAGGGAAAAGGCTTAAATCCCAGGAAGAGAGGGTATGAGCTGCCTGGCATTTGTGCTCCTCTCAGGCTGACCAACCAAGAAGTGGCACTGCCCATCAGCTGTGAATGTAGCCACTCATCTGCCCTCTAGGCTGCAGGAAGTGTATAGCTGTGGCAGCCCTGATTGTTAGAAAGTAAGTGATGGGGGCAGGGGGAACATGGGAAAATCAGGTGAAACACATCGTACTGTACTAACCAGTACAGGGTCCCATCCTAGTGTCCAGCAGCTCATTCTAAAGTAGCAGCTCTACTGCTGTTAATGCCCATCACTGTATGAATCAAGGCGGTGAAGGAAATGGGAGCCAACAGATAGGAAGAGAACACTGGAGTTTATAAGAAGTGGTATTTGCACTTGGCACAGTACGGCCTTTCTTTGCGAATGCAATACAAACCTTGTGGATGACTACTTGGTCTGTACCATGTGCAGATTTCCAAATGGAGAGAATGTTGGAGTCGGCTATAGTCAGGACTCCAGATAAGATTTTTTGGGATGAGTACTGTTCTCCTCATTTTTAAAGTATGGTGCGTAAAAACAAATTCAGATGCATACAAATGTCTGGACAAAGTGGAGTGAGGAGTACATTTTTAAAAACAATGTAGTTCCTTTTTAGATAAGAATTGATCGGATGTCAGTAGTGATTCTGATAATGTTGGCAGGTAGGAGAAATTTACTCACCAGTTTGAAAATACAGTGAGTAAAACAAAACTGGGATTATGTACAAGTGCTGTAAATCTGGGAAAAACTGCTTCTTTTGAATTGCCAATTATTGTTATGAAGCACTGTTCTATGGAGCATGGAGCACTCATGAATGTTGTGTGAGTATTGGTACTTATTAAAAACATTGTCTGAACAGTATTTCCTAAAATGAGGTGAGTAAAATAAGTCCGTACTCCCCTTATCTGGAGCCCTGGCTGTAGTCTACTGCTTTTGTCTTTGTCAATTTAGGTGTTCTCTGTGGAAGCACTATAGTATTTGGTGTCTTGCAAATCTTAGTTCTTTCATGCTGCAGCAGAGAACACTTATTGTTTAGGTCTCCTACTGTACAGCTCTACCACTGGGAAAACTTTGGTAGATAGACTATATTGTCCCAGAAATAAATTCTGCAGTGTGACCAACTAAAAGAAAAACTTGCTCACCATAATAATGTCTCTTTTCCGGGATCCCTTACTATGGTTTCACTCTATGCATCAGTTGCGATCGAGACAGATGCCCCAGAGACGGGCCCTGTTCTAAGAACAGACCTTAGAGTTTAGAATGTGTGTTTGAAAACCTCTGCAGCCACCTTCCTTCCTGGCAGTTGTCAGATTTGTTTCTCTAGCCAGAGTGGAATGATGGCTAGTGAATCTGCCTAAAAAGTTACCAAAAATGTAATTCAAATTTTAAAAAAAAAAAAAAACTGTTCCACCGTCGGAACGCACTAGTGGTAGTATGCCTGTCATTAGGGTGCAAGTCGGCAATGTGCCGATACTTGCGTTTATCGCGGGGGACTGTCCTCCCTCACACCCCAACTAGGATTCCAACTCCGGGGGCCTCGAGCTGTGAATTTCAGTTTTTGGTGCCCTGAATGGTTGCAGTGAAAAAAACACCAACTAAATTAAAGCAAATATGTAAATATAAAGAAAAACACAACTTAAGACTGTAGTAGTAATATACTCAAGTAAACTAAGCAAAATTAATTAATTATTGTGAGAACCTGTTTTCAGGTTATCAGGTTCTGGAAGGGGAGGCATGGTGGGTGAGTGATACCACAATTAGGGATCCCTGAGAAGAAACATTACAGTGGTCATTTTTTCTTCTATCCCCAGGAATCCCTCACTTATGGTTTCACTCTATGCAGACTATATAGCAGTACCTTAGGAGGCGGTGTTCAGAACCTACTGGGAAAAAGGTTCTGCAATACAGCAGTTCCAAAGCTGGCATCCATTCTGGACTGTATATCCAGACAGTAGTACTCTGTGAAGGTGTGCAGTGTTTTCCAAGTAGCTGCTTTGCAAATGTCTAAAGAAGTGCCTCTTGTGGAGTGGACCTTTAAGCCTGTGGGTGGCATTTTCTCTGCTTTTTCGTAGCAGGACTGAATGCAATATTATTGTGGACTTGATTTCCTTGGTTGATCTGACTTGCATCATGGACACCTGGCTGGTGGTCCATTGCTAGAGGCATCAGTCCTGGCTGGTTTTTCTGTAATGCATTGCCTGAGGAGGGAAATGCAGTGGTGGGGGTGTGACCATCTGTTTTAGATCTGGCGTGAACTTCTTGCAACCAGTGGTATCCAGTTCATCGTTTGAATGTGTGGCCATGCACGGAGGTCCAGGTGCAGGTTGCAGGATCCTCTTCATGTACCAACCTCCGAGGCACGAAGGGTAATTCATGCAGAAAGTTATGGACTTCAGTGTCGATAGTGTTGGAGTCGCCAGATGGTTGATTCTGGGTGACTTCAATGCCTGGGTCTATGATGAACTCTCGTAGTTTAGTTATAGCTTCTTCCAGACAATGATGTTGCTGGGCCTCATTCAAGCAGTTGCTTCTGTGACCCACAGCCATGGCCATGCCTTGGACTTGGTGTTCTCACTGGGGCTTGAGGTCATTGATCTTGGGATTGATCCGGTGTCATGGTGGGATCATTGCACGGTGGAGTTCTCATTCCTTCCCCCCCCCACCCGTTGGTCCCTCCCCTGTTGAGATGGTTTGCTACCACCCATTGAAGGTTTTTCTCTAGAGGGACTATTGGCGATAGTAGACTTTTCTGGTGTGAGTGCTGCTTGTGCAGCTGGTGCAGGTGAGGCAGTGACAGCCTATAATGGTGCACTGTCTCTAAAAGCATCTCAACACTGTCACACCGATCAGTATATATTGAGGTCTTCCTTCAGGAGATCCCCGTGCAAAGAAGTGCAAAGTAATGCATCTGGGAAACAAAAACCAGGGGAAGAGTACACAATGGGAGGGGAGGTATTAACAACAAAAATGGAAAGGGGCCTGGGGGTAGTCATATCAGATGACCTAAAGGTAAGCAAGCAATGTCAAGGCAGTAAGGATGGCTGGGGGGATACTTTCAGGTACCTCAAGGGAATCAACAAAGTCCAACAGGGTAGCATCTTTCAGAGAAGGAGATGTGCAAGAACAGGGGGACACAATTTGAAGATAGAAGGGAGATGGCTCAGGGGCAATGTGAGAAAGTATTTTTTCACAGTGAGGGTGGTGGGTGCATGGAACAGCCTTTCTGAGGAGGTTGTGGGGTCAAAATCAGTGGGGGAATTCAAGAATGCATGGAACAGACATGAGGCAGTTCTGATGGGGGGTAGGAAGAAGTAGGCTGTTGGTCAACTATGATCTGCAGCTTATCCAATAGGTAGGGAAATAGGCAGACAAGGTGGGTCAAGCGGTCTTTATCTGCCATCAAAGTCTGTTTCTCTCAAGGAGATGAAGACCAAGGGTCAGAAGGTTCTTGGAGGAAGACTTGGTCTGAGGAGGACAAACTGGCTTTGAGAATTCACTATGGTGAATGTCAAAGGGCAATCAACTATAAGAAGGCAGAGTTTCTGTCCAGGAAGATTGCTGCTGGGAGGCACAGACCGGCTCTGCTCTTTTAGGCTGTAGACAGGCTACTTCATACTGCCTGTATGCAGCCGCAAAGAGCAGTTTCAGTCACTCAGTGTGAGGAGTTCGCTCAGTTCTTCTCTGACAGAGTGTCCTCCATCAAGACTGGGATCTCTCCAGTGGGGCATAAACAGCCCCACAGTGGTGGGACGTGTGTTGCTAGAGGCACTCCTTTTGCCTGGGGTGAGTTTAGGCTGGAGGGTGGATGGTGGAGGTTGTCGAGGTTATCTTGAAGCTGCGTCCCATCTTTTGTGAGTTGGACATGGGCCCGACTCATCTTATAGTGGGATGTGTTGAGTCCATTGGTCTAGTGTTTGTTGAGATTGTTCACTGTTTGCTCTTGGAGGGACTTATTCCTGGCGCCTTGGAAGAGGCGCTGGTGAAGCTCCTCTTGAAGAAACAATCACTCGACCCTGACGTCTTGGCGAATTATCGACCGATCTCCAACCTCTCGTTTCTGGGGAAGGTTGTTCAGAAAGTAGTGGCTCTGCAGCTCAAGATCCACCTTGCGGCCTTCAACATCTACAAGCCATGCCAGTCTGGATTTAGGTCTAGGCATAGCATCAAAATGGGTGCAAAATGATCGCCTTAGGGCGAGAGATAGAGGAGACTGGTCAATTCTCATTTTCCTCGCTCTCTTCTCAGCATTTGACACTGTGATCCACGTAGTGCTACTAGATCACCTTGGGGAACTTTGTGGACTAACCGGTACTGTCATCAACTGGTTTGAGTCCTTTCTCATGAGCAGGACACGATAGGTAGTGATGGGAAATGTCTCCTTCTGCCTGAAGCCCCTGTCCTGTGGAGTTCCCCAGGGTTTGATCCTGTCACCTATGCTGTTCACAGTGTACATGCTCCTTCTGGGTGATCTTATTAGACATTGCAGCTTGGGTTTCCACTGCTATGCAGACGACACCCAGATATATATGTCTTTCTGTCCCGGGACGAATGGTAACGTGAAGGTGCAGAATAAATGCCTGGCCGACTGGATGTCCTCTTAACTGTCTGAGACTCATTCCCAACAAGACGGAGGTACTAGTGATTGAGCCTGGTCGTCGGCGTGATGGGGCTGCTGACAGACTGGGAACAGGGTTGTTCCTGGGCCCTACCCCGTTGGAAGCTTCTGCTAGGGTGAGAAATCTAGGCATCATCCTTGACGACGGGTTGACACTTCATGCTCAGGTGTCGTCCGGAGTGGTTTTTACCACTTAAGGAATGTCGCCCGGATTAAAGCCCTAATTCCGCCTGGTGACCAGCCCTCACTTGTGCACGCCTTTGTGACATCTAGGCTTGACTACTGTAACACGCTATACTTCGGGGGACAGTTGGGGGATTCTCCATCGCCTGCAGTTAGTGCAGAATCTGGCAGCCAGGTTGCTGACAGTCCTTTGAGGTCTTGCCACCTGACCCCGGTCCCACGTGACCTGCACTGGCTGCCGGTGAGGTGGAGAATCACCTTCAAGGTGGGCCTGCTCTCCTGTAAGACCCTATATGGGTTGAGCCCTCATTATCTGAGTGATCTCTTCACCCCTGTCTGCTCAGTGCACTTACTCCGCTCTTCCACTGAGGGCCTCCTAGCGGTTCCAAGGGCCTGGTTGAAAGTCTCAGGAGAGGGCACATTTGAGGAGGCCAGCCCTGCCCACTGGAACTCGCTCCCAAGATCTCTAAGGAAGGCTCCATCAGTAGAGGTTTTTAAGCAGGGTCTGAAGGCTCATTTATTTAGAGAAGTTTTTGGAAATTAGTTATAACTCATCAGTTTCCTGAAGCACTGCCATTTTGCGATGTTTTATAGATTTATAGAGTTCTGATTGATTGCTTAATACGTGTATGTTTACTGGTTAGGGTCAAAAAACTACCGCTGGCAGACCCCTACAAACTCCGTAATTCACACTTGTGAATTACGGTGTTTTGTAAACCATGGTTGGCAGAAACAGCCACAAGTCTCCCTCAGCACCTCTCCAAGAAACTGTCTTCGTGTTGGCGGTCCGCTCACGCTGCTGACAGAAAACTGCCAGCACGAAAAAAAAAAAAAACTTCTCGGAGAACTGTAATAAAAAAGCTGTGTGCATTATTAACCAGTAAATATAAAAAATAAAACATGAGGAATTGTGGAAATTTGGATTTTATGCACACTCTCGGTGTGTGATGCCCAGATTAACCCCAAGGGTGTTTATGGGCATCACACACCAAGGGTGTGCATAAAATCCTCATAAACCACACTTCTTCATGCATTATTCTATATTTATTATAAATTATTATTTTATGTCCTTTTCACTGCATCTCTACTTACGTAAAGTGCCCAGAGCCCCTGGGATTGGGCGTGCAAGAAATAAAAACTTTCTTCCTTTTACTTATAAGGGACCATCCAATGAGAGATAAACCTCTTGGGATGCTGGTTTACCTTTACCAACCTCATCATAGGTAACAAAAAGCTGAGTGTTTCTGGACCTGACATCTTTTGTCTGGTCCAGGTAGATGCCCAGAACTCATTTCAGGTCAAGGCTGTGCAATTTTTGCTTACCTAGACTGGAGTGATCTGGGTAAAGCACTGGAAGTATTACTGACTGATTTAGATGGAATTCAGATACCACTTTATGTAGGAATTTCCTATTGTTTCTAAGGACTACCTTATCCCTGTGGAAGATTATGTAATTTGGCTCTGTGTAGAGGGTTTCAGCTCACTCACCCTCTTAGCAGAGATCATGGCAATCAGGAATATAGTTTCCCAGCTGGCCCGGTGGCGCTGAGGGTTGAGACGCTGGGCCTTCACACACCTCGCGCCCACACACCAGTGACTCCGTGTTCGAGCGAGCTGGTGCCGGGGGTAGGCTGGGAGGAGGAGGAGGATTGAGTGTCTCATAGACAGCTCCTCCTCCAGGAAGGGTGTGGGTAGGGACTGGAGGTCCCAGGGTGCCAGCTCCTGGTGGCGGCCGGGCTGGTGCATCTTCAGAGCCGATTGGATGGGGCAGCATTGGCAGCATCAGATGTGCAGTATATGGACACATGCGTCATTGACGCCATTGCATGCCCATGCTGAGGGAGGGTGGGGAGTACACAAGTAAAACTCCCCTTGGCAGCATGACGGCTGCCCCCAGCAGTGCCGCCATGGACACGCCCAAGTCGGTTCCCTCCTGTGCCCGCCTTCCAAGTCTCCGCAGTGGTGGGTACTACCACGCGGTGCAGCCTGGGAAGGGCTGCATGGGGAGCTGTCGCCGACCGGGCACTGTGAAGGCTGGCTGGAAGGGGAACCAAAGACACAACCCCCCTCCCAGCCGAGGAATAAAGAAATTAAAAAAAAAAAAAAAAAAAAGGAATATGGTTTTCCATGTGACGTACTTTAGGTCAGTAGTGTCCATGGGCTCAAAGGGAGCCTCCATGAGCTGGGTAAGCCAGACACTGAAATTCCATGATGGCACTGGGTCCCTTACTGATGTATACAGGTGGCTGAGGCCTTTAAAAAAAACCTTTGGAGGCCAGTCCGATGGCACAGAGGGCTGAGGCGCTATGTCTTTTCTTGCGTCATGCTGGCGACCTGGGTTCAGGAATGACCTTGGGTCATTGGGGAGCGGTGCAGGGGAGGGAGAGGGGGAGCAGGATTGAGCAGCCCTAACGGCAGCTCTCCTCTCCTGGGGAGGTCGTCGCACCCCCTCCCCCGTAGTTCCGCTGCCACTGGGAGGTCCGATGGCCGTGTAGGCGGGAAGGGGTAGCAGGTAGTGGGAGGGTGCCTTGGAATGCAGCATGCATGTACCTCTGAGGAGAGGCAGGGAGAAAATCAGGGAGTAAAAACATAGAAAAAAAAACAACTTAAAAATGGGTTGAGGCGCCAGTTACTTTCCTTTGCCTGCTGATAGGTAGGCTGACACTTCTGCTAAGTGCACCTTCAATGTTGATGTCTAAGGACTGTAGGTGTGCCAAGTATTCCAAGACTGCAGGCAACCCTGTCTCTATTGGGATAATTTTTTGGTAGTACACCAGTAAGAAATTATTTTTCATTTAGACGAATATGTTTTCCTGGTTGCTGGTTTCCATGAAAGTCTAAGCACCTTCAGGACTTTCTCTGAGACATTTAAACCAAAGTGTTCTAACTCCTCAAGAACCAAGCTCTCAGGTGTAGTATTTTGAGGTCTGGGAATGCTATCCTGCCCTGAGATAGGGTCAGCAGACTGTGACTCGTTGTCAGGCTGATTAAAGGTTTGCTGGACAGAGTCAGCAGAATTGAATACCAGCTCTGTCTGGTCCAGTCTGGAGCTGTCAGGATCATTGTTGTAGATTCCCTCTGAAGTTTCAGGAGGACACTGTGGACAAGTGGAAATGGTGGTAAGGCATATGGGAACTTTCCTGTCCAGTCCATGACCAGGTCGTCCTCTGGTACTGTTCTTCTGGCAGGTGGTCTGCCACAAAACTGTGTGAGCTGACTGTTTTCCCAAGAAGCAAACAGATCTGTTTTGGGAGTGCCCTACCTTCTGAACACTGTGGCCAGAACTTGTCTGTTCAGGGCCCATTCATGGTTTCCCTGACTGATTCTGCATAACAAATCTGCCAGGGCATTGTCTTTGCCTGGCAAGTGTACCACATAAATGTCTGCTTCTTAAGGTGTATGCCAGGTCCCAGATCCTCACTGCTTCTGTATACAGTTAAGAGGATCTTGTCCCTCCCTGCTTGTTTATGTATTATATTGTTGTGGTGTTGTCTGTTCTGATTTGGACAGACTGACCCTACGGCTGCGAGGAGAAAGATTGCATTGCTAGTAGCACTACAGTGAACTCGAGGTTGATGTGTTCCAGTGACTACTATGGGCTCCATGTACCACTCACTGAGAGATCCTGTAGGTGGACACTCCACCCCAGGAGTGAAGCATCTGTAGTAAGGATACTTGATGTTGATCGCTGAAGGGAGAGAATTCCCTCTCTGAGGTCACTTTCTTCCTTCCACCACTCCAGTAACTTTACCAGTGCTTTTCTCACTGGCACTAGTTTTGTGAGTAGATCCCACCTTTGAGATCAGTTGTCTCATCAGTTGTACTAGGCATCTCTCACTGTGAACCTGGCCCATGGAATCACAGCTGTGAATGCAGCCATGTGTCCTAGTAATTGCAGGAAGTCCCTTGCAGGTCTTGGCTGACCTGTTATGAAGGACTCCGCTGCCAGTATCAGAATTGCAACTCTTGCCTGTGGGAGAAAAGCTTTACCCTGTAAGGTGTTTAGCTCTGCTCCTATGATGTCCATAGACATGCTGGTGCAATGACGTCAAGCGCATCAGAAACCACCCTATTATAGGTGGTCACTGCCTCACTGGCACCAATCACACATGCAGCGTCCACTCTAGATAAGTCAGCTAACACCAGCAGTCCCTCTGGGGACAAACCCCTCAAAGGGCGGTAGCTGTCTATCTCGACAGGGGAAGGGCTTTCATGGGGGCCCCAAGCGTGAACTTCACCGTGCAATGGTCAGATCAAATGACCTGCTCAATCTTGAGGCTCCCCACCTCAAGACCCAGCTGAAACACCAGATTGAGCATGTGGCTGTGATGGTGGGTCGCAGAAGTAACAACTTGTGCTAGGGCCAGTGATGACATCAACTGGAAGAGGTCGTAACCGAATTATGAGGATTCGTCGTCAATCCAGGCATTGAAGTACCTCAGGATTAAGCACCTGGGGAACTCCAACACCTGGTCGCCGATGAAGTCCGCAACCTCCTGCAGGAATTCCTCAACTGACCCAGGAGGGCAGTAAATAAGGAGAATCCTGCAACCTGCACCTGGACCTCTACGCACAGCCACACACTCAAAAGATGAACATACTGTGGAGGCTGGGAGGGTGCCCAATATGCCACAGGCTAAGGAGGCTTGAGGAAGAGGCTCAGTGGCTTGGCAGGGATCTGGGGAGGTTGAGGGAGGAGGGGAGGATTGCATCGGTAGGAGGTCTGACATCTGAGACAATTGTGGGGGCACCACAGAGAAGGAACAGTGGGGCAAGGGAGAGGTCGGGGGAGGCTGCACAGTAGACAGGAAGCCAGTTGATGAAGGGTGGACTCTAGTAGGACCTAGAAAAAGAGGAGCGGGAGGAGGGAGGAGGAAACGCACAGTAAGGCAAAGGGAGGCGGGAACATGTTTGCTGTACTAGCAACACATGGGAAAGAGGATGCAGGAGAAGATTGTACAAGGGATAGTACTCACAAAGAGAAGAGAGAGAGAGAGAGAGGGGCATTACTAGTGGAGAGACTGAGCATGGCATGGCAGGGGAGGGATAATACTTGGAGAGCTGAGGAGGGAGTGGAAGGTTGGCAGTCAAACAGGAGGAGGGGGAGGAGTCTCAATTGAGAAGGGCAGGGGGGAAGACACTGGGACACACTGTAAAAGCACCGTCTTGAGTGGTCTCAGAAATGAGTACCTGGGTGGGGGGTGGCGACAGGCACAAGGAAAGAGGAGGGAGGTGTACCAGTGTTGGGGGACTCCATACTCAAGGGGATCAGATGGGGCAGCAAGGGGGAGAGGCACAGTCAGATATGGGTGGAGTCCATAGCAGGATTAAAGGCAGTCAAGGCAGGACAGGCAGTCCTAAGGTACATAAGAAGGGGTAGGAGGAAACCACACATTGTGGTACATGTGGGGACAAATGACCTAGCGGGGGAAACTGTGGAGGTAACAAAGGAGAGGATTGAGGAAGTGGGAAGGTTGTGCGAGGGAGACTAGGAATCTAAAATCTAACATATGCTCCTAGTACCTCATGCAAGCACAGTGGAAAGGAGAGGATTAGGAGAGTCGAACACATAGTTGGTAGAATGGTGTCAAGCTAAGGGATATGGGGTTGTGGGTGGCTGGGGCAGTACTTGGGATAATAACAATCTGTTTGCAAGGGATAGGCTGCACCTGAGTGGGGAGGGGAAGGAGGTATTAAAGCAAAGACTGGGGAGGTATATTGGAACAAAGATAGATTTAAACTAGATGGGGGGTGGCAAGTGGACAGCAGGTAGGCAGGGATCCGATAGAGTGGAGTCACAGCCTACCCCCCAGGCTAGCAGGGAAGGACTTGGGGCAGCCAAAAAAGGAGGGAGTAGAAGGAAGTAAATGGAGGCAAATGAAGGGAAGGGGCAGGATGGAGGGTGGTCTCGCTGAATGCAAGAAGCTTAGGCAACAAATCTGCTGAGCTACAGGCACTCTTAGCAGTGTGGAGGGTGTATATTGCAGCTGTCACAGAAACGTGGGCAACTGAGCACCGGGACTGGGATCTGGCAATCCCAGGATACAAAGTATACAGGAAGGACCATAAGGAAGGGAGGGGTAGTGGGGTGGCAGTCTATGTGACTGGCAGGATCAAATGCGCAAGGGACAAGGGGGAAGAAAGGAGAAAAGAGGCAGTCTGGCTGCAACTCCTAGACTCAAGGTGTAGGAAACTGAGGTTTGGGGTGGTATACAGGCCACCGTCTCAGTCTGAGGAGCTTGACAGGGAATTAGCAGGACAAATCGGAAAGGTATGTAGAAAAGGGAAGGTGGTCATCATAGGGGATTTCAACTTGCCTGGGGTTGACTGGAGCATTCCGGCCACCTCCAGTGCTAGGGAGCAAGTGCTCCTGGATGCAATCCAGGAGGGTCTCCTGACACAGTTGGTTAGTGTACCTACTAGGCTAAAGAACACTTTAGATCTGGTGTTGTTGAATGGGGAGGCAGTAAGGGAAATAAAGGTGGAGGACCTACTAGCTGACAGCGATCACCAAACGGTGTGGTTTAATATCATGATGTGTGGGAAGCCAGAGAAATCAGTTACTCAGGTAGTAAACTTCAGGGGGGCAGACTTTGGGAGGATGCAGGAAGTACTGAAAGGGAGACTAGAGGGCATAAGGCAAGAGATGGATGCAGAGCAGAAATGGGATATTATTAAACGGGTGATTACAGAGGCAACAGAAGCCTGCACCAAGACACAGAGTAAGAGGAGCAGAGCAAGAAAACCATGCTAGTTGAACAGCGAGGTAGTGGAGGTGGTGAGAGCAAAACAGGAGTCGCACCAGAGGTATAGAAGAACGGGAAAGGAAGTGGACAGGGAGGAGTATGCAAGATGGTCCAGGGAGGTGACCAGAAAAGTGAGAGAAGCCAAGGTCCAGAGGAAGCTGAGATTAGCGTAGGGAATTAATGGGGGGGGGGAAGGACTTTTCAGATACATCAGGGAGAAAAGGAAGTGCAAGGAGACAATAGGAGGGTAAAAAGGGGTGGGAGGGACGGAAAAGGGTGAGGAGCAGGCAGAAGCACTGAATGAATACTTTTGCTCAGTGTTCACAGAAGAAAGGGGGGACCACTACCACCATGGGCTGGGAGGGTGGGGACAGGGGGCGAGGAGGCAACAGATGGAAGAATTGAGGCAAGTAGAGTCCTAGAGGGACTGAGGGCACCGAAGGTGGCTAAGGCACCAGGGCTGGATGATATCCACCCCAGGGTGCTGAGGGAGATGGCGGAGGTGTTGGCGGAGCCGCTGGTGGATCTGTACAGCACCTCACTGGAGTCTGGATGCGTGCAACTGGACTGGAGGATGGCACATGTAGTACCATTACACAAGAGTGGACCAAGGGATGAACTGGGTAATTATCGCCCGGTAAGTCTCACCTCCATAGTGTGCAAACTCATGGAGACAATACTAAAGGAAAGACTGGTGTCTTTCCTGGAGGACAATGGCCTCCAGGATGTGAGGCAGCATGGGTTTGTTTCAGGGAAGTCTTGTCAAACCAACCTGATACAATATTATGACTGGGTGACAGGTGAGCTGGATAAGGGTCATGCGGTGGATGTTCTTTACTTGGACTTCAGCAAGGCCTTCAATTCTGTGCCTCATGGGCAGCTTGGGGGGGAAGCTAACTGGTGCATGGGTAGGGGCAAAAATGATGAACTGGATTACAAGCTGACTGAGTGGGAGGCTGCAGCGGGTGGTGGTTACAGGGGAGCTCTCAACTCCAAGGCCGGTGACGAGTGGGGTGCCACAGGTCTCTGTGTTGGGGCCAGTATTCTTTGGGCTCTTCATATCAGCCATTGCACATGGGGTGGTGAGCAAGATAAGTCTGTTCGCTGAAGACACCAAAATCAGAGCAGTGGTGAATGGAAAGGACGGATGGAAGCAGCTGCAGGGGGACCTAAGCAAGCTATAGAAGTGGTCAGAGAGGTGGCAGCTGGGGTTCAATGCAAAGAAGTGTAAGGTTATGCACTTTGCAGTGAAGAATACAAAGAGAGAATACTGGCCGGGAGGGGTTAAGCTGGGGATCATTGAGGAGGAGAAGGACCTAGGGGTAATAACAGGGACCATGGACAACACTGCCCAGTGCAGGAGAGCAGCTGCAAAAGCGAACAAAATGCTGGGGTTCATAGCGAGGGGGTTTTCATCCAGGCGAAGAGAGGTGATCTTGCCCCTCTACAGGCCGCTGGTAAGGCCACACTTAGAGTATTGTGTGCACTTTTGGAGGCCATACCTAAAGTGTTATATCAGGCTACTGGAGGGGATGCAGAGGAGGGCAACAAAGATGATATGTGGCATGGAAGGGGCAGGCTGAGACCTGAATATGTACACACTGGAGGATAGAAGGGACAGGAGGAACATGATAAAGACATTCAAGTATCTGAGGGGAATCAGAAAAGATGGGGAAGATGGGGTCTTTAAGTTAAGGAGGGGAAGGGTCACCAGGGGGTGTGGGCTAAGAATGGGGGGGGAGGGGGAATTTAGGAAGGAAATGAGGAGACACTGTTTCACAGAGAGGGTGGTAGCAAAATGGAACACCCTACCAGAATGGGTGGTATCATGGAAATCTGTGAACAGTTTCAAAAGGACATGGGACAGGGGAGAGTGAAAGTGGGGGAGGTGGCAGTGGCATGACAAATGGGAGGGGCAGCTGCAAACTAGGGGTGCTAGCTGCACACTCGAGCAGACTTAGATAGATTGGGTGGTCTGTTTCTGCTGGCACATTCGTATGTTTGTAAAAGATCTAGGTGTTCCAACGAGGTGCACAGTGAAGCCCAGGCTGGATCTAAAAAAGATGGCCACTCCCCCACTCCTGCATTCCCATCTCTGACAGTGCACTACAGAGCACCTCATCTCTTGTTCTGTTTTCCCTGAAATTAGCCAGCCATCCAAATAAGGAAAAACTCACACACCTTGCCTTCTCAGCTGAGATGTCACCACCGCCAAGTACATTGTAAATACCCTTGATGCTGAGGGGATGCCAAGGGGAATGGCTGTGAACTGGTACTGGCAGTTACCTACCTTGAACTTGAGATATTTTCTGTGTGATGGCCTGACTGGGATATGAAAATAGGCACCTTTCAGATCTAGTGATTCCCAGCCAGTGTCCTGATGGCAGAGATGGCATCATTGTTCTCAGTGTGAGCATCTTAAATATTTCTTTCTTATTTACTTGTTTAGATACCTGAAATCTAAAATAGGCCACCACATTTTCTTTTGTCCAAAATGTATTAAAATGGGTCGCCACGCCCTGTTTTTCTTGAGGGTGAGGAAATACTGTACCTTGAAAATAGGCTCTTGTTCCACTTAGAGACAGGGATCTTTCCTACCATTTTTGCTGTCAGCATTTTTTTTTTTTTGCTTCCAGTTCCAGCAGTTTGTCATCTACGCTGAAGCCGCTTGTGGCAGACCTGCAACAGAGCGGACAAATGCTGGATGGATAACATCTTGCATTAGTCTGTGCTACAAGTAGGCGGGCAAGGAGCCTCCCAAAGGGATAAGAGCTCATTGTACCCGCCATACCGCTGCATCAGTGGCTGCTTCCAGGGACATCCCTATCCAGGAAATCTGGCTGCTACCTGGAAGACAGCAAACACCCTCATTACCCACTACCACATCGACCGTGAGTCACGCCGGGATGCTGGTTTTGGGGCCTCAGTTCTCCAATCTCTGTTTCCCAAGTAGGGGGTGTGCGCCTTGCCTCCCTCCTCCTGGAAGACCTACTAGGAGTCTGCCAAGAAGTGTGGATGAACAACATATCCACGATCCTAGAAAAACAGGTTACTCACCTGTAACAGTAGTTAATAGGAGTGGTATATGTTGTTCATCCACATGGACCCACCCGACCTTCCTAGCTGCGGACACACAAAACCTGGCTTCCAGCGGGCTAAGATCTGTTGTCATGGAACGGAGCCAAGGGTTAGACCACCCGGATGGGTGGGAGGAGCCAGCTTAAGGCCTTTCCGTCTGTCTTAAAAGGAAAGGGACACTGCCAATAAGTGTGGATGAACAACATATACCACTCCTAGAACTACTGTTACAGGTGAGTAACCTGTTTTTTTCTCTGTTCCCTTTTTCTTTATTTTCTATAAGTTTTAGTAATCACATTTAGCATTTCTGTGGTTCCTTTTACTTTATTTATATAGTGGTTCCTATTTTTATGCAGGAACCGGCGAGTTTCTGTATTTTTTTACCTCAGAAAAGTCGTGGTTCTTCACTGCGAAGGAACCGACCGTTTACCTTTACATTTGAACTACTGAACATTCTAAGTGTAGGGGTTTCTGTAAATTGGCATGTCAGAAACTCCTAAGAAAAGGACTGGACCCACAGGTTTTAAAAATTGCTTAAATTGCCAGAGAATACTTGCTAAAGCTGATACTCACGACCCGTGTTTAAAGTGTTTAGGTCCAGATCATTGTGTTCTTTGCTCCAAATGTTGTCCAAAAACTTTAAAAAACAGAGCAAAAAGACTTTGAGAAATGGCAGAAGAAGGGTCTTCATTTGGTCCCACACACAGACCCAAGGTTACCGATGAGGGGCCTTCAAAGAATAAAAATAATCAAGGTTCTGATGAGGCATCTTTTAAATCTAAGCCTGTTACAGGTGCTGATGAAGTGCCTTTGAAAGCAAAGAACACTAAATCAGGTGCTAATGAAGTGCCTGTTAAGAAAACAAGGCTCCAAAATGGGCTGATGAAGTTCCTAAATCAAAAAATTCAAAAGGTATAGATGAAGTGCCTAGTTCAAAGAGGAAGTCTGAACAAGTTACTAATGAAGTGACTGCTAAAAACACATGTAAAAAGGAAAATACCACTGCACCTCCGAGCGGTGCTAAGGGTGAGGTTGTAGTTGTTAAAAAACATAAAGACAAATCTAAAAACATTGAACCCCAGGAAGGTATACCAGAAGGGATTTACCATCTATGCGAGGATATGGCAAAAGCCTGGCATCTTTACCAAACTATTCAAGGCATGGGGTCTTATTTTGGTGCCTCTGCCTTTCCCAAGCGGGTTCCCTCGCAGCTCCCTCTGATGTGGGGGCTGATGAGGGGGGGATGATAATGATGCCCCAGATGAATTTCAGAGGGTGAGGCCCCATAACCTGATGTGTCACCTGACCCTAATTTTGGAGCATCCCCTTCAGACCAGAAGGATACCTCCTCTGTGTTTACTTTTTTTTTTACAGCACATGGTGGACACTCTTGACCTTCCTTCTCAAGGGTCCAACCAGGAAGAGGAAGAAGATCAGGGCTACAGAGATACGAAAGGTCTTCACCCTCCTAAGAAGTTAGTTCTTCCTATCTATAAACCTTTCAGAAAGAACACAATGAAGCTTCTCCAGAACCCCACATCTGTGTTAGGGTTCGAGAAGAGAATGGATAAGAAATACCAATTGTCTAAAACAGATACAGAGTTTCTGTTTGTGCACCCCAATTGTGAGGGAGTGATGCAACAGGCAGAATGTGACAAATCAGGGGGGGGGTTCTTTCTTCCCAGCTTCCTGAAAAGGATTCCAAAAGGCTGGACTTTATGGCCGGAAAGACTTATACCTCTGCTTCCCTTCTCCTTTGCCTGGCTTCATACATGGCTTACACAGCCAAGTATCAGAAAGCCCTTTGGAACTCTGTCCTAGCCATAGTTAAGCAGGGCTCTGACTGTATGGTAAAGGATTTGGTGGAAACAGCTAAAACTGCCTTGGAAGCTACAAAATACCAGTTCCATATGGCAGATAACAGTAACGATGCAGCCTCTAGGGTTATGGCCCAGGCTGTCTCCCTGAGATAGTTTGCTTGGCTAAGAACAACAAATATGATGCAGGACACTCAGTCCAAAGCCATGGACTTTCCCTGCAACAGGAATGTACTGTTTGATTCCAGAACTGAGAAATATATGAAAATGGTTGATGAATTCAAATCAACCTATCAGAGTAATACTGCGAAAGTGAAGTCTTCAGACGGCGCAGAGGGCTGAAGAACTGGTCACCGCACCTTGCGCCATGCAGGTGACCCGTGTTCGGGAACGAGCATGGGTTGCCGAGGGTCAGCAGGGAAGGAGTTTGATTGAGCATCCGATGGACAAATTCTGCAAGCCCCCGCCCAAGGTCATCACCAGTAGAGTTCTCCCCTGTGGTCAGCTGAGTCATCTTAAATTCTGCCTCGGTCTGCATGACTGGTCTCCCATATATCAATCTACGGATGTTGACTTAGCTCTCAACTACTCTATCTCCTCCTCCTTCAATGCGGCATCTGACTCCTATGCCCTGCTCAAAAAGCAAAAAGTCAAGGCACTCTGCAACCCACGGCTAACTGGCGAGCACCTTTGGGCTCTGGCTAGGGCCTTTGGTGCTCAATCTGACATACAGAATCACAAAAGTGCCCGCAACAACTGCACGAAATCCATTCGACTAATGAAAAGCACATGCTACAGAGAAGCTGTTTCTAACACCTGGGGAAATGGGACTGAGTTTTGGAAGAACATCAAAGAAGTCATGGGGAAAGAGCGCAGATCCTCTCCAACAATGCTAAAGGTTGATGGGACCATCACTCTTGATGCTCTGGTCATTGCCAACACCTTCAATGATGCATTCACTGACCTAAGTAGTGTACTCCCCTCAGATTTTTTCATGGATTCTGACTCCACTAATCCCTGTAGCTATCCTACCCCTTCCAAACACCCACCCTTCTATTTCAAAACAGTTAAGATGTACGAAACCCGGAAATACATCACCAAAGCAATCTCCAAGTCAAGAACTAGTGGAGACTCACTGGACCTCAAACTGCTCTCTCTCACCCTTGATGAGGTCCTAGGCCCATTAACACAAATTCTCAACCTCTCCCTTAGCCTCAGCCAGTTCCCTGACATATGGAAAGCTGCTACAGTTACACCAGTCCACAAAGGCAGGGATAAGACCATGCACAGGAACTATCGACCAATCCCTGTACTACCTCCTCTCTCCAGGGCTCTCGAACACATAGTGTTCGATCAAGTTACGGACTACCTGGATAAATACAATCTTTGGTGTACACAACAACATGGTTTCAGAAAAGGACATAGCACCTCATCTGCCTTACTGGAATTCACTGGAGCACTACACAACGCCTTGGGTAAAGGTCATCTAGCCGGGGCTGTATTTGTCGATTTGACTAAGACGTTCGACACTGTCCACCATCGACTGCTGATCGAACAGCTTCAGTTTACTGGGCTCTCTCCTGACACTGCAGCTTGGTTCAATAGCTACCAGTGGTTCAGTTAATTTGTTTTTAGTGGAAGCCTAAAACTTCCATGAGTTAAAATCTGGAAGTCATTCCAATTTTTTTTGAAGTCAAAATTCTTTCAGGATCCCACTTGTGGAAGTCAGTATTCTAGGAAGGACCGATTTATGGATGTTAATTCAATATACCAGTGGGAAAATACAATTTCTTTAAAAAAAAAATCCATAATTTCTGACTTCCATGCCTGCAGTATCGGAAGTCATCTAATTTTGTTGTTTTACATCTGGAAGCCAGTGACTTCCTCCACCTTTGTTTTGGAAGTTTTTGACTTATTTTTGGAAGTCAAATACTCCAAAAATGGAGTTAACAGAATCCCTGATAGCTACGTGGAAAATCAGTCACAAAGAGTAAAAATTGCGGGTGTTCACTTGGATGCTAGACTGGTCTATTCTGGAGTCCCACAGGGGTCTATACTGGGCCCTCTACTATTCAGCCTTTGCCTGAACACCCTCCTGAAATCCTGCCCTGAACAGCTCATCCTCTATGCTGACAATGCAGTAATCTTCACCTCCCACAAGGACCCCGAACCCCTACAACACAATCTTCAACAAGGCTTTGCCTCAGTGGAAAACTGGTTTAGTATGCATAAGCTGGTCCTAAACCATAAAAAAAACAAGGCAATGCTTTTTAGCAGCCATCACAACAAGTATAGACTTCACCCCTTCACTATTACAACTAGCCTTGGAAATACCCTTGAGCAGATACAGTCATTTAAATACTTTGGGATATCTCTGGACCCAAATCTATCCTATGTGGCCCACATTGACGGTGTTGCTAAAGCTGCTAACATGCGCATAGACCTACTATACCAGCACAGACAACATCTTACATCGGAAGCCTTGAAGATTGCCGTCGTGAGCTCTGTGGTGCCCATCATTGACTACGGACGGATCATCTACGGCTCTGTTTCAGCTTCTGCTCTCAGACGAATATCGACATCCCTCAATAAGGCCTGTCAACTCATCTCTGGTGCTCACCGTCTCACACATACGTGTGACCTGTATGCTCAGTCTGGGTGGCTTCAACTCTTTAGCCGCATTAAGTATCTAACTTGCACCATGGCAAATAAAGTAACCATGGGCCTCGCCCCTCCTTGAGTCCAAGTCTTACTGCATCCAAGCCTGAATCTTCAAAACACCAGGGGTTCTGAATCTCAGCTCCTCCAGGTCCCCCACTGTCGCACCTCCCAGGGCCAAAGATCTTTTGCCCATAGGGGTCCTAGCTGGCTAAATGGTCTCAGCCCTGACATCTCCTCCACTCCCATGCTTGGCTCATTCAAATCCAAGCTCCACCTTCATCTCACTGCCTCTAGCTCCTGTGACTGTTACTTATAATCAGCCCTGCCCACTCTCTATGCTCCTCCTTCTTAGCACTTATTATCCCCTTTCTCCCACTTCCTTCCCCCCTCCCCTTCCCTCCTCAAGCACTTCCCCCTGTAATGTTTGACTGACACTTTCTGCTCCTTCCTCTGTGATACTGACAATGCCTGTGGCTGCTCCTACCTCCCCTTGTGTATGCCCCAATTGTCCCCTCTTTCCACCTCTCCTCTCCAATCCTGTATTTTATCCTGTCTTCTCCAATGTTATCTCTCTGGTACAGCTTTTCTAGGATCGTGGATATGTTGTTCATCCACACTTATTGGCATGTTCCTTTCCCCTGTAAGAATCACCAGAAGTTTTCAAGCTGGCTCCTCCCACCCACCGGGGTGGTATATACCGCGACTCCGCCCCATGAAGCCAGATCTTCCTTTTCGCTGGAAGATTCAGGTTGCCTCCCTTGTGCTCATGCATTTTGTATGCCCTGGCTTTCAAAACTTCGGTTTTACTGAAATTAAAACTCATTTCGAGTTAGCGATCGCTCTTTCGCGTCTTTGATTATGGAAGAAAAATCTTCCCCTGGATTTTGCCGGTGTACTTGTGGCCGAAAGTGAAGTCTTCTGTTCCTCAGAAGACTCACCAGAGGGATAATAAGGGCAGGGGATACTAACCTAGGCCCTATTATCCCCTTCCTCTTCAATTTGACCTCTCTCAGTTCAGAGGTTATTTAAGAGGAAGAGGCAGGAGAGGTCAGAGAAGAGTTACTTCTACTCCTGCTACTGCTACTCAGCAAAAGCCCTGACTCCTCAGTTTGCATCCCTTCTACCTGTAGGGGGCAGGCTCTCCCACTGCCTCCAGTCCTGGACCCTTATTACAGCAGGCATGTGGGTCCTGGAGGTAGTGGAAAGGGCATGTCCCTTCAGTTCAGAAAGATGCCAAGCCCTCAAAGTCACCCAGGCTTCCAGATCCCTAACCCCGACAGAAAGAATGTTATTGGAATTGGAGGTAAAACGCATTTTGGAAGCAAGGGTGGTAGAGAGAGTACCTTCCCAGCAAAGGGACAAAGGTCACTACTCCAGATACTTCCTGACACAAAAGAAAAATGGGTAGTGGCGACCTATTTCAGACCTCAGATACTTGAACAAGCATCTTCTGAAGCCCAAATTCAAAGTGGTCACTCTCTGCAGCAGGGAGACTGGCTAGCCTCCCTAGACCTCAAAGACGCCTACTTCCACATCCCAATAAGGCAGTCTCACAGAACATTTCTGAGGTTCAAACGTCCTTCAGGATGATACCAGTTCTAGGAGCGTGGATATGTTGTTCATCTACACTCATTGGCATATCCTCTTCCACTTTAAAATTCACCGGAAGTCTTCAAGTTGGCTTCTCCCACCCACTCGGGTGGTATATCCCTTGGCTCCGCCTCATGACACCAGATCTTCCTTTCTGCTGGAAAATTCAGGTTGCCTCCCTTGTGCTCACGCATTTCGTAGGCCCTGGCTTTCAAACCTTCGGTTTTACTGAAACTTCGTATTGTTCGCGTTAGCGATCAGAAGTTTGCAGCTTCGATCAGGGAAGATAAATCTTTCCTTGGATTTCGTCAGTGCCTGTGCAGCCAGAAAATGTTGCGTACCAATCCCCATACCACATGCATCTGTTGCCTTGGTGTCGACCATGACACCTCGACTTGCAGTTTATGTTTGGTTTTTCATCCCAGCATCCTCGATGATCTTCTCACACGCCTGAAATTGGGGAGGCCGGAGAAGATGAGCCTTCTTTTGAAATCAGGAGGCTCGGTGGGGCGGTTTCATGACTGCGGGATCGCTTGCAGGTCTGAACACATGCAAGTGTTTGAGGAGGAAGCGGCTCGTGCTGCGGATACTCGGAGCCTCTTCATTCCGCCCAACCTGGGCTCCAGCTTCTCTGGTTCCTTCCAGGAGTTGTGCCAGTCTCTCTCGACCAAGGGAGAGGCGACTGCGGGTTCGCACTCCTCTCAATACCATAAGCGGGAGAAGGATCTGGGTGCGTCTTCGTCTCGACAGAGACGTTCTTGGGAGCGGGAGAGATCTCAGTCCCAGGAGCATGCGGCCTCAACTTCGGTAGAGATCGCTTCTTCGGCCGCTGGGTTTTTGGACTTACTGTCCGACCAGCTGACCGAGGGTTTGGTCAACAACGTGGAAATCATCATCGACTTTATCGATCCTTTGTCGCCAACTCCTTGGAGAGGACTCCGGTCCTCGTTTTTCCCGATGAGGAGACCCAGCCTGTTGGAGTCCCCACCGAGGAAACAGTCCCAGACTCTAGGAAGACACTGGCCCCACCGGTGTTTCCCGAGCGACCGAGTCGGCCTGGCCGATCTTGATCGAGGTCTAGGACCCCCTTAACTGACAGGCCGAGGAAGAGCCATAAGCCTGTGGGAGAGGCTCCTTCTAAAGAAGACAGACCAGACACCAGGCTTCCCCGGCGATTGTCGGTCATGGTCACCTTGGACCACCCCCAGCGAGTCAAAGGTGACCTGGGTGGTAGGCCATTGTATCTGGATTCCTCGGATTCGGACATCACCGGTTTGCATTCACATCCAGGTGATGATAAATCAACCACTGGCCTAGAGACAGAGGAAGCTCCCTCGTCTTTTCAAGGGATCCTTCACCTCATCTCTGAATCTACAGGGATGCCCCTGGAGCCTATCCAGAAAAAGGCGGAGTACCCTCTCATGGACGTCCTTAAGAGAGGGGATACCCTGATGGAGGCCTTTCCAGTGGCTGAGGCTATTGTTGGCCCAGCCCTAGAACTCTGTCAACGTCATGCCTCTTGCCCAGCTCCGTCTGCCCGCATGGCCCGCGGTGCCCATGGGGTCCCTAGTGGGGTTCACAGAGCACCCTTCGGCCGAGAGCCTGGTGACCGCCTCTGTGTTCAGGCGTACTGGTAGTTCTGCCGATACAGACTGACCCCCTGATAAAGAGTCCAAGTTTCTGGACCATTCAGTGAGAAAGGTCTACACGGCTTCCTCCTTGGGCCTTCGTCAGGCAAGTTTGGCCATCATCATGGCACACTTCTCTCACGCCTTTCTCAGGTTGCTAGATGAAGTCCTCCCACATCTCTCCACGGACATCCAGACCACGGTCAAGCAGGTCCGGGATCAGGGCCGCACTGTCGCCAAACAGCAGCTTCACACGGCCCTTGATATTGGGGATTCTTGTGCCCACTTGATGGCTGCCGCAGTTGCCTCTCATAGCAGGGCTTAGCTGCAGCTCTCCTCCTTCCCGGCAGATACCCAGCCCAAACTAGCTGACGTGTCCTTCCTCGGGACCGACTTGTTCGGCCCAGGAGTGGTCGGTCACCTTCAGCGCATCGAGCAATCCAGTGCCACCTTGGTTGCTACCTCTGCCAAGAGTTCTTCGGGCAAGAACCAGCAGAGGAAAAAGAAGAAGCCTTTTCGATATTCTTCCCATGTGGCTCAGCAGTCCTCATCTCAAGGTGGACAGCAGCATCAGCAGCAGGCTCAAGCTTGGTGCCCCCGGCCCAAGCCCGGACCCCAGCAGGCCTGTAGAGGAGGCCGAGGCTCAGGTCCTGGAGCCTTCTCTTCCTCCAAGCCTGCCCAGTGACGGGACGGGGGCTGCCAACCCCTCTCCTGTCACCTCAGATTTGGGTCTTCCCGTGGGGAGCCGGCTTTGCCACTTCTTTTCTGCTTAGTCCGTTGTCACTTCGGACAGGTGGGTTCTCAAAGTGGTCGGACAGGGACTGCCTCTGGAATTCGAGCAGGACCCTCCAAACTGAGTCTGCGCCCCTTGGGAGGAAAGAGTATCCGCTCAGACCCAGTCGGCTCTGAGACATCGCTCAGCTCCTCCTCAAGGAGGCAGTAGCTCCAGTGGTGGATCCTCCAGCAGACCCAGGCTTTGTCTCCAGGTACTTCCTGGTGCCCAAGCGGACGGGAGGAGTTGGTGCCCCATTCTAGATCTGCAGGACCTGAATCAATATCTCAGGTCTCACACCTTTCAGATGGTCACTCTGTCTCAGATCATACCATCCTTGGAGCGAAACATGTGGTTCTGTTCACTGGATCTGCAGGATGCGTTCTTTCACGTCCCCATCCATCCGTCCCATCAGCGGTTCCTCCGCTTCAGGGTGGAATGGACCCTGTACGAGTACTGAGCCATGCTGTTCTGCCTGCCATCGGCCCCACGGGTCTTCACCAAATGTATTGCAGTGGTGGTGGCCCATCTCCAGCATCGGGGGGGGGGGGGCAGGATTTATCCTTACCTCGACGATTGGCTCCTAGCAGATTCCACCCTACAGTAGGCGGAGAGGTCCAGGAACCTGGCCCTCCAGACCTGCTCTCAGCTCGGCCTCCTGATCAACGAAGCCAAGTCGGACCTCATGCTTTCCCAGGTGATGGGCTTCATCGGGGCAGAGCTCTACTCTTGTAAAGCCATAGCTCGGCTCCTGGTGGACAGGGCGGAGGTTCTTTTCTCCTTTGCCCAATCATTTCTGGTTGGGCAGTTGCGCCCTGCCTGGGACTTTCTGCGCCTTTTGGGTTACATGGTGGCGTGCACCTCAGTGGTCCGTTGAACCCGGTTGCACACGTGCCCCCTTCAGTGAGAGGTGGCAGCCCAGTGGACTCGGTGCCATTGTCATTTCGACCAGCTGATCACTGTAACCCAGAAGATGTGGGATGCTCTCCTTTGGTGGACCACCCCAGACCAGTAGCAGAAAGGCATCCCATTTGTCCGTCCCGAGCCGACGGTAATCCTCATGACCGATGCCTCTCTCATGGGCTGGGGAGCCCACATGGGGGACAAAAGGGCCCATGGGCTGTGGACCCCCGAGGAGTCCTGATGCCACATCAACCTGTTGGAGCTCAGAGCAGTCAGACTGGCATTGTCAGCTTTCACTCCTCAGCTCCGGGGTCAAGTGGTTCAAGTCCAGACGGACAATACCATGACCATGTACTACCTCAACAAACAGGGCAGCATGCACTCCTGTCTGCTGTGCAAGGAGGTGCTCCGCATCTGGGCCCTTTTAAGCCGATTGGAGGCAGATGATGTAGTCATCCATGTGGCAGGAACCTCAAACCATCTGGCGGATGCTCTCAGCCGCTTAGGCCAGACATCCCACGAGTGGTCTCTCCATCCAGAGGTAGCTTACAGTCTGTTCTCCCATTGGGGCAAACAGGTGGTGGACCTGTTTTCCTCCAGGAAAACACCAAACTGAGGCTGTTTCATGCCCACCCCAGCAGGGCTCACTGCAGGGGGATGCCTTCTTGAGGCCGTGAACCCCAGGCCTCCTCTACGCCTTCGCTCCATTTCCCTTGATCCACAAGGTGCTCCTCAAGGTGAGGAGGGACAAGGCGTAGGTGATTCTGGTAGCTCCAGACTGACCGCGCCAGTTCTGGTATCCAGATCTCCTCAGCCTCAGCTGCAGGCCCCCGGAGTGGCTTTGTACACGCCCGGACCTGATATCACTCAATCAGGGGATGGTTTTCCATCCAGACCTTCAGTCCCTGCACCTCACAGCCTGGTACCTGAGCAGCTAGAGTTCCAGGCTTTGGGTCTTTACGAAGATGTCTACACCGTGGTGGAGGCATCTAGAAAGGAATCGACCAGGAAGTGTTATGCCTTCAAATGGAAAAGGTTTTCCATTAGGTGTCAGGGCAAGGGCCTGGACCCTCTGTCCTGTCCAGTGGCTAACATTCTTGACTACCTTTGGTCTCTCTCCAAAGGGTGTCTACGGTCATTGACCCTTAGAGTGCACCTGGCAGTTAACTCTGCTTACCGGGCGCGGGCCGGTCAGCCGATGTTAGCACAGGAGACAGTGGTCAGGCGCTTTTTCAAAGGCCTGGATCACATATCCCCTCTGGTGCGTGAACCTTCACCTCCGTGGGATTTACTGTTGGTACTGGCAAAGCTCATGGGCAAGCCATTCGAACCCATGCACAAATGGGAGTTGTCACACTTGTCGTGGAAGACGGCCTTCCTGGTGGCTATCGCATCAGCCAGAAGGACGGGGGAGCTCCAGGTGCTTTCGGTGGACTCCCTTTATCTGGTCTTCCACAGGGACAAGGTTGTCCTGTGCACCCACCCAAAATTCCTTCTGAATGTGGTGTCAGAGTTTCACCTTAACCAGGTACTAACTCTGCCAGTTTACTACCCTAATTACACCTCGGAGGCCGAGTACAGGCTCCATACTTTGGACCTGAGATGTGCTCTGTCCTACTATAAGGAGAGGATGGCCAAAATTTGGGGAGAGGTTCGCCAGCTGTTTGTCACCTACGCTGAAGCCGCTTCTGGCAGACCTGCAGCAAAGTGGACCATTGCAAGGTGGATTACTTCATGCATAGGTCTATGCTACGAGTTGGCGGGCAAAGAGCCTCCCAGAGGGATAAGAGCTCATTCTACCCACCATACTGCTGCATCGGTATCTGCTTCCAGGGACATCCCTATCCAGGAAATCTGCCGGACTGCTACCTGGAAGTCAGCGAACACCTTCATCACCCATTACCACATTGACCGTGAGTCATGCCGGGATGCTGGTTTTGAGGCCTCAGTTCTCCAATCTCTGTTCCCTGAGTAGGGGGTGTGCACCTTGCCTCCCTCCTCCTGGAGAACTGCTAGGAGTCTGCCATTGAGTGTGGATGAACAACATATCCACGCTCCTAGAAGAACAGGTTACTCACCTGTAACAGTAGATCTTCCACGGAGTGGTCTTTTGCAGTAAGTAATTACTTCTGGGAGTTTCCCCTAGGTGGCACTCTCACATGGCAGTTTTTCTCCAGCAGTCTCCATACCAGGGACCACCCACACAACCTCACTTCCTGGGCTGTGCCTATAAAATTGGGTGGTCCCTGGCAATCCATTCATATTCCCACTGACTTCAGCACTCACAACAGCTAGAACACTCTTCTGCCAGCAATCTGACATGGATTGAACCCACAGCTTGGGGTGCCTGAACTTATTACACAGCACCATATTCCTGTGCTCAGCCAAGAGTTTTAAGGATGGAAGATAATTCCCTGTTACAGACTCAAGGAGCTCGAACAGAAGGCTCCAAAAACATTGAGGCTACTTCAAGAAGCAAAAGAGTGAAGGAAATACCTTCACCAAAAGTCCTGCCTGACTGCCCTTCGACGGTCATATCTACTAAACAGGTATCATCAAGAAGACATTCTTTGTCGACAAGAGACAAATACCCCATCGACAGCAGGCATCTTCTACATCATCTTCATCAAAAAAACATAGAACAGAGGCTGACACCTCTTCCCGTCGAAGGCACACACTTTCCCTGTCAACAGAGGCCTCCACCATATTCTACAACTGCTTACACTATACTCTCGTCGACAGATGCACAATCCCCATCGACGGAGGCCTTCAACATACTCTACAGAGAATACTCCCATATATGGATGCACATTCCTTGTTGATGGAGGCCTCCTACATACTTTTCATAGACGGGACGTCCATTCCCCATCCATGGAGGCTCTCTACATGATTCTTGTCAATGGGAGGTTTATTCCTCATCGATGGTGGCCTCCTGCATGTTTCTCATCGACGGAAAGTTCATGCCCTGTCGACGGAGGCCTCTTACATGATTCTCGTCGACGGGTAGTTCATGCCCCTTCAACAGAGGCCTCCTACATGATTCTCGTTGACAGGAGGTTCATACCCCATTGATGGAGGCCTCTTACATGATTCTCTTCAGGTGGTTCATTCCCCGTCAACAGAGGCCTCCTGCATGATTCTCTTCGGGAGGTTCATACCCCGTTGACGGAGGCCTCCTACATGTTTCTAGTTGATGGGATGATCATTCCCCGTCGATGGAGGCTTCATACATGAAGAACAAGCCTCTCTCATTGACGGGCATACCTCCCTGTCGACGGAGCATCCAGCTCTTCTACTCTCCTCAGTGGAGCATACTCCACATCAGCGGGGCAGACTACATTCATTCAGTATCGGCTGGACACATTCCATCATTGAAGAGGCACGATTTCCCTTATCCACCGTCGACAAGAGTGATCCCACCATCGATGGAGCATGCCCTGCTTCATCCACCGTCGACGGGGCATGCTTTCCAAGATATATTATCAATGGGAGACATTTTCCGTCGATGGAGCATCAAGAATTTTCACACATCAATGGGGCAAACAACCCCTCCCATCGAAGAAGCCCATGTACAGTACCATGGGACTATTTATTCATCAACAGAACCTGCATCGTAAACACCCCTACTATTCCAAAGGGTCTTTACATAAGTCGACATCAACTTCACATTTATACTTTTACAGTCGACGGGGCAGGTATTCTACAATATTAATTCTTTGGCGTCTGCCACTCGGGACCCAGAACTGGCTAATAAATGCCTCACACCACCTCCTATACAATGAGGACAGCCTCACTGCATATTATAGAGGCACACCTCAATGAAAAAGGAAACCTGTTTTCCTGTCAATATATACATATAAATACATAAATATGGCACATGCACCTCCTTCTTATCAGAATATGATAGCGGTATCATTGTTATGGGTCATTACGACCATCACATCGGGATACCTCTCGGCCTGTCAAGCGGCAGACCTTTTTGTCCCTACCTCGGACTGAGCCTACTACTCACATGCTGAGAAAAATCTATCTTTATAATATGGCTCATTCATACTAAATGGTACTGCTATACGCATTTTTTCACTTGGCCATATATAGAGGACACTGACACAATTGTGATTTATATATATTATAGACCTTGTATTTGTAAACTGTACAAGATTTATTATTATTATGATCCACCCTACTCGAACAAAAAAAAAAATTTTTTTTTTTAGTGGTGACCGAGCACGAATCATTACAACCCTCAAATCCGAGTCACGCATTCATCATATAAGGCCTTCTCATAATGGACTTTGTTTCCAACCAGGGCTGACGCCAACCATTACTTACAAAATGTGCGTGACACTGCCTCATATTACATGTTTTGAAACTTAAAGATGAGACCTGACAGCTCATAACTACCAATTATCCAGACCATTATTTAGATATCTGTTCACCCGACAGAATAAATAAAAGGCCCACAGTACTAACATTTCATGTTTACGCCTGAGAAGGCCGCAATCCCTGGCATACTTGGGACTCTCTTGTAAATGAGATTACTGCTGCAGGATGTAAATGACAAAACATCACTCTTGCATTTCACAGCTTTACCCTAAACTGGGTACACTATTAACTACAGCAGTACATATCACCTAATGACTCTGCTAAGAGCCAATAAGTGCCATTGCAAAATGGATATATTGTCTCATTTGAAATTATACCAAACATTATTTAGTGCTACTTATGTAGTATATTCATTCCAAAATGGATACATTTCTTTAATGACTTGCAGACATGACGGGGAAAAAAAATATACACTAACATGCTACACTGTAGCACTCTAAAACAGTAACATTTTATCATTTGGGTTGCTGCTCAAAAACTCAGAACTCCATATGCCTTTCTCTACACTGTGGCTTCATACTTAAGCGATTTATTCAATTATGAAAGAAACTGGATGACTAGAATATACTCCAGTAATATATTACAAGTATAACTTCTTATTCAGACCTCACGTATCATAAGTTCTGTCTTTCAAGTGCAAGCCACTGAGACCTACCAGTTATTCCATTATACGACTGAATATCACCTGACTTATTACAATACTTGATACGCCATACCCTGATCGGGTTTGCATCTGCTTAGATTATCTGGCGAAGCCTGTTGATAGCCGATCCGGCTTGTCTCAGCCATAACTTTATCATCAATATTATAATGGAGTACCTACATATAGAATACAACTTTTTTACCAATCAGTATACTTGTATACTGCCTTTAGCACGTACCGGTCATCAGACCGCACCCTCTATAATGCAGAATGTCATAGCTGGCCACCCCACTGGCAAACAACTGCTTGGGAATCTCCCAGAAGTAATGACTTGCTGTAAGAGACCATTCCATGGAAGATAGATCAGTTATGCAAAGACTTTTGCTGTAACAGTAGATCTTCTAGGAATGTCTCTTGCAGTAAGTAGCTTCCCTCCCTCTGTCATTCTGCAACAGGGAAGAACAATATAGGGTTGGGATGCTATGGTACCTCACTTACCCTCAGTCCCTCGCCATCACGAGCTGAAACCAGCGGGGAATGGAGATTGCCAGGGACCGCCCACTTTTATATGCAGAGTCTAGGAAGTGAGGTCGTGTGGGTGGTCCCTGGTATGGAGACTGCTGGAGAAAAACTGCCGTGTGAGAGCGCCGCCTAGGGGAAACTCCCAGAAGTAATGACTTACTGCAAGAGGCATTCCTAGAAGATCTACTGTTACAGCAAAAGTCTTTGCATAACTGATCTTTGTAGGAGTGGTATATGTTGTTCATCCACACAGACCCACCCGACCTCCCCAGCTGCGGACGCACAACACCTGGCTTCTAGTGGGCTAAGATTTGGCATCATGGGGCAGAGCCAAGGGATATACCACCCAGGTGGGTGGGAGGAGCCAGCTTGAAGACTTCCGGTGAGTTTTAAAGCGGAAGAGGACATGCCAATGAGTGTGGATGAACAACATATACCACTCCTAGAACTACTGTTACAGGTGAGTAACCTGTTCTTTGCAGCCATGCCCTTCGGCCTGACATCTGCACCAAAGGTGTTCACAAAATGCCTGGCTGTAGTGGCAGCGCATTTAAGAAAAAAGGGGGATTTCGGTTTATCCTTACCTGGACAACTTGCTCATAGTGGGGAAAACCCCTCTATAAGTGGAGGAGACCCTTTCCCTAACAAGGGACACACTATACTCCTAGGGGTATCTTATAAACCTAAAGAAATCCCATTTGGAACCAACACAGCTCCTTACATTCATAGTAGCACAGTTGGATACTTTACAGAGCAGAGCGTTCCTTCCTTTGGAAAAAATTCAAAGCTTTTTGTCAGTGAAAAACTCTTACATCCTGGGCCAGCCAGGCACTTCCTAAGACTCCTGGGACACATGACATCAATGGCAGCTGTGGTTCCAGGGGTCAGATTCAGAATGAGGGACATTCAGCAGCACCTAAAGTCTCACTGGTCTCAAAGCAAAAACTCACTGTCCAGACTGGTTCCAGTCACAAAGAAACTCCTTCAGTCTCTGATCTGGTGGAAGAAAGTTACCAGTCTCTCAGTAGGAATTTCTTTCCAAGCACCCTCCCCTTCAAGAATCATTACTGAAGATGCTTCTCTGCTTGGATGGGGAGCTCACATGGACAGTTCTTCCATCAGTGGTTCCTGGACTCCACAGGAGTCACAGGCTCACATCAACTTGCTGTAACTCCAGGCCATTTATCTGGCTCTCAAGGCATTTGCCTCACAGATAAAGAGTCACACAGTTCAGGTCAGAACAGACAACACCACTGTAGTGTTTTACATAAAAAAGCAGGGTGGCACAATGTCCAACATCTCATGCCTGGAAGCCATGAGGATTTGGGGCCTGGCCTACTCCCTGGGAGTCAGTCTATTGGCCATACATCTCCCAGTCAAGGACAATACCCTGGCAGATGCTCTCAGTTGCATCAGCCAGGGACACAGCCAATGGTGTCTGAACAAACAGGTGCTGGCCACAGTGTTCAGAAGGTGGGGCACACTAGAAGTAGAAGTTTTTGTCTCTCACCTAAACCATTAACTTCCACTGTATTGCTGCAGGCCTCCAGCCATGGGAACTCTCCCATCAGACGCCTTAGTCCTGGATTGGACAGGCAAGTTCCTTTATGACTTTTCTCCCTTCTCTCTGATTTTCAGAGTTTTGTTAAAGCTCGAGGCTCATCCTGCAGCAATGATTTTGGTGACACCAGATTGGCCGAGGAAAGCCTGGTGTCCCCAGTTGTTAACCCTGTCCTGCAGCAAACCCATTCATCTCTGCCTCTGTCATTCCATCCTGACTCTCTCTGACAGGGGTGACCTGCTTAGATCAGAAATCTTTTCACCTTACAGCTTGGCTCATGAGTTAGAGTTTCCTTCCACTCAGTACTCTGAATCTAAAGATCCTGAGGATGGCTAAAAAGCCTAGTACCAAAAAGACCTATGCAGCCAAATGGAAAAGTTTTTCCCTCTGGTGCATGAAAGGCACATTAATCATCTTAAGGCTTCAATTCCTAACCTTTTGGATTTTCTAGTGCACTTGCAGGATTCAGGGTTGAGTCCTTCTTCCCTGAAGCTTCACCTGGCTGCTCTTTTGGCATATCTTTCTGTTTGAAAGACTGAATCTGTTTTTTCACAGCCAGTTTTTAAACAGTTTTTCAGAGGTCTCCTCCATGTCCAGCCTCCAGTCAGATAGCCTGTCCCATCCTGGAGCCTGAACCTCTGTATTGCCAAGCTCATGGAGCCACCCTTTAAACCCATGGCTTCAGCCCACCTCAAGTATGTCACTTGGAAAACTGTATTTCTAGTGGCCATTACCTCTGCAAGAAGTATGTCAGAGTACAGGCCCTCTGCACTGAGCCAAAGTACATATCCCTCATAGGGATAAGATTGAGCTGAGGACGAACAAAATTTTTTTGCCTGAGGTGGTCTCAGAGTTTCACCTTAACAAATACATCACCTTACCTGTGTTCTCTTTCTGACAAATTCACTTCAGGGGAGCAAAAACTCCACAGTCGGGATGTCAGAAGGTCCCTGTTTTACTATTTGGATCATACCAAACAGTTCAGGGGTCCATCCACACAGTTATTCCTCACCTGTGGGGAGGTAATTAAAGGTAAAGGGGAGGTAAAGGTCATTAAGCTTCTGAGGAAGGACTTGTTGGTCCAAAAGCTAAAGCACTCTGTTCTTTTTGTTACATCTATGTTGGTCCAATAAAAGGTATCAAATCATTTGCTTCTGGATCTGTGGGGAGGGAGGTAGAGGAAATCCAGCCAATAAGAGAACTGTCTTTCACTGAATAGTCTCATGTATTCTATTCTGCTATGACAAGGCTGGTACACAGCCCCCTGAGGGCCTCAAGGCCCATTCCACTTGGGGCACTGCTGCCTCTGTGGTAGCTGCTAGGGACATCCCCCTTTTGGATGTCTGTAACACAGCTACTTGGAAGACTGTGCACACCTTCACTAAACACTGTTGTTTAGATTTACAGTCTAGAGCTGATGCCAAATTTGGCAAGGCGGTTCTGCAGAGCCTCTTTCCTAAGTAGGTTCTGTACCCACCTCCCAGCTGTACTGCTTTGTAGTCTCTGATGCTAAAGGACCCCTGAGGTAAGAAGAAAAAATTACTCGCCATAGTAATCTTCTTTCTTCCAAGGTGTCCTTTAGCATCACTAAGCTCCCACCATCCTCCCCAAATAACCTTCAGAAGAAGGCTCTGCTTCTTGCCTTCTTTTAATATATGTATGCTAAAGTTTGGATTGCTTTTTGAGCAAAGTTCTTGTTATGGTTCTGATTGTTGTTGTATATATTGGGGTCATACCTATGTGGGCTTGTGCCCAATGCCCATTCTAGGTTCGAAAAAATTCTGGAGCCCTCCTCACTTTGCCTGATCAGCACACCCTCAAGCTTCAATTTGACTGGCTAAATCATCAATTTATTACCATACAGTCCACCTCCAGGACAGTGCTATCTAGTCAGCTCACTGCAATAGTTACTGATGCTAAAGGACACCTTGGAAGAAAGATTACTACGGTGAGTAATTTTTTCTTCTGCCTTCCCTTCCATAGGGCCTATTGGAGACAGAAGGCTTTTTCTTTTGATTGTTACTCTTGTAAGTGGTCCACTTTTTATGTATGCCGCAGTTTTATTACCAAAAAGTGAATTTCCCTAAAAGGAGAAATCCATGGCTTTGGTTTGGGTATCCTGGGAAAGGATGGTAGTCCCTAACCAGGAGAATCTTCTTAATGACACTGCATGAGTTAGAAGTCAAGCTACCATGCCATTAGTATTAACAGCAGTGTGGCAATGGTATTTCGTGGCATCCAGGGCTGATCTTGCTGTGCCAACCAAGTCCTGCACCAGATCACTGTCTGCTCTATTAGCAAGTGCCAGAACTTTGATCTTCTCGGATGATATCTCTTCCCTTAGGCCACACCTCTGGAACTATAACCACATCAGCATTAGAAGCGCATGGAAACTTTAGCTAGCCAGGGGCCACCCACAACAACGCCAAGCATTGGCATCTACATAAACGTGGGTAGCCCCATCTGTCAGTTCTTTTCCCATCATAAACTGTACTTGTCAGACCTGCTGTCTAAAAGAAAGTACCTAGCTGCTGTTTGTTATTTCCTATAAAGTAATCACTAATAATTTAGTGATATCATCGAGTACTGTATGCTGTCAAAACCAACAGTGTTGTTCCAATACTGTGACTGTGGTGAAAAAATATATGAAGACAACATCCAGGACGTGTGTGTCTGCTGTTTAGGCCTCTTTCACAACATCAGGACTTGTAGATTTGCCAGGGTTTTAATCAATGAACAAGGCAACGCAGAAAAAAGACACTAGAGAAGTTTTGTTGGAGTAAACTCTAGCAGCCATGCAAAAAGCCCAGGGCCAGAAGGAAGCGTCACATGTCCCCTCAACCAGGTTGTGGTTGTCGAAGTCCAAAGACTGTGAAATAGAGCAGTCATTGTTGACACATAAGCATAAACAATGGATAAGGACAAATCAACTTCCCCGAGGAGGTCCAGGTCACTGCTGCCGCCTGAACCCACTCAACCTGCCTCATCATCATCCGCCCCGGTGGCGATGATGGTAGCCACCCGACTGTTGACCAGACACCAAGGTCTGGGCTTGGCTCAAGCACTGCCATACCTACTACAGTTGGTATGTCGCTGTCATCAACAGGAGCAGGCCTGCTGTCAACACCAATGTTTGTGATCCCTGGCCAGGGCGTCATTGACGTGCAGGCAGTGCAAGCATCATTTCAGATATGATACGGTGCATATTGCAAAACTTTCCTTTGCACCTTGCACTGCCATTGATAGGGGTTCCTGCATCATATCCCCTGTTGACTCCCTCGACTAGGACACAGCTGGTGCCTGTTGAGCAGAGGCCTGCAGTGTCACCAGCAAGGTCCTCCATTCCCATCGCTGACTGGGACGTTGACAACGAGAAGGAATATTATCCTGACTTCATATAGAAGAGGACTATGAAGAGGAGGGGGGCCATGAAGAGGATCGTTTTGCTCCACATTCCAGCTGGATTCTGTGGTATATACAATCACGACTCCTCCTGAAGACCATGCATTTTAGACAGTGATGCTGTAAATGCAGACTGCTATGGGGTTTGCAGTAGACCTAATAACTGTGATTACATATGTGTTGCTGGCACCTTAAACTGGAAAATGGAACTTTTTATTTTATTGGGCCCTTTTGTATGGTCTGTTAATATCTTTCTGTTAGTTATTGGGTTCTGGGGTGGATTTTGGTTGTGTGGCTGGCTGAGTGTGATTTGGATGGTGTCTGGAGCGAGTGCTTTAATTTAGCTTGTAATTTGTGTGAGTGTTTGGAGTGTCTGCTTAGTGGGTGTTAAATATATTTTACAAGTTTGTGATTTGTTAGGTTTTTTGGAATGTTATTTATTGTGGGGTTGGGGTTTGTTTATTTAAATCAGTGGGTTGGGTTTTGTATATTTTTGATGTTTTAGATTTGCTGGGGTAGTACATGTAATGGCTTGAGAGTAGATGGGCTCATCTACTTTGGTGATTACCTTAGATAGTTCCATCCTTTTGCAGGAACCCCACTAGTCCTCCCTGTGGAGGTTCTCAGCCGCTGCAGGGGACTGGGGATCCTTTAAGGGTGGGGCAGTGCTTGAAGTGTAGATCCCTTGTACAGTGATCAGGGGGAAAAGACTGGAGTGGTAAGATTTGGGTGCCGCCTGGGAGGACATAGATTCTCAAGAGGGACCCACCCCATTTGGTTCCACTGCCCAGGGCCCTGCCAAATGCCATTGAGCAGGAAGTAGTCTGTACAGCCAGCTGTACTCCTTCCTTTTGGGCCATTCTGTGTAATGTTAGGTCACTGAGGAATAAAACTGCGGTGATGGAGGGTTTCATCATAGATTCCTTAGCTGACCTTGTTTTCATCACAGAGAACTAGTTGGGCAATGACTCTGGACCTGTTCTGGAGGCATCAGTCCCACCATGTTACTGTGTGGTGCATTGCCTGAGGAGGGATCGCAAAGGGGGCAGGGTGACCATTTCACAAGTCCACAGAGATGAGCTCAGGCTGCACCAAAGACTAAAAAACCCTGCGAGTTAAGGTGTCTTATTCCAAGAATGCACTTTATTATAAAGATAAAAATGGAGCCAAACAACACCTCTCACCACCAAATGTTATTGAGCACAACTGCTCTTTTTCAAGGCGTGGACATTTGTTTTAAATCCAGTCTTGGACTCAGTGTACTCTCTATGAGAACTTTAATGTCCTTTGAATATGTGGCAGTTAGATGTGCTCCTGGTGTTAGTGGCAGGATCATTCTCATATATTGTCCTCCAGGCTATGGAGGTGATTTCCTGCAGAATTTGGTGGACTTCATGGCCGATGTTGGATGCCCTAAGACTGTTACTACTGGGGGACTTCATTGCCTGGGTGGACGAGAAATCCTTGCATTTTGGACAGCAGTTCCTCCAGTTTATGTCTTCACTGTGACTAGCACAGGCTGTTGCCTCTGAAGCGCATCAACATGACCACAGTTTGAACATGATTTTCTTATCGGGACTTGACATTAGTGCAGTCAAGGTTGATCTGGTCAGCTGGTCGGATCATCGTGTGGTGGTGTTCCTTTGTGGGGCCCCGTTTTAAGACCCCTTCTGTGGAGATGGACTGGTACCATCCAAAGAATAATTTGGAGCTTCACAAACTCGAGGAGGTACATCTCAGGTATGATGCTTGCTTGTGCTCAGGGAGCTGAGAATGCTGTGCAGCACTGTTATACAGTCCTCATGGCTGCCTTAGACTCCCTGGCACCTTACTATGTTCATCCCTTGTCATCCCTTTACTATTCACTGTGGTACTGTGCTGAACTGCATTGGATAAAGACTAAGGGACAGAAGCTGGAGTGTTCTTGGAGAAGGTCACGGTCTGGGGAGGACAAGTTGGCATTGACAACTCACTGTGGTGAATATCAACGGGCAGTTGACATGGGGAAAAAAGAGTTCCTGTCAAGGTCAGTCACTACAGGGAAGAATTGGCCAGCTTAACTCTTTTGCACCATAGATAGGTTATTAAATCCTCTCTCTCTGTGATCTGTTAGAGCCTTTTTAGCAGAGGCAGACCTGGACATTGTCGCTGTTACCAAGACGTGGTACATGGGGAACTATGAATGGGATATAGCCATACCAGGTTACATTCTGTTTAGAAAAGACAGGGTGGGGAAAAAAGGATGGAGGGGTGGCTAGCTACGTCAGGGAGGGAATTAAAGCAACTAAAGTTCAAGGACTGCAGGAGGGAGTGGAAGCACTGTGGGTCACCCTGGAGACAGGAAATGGCACTATCATTCACACAGGTATGATCTACAGACCTCCAGCACAAGGGGAGAAGATGGATTGGGTACTAGTGAACGCCATCCACAAAATGACAGCCAAAGGTGACGTGCAACTGGTGGTAGACTGCCTGATGTGGATTGGAGCACCCAGGCTGCAGCCACAGCCAGGAGCAGAGGCATCCTGGATGCCCTTCAGGGGTGGCCTCAAGCAGCTTGTGGCAGAACCCAGCAGAGAAGGAGCAGTATTGGACCTGGTACTCATCAGTGGGGACAGAGTCACCAATGTAATGGTAAGTAGCCACATTGGGGTCCAGTGATCATCAGTGTGAGAACAGTGGAGGAGTCAAACCACATGAAAGCAAGGGTCCTGGATTTCAGACAGGTTGACTTTGCAAAAATGAGGGAGTGTCTCAAGGAAGCCCTAGCAGGGGAAGAAGGGTGATGTAGAGAAACAATGGGCTACCCTTAAGGGAGCCATAGCAGAGGCCACAGGCCTTTGTGGTAGGCAAGTAAGCAAAACAAAGAGAAAAAAACACCATGGTTCTGAAAGGATGTGGCCGGGAAGGTAAGAAAGAAAGGCTATCTTTCAGGAGGTACAAGGCAACATGGGGGGGGGGGGGAGCTGTATATGGAAAAGCAGAGGGAGGCTGGGAAAGCAGTCAGGAGCGCAAAGACGCAAACTGAGGGAAAAATAGCCCAGGCAATTAAGAAAGGAGATAAGACCTTTTTCAGGTACATTAGTGATAGAAAGAAGACCAGGGGTGGGATTGTGAGATTAAAAAGGGAAGAAGGGTGTGTGTGGAAGGAGAGCTAGAAAAAGCAACAATCCTGAACAAATATTTTTGTTCAGTATTCACAGAAGAAGGGGAAAGAGAAGGACCACTGGTGGGAGAGAGGTGGACAATGGCTCATTTATGGAGGAGAGAGTCCTAAAGGAACTCGAGAATCTGAAAGGGGACAAGGCTTATGGGGCCGGATGTGATATATCCCAGAATATTAAAAGAACTTAGAGAGGTGCTGGCAGCACCACTAACAGCCCTATTCAACAAATCTATAGAGACAGGGGTGATTCCAGGGAACTGGAGGAGGGCAAATGTGGTCCCTCTCCACAAAAGTGGGAACAGGGAGAAGGCTGGCAACTACAGATCAGTCAGCCTGAGCTCAGTGGTGGGGAAATTAATGGAGTTACTGCTAAAGGAAAGGATTGTGATATTTCTTGAATCCAGTGGCGCACAGGATCCAAAGCAGCATGGATTCACAGCGGGAAGGTCTTGTCAAGCAAATCTGATAGATTTTTTGACTGGGTGACCAGGGAGGTAGATAGGGAAGGGGCAGTACATGTGGCCTACCTAGATTTCAGCAAGGCTTCCACATAGGAGGTTGATAAGTAAGTTGGGCAGCCTGGGAGCGAGCCCCAAGGTGGTAAACTGGGTCAGAAACTGGTTGGGTGGCAGGACACACAGGGTGGTGGTAAATGGCATTTAATCCGAGGAGAGGTGGTTGACCAGTGGGGTTGCCACAGGGATCTGTGCTGGGGCCAGTCCCCTGTAATGTTTTCATAAGCGACATTGCACAGGGCTGGAGGGAAGGGATGCCTCTTCGCAGATGACATTAAGGTCTGCAACAGAGTCGACATTCAAGGGGGGTGGAAAAAAATAAAGGACCTTAACATGCTTGAGGAGTGGTCGAGAGTGTGGCAGCCAAGAGTCAGTGCAAAAAAGTGCAAAATCATGCACTTGGGGCACATAAATCTAAGGGAGGAGTTCAAGATGGGGGAGAAGTACTGACGGGCACCAGTCAAGAAAGGGACCTGGAGGTAATCCTGTCTGATGACCTAAAGGTAACCAAACAATGTGAGAAGGCTGTGGGGAGAGCCAGTGGGATGCTAGGGTGCATAGGGAGAGGTGTCACCAGCAGAAAAAAGGAGGTCGTCATGCCACTGTACAGATCACTAGTGAGACCGCATCTCCGGAAGGACATAGACAAAACAGATCAAGATGGAAATGTGAAAGGAAAAGTGTGCCTCTCACTGGGACTTGAATCCAGGCCCCCAGCATTCTGTGCTGTGCAGAATGCTAGGGGCCTGGGTTCAAGTCCCAGTGGGAGGCACACTTTTCCTTTCACATTTTCATCTTAATTTAAAATTGCCTTGCAGTGGCTTTACTACATTAAGAAAATTGTCTATAATAGACAGAATAGCGGTAGTCCAAAGAAGGGCAACAAAAATGGTGCAAGGACTGCGCCAATAGTCATATGAGGAAAGACTAGAGGACCTTAATATGTATTCCCTGGAGAAGAAGGGGGGGATAGAGACATTCAAGTACATCATGGGTATAAACAAGATACAGGAGGGTGGCATCTTTCAGAAAAGAAGGTGTACAAGAACAAGGGGGCATCATATGAGGCTAGGAGGGGTAGGCTCGGGCAACGTGAGGAAGTACTTTTTCACAGAAAGTGTAATGGATGCTTGGAACAGCCTCCCTGTGGAGGTGGTGGGGCCAAAAACAGTAGAGGAATTCAAGAATGCATGGGATAGACATAAGACTACTCTCACAATAGGGAAGAGAGGGTAAGCCGCAGATCAACTAGGGTCTACGGTAATGCATTAGGTAGAGAAAAGAACCAGATTAGGTGGGCCCACATGGTCCTTATCTGCCACCACCTTCTGTGTATCTGTGCATAAGTGAGAAGAGTTTGGCAAATTCTTCTCTGACAAGGTGTCCACTGTCAGATCTGGTATGTCTGGCAGTGGCCTGTTCTGGTAATGCAGATCTGCCTACCTGGAGTGAGTTTCTGCCGGTTTAGGAGTAGGAGATGTTCTGAGTGATCTCTAGTGTGTGTCCCGCCTGCTGTATACTGGACCTGGGATCAACTTGGCTGCTTTTGGGCTGTATTGAATCTCTGGGTCTGGTGATCACTGAGATCATCAATGGCTCCTTGAGGGAGGGTATTTCCATGTGCTTTGAAAAAGGCGGAGGTCAGACCCCTCCTAAAAATGCCTTATTTGGACCCTGACGTTCTGTCAAATTACAGACCTGTTTTAAACCTCCCCTTTTTAGGGAAGGTTATTGAGAACGTGGTAGCTAACCAACTTGTGGATCGCCTGGAGAGTTGTCATCTATGAACCTCTCCAGTCGGGTTTTTGGTCCTGCCACAGTACTGAGACTGCACTTGTCTGGGTGACCCATGATCTCCTCCTAGCGAGGGATCCAGGACTTTGTTCCATCTTGAACTCCCATTGGCATTTGAAACGGTGGACCACGGGGTGCTGTTGGATCACCTGGGGACCTATGCGGGTATTATTGTCACGGTTTTATGCTGGTTTGAATCCTACATAACCGTGAGAATGCAGCAGGTTGCCCTAAGGAGTTTTATCTCTAGGGCTTCAGTGCTTTCCTGTGGGATCCCTCAAGGCTCGATCCTTACCCCTGTGTTGTTCTTTGTGTACGCATTGCCTTTGGGAGAGCTCATTAGATGGCACAGGGTTGAGTTTCACTGCTTTGCAGATGATACTCCGCTGCACCTCTCTACTTCTCCTGGCAAGTATTATGTGGTGGCAGTGCTGGGGCAAGGATGGCCTCTGGTTATGTCTCAACCCTGGGAAGACAGAGATTATGGTGATTGAGCATAGTCAAAAGGTTGCCTAAGCAATGGGAGATCTGGTACCACTTCCAATGTTGGGTGGCTAACCTCTTGATGCTGTTGACACGGTTAAGAATCTTGGGGTCATTTTGAATCAGAGGCTGACACTGGAGCAGCAGGTGTTGGCAGTGGTTTGTTCTGGCTTTTACCATCTTTGTAATAACGCCAGGATTAAACTGCATCTGGCTCTTGCTGACCTGGCAACAATCATTCATGCTTTCGTTACCTCTAGGCTGGATTATTTCAATGCTCTGTACGTAAAGCTATCTAGAGGTTTAATGCAACATCTGCAACTGATCCAGAATGTTGCAGCCCGGCTGGTGGTGGGAACTTCTCAGAGAGACCATATAACAGTAGTCCTGCATGCACTGCACTGGCTGCCTTTGCAGCGGTGCATAACCTTCAAGATATGCTTAACATACAAGGCCCTGTACAGCTTGAGACCTGACTATTTGAAAGTTCTCCTGGTTTCTTACCTCCCAACCTGACCCCTCCGCTCCACCAATGTTGGCCTACTTGTTCCATCATCCCATCTGAAACAGTCTGGGGTTAAAGCTTTTGGGATCATGGCTCCGTTGCTTTGGAGCGCCCTTCCGAGGAGTATATGCTCTGCTTCATGGTGGAGGCCTTCACAAGATTACTTAAAATATATTTATTGAAACAGGCCTTCCCCAACAAGTGAGTTTTAGACTAATATAACCTATTTATTTGAGCAGGCCTTCCCCGGCAAGTGAGTTTTAGGCTAATATAGCTTACATATTTAAGTGGTTTTATGTATTTTATTACATCTTATATTATTTGGGTTTTATGTTTATAATTTTAAATTATGTGCAGCACCATGAGCCCTTGGCAAAGAACCCTTTATAAGTAAAATTGCCTTCCCTTCCCAGTAGAAGAGGAGGATTCTTCTAAAAAGAATTTGATGGAGTTTCTGGAGGTATGCTGCACTCCCTCCATCGTTGTACCTTCCATTTATCTGGCCTTAGAGGATGCCGCTTTTGCTGCATGGTATAAGCCAAATACCATCACAGCTGTTCCCAGAAAGGCTGACAAGCAGCAAGTACCCTGCCCCTGCTGCCAACCCTTATTACGCTAACTGGTCAGAAAAAGATTCTGCGGTCATAATGGCTACCCATGACAGATCAAGGGCACCAAGGCATACGAGTACCCTGCCACCTGATAAGGAATCTAGGAGGCTTGATGTACTGGGCAAGTGAACATACGCCTCTGCCTCATTAGGCCTGCATATTGCAGACTATCAGTCACACATGATTAAGTATCAAAATAGCCTTTAATAGGCAGCCAAAGCTGCAGCTCAAGCACTTCCAGAAGGCACAGCCAAAAATGAATTACTGAAAAATTTGAATGCAGGTCACTGCTGAAGTAGGCAAACATCTGTTGCATTCAGCATATAATGTCTCAGATGCTTCTGCCAGGGCAACTGTCAATGGGATTTGCATTAGAAGGTATTTTTGGCTCAGAGTGGTGTGGTTTGCAACTGATGTGCAACAAGCAGTCTTGAATGCTCCCTTTAGAGGCACAGAACTGTTTGGCTACCCTGTAGAAGAGGCTCTGAGGAGGTCTACAGACCTCCAAAATGATTTAGAGGTCAGTGAAGTCCCTGTACCCTACACCTGGTAGAGATAGAGAGTTGTTTCGCTAGCTTGCTACCAAAGGTGATCACCGTACCTATGGTCAGCAGGGCTGTGGGGAAGGTGATGGAGCCTTGCCACCTCCTCCTCCCCCAGGGGGCCCATCCTAAATCCTCTAAAGTCGGTGACACAGGTGCCTCCAGTTCATCATAACTCATGCAGGACTCCCACAAAACCACTTCAAGGACAAGAGGTCTTGGTAGGGGGTCGCTTCACCCTTCATTTATACTGGGTGTTTACACTGGGATTAGAACGTTAAAAGGTATACAGCCCATTATAACCATTCCCCATATCACTGGGACCATTTTGAACCATTCTCTGATAGTCACCTATCTTAATTTAACTTTGAAAGTAGATACCGAAGTATTTATTTTTTTAGTGATTCAGAAAAGACCTTTGAGTGGCAGCTCTTTTACAAAGATTCCACGACATAGATTGCAAAACAAAGCACAACAGGAGAAAGCAAAGGTACATCACAATGAATGATACAGCTTGGATTCAGAACTTACAGAATAACTCAAAACATAGGTGCAAGTACAGCTCACTGTATCTTTTGGCAAAGTATTCCGTAGTCTTCCAGTTCTATGAATAAAAGAAAAGTGTCCAACATTCTTTTTTGCTGTATCCACTCTATTTGTTTTTTATGTCACCTTAAATTTTCAGGATTAGCTTGTAAATAAATCCTCATATTATTCCTTAAAGCTTGGTCGACGTAACTTTAAACATCATTATTAAATCTCCTCTAGCCCTTCTTTCTTGCCGCGAAAACAGGCTAGTCCTACTGAGTCTAGTTTTGCAGCTCAGTGTTTTCATTGACCCGATCATTTTGGTAAACTTTCGCTGGATTCTTTCCATTCTGTTTATTTCACCTTTCTTGTAGGGGAACCATAATTGAGACCCAAAATCTAGGTGTGGTCTTACATACATTTTGTACAAAGGCACCAAACAATCCATTGATTTGTTAATAAAACTCCTTCTGATATTCTTAATCATAAAATTAACCTTTTTTATAATGTGTGTCCAGTGTGGCTTGAAATCAAATTTATTATCAACTATTATACGACAGTCTTTCTCATGGTTGGTTGCCTTCAAGTTATTGCCATTTAATGTACAAGTTTGTGCCTCAGGATCTACCCAAGTGCATGACTGTGCATTTGTTAATACTGAATGGCATTTTATTTTTTGTTGACCAGTCTTCAATCTTTTATAAATCATGTCTCGTGTTCTTTTGTTGTACAGTATTAATGTACCTACTGGCCCACCTAATTTTATGTCATCCGCAAATTTCACAGTAGTATTGATAATGCCTTCATTCAGGTCAGAGATGTATAAGGAGAACCACATTGGCCCCAATACTGAGCTCTGTGGTACACCACTAGTAACTCCTTCAGGAGTTGAGCAATCGCCTAATACTCTTACTGACAGCTTTCTATTATCTAACCAGTTTTTAGTCCATCTGATCAACCTGCTATCTGCTCCCAATGAGGCAATTTTTTCAATTAAATTCTTATGTGGTACTTTATTGAAAGCTTTTTGAAAATTTAACTATATGACTTCCATAGGTATATTATCAAGCGCCCTATTAATGGTTTCATAAAGGCATAAATGATTGGTAGTGCAACCTCTGTGTTTCCTAAACCCATGGTGTGTATTGTTGACTAAACCCAAAATAGCTATATTCTCCTCAGACTTTAGCTTTAGGAAGCTTTCAGCAATTTTACATAGAATTGCAGTTAAATTGACAGGCCTGTAATTGGATGTATCAGACCTGTCTCCTTTTTTATACAGTGATATTACTATTTATACAATTGTATCGCTGTTGCATGCTTCCAATCATCTGGCACCAACCCTGTAATAAAAGAGGCATTGAAAATTCTACTTAATGGATGCACAATATCATTTCCTAACTCCTTAATTAGTCTAGGGCTTAAAAAATCTGGTCCTGCGGAGTTATGCACCTTAAGTTTCTTTATCATATCTTTAAGTTGTGAACTACTAAAGGTCAAATCTATGTTTGGACATATGTTCTCTTTTATATCATAATTTCCAGTATCTTCTCATTCAAATCCTATTCCAAAATATTTATTAAATGTCTCAGCCATATCTTATGTGGTGTTTATCTCATTTCCCTCTTTTACTAATGGGCCAATCTGATTGTTGGCTCTATTCTGATTGCTTATATAAGCATAAAAGCTTTTACTGTTGTCCTTATAATGTGCTAAACTGAATTCAGCCTTATTCCTTTCTGTCCTGATGATCTTTTTAAGTTGTTTTAACAATTTTTTGTACTGTTCCCTTGTGTCGGTGGTGCCCCCCCCCCACCCCCCGATCTCATCCTGTCAGAGGCTCTTTCCTTTAGCTTGCTTAACTTCAACACCTTATTAGTGCACCATACAGGTCTTTTTCCTTTTTTATTGTATATTGTTTTAGTTGGAATGTAGGTCTCCTCCAGTTGTAACAGTTTGGTTTTGAAAAGTAACCGCATTTCATTAACATTTCTACCCTCAAAATATTTGTCCCATGCCCATTTTGATAGTTCGTATTTGATTTTATTAAAATTTGCTTTCTTGTAATTTCTAACAATAGTAACTCCTCTAGCTTTATAAACTTGTTGTTTCTTGTTACAGCACTGAATAATGTTGTGGTCACTGTTACTCAGATTTTCTTTTATCCAAATTTTCGATATCATATCCTCCTTGTTAGTAATAATTAGGTCCAACACGTTGTTACCCCTTGTAGGTTTATGTACTAGCTGAGACAGTCCAGCCATATTTAGCATATCAGTGAAATGGTTACTAAGTAAATCCAAATAAGCTGGATTTTCCCATTCCAATTCTGGGTGGTTAAAATCCCCAGAGACAATTATGTCACCCTTCTGAGCCATGTACTCAATTTCATTCTCAATTGAGGCTCTATAGTAAAGCCCTAAGTATATTTTTTTCCTGTTTATGCCTTCCAAGGCTAACCATAATGATTCCGAACATGATTCTCTAAGTCCAGTAACAATATTACTGTTTATATTGTTTTTTGTATAAATTGCCACACCCATCCTTTTTTTTATTTTGCCTGTCCTTAAGGAATAGTTTGTACCTTCTATATTTCTGTTCCTTTCTACATCAGGTTCCCACCAAGTTTCCGTGATCATACCAATATCGATGTTCTGTACTGCCAGCATTATTTCCAACTCAGATTTTTGATTAATATTTAAGCTTCTTGCATTCAGGGACCATAATCTTCAAATCTGCAAATCTGCAACATTTTTCCTTGTTTTGATACCAGTACGAGTATTCTCAACTGTCCTACCTTTTTTCTTCTGTGTCCTAACCCCGTCCCCTTCTTTGTTAGTTTAAAGTTCTCTCCACAAATTTTCATGTCAATCCCAGTTTTCTACTGCCTTTTTTGCTCAGGTGAAGACCGTCTTTGCAGAAATATGTAGGTTTGTCTATGAACTCCTCCCAATGCGTAATGCATTCTGTTCCTGCCTTAGTTGTCCATAACCTTAACCAATGGTTTATGTGTTATATCCCTAATTTTATCCACGTTGAATTAATTTTTCCTTGGTAGTATTTCTGACAAGTAAACCTTACATGTAAGTCTGTTTGCATCTTCCCATATATCCCTGCATAATATTCACTCTGCTCTGGTGTTTTATGTTGTTGACCCCCAAATGTAAGATTACCATAGCATTTCCATCCATTTCTGTCACTATATCCTTTAACATGCTTGTAACTTTGTGTATTTTGGTCCCTGAGAAATAAGTAGTTGTTACATTTTCCTTATTAGCTCCCAACATATATATCTGTCAGGTATTTCACTATAGAATTGCCCAGTACATATATCGTCCTTTTTGGAGGGTTCTCAGTATCCATGCTGTCATGATCTGGATCTGTGCTATTTGACTCGTGTTCCTCTGAAATTTCCTGATTGTTGTTGGGAACTCCATGATTAGAGTGCGTTTCTTGTGATGGGCAACATGGGTCATGGAAATGCTTGTTGCCTACAGTTACCAGTGGATCTGCCCCGGTGTTGATGTGGTACATGTGCTTGTTCCATTTATTACTACAGTTGCTTGTGCAATATTTGTGGATGGAGTAGGGTTGTCCCCCATGTTTTTATTTGCTGCAACACTTGATAATTCATTACTGTTATTGTCAGCCTCATCCAATAAAAGTAGCTGCTCAAAGCTATTATGCAACTCCACAGTAAATCCCATAGCTCTCCTTCTAATCTTTTTATATTTTCTTTGTTCTATTTCCCAGTCACCCTCTCCTGCTTGATCCCTTGCTCTTTTTCTAGCGTCCCTTCCATCTGACTCAGTAGTACATGCTTTGTTGCTCTGAACAACTACTATGTCCTGTAACACTTTATTCTGCTGCACAGAAACTATGGTCATTTCTGCTTGAAGCAGTTGATACTTTGGTTCTTTGATTTGCTGGCATTCATTACAGGTAAAAATCACTACTTCATTGGCCACTTCTGTATAGATTTTCCTGCAAATAATGCATCTTGGGCCCAATTAGCCCCCCTCTAATTTAACTACATTTGTGTCCATATTTGTAGTTCAACAACATCAGATTTAGACAGGCTGTAAAGTTAACAGGCACAGATATAGTATTTGGAGCAAACTAGACTGCACTTACTAGGGTTTTGAGACCTCTTGCCCTGCAGACACTGCTGACACACGCAGATGTGCTGTGCGTATCTTTGCGCTTGACAACTGTGCACTCACCCCGAGTGACCTTTATCCACACAAGAACCAAAAGACTTTTCCGGTCACATGACCAGCTCTCTAGCTGTAGCCTTGATGCCTCAACTAAATAAAATAATTCTTAAAACCACAAAAGTCAGTAGTTCTGCACTTGGGAGTATCTAGGGGTTGATATTCCTGTAAGTCAATTTGCTTAATGAACCCAGTAGTTTTTATCACTGCCTCGCAGGAAGTCCAGTGGTCTGTAGTCCTTTTACTCAGTCAAAATGGACTAGAACCCCCAAGCTCGCTTTGTAGACAGTCTGCCCCACAAAATCATGCAGCACAGGACAAAAATAAGAGTTGGTATCAATACTCGTGCCTGATCTGCCTCACCACCATAAGGCAGTCTCGCAGTTTGAGGACAGGAGTCAAACATTTCCACAGACACTTGAGGCGAACTTTATCCGCACGGGAACCAGAAGACTTTTCCAGTCATGTGACCATTCCTCTAGCCATAGCCTTGGTGCCTCAACTAAATAAAATAATTCTTAAAACCACAAAAGTCGCCAGCCCGGTGGTGCTGAGGGTTGAGATGCTGGACGTCACACCTTGCGGGTTTGGGAACAAGCCCCAGGCCATCTGGGGTCGGCAGGGTAGGGAAGGGATTGAGCATCTGTAGGACTGCTGTCCCTTCCCTGGGTAGGGATGGTGACTCGTGCCGCTGTCTAGTGGCTCCTTGGGGTGCTCAGGGGTCAAAACAGGGATGTGGCACCGCAGTGCAGGGGAGGATCGTCGGCGGGCATTGGCACGTTGTGCCTTAATGTCATGGTATGTCCCCACTCCTGGGGACAACACAAGAAGAATCCCCAGAGGTCTGAGGAGGCGATGAGGGCCTCAGGAACCAGGCCACACACCTCCAACGCTGGACTGCCACTCCAGTGGTCCCCAGGTGCCACTTGCAGAGATGGACCCTCTAATTGCAGAAAAACACCGCCACAGTAGGAATGGCAGGCCCTCTCTGGGGGGGGGGTTCTGGGGGCTGGGAAGTCTCTGTAGGAGGGGACCACTGGGAGGAGTCACGGCGGGGAATAGCAGGGCTGAGTTGAGTAGGCACCTCTGAGAGAGATGCCTCAGACCAAAGATGCATAAAAATAGTTGACAAAAAAAAAAATACAAAAGTCAGTAGTTCTGCACTTGTGGGGAGTATATAGAGGATGAAATTCCTATCAGTCGATTTGCTCAGTGAACCCATTAGTTTTTATCACTACCCCACAGGAAGTCCGGTGGTTTGTAGTCCTTTACTCAGTCAAAACGGATTACAACCCCCAGGCTCGCCTTGTAACCCATCTACCCCACAAAATCATGCAGTGGCTGGGTGTCAACACATATGCGTCACCACGCAAACAGAGAAGGGATCCCATGTTCAGGACACCAGGGCCATCTCCCATGGAGGCGGAGCTTGGACACCGCGTCCGTTGCATGTCCTATGGGCCCAAGGCGAAACAAATGGAAGAAAAAATCCCTGAGGTAATAGGATGACGACAGACCCCCCTCCCCCGCAGGCTCCACACCAGTGGCTGGGCACAACCGCAGATCCTGTGGCAGAGGACCGAAGGTGAAGGTAAGTCCCAGGGGAGCCTGGTGATGGGGCTGGCGGGGTCGGTTAGATGGGGGTCACCAGGAGCGAACAGGAGAGATAAACAGATGATAAAAAAAAAAATAAATAAATAAAAAGCCTTCTACCTGTATATGTCTTTGTGTAATACTATAAACTCAATAAAACCTTTTATGGAAAAAAAAAAACGCCTTCTATTAGACATATGTACTCTCTGAAGTGGAAGCAGTGTCACTGTCCGATTGCAGTTTCATCACTGAAGGTGCATCTGGCAGCTATATCAGCTTTCTATGCCCCTATTGATGGGCATATTGTAGCCCAGCTGGAGGTCTCTCATTCCTTTTTGAGAGGTATTCTGCGTATGAAACTTCCCATTTGGAATCTGCCCCCCCCCGACCCAAATTATGTGCTTGAGAAACTTACATTTCTTCTCTCTTGAGGTCTCCGTGGTTTGATGGGGAGCTCAAGGCAAAGAAGATTTTGGGTGGGAGGTTGGAACGCTACTGGAGAAGGACCAGCATGGAGGCAGACAAGCTGGCCCTGCATGCTCACTGTGGTGAGTAACAGGGGGCAATCAACCTTAAGAAGGCAGAGAGTTCCTGTCCAGGGAAATTGCTGCCAGGAAGAATTGACTAGCTGTGCTCTTTCAGACTATAGACAGGCTGCTCAACCCAGCCTGCCTGCAACCAAAAAAAGATTTTTCTAGCACTTTATGTGAGGAGTTTGCTCAGTTCTTCTCGGACAGAGTGGCTGCCATCGGGCATGGAATTCCACCAGTGAGCCAATATTCAGCCAACAGTGATCACCTCGTACACCCAGATAACACTCCGCCTAGTTGGGGCGAGTTTAGACCAATGGAGGTGGCTGAGGTCATTAGAGTTGCTTACAAGCTGACACACACATATTGTGAACGGGAACCGGTGCCGACGTGTTTCTTGGTGGGATGTGTCAACTCCATTAGCCCGGTGTTTGCCTTGATTGTCCGGTGCTCCTTGTCTGAGGGGGTCTTTCCCGATGCCTTGAAGGAGGCATTGGGAGACCCCTTATGAAAAAGCCATCTTTGGACCCTGATGTCAAGGCAAACTACCGTCCAATCTCCAACCTTCCATTCTTGGGTAAGGTTGTTGAGAAGATTGTGGTGCTTCAGCTTGAAGAGCAGTTCATGGCCTTTGATTTATATAAGCCTCTCCAGTCTGGGTTTCGGGCGAGGCATAACACAGAAACTGCATTAGTTCGGGTGCACAGTGACCTTCTCAGGGTGAGAGCTCGAGGGGAGGGGACAATTCTTGTTCTCCTCGATCTCTCCTCAGCTTTTGACACGGTGGACCATTGTGTGTTGCTTGACTGCCTGAGGGAATTCTGTAGACTCGCTGGCACAGTCATCTGCTGGTTTGAGTCCTTTATCACAAACAGGAGGCAATAGGTAGTGATGGGGAATTTCTCCTCCTCCCCTAGTCTTCTTTCTTGTGGAGTACCTCAGCGTTCGGTCTTGTCACCAGTGTTGTTCACCATGTACTTGCTGCCCCTGGGAGGGCTCATTAGGTAATACGTCTTGGGTTTTCATTGCTGTGCTGAGGATACCAAACTGTATCTTTCCTTTGCACCTGGGACATCCCACACAGTGGACGTGCTTAACAGCTGCGTTGCTAAAATCAATGACTGGATGGCCTCCAGCTGGTTGCAACTGAACCCTGATAAGACATAGGTACTACTAGTGGAGTTGAACAGAGGGTGTGATAGGAAGGCCTCGGGTGCAGAGGCAGGACTAGTCCTGGGTTCTTTGCCTTTGAAGGCTTCCTCCAGGGTACGTAACCTGGACATTAATCTGGATAGTGGCCTGACAATTGAGGCTCAGGTGTCAACCATGGTCCATAGTAGTTTTCACCATCTGAGGAATATTGCCAAGATTAGGCCCCTGGTCCCGCCCCTGGACCTACCTACCTTAGTACATGACTTTGTGATGTCGAGGCTTGATTACTGTAATGCGCTGTACCTTGGGGTCTCGGGAGGTATCCTTCACTGACTTCAGCTAGTACTGAACTCAGCTGCCAGGTTGTTGACAGGGCAGTCTTAAGTATTGCCACATCACCTCAGTGCTGCGTGAACTGCACTGCAAGTCAGGTGGAGGATCATCTTTAAGGTGGGCTTACTCACCTTTAAGGCCCTACATGGCCTATACCCTGGTTACCTGGTGGACCTTCTTACACCTGCTACCTCAGTCCGCTTCCTCCATTCCTCCTCGAGGGGCCTCCTTATGATTCTCAGGACAAGGTTAAAACCTGCCAGTGACAGAGCTTTTAGTGTCGCCGGCCCTGACGTGTGAAATTCGCTTCCTCCATCTATAAGGAAGGCCCCTTCGGTGAAGGTATTCAGGGCACACCTCAAGGCCTTCATGTTTGCACAGGCTTTTCCTTACCCAGCTTTGTAAATCCTAAGTTTCTGCCAAAGGTGGAGTCTTGAGTGCACCATGCCATTCGAGGTGAAGCATTGCTCCACACTTTGGATGTACATAGAATCTTGAGATACTGTTTGGCACGCACCAAGGACTGCAGAAAGTCCTCTCTGCTTTTATTTTGTTCGCCTCTGGAAAAGAGGGCGTACCTGTTTAGAAACAGTGCTTGTCTAAATGGTTAGTACATTGTATTACGTTCTATTATAGGAAGTACAGTAAGGAACTTCTGGTGCAGTTTGTGGTCATTCCACAAGAGGCATGGTCACAACTGTTGCTTGCTTCAGAAATGTCTCTGGCTGACATCTGTGCTGCAGCCACCTGGAATACTGTTCACACCTTCACTAACAATTACAGTCTGTACACTGTTTCTTATAGAAGTGGAGGGTTCAGCTTTGCTGTCTTACAGGGCCTACTGTCATGAACAGACAGCACCATTCTCCCAGTTAACTTTTGGAACTGCTTGGGACTCATTCCAAAGGTGCAGCCTAAGGGAAGAGATAGCCTCAAAGAAGATAGAACAGTTATGTACTTACCATAACAGTAGATCTTCAAGAGAGTCTCTTCCCTTAGGCCATGCTGGCCCTCCCTCCTTCCCCTTTTTATCAGCTGTAGGAGGATATGGCATCCTTTTCTGCCTTGGGAGTTTGTGTAGTTGCTTTCTCCAGTGCCGGCATCTGCCTAACATCAGAGGCAGTGGTATAATTTCCTGGTTTCCCAAGAAGAGAGTCCTCTGAGCACATTCTCTGGTGGGGAACTGAGGAGAGGTGTTTATGTTTATTTAGAAGCTGACGTGAGACTTTGTCGTGGGCAGCCCCAGCTAGCAAAAGTTTCCATGTGGTCCTAGCGCTAATGCAGGTGTAGTTCCAAAGGTGTGGCCTGAGGGAAGAGATTCTCTCGAAGATCTGTTGTTACAGTGGGTGGGATATTCAAAGGGGTTGCGCATGGCGCCCCGGCGCGATATTCAAAGTGGTAGGTTGTGCTGCGCAACCCTAGTGTGCCGGGGTGCACCAGTAATGTATGTGGCGCAAGTGCAGGGGGCGTGCCCATGCATATGTGGCACATCCCGATATTGATCGTGATGTGCAGGCGCATATGCAGGCACAAACCCGCCTTGCGCTGCACGTGGGCGCAAAGATGTGCCCGTGACAAACAGAAGCATGTCTGTGGACACCCAGGCGGCTGCCATATTGCTGCTGGGCGCAGGCACGGCAGCCGTTGCTGTGGGTGGCCACCTGACCTCCAGAGAGACAGTCTGGCCGCTATCCCCCACCCCCACCTCGATCGCGGACATATATATAGTGTATATATAAATATATATACAGTGTATATATATATATATATATATATATATATATATATATATATATATATATATATATACAGTGTGTGTATATATATATATATATATATATATGTGTATATATATATATATATATATATATATATATATATATATATATATACAGTATATATATATATATATATATATATATATATATATATATATATATATATATATATGTGATATCCTGGTGGTCCAGTGGACCCGCTCCCCAATCGCAGACATATTAAAGAAATATCCCTGGTGGTCCAGTGGACCCTACCTCATCGTCCGATCGCTGACATAGTTAGTGACAATCCTGGTGGTCCAATGGATCTGATCCCGAGCCCGATCGCTGGCATACGAGCTAATGATATCCCTGGTGGTCCAGTGGTACCTCTCGCACTGAGACCCGCCACCCCGCACCCCCCAATCAGCGGAAGACGCAGCTCCCCACTCACATTTCGGACTGTGTAGTACAGTACGGTTCGTATGCCCATTGGCCCACGCAGAGGACCAATAGGCGCACAGCCATACCGTGTATGCTGACAGTCGGCGGTGGCTTGCGAGTGGGGAGCTGTCGCCCGCCGCTGACTTGTGGGATGCGTGGGATGGCGATTTCAGTGGGAGGGTGGGAGGGGGTACCGCTGGACTGGACCACCAGGGACATTACTTAACACGATGCCCGCGATCAGGTTGGGATCAGTCCACTGGACCACCAGGAAATTAATCTTATTCATATGCCCGCGATCGGGCAGGGGGGCAGGTCCACTGGACCACCAGGGAATTAACTTATTCATATGCCTGTGATCGGGCAGGGCACCAGGCGCAAGTCACCAGGGATTGGCGCACCGCATGCAAATGGGGCCATAAAGAAATGCAAATGGCCCCATTTGCGCCTTACATGCATGCATAATGGCCTCATTTGCATGCCCAGTGCTGAATATCGCAGTTGCTGCGCCTAGCACATCCGCACTTGCGCTGGCGCATCTCCCTGCTCCTCACCTGCCACTTGAGCTGGCGCAGTACCACTGTGCCATGCGCAGTACGGGTGCCCACAGTGCCATATTCAGCGGTGCTGAGCCATGGCGCAACGCGTTGAATATCGCCTGGACCGTGCCTTGGTGCATCCCATTTACGCTGTGCCCAGGCTTGCGCCCCGCCTGGCGCAGTCTGAATATCTCACCCAGTAAGTAGATAAGTACGGAACTGTTCTTTCCACAATGCTTTCTGGTACTGTGTTATATATGCAGAGTAAGCTGCCTGTCTAATAAGCAGGGAAGCTGCAGTATAAACTTTCTTGGCAACAGCATCCAATTTTTTGGATCTTTCTTTGGAGGCAGAGAGTGTGACTTTTGCTGTCTCACAAGCAGCAGTATAGACTACACTTTGATGACCAGGGTGGGCATACAGATATTGTACATTCTGTCTATCCACCTGGTACTTTAATTTTCTTTTTCCAATTTCTTTTTATGTCCCCATCTTACTGACCCATTTGATATCCTCAGGTTCACTGGGCAGCTCCATAAGCCCCCTCAGTCTCAGTCACTCACCTCCACGGAGCTCTGGCTGTGCCCCCCCCCCCGGTGGGGTCAGTCCCCCCAAATTTGACGTTTTGTTAGTTGAGCGGCACAATTCAGTGGGCGATGGAGACCTGGGGAGCTCCCACTGGCCGTCATCATGGAAGTGCCAGGGCCATTTTCCATAGTTTCCTTCTCCCCCCTTGGGATGTCACATACGAGGACATCAGTGTGAGCCCTGCACGTGCTGTGCATGCATCCACCTGCTGACGTTGGCAGTGTCCCAGCCTTCTTATCCGCCTGCCAGATGCACTACCACCTGTGGTCACCCAGGTGGCAGTATTGTGGCAAAGGACGGAACCCTCCCTCCGCTGGAGGAGGTGAGCATCCTGTGGGACACTCAAACCAACCCCTCCTCCCGCCAGCCCCCGACAACTCAAGCTCATTCCCGAACTTGAGTCGCGGGTGTCGGGAGCGGTAGTGCTATGCTGATGGGCCGGCCACCTAGTACTTTCTGTTTAAGGGACTTATGTATGGGGACTGGCAATCTTCTTAAGGGGGCCTTACCCATCATGTCCATAAATTCAGCTTCCTCTTCGTCGTCCTCAGTTTCCTGAGAGCGGATGTGTAGAGCAGGTGAATGACTAGGTTTGCTGGCCAAGGCACCTAGCTTCACCTGAGCTCTTTCCTTCTAGGTTGCTTGAAAGGAGGGAGCAAATAACCTTACCAAAGTGAGGAAAAGGATTAAGACTTCTTTTGGCTAGGCAGATTTACTGTGTGGTGATGTTTTTTATTTTGTACTCACAGAGATTGTTACTGTTTGTTGCTAACATTTTATTGCTTTATTTTTGTCTGATTCAAATTGCTGTTGCTGGGTATACCTTATGCTGCATTATTACAAGGTGTGCCTACAGGTGTTTGCTAACAGATTACTGCTGTAATCTTCTGATTCAGATTGTCTTTCGCAAGGTATATCTTCTGTTACTGCTTTATTTTTCTCTGTAGCAAAGTGTTTCTTACAGGGTATATCTTCTGTGAAATTATTACAGGTTTTACAGTTTTATCTATCATTAGGATAAGCTTTCAGGGTTACTGCATTTGTTGCTGACTGATTTTCTGCTCTTACCTCCTTGTTTCTTTCATCCGTGGTTCTTCTTTTTAGGCAGGGGAAGGGCCCAGCCAGCCACCCACCCCACACTACACTCCTTTTGTGGGGTATCACAGTCGTGACATTTCCTGTGGCAAAGCAGGAAGGGGTGGATCAGTGGGGTATCCACACAATGACCTCATTTACAGGGGCACCTAGTAATTTATCTTGTTATAACAAGTTATGCAAAAACAAAAACAAAAAAACACAAAATCAAACTTTTGCTTGCATTTTCTTCCTTCTAATTACTCTGACCAGGTTATAAACCCAGCAAATTATCTGGAATGGATATCATTAACTGCAGGTACTGCAGAGCACTTTTCAGAAGGACAGTTTTACAGGATTTAGGACATTGTCGTACATGCTGGGCCATTGGATATTTTAGGGCTCATCTCCAGGCAGCATGGGCAGAGATTGCGCACCTCAAATTTCATATTCAAGAGGAAACATATTATAAGAACCACCATCCATTTCTCCAACATCCAACAGAAGCACCTCGACCGCAGAGGGTAGTTGGTCCGGGAGGTTGGCAGGTGGTTAAGAGGGGCAAATCGGGTGCCCATCACTCAGTGCTGTCCAACATATCACCTCCACAAACCATATCAAAACTACAAACAGGCATCTGCCTCTATCTCCAAAATCCAACAAAGGGGCAGAGGACACTGCAGAGCAGGACACTGCAGCACAGGAGTTAGCACAACAAAACTTGCCCAAAACGGGAACCAAAACAAAAAAAGCTAAAAGGAAATCCAAAAAACTTCTGATCATTGGAGACTCCATGATTTGGGGAGTTGATACCTATCTCCAGCCAGGGGTAATGGTCAGGTGTCTCCCCGGTACATCAGCGTGGAGAGACGCTGACTGCATTGCTAAAATTGTTCAGGAAGCAGGGGAAAACATTGACGTCCTGGTACACATAGAGACTAATGATCTCACCAGCCTGTCAGTTGTGGAGGCCAAGGAACACCTGACCAGGCTGGGTGACAAACTGTCATCCATTTCATCCGGCATCTCCTTCTCTGAGATCCTGCCAGTCTGGCAGAGGGAGGCAGATGTGCAGAAGGTCAGAGAAGGGGAGGTAGGGGAGCTAAACATGTGGTTCAAGGGCTGGTGCCAGGAAAAAGGACACAAATTTGTAGGGAACTGGCAACAGTTTTAGGAGCGTAAGTTCTTGAAATTTGATGGACTGCATCTGACTAAGGATGGAGTCAGTGCACTGGGGCAGAAGTTTGACGTCTTTGCAGAATATTTAAACTAGCAAATGGGGAGAGGGGTGCAGCACCCCATATGTCAAATGGGAAGAACACCCCTCCCTGTCAGCTAATGGTCAAACAAGAGTTCAGCATGTTTGCAGTTCACTTGCATCACCAGGTAAGGAAAAAGGCAAGCTCCCCATACGACACACGGGGAAACACCAGAGCTCACCCAACAACTAACACACCAAAATCTAGCCAATGGAAAATCATGTACACAAATGCTCGCAGTCTGGGAAACAAGATCCCAGACCTGCAGGCAAAAATGACAGAGGCTAAACTGGACATGGTAGCAGTTAGCGAGACGTGGTTTACCAGTAACCACACGTGGGAGACTTCAGTACCTGGCTATGTACTGTTCAGAAGAGACCGAGTTGCAGAAGGGGGGGGTGGAGTGGCCCTGTATGTTAATGAAAATATCAAAGCTACAGAAATTCAGAATACACATAAGGAGCCAGAAGAACTGTGGGTCACCCTGGAAACAGGAAATGGGACAGCCATAAGAACTGAGGTTGTCTACAGTCCACCAGACCAGGGGGAGGACATAGACACATTACTGTTAGAAGATATACAAAACATGACAGCTAAAGGGGAGGTTCTGATAATGGGAGACTTCAACATGCCAGATACAGATTGGTCAATACCAGCAGGAACATCTGCCAGAACTAGACACGTGGTGGATTCCCTGCAGGGGGAGTGCCTCAGACAACTGGTACAACAACCCACAAGAGACAGGGCTATCCTAGATCTAATACTGACTAACAGGAAAAGGATCACAGATCTCCAGGTAGGTCACCTGGGGGCCAGCGACCATCACATAATGTTCAGTTTGGCCACAACAACTAAATCATCCCATTGCAAGGCAAAAATATGGGACTTCAAAGCAGCTGATTTTGATAAGATGGCTAACAGAGTTAAGCTAGCCCTGGCAAAAAGAAATACAGGTGAAGGGGAACAGACAAAGTGCGCAAGCATTAAGGATGCAATACTTGAAGCAACATCCCATTGTGTTAGAGAGAAAAGGAGGTGCAAAAGAAGAGGGAAATCACTTTGGTTCTCAAAAATAGTAGCAGAAAAGGTCAGAGCCAAAAGGCTGGCCTTCAGGAAATACAAGGGACACAGCGGGATGAAGATAGAGAGGCATACCAAACTTCCTTAAGGGAAGCAGGGAGGGCAGTAAGGCAGGCAAAGGCCCAAACCGAGGAAACACTAGCACAGACAGTAAAAGAAGGTGACAAGACTTTCTATAGATACATTAGTAAAAGAAGAAAGTCCAGAGGGGTATTGCTAAGATCAAAGGAGATTAGGGGGCGCGTGAGGAGGAGGACCATGTAAAAGCATCTATCCTAAATAGATACAGTACTTCTGCTCAGTATTTACTGAAGAGAAGGTAGGGCAGGGCCCACAGCTCAGCACCATGGACACAGGGGGGAGGGAGGTAAGCACTAGTCCCTTCACAAAAGAAAGGGTCCTACAAGAGCTCGATAAGCTCAGGGTGGACAAGGCAATGGGACCTGATGGCATACATCCCAGGGTACTTAAGGAGCTAAGGGTGGAACTAGCAGAACCACTATCATAACTGTTTAGTGAGACTCTGTGCACAGGAGAGGTCCCAGAAGACTGGAGAAGGGCTCATGTGATCCTGCTCCACAACAGCGGTAGCAGGGAGGAGGCAGGGAACTACAGACCAGTCAGTCTTACCTCAGTAGTGGGCAAGATTATGGCGGCACTCCTTAAGGAAAGGATAGTGCAGCACCTGGAATTCATAGGAGCACAGGATCCAAGACAGCATGGGTTTACAAAAGGAAGGTCCTGTGAAACTAATCTCATAGATTTCTTTGACTGGGTAACCAGAGTGGTGGACCAAGGGGGAGCAGTTGATGTCGCCTACCTTGATTTCAGCAAAGCTTTCGATACTGTTCCACATAGAAGATTAATTAGCAAGCTGGAGTGCAGCTCGGGGTGGTCAGAAGTTGGTCAGCTGGGTGGCAAACTGGTTGTGGGCAGAAAACAGAAAGTGGTGGTAAATGGTATACAGTCGGAAGAGATGCAAGCCACAAGTGGGGTACCTCAGGGATCAGTCCTGGGGCCAGTCCTCTTCAATAGCTTCATCAGTGACATTGCAGATGGACTGGAGGGTAAGGTTTGTCTGTTTGCAGATGACACCAAGATCTGCAACAGAGTAGATGATCCAGATGGGGTGGGCAGAATGAGAAGAGATCTGGATAAACTAGCAAAATCGTCGGAAGAGTGACAACTGGGGTTTAATGCAAAGAAGTGCAAAATCATGCACATAGGGAAGAGAAACCCTGAAGCCACCTATAGGCTGGGAGGGGAGTTTCTGGCAGTCACAAGGGAAGAAAGAGACTTGGGCATCATCATCACTGATGACCTGAAATCATCAGCAGACCGTTAAAGCAGTAGGTAAGGCTAGGGGGATGTTAGGGTGTATTAGCAGAGATATCACAAGTCGGAAGAGGGAGGTACTAATCCCTCTTTAAAAGACACTGGTTAGGCCCCATCTGGAGTACTGCATGCGCGTACTGGAGGCCACACCTTCACAAGGACATTAACCAAATTGAGGCAGTCCAGAGAAGGGCAACCAAAATGGTGCAGGAATTGCTTCAGAAAACATATGAGGACAGATTAACGGAGCTCAATATGTATACCCTAGAGCAAAGGAGGGAGAGAGGTGATATGATCGAAACATTCAAACACCTTAAGGGCATTAACAAGGTGAAAGAGTCTAACATGTTTCAATATAAGAAAAATAGCAGGACAAGAGGACACATCATGAAATTAGAGGGAGACCGATTAAGGGGTAATATGAGGAAGTTCTTTTTCACAGAACGGGTGGTGGATGCATGGAACGGCCTGCCTCAGAAAGTAGTGGATATGAATGCAGTGCAGGGCTTCAAACAGACATGGGATAGGCATAAGGGAGCAATACAGATGAGTATGATTAGATAGACCATTGACAGAGCAAAGGCCGATGGCACATTTATAAGGTAGAAAAAGAAATGGGCAGACTGGATGGGCCTTGCGGTCCTTATCTGCTGTCAACTTCTGTGTATCAAGCATATGTCTGACAGATGAGGAGAATTAAGTACAGTCCTCATCATTCACTGGAGGAGAGCCAAAATCTTGCTCAAGTGCACCTGCTGATTCAATGGGATCACCTTCCTCCTCTTGTACATAGCACTCTTCTTCCTCTTCCTCCACAGGCAGATGGGCTGGAACCTGAGCCTTGGTGGCATTCATATTATTAAAATTTCCCATAGCCTGGATGGCTTGGAAAAATTGCTACATTTTTGACATGTCCTCTGATGTGGGAATGTTTTATTTATCATCTGCCTGCCCCTTTCACCGTTCAGGAGGTGTGGCAATGACATTTTTTTTCTTTAAATTTCCTATTAGCAGGCACCATTTCTAGTGTCTACTCGAAGGCTCTTTTTTTTTTTTTTTTTAAATATGTATATATTTTTGTCATCAGCGGACTCAGGGTTCCCCCTTTCGGACACCCTGATATCTGACCCATCTTATACTATGCCTTTCAGATGGTTGAGCAGCTTTATCTTTTTTTTTTTGTCACCCTTTGCATTTTTTGCAGAGTATGGTTTAATACAAGAACAGCAGTGGAATCCAGCTGCCAAAGAGCGAGGGTCCTGGATTTCAGAAGGGCTGACTTTACAGAACTGGGGGATTGCCTCCAAAGATGCCTTGGCAGAGGGAGATGTCGGGGGGGGGGGTAAAGGCAAAAGACTTGTATGTCAGGCAGATAAGCAAAAGGAAAAGGGGGAGAAGACCACTGTGGTTCCCGAGGGTAATGGCAGATGGCTTTCAGAAGGTATAAGGAGACCCAGAGAGAGGAAGACAGAAAAGTGTATCTGGGGAAACGGAAGGAGGTAAGCAAGGCAGTAAGGAGTGCAAAAGCACAAGCTGAGGAAAGAATAGCGCAGACAGTATCGAAGGGGATCAAGACATTTTTTAGGTATTTCAACAAGAAAAGGAAAACCAGGGAGGGATTGCATGGTTAAAAAGGGAAAGGGGGGGGCTATACTGAGGAGGAACAAGAAAAGGCAAACGTCTTAAACAAATATTTCTACTCAATGATCACAGTTGAGGGGAAGGGGGAGGAACCACAATTATGCACCAAGAGTTTGGAGGGAAGGGAAGTGGACACCAATCCCTTCTCAGAGGCGAGGGTCAGGAAAGCCCTTGCTAATCTGAGGGTGGGCAAAGCCATGGGCCCAGACGGGGTGCATCCAGGAGTTCTAAAGTAACTTAGGGAGGTGTTAACTGCACCCCTGACAGACTTTTTTTATTTGTATTTTGCATTTTTTTCCCCCCATTTTCTCCCACCCCCAGTCCCGGATGCACGTGCTGCGTTCAGAGATGTGCTGCCACCAGACCTCCACCTGGTGGCAGCGAACTACGGGGAGAGACAACCACCTCAGGAGAGGAGAGCTGCCATTAGGCACTCAATCCTCCTACTCCTGTGCCCAGCACCCTGACAACCCAAGGTCATTCCAGAATCCTGGTCACCGGCATGGCGCGAGTTGTGACATTCGCACCTCAGTCCTCAGTGCCACCAGTCCAGCACCTGACAGACTTGTTTGGCAGTTCACTGAAGACCAGTGTGGTCCCGGAAGACTGGGGAAGGGCAGACGTAATCGCACTTCACAAAAGTGGTAGCAAAGAGGAGGTGGGAAATTACAGGCCCGTCAGCCTGACATCTGTAGTAGAGAAACTGATAGAAACATTATTAAAGGAAAGAATCGTGGAACACCTGGAATCCAGCAGACTGCAGGACCAGAGGCAGAATGGCTTTACAGAGGGGAGGTCGTACCAAACAAATCTGGTAGATTTTTTCAATTGTGTAACCAAGGAGTTGGGTCAGGAAGGGGCTCTGGACATGTCCCACCTGTACTTCAGCAAGGCCTTTGACACCATTCCACATAGGACGCTGGTAAACAAATTGGGTAATGTGAGGGTTGGGCAGTAAGATGGTAACCTGGGTAAGAAACTGGTTAGGAGACAGCAGGCAGAGGGTGGTGGTAAAGGGAGTTCAATCTGAGGAGAGGATAGTGACCAGCAGTGTACTGCAGGGGTCAGTACTGGGGCCAGTCCTCTTTAACCTATTTATTAGTGACATAGTAGAGGAACTGGAAGGGAGGGTCTGCCGCTTTGTGAATTATACCAAGATCTGCAACAGAGTGGACACACAGGAAGGGTTGCAAAGAGTGGAGAGGGATTTAAAATGAGTAATCAAAAGATTGACAGCTAAGGTTTAATGTAAAAAAATACAAAATAATGCACTTTGGTCATAGAAATCCAGGGGTGCAGTACAGAATTGGGGGGGGGGGGGGATCCTGGCAATGACCAAGCAGGAAAGATGACCAGGAGGTGGTCATATCGGATGACCTAAAGGTGGCAAGACAGTACAACAAAGTGATTGGGAGAGGTAGTGGGATGCTGGGATGTATAAGTAGGAGTATTACCAGCAGGAAGAGGGATGTGCTGTTGCCACTATACAGGTCCTTGGTAAGACCCTAACTGGAGTACTGTGTCCAGTTTTGGATGCCATATCTCAGGAAGGATATAAGACAGGGTGGAGACCGTCCAAAGAAGGGCTACCAAGATGGTACAGGGTCTGCATTAAAATTCCTGTGAGGCGGCTGAAGGAACTAACATACCCTGGGGATATGATCTAGACCTTTAAATACTCACGGGGTGAATAAGGTACTAGTGGGAGTTTTTTTTTTTCCTGGAGGCAAGAGTGCTGTAGAACAAGGGACCACAATATTTTATTTATTTATTTATTGAATTGTTTCACCAGTAAAGATACAGTGATCTAGTGAGCAGCTTAATGCTCGTCTCATGGTACGTCCTGGGTGAAATGGGGCATGTGATGTACAGCTTTAGAATTCATACCTACAGTATTTACAGCGGGTGGAGACATACAATTCCAAACAGGTTAAAGGCATTGGATACATAGTGGGCAGTTACAATAGGTACATTACATTACTGGCAGTTACATAGGAGATGCATACATACATACAGTCAGAGCAGTACAGGGTCAAAACATAGGATTCTAGGCAGACAAGGGTATACAGTTACAGTAAAGGCAGTATAGGGGTGATGCATAGGCTGCAGGGGTGCACATAGGATCAAAGACACCTTTTAAGTGCTAGGCTATACAGGGCTGTATAAGTGCAGGTGGGGTAGTAGGGGATAGAGAAGAAGAGAGCCTAGGAGTGGAGGGGGGCATTTGAGCAAGGAAGGGGTCAGAGGCAGGTGCAGCTAGGTGTATGGTAATTGTGTAATGCAGAGGTGAAAGAATAGAGGGAGGAGGAGTGGCGGATATGAGGATAGGAGAAGGCTTTTTGACCAGCGGAAGTAGCTGTGCTGGGGACTGAGAGGATACTTGAGTCAGCCTGGGATCTCAGGGAATATGTGGAGTGAGTAGGGGTGCCAAGAGAGGAAGAAATATATGATGGGAGAGATCCAAGCCAGAATTTAGAGATGAACTTAGCACAATGTAGCGCACACCAGGAGTGGAGGGGAAGGAAGTTGAAGGAGTGATAGAGATCACAATGGTGAGTGCGGGGAGGGGCATCAAGGGTGAAATGATAGAAGGAATTGAAGAGAGAGAGAGTCCAGTCTCGACAGGTAGGACAGTGGGGCGACACCGTAGACCATGTCGCAGTAGTCAAAAATAGGCATGATCATCTTCTGTACCAGCTCACGCCTGGCAGTGAGTGGGATGCAGCTGCGGTTTCTGTAAAGGGCCCCGAGCTTGGGCCTTAGCTTTTTCAGAATGGCATTGATATGAACAGAGAAGTCAAGGTATCTGTCCAGCCAGACGTCAAGATACCTAAATGAGAGGGTGTCCTCAAGAACAGTCCCATCAAGAGTGTAAAAGGTGGGGAGATGATTTAGCCTAATGAGTCTCACCCTTGTGCCAAAGGACATGGAGATGATCTTTTTGGCATTGAGGAAAAGTTGATGGAACTAAACTAGAGTTGAACTTTAGTGAAGTCAGACTGGAGCCTGGTAGTAACATCAGAGACAGATTTATCAGAGGTAAACAGCACTGTATCATCTGCATACGTATGGATGCTGGATGCAGTGCAAACCAGGGGGAGGTCATTTAAAAAGATGGAGAACAGAATGGGGCCTAGCACTGAGCCCGGGGGGACTCCAGTGTTATAGACAAGGGGTTAGAGGTAGCGTCAGCTATTCTCACAGACTGTGACCTGCTGGACAGGTAGGCACTGAACCAACCTGTGGCAGATGGGGATAGTCCAGCGGCTGAAAGGCTGTGCAGGAGAAGGGGGTGCAAGACAGTGTCAAAGGCTTTGGCCAGGTCTACAAAGATAGCCGAGGTTATGTGCCCTTTGTCAAAGCCAGAGGAAATGGTCTCAGTTAGCCTCAGCAGTGAGGTGGTGGTAGAGTGGGATTTCCTGAAGCCAGACTGGAAGGGAGTGAAGAAGTCAGAGTCAGAGAGGAATGAAGAGAGTTGGTTAAGGGCTATGTGTTCTTGTAGCTTAGCTAAGATTGGCAGGAGAGTGATAGGACGATAGTTCTCTGGTGAGGAGGAGTTGCCCCCCCGGAGGGGGAGGACTACTGCATTTTTCCAAACCGAGGGAATCGTGGTAGTCTGGAAGGAAAGGTTTAGTATAAGAGAGAGTGGGTATCAATGGCAGGAGCAGAGAGGGAGAGAGCGGAGCAGAGGGTCCAGGCCATCAGGTGAGGAGCCTTTGGTGGGTTTAGTACCAGGAGAGCTAGGAGGTAGTATCGGAGACAGGAGAGAAGGAGAACTGGGGGATGTGTGAGGAGGTACAGAGGAAGAGGAAGGGGCAAAGGACAATATGAAGCTGGGGGTAGGTTCAAGAGAGATGTGGGAAATACTCTTCACAGAAAGGATGGTGGATGCCTGAAATAGTCTTCCAGTGTAGGTGGGGTGATAAAGATGGGATTCAAAAAGCCTGGAATAAGCACAAGGGAATCATAAAGGCAGGTAGGAGGAAGAGAAAGACAGAGATCTGAAGAATCTATTGCATAAGCAATGCAATAAAGAAAAAAGGCAGATTGGATGGGCCAAGCGGCCCTTATGTGCCATCAGTTTCTGTGTTTGATGCTGCTTTTGAACATGAGGTGACAAAACCCTCTGGTGGCGTGCTTTCCACCATCATTAGGATCTCCCCCAGAGCCTTTTTTATTATTTTTTGGTGACAAGGAGGCAGACTCAGAAGCCATAATGACTCCTAAATTATTTGATCGGTTTGTATTTTGGGGTTTGTAGGCAAAACAATGCAAAATTCACAAAACAATGTTTTTTAGGCAAAACAATGCAGAATTCACAAAGTTGTGCTCTGATCACAGGCACTATAAATTGACATCTTGGCAGTCTGCTTTTGCCAGGAGCTGAAAATGAATGATCAAATCTTTCTATCCTGTGAAACTCCTAAGATTTTCTGCTGTGCCAATGTAATGTAGTCCTAGTAAATAATGAAAAAGATTCCAAAAGCAGCTAAAATAGCCTAAAAGTAATGATCCAGTAGTAAAAACAACTCTTACCTTCAGAAGACTGTGCCAAAGGTCAAACCGCAGCATCCAGTAAGGAAGTCATTAATTAGGGTAAAAGAGTACAGACTGAAACGGAAAGAAAAAGCGCTTCCATTTCTGAGCAACACCATTAAACAAATAGGCCACTTATCTCAAAAATTAGGTAAGTGGTCAAATTGGCCAGAAATGGCTAAAAATAAATAAAAAACATTATCTAATAATAATTTAAAAAAGTAGCCAAAAAATATCTCCAGTTACCTAGAATCAAAACGGGAGCTGAAGGGACCAGTGTTTTAAACAAAAATACCCTAATGCAGAGTAGTAATAAAATGAGTTAAAACGTTTAAAATTACTTACTAGTTACTTGTTTTAAAATAAAAAAATGACTGGAGACGTAGTGGTACCAGAGCTATACTCGGGTGACCTTTCTCTCCAGACAGAGAAACAAATCTGACAGCTGTCAGGGTGGAAGGTCACCGGAGAGTTTTTCAAACACCTATTCTAAATTCTAACTTCTCTTCTTAGAAAAGGGTCTGTCTTCAGGGCATCTGCCTCTGTGGAGATTGATGCATGGAGTGAAACTGTGAGGGATTCCTGGGGTTAGAAACCTAAAGAACAAATTGATCTGTTGCTTCCCCTTACCTTTCATTAGTGGCAACACATACAAACTGAAGTGTTGCTAGCAACACAGCAGTCCTAGTATGTACATGGTGTAACACATTTCACTTATGTTTATTTTTAGGGTGAATGAATTGCATGACCCAACGTACCAATACAGAGTAGACACGGGCAACTTTCAGGTATGTAAGGATGTTGCAATTTGTTATGCTTTTAAAAACAAACAGGAATGACCCCCTAGTAAAAATCTAACGAGCAAAGCACTGGGGCACCTGTTGTAGTGTCCATGAGTCTGGCACACTGCAGTTTTCTTGTTTTATTTGGTATTGGACTAACACCATCTTTGAGTGTTACAAACACTTTTGCAAAATCTCGTGCCTTGGATCTGTTTTTCATACAAGAAACTGCAGTAATCAGCAACCTTAGAGTGTGGTCATTCTGATTTGTTCTTCTCTGTTACTGGGATTAGCCATCCCTCGGCCCACACCTGGACCCTGCAGTGGCGCACTCATACCCCTCTGTCTATTCTTCATATTCGGCTTATGACTCTTGTCGTTGAAACTGATCAGCTGGTCCGTTGGCACAGCAGCACGGCTCCTGCTCATGTTGCCATTGACCTGGGTTCAGAGTAAGCCTGGATCATCAGGAGCCAGCCAGGGGGGAGGAGAACTGAGCATCTCGGGGGTGGGAGAGCAGCATACTGCCACCTGGGGGACCATAGGTGGCAGTGGAGTTGGGGCCAGTTGCATGGGATAGTGGATGCTGACTGGTGCTGTGCTGCGTATGTGGGCATGTGCTACCCTTGCCAACCAGCATTCTCGGGGCCTGGGATCACAACATAGGAAATACTCCAACCAGGCAGGATGAATAAAGGCCACCGGCAGGCCTTGCACCAGTGACGTGACACACACTGACGAAGACCTGCTGTGGTTGAAGCACGTGGGTTAGTTTATTCCAGCTTCAGGTCTGCCAATCACAATAAATGTAACTCTGCAGTTGATTTGATTCTGCCTCAGTGAGATTATTTCTGAGAACCATCTCTCATCAAGTGCTGCCTTTCTGCATTTCATAGCTTTGTTTGGGATTAGCCTTCCAGGACAACACCAGCCCTTTTCCCTGGGCACGCTGCTATCATCCTGGATTACCAGTGATCATGACTCCTCCTTTAACTGAATCCTGCCCGGTGGGAGTTGGGGAGCCCCACCGCCCCCCACCATGGCAGAAAGGAGAAGAAGGGTATGTCCGAGAGAAGCTGGGTGATGGGGTTGGGGAGGCTGGCAGAAGGGGGCATGGTCAGCGATTGGTGAAAAGAAGAGCAAATGAAGCAGGAACTGAAGTTAATGTGTGTGCATGCTTATATAAGGGTTGGGGTTCTGCAGTTTTTAGTGGAAACCCCCAATCTGAAAGCAAACTGGAATCCGTCCCTAGATTAACAGGCCAAATGTACTATTGTGTGTAATAGAATCCTGTCAGTTTCAACTTCCATTCCTTTATTGAAGTACTGACTTTAAAGACATCATTCTCCATCACTGGATTACCCATCTCTATTTAGAAAGATAATTCTCATGAATACAAATAAAGTTGTGAGCATTGTGTCTGTCATGGAAGAGAAAAACTGGCTGTAACCCGTTTTTTCTGCATATGTTACTTGTCTGGCCTGATGGCCTGTGCTCATAGGAGAACAGCGCTGTGCACTAAGCACTCAAACTCATCCCTGTACAGAGTAAAGTCTCTGTAGATTTATTGGGAGTGGACAACTGATGTGAAGGCTGCCCACTTAGCCGTGGAGTGTGCCATCTTATATAGTTAGCCTGTTGCGTTGACATTCAAGTCAAACAGAAATTTGAAAGTTCAGTTTTCCTCAAATTCATTGTCTGCCCCCACCACCACCAAAACAGGTTCCTCTCCTAAGGTGTAGTTGAGATCCAGAAGCTTGCTGCATGAGCTTTGCATGAGTGTGGTGTGCTGAGCTGTGAGTATGTGAAAGTGGGCTGATACTCTGTGTTGGCTCTTCAAGACTCCTGCACACTTCTCTCAGAGGTATTTTGCTTTTATTTGCAGGGGATGAAGATTTTCTTCCTGGTAGTGGCATGCCTGTACATTTTATACCTTGTTTTCCTGGTAGTGCGGGCCTGCTCAGAACTGAACAACATGCCATATGTTGGTAAGCAAACCAATACTTATGTGTTGTACTGCTATACTGTGTATTTTGGTTTGTCTTACTGTGACAAGGTACCTTTGTAAATGAGCCTATGGCTCAAAGGTTTTCCAAACTGCTGTTTAAATAAAATTAAAAAAAAATAAAAATAAATGCGAGTCAAGATTCAAACCTTTAATGTAGACATTTTGTGATCTCTTGACTCTGTCTTTTTGCCCCCCACCAGATCTTAGGTTGAAGTTTCTGACTGCGTTGACCTTTGTTGTGCTTGTAATAAGGTAAGAATGTTAGCTTGATAACATATCTACTTGCAAGTCGGTTCAGATCTTCAGTGGGCTTTTTACAGTTGGGTCAAACAAGAACCCAGCGCCCAACACCAGTCCCTGGACCCCTTTTTGTTATGTAGAAAGACGTGTCTCTTATTTGCCTTTTCTTTGCATCCAAAGGTCTAGCCTGGTTACTGGAATTATTTACAGCATCACTGTAGTGCAGGCCAGAGAAAGTGATTCACATTTGTCCTGAAAATGTTTGGATTTACTTTATATTCCACTCGCTCCATTTTGTTTATAATCTACCCTTGTGCAGGAACCCATTGTAAACAAGCTACCCAGCTTAATGCTATGTATCCCGATCAAATACATTTAATGCTTTTAAAATGAATATTGGTTATAGAACACTATTTATTCTTCACCATTCAAGCTTCAGTTGATAACAGCAATTTTGTACTTTTTTTTCTTTTTACAGCATTGCAATACTGTTCTTGAGGTTTGGCGTGAAAGTGCTACAAGACAACTTTGTGGCTGAGCTCTCAACTCACTATCAGAATTATATCCTTTTGCTGTACAGGCATGGCTTCTAGGGCGGGATGAGACTAATCACCTTGTTTGTCAAACAGAAGGAATAACATGCCCTTGACTGGAGGTGGATTTTTATGTATTGAATATTGGCAGCTGTGTATTCAGTGTTGTCGCTCAGGGATTTTCTTAATGGCCCCAGTGGTCTAAAGGTCCAAGACCGAGGAGTAATTATATCAGATGATCTAAAGGTGGTCAAGCAATGTGAGAAGGCAGTAAGGAGGCTGGTGGGATACTGGGATGCACAGGGAGAGGTATCACCAGTAGAAAACAGGAAGTTGTTAGCTTGGCAGGAGACACCAGGAGAAAGGACTGCTGTGTGACTGAACTTCTCTGCTGGGACTAAAATAGAAGAACTTTTGTATTTGGACCTTTAATTTAGGGTAAAAAAACTAACATACAAAACAAAAAAAAAAAGTGTGTGTTTGGGTTAACTGAACTGAATGGGTAACTGAAAAGACATCTAGGTGTAAATCTCAGGTGACTGAAAGGACTTGACTGCTGTGAGGTTTAAATTACTTGTAGAAAGATCTGGTAAGTAGGGGGAGTGGCTTAGCTAGAAGGAAGCTACATTTAAAGACTGCCTTAGAAAGATTCTGCTAATAGCTTGGCAGAAGGCACCAGGAGAAAAGGACTGCTGTGTGACTGAACTTCTCTACTGGGACTATATTGCCCTCATCCCCACCTAAAGCTAGTTCTATTTTTATAGGCACAGAGATTTGACTGACAACAGGAACTTCCTGTTTAGGGGCAGGAAGTGAGTGATCACAGAACCACCAGGACCCCATCCTAGAAGGGCAAGAGTAGCTCTCCGCCCCTCTAGCTGCTGGAGGTCTGCCTCTGAACAAGTAAGTGGTCTACTGAGAAATATAGGATATTCTTGTCTCAGAACAGGACAGTCAGGAGCTTAAAGGGCACACAGGCAGAAAGTAAGGAGAGAGAGAAAAAAACAGGCGAAAGAGTAGGATTGCAAACAGTTAAGGGTCAGAAATAAGACATGATTGGAGTGGTGCAGTGCAGTGGCTGTGGAGCAGCAGTCTTCCGGGAGATATTCTGGAGGATGCGGTGTTGTCCCATCTGCAGGCACCTCTCTGGGCTGAGGAGGAGGTTGCTCATCTCCAGGCTGAGTTGGCCAGGATTTGTGGGACCTCCTCTTCCATCCAGGGACCACCAGTGCCACTGCCGTTGCCTCAGAGGTTGCCAAGAAAGAGGCGGTTGGACCACAGTGGGCTCAGGGAGGGTGAGGTGGTGGAACAGAGGCACATCCCTCAGTTGTACCTCTCCACAATTCCTATGCCATTCTGGCAAAGTGTGGTTCTCTATGGAGGCACCTACAGTGGAGACCAAGGAGGATGCTGGGAACCTCCACAAGGAGACCCACAGGAGGGTGGCAGGGGACCCTGCAGGGAAGAAACAACTCCTGGTGGGGGACTCCATTGTTAGGAAGGTAGAACTGGGCAAGGAAGGGGAGAGGGAGGTAAGGTGCCTGCCTGGCGCCATGGCTTGGAGGGACAGGGAGCGAATCCTCAGGATTGCCGGAGCAGCTGCACAGGGGAGGGAGCTGGATGTCATTGTCCACCTAGGGACAAATGACCTGGCTAAGAAGGGATTAGAGAAGTGCAGGAAGAGTTTGTGGAATTGGGGAGGGGCCTTAGTCAAGTAGCCATACGGTAACCTTCTGGAGGTGCTACCCATCTATGGCATAGGAGAGGCTAGGGTGTTCGTGCCATGGGATTCAATCAGTGGTTGAAAAACTGGTGTGGAGCTCAGGGATTTAGCTTCATTGGGGACTGGGGTCCACCTGGTGGTGATGAAGCCTATACTGGCATGATGGGCTGCATCTGTCCGGGAGGGAACCAGGATCCTAGGTGATAGGTTTAAATGCTTCATTGGCAAGCTTTTAAACTAGCCAAGGGAGGCACTGGAAAGGAGCAGGAAAATCTAGCCCCCAAACAATCACGGTAGTAAGTGTGGCAAACACCAACATGGAGGTGTCGATAGGAGAAGGGCAGGGGTAAATGGAGAAAGTGACAAAAGCAAGAAGGACAGGGATGGGGCAAAAGGGGTAAGGCCATCAGGAAATGGAGGGTAATGGTACCAATGCCTGTAGTCTGGGCAACAAGCTCCCTGAGCTGGTGGCCTTAATGGAAGAGGGATCCTGGATATCGAAAGCAGTCACAGAAACATGGTACACAGAGAACCATGACTGGGATGTTAACATACCAGGGTACATAACCACAGGAGAGACAGGCAGGGGAGAAGAGGGGAGGAGTAGCTCTCTATGTAAAGGAAGGGATAAAAGCAACTGAACAAAAGAGTAAGCGGGAGGAGAGGAGGCACTGTGGGTCACCTTGGAGACTGGAAGGGCACTCACAACTTATTGTGGGTTAGTACAGACCCCCATGTCAGGGAAGGAATGGACAAGGATATGATGGAAGGCATTCTTAGAATGGCAGAGAAAGGGAGATACTGTTGATGGGAGACCTGAATATGCCAGATGTTAACTGGAGCACATTTGCTGCAGCCACATCCAAGAGCAGGGCCATTCTTGACGCCCTACAGGTGGCAGGCATTAGACAGCTAGTTTCGGAACTCACTCGTGAGGGAGCACTCTTAGACCTCGTACTCTCAAACGGGGGCAGTGAGAGGATCTCAGATCTAGAAGTAGGTTGCCATCTGGGGACAAGTGACCATCAAACTGTGGTTCACGTTAAACTCAGCTACAGAGTCAAGCCATACAAAAGTGAAGGTACTGGACTTTAGGAGGGCTGACTTTGGCAAGATGGGAGAGTGCCTCAGAAAAGCACTAGCAAACAGGCTAGAAGGAGGTGTGGAGCAACAATGGGGAATTATCAAAACTGCCATCACAGAGGCAACAAGCCTTGTGTGAAGCAAATAAACAAATCAAAACGAAAGAAAAAGCCACTATGGTTCTCAAGAGAGGTGGCTGTGAAAGTCAGGAAGAAAAAGATAGCATTCCGGAAGTATAAGGAAACACAGAAGGAGCAGGACAGAGAGCTGTACCAGTTAAGGCAGAAAGAAGCAGGGAGGAAGTCAGAATAGCAAAGGCCCAAACTGAGGAAAAGATAGCCAACTCAGTTAAGAAGGGGGATAAAACCTTTTATAGGTACATCAGCGAGCGTAGAAAGACAAAGGGAGGGATAGTGAGGCTGAATAGAATGAACGGTGGGTGGGCAGAGGGGGACAGTGAAAAAGCAGGAATACTGAACGAATATTTCTGCTCAGTATTCACAAAAGAGGAGGGGGAAGTGCCTAATCCAATAAACAGAAGCACTCTTGATAGAGGGGTCGATCCCAGTCCTTTCACAGAAGAAAGGGTTCTGCAAGAACTCCTAAAACTGAAGGTGGACAAAGCAATGGGTCCTGATGGAATTCACCCCAGAATTCTAAAAGAATTAAGGGAGGAACTAGTGAAACCACTGGCTACTCTTTTTAATAAATCATGGGAGGATGGTGTGGTACCCGAGGACTGGAGGAAGGCGGATGTGATTCCCTTCACAAAAGTGGGACCAAGACAGAGGCAGGAAACTACAGACCTGTCAGTCTGCCTCTGTGGTAGGAAAGTGATGGAGTCACTTCTGAAGGAAAGAATAGTTGAGTACCTAGAGGTCAGTGGAGCACAGGATCCAAGGCAGCATGGGTTCTGGCAGGAGGTCATGTCAGACGAATCTAATAGATTTCTTTGACTGGGTGACCAAAGTAGTAGACCAGGGAGGGGCTGTGGACATGGCCTACCTAGGCTTTAGCAAGGCATTGACACAGTCTCACACAAAGATTGATAGTCAAATTAACCAGCCTGGGAGTGGGTCCCAGGGTGGTAGCCTGGATAAAACGTTGGCTGGACAACAGGACACAGAAGGTAATTGTAAATGGAGTCCACTCTGCAGAAAGGGCGGTTACTAGTGGGGTACCGCAGGGTTCAGTATTGGGTCCAGTCCTTTTTAATGTCTTCATCAGTGACATTGCAGAGGGACTGGAAGGAAAAGTATGCCTTTTTGCAGATGACACAAAGATCTGCAACAGGGTTGATACACAAGGAGGCGTGGAAAGGATGAAAAGGGACTTGGCAAGGTTGGAGGAATGGTCAGACTTATGGCAGCTAGGATTCAATGCAAAAAAGTGCAAAATAATGCACCTCGGAAACAAGAACCCAGGGGAAGAATACACAATGGGTGGGGAGGTAGTAACAACAACAAAACAGGAAAGAGACCTGGGGGTAATCATATCAGATGACCTTAAGGTTAGCAAGCAATGTGAGAAGGCAGTAGGGAGGGCTGGGGGTATACTGGGATGTATAGGGAGAGGCATCAGCAGCAGAAAACAGGAAGTTGTTATCCCTCTGTACAGACAGTTGGTGAGACCCCATGTGGAATACTGTGTCCAGTTCTGGAGACCCCATCTCCGCAAGGACATAGACAGGATAGAGGCAGTCCAGAGTACATAGACAAGATGGAAGCTGTCCAGAGGAGGGCAACTAAAATGGTGCAGGGTCTGCAAGAGAAGCCGTATGAGGAGAGACTAAAGGAGCTTAATATGTATACCCTTGAGGAAAGAAGGGAGAGGGGGGACATGATAGAAACTTTCAAGTACCTCACGGGAATCAACAAAGTCCAAGAGGGTAGCATCTTTCAGAAAAAGAGACTTGCAAGAACAAGGGATACAATTTAAAGATAGAAGGAGGGCGGTTCAGGGCAATGTGAGGAAGTATTATTTCACAGAGAGGTAGCGGATGCATGGAACAGCCTTCCTGGGAAGTGCGGGTCTAAAACTGTGGGAGAATTCAAGAATGCATGGGACAGACATAAGGCAATTCTTGTGGGGGGCAGGAAGATCTAGGCTGTTGGTTAACTAGGATCTGCGGCCTATCCTGTAGGTAGGGAAATGGGCAGACTAGATGGGCCTAGCGGTCCTTATCTGCCGTCAAAGTCTATGTTTCTATCCCTCTGTACAGACAGTTGGTGAGACCCCACGTGGAGTACTGTGTGCAGTTCTGGAGACCCCATCTCCGCAAAGACATAGAGTGGAGGCTGTTCAGAGGAGGGCAACCAAAATGGTGCAGGGTCTGTACCAGAAGACATACGAGAAGAGACTAAAGCAGCTTAATATGTATACCCTTGATGAAAGGAGGAAGGGGGGGAACATGATAGAAACTTTCAAGGGAATTAGCAAAGTACAAGAGGGTAGTATCTTTCAGAAGAAGAGATGTGCAAGAACAAGGGGGCACAATTTGAAGATAGAGGGGGGACGGCTCAGAGGTAATGTTAGAAAGTATTTTTTTACAGAGAGGGTTTTGGATGCATAGAACAGCTTTCCTGAGGAGGTTGTGGAGTCAGGAACAGTGGGAGAATTCAAGAATGCATGGGACAGGCATAAGGCAATTCTAGTGGGGGTAGGAGGAAGTAAGCTGTTGATTAACTAGAATCTGCAGCTTATCCATCAGGTAGGGAAATGGGCAGACTAGGTGGGCCAAGCGGTCCTTATCTGCTGTCAAATACTGTGTTTCTGTGGTATATTTATTGCTTATTAATTCATTCAGTAATATTTTTTTCTTGGGGGTGGGGGATAGACCAAAGGCAAACTTGCAATTCTGGCATTTTAAACGTGTATATTAGGAAGTAGCTTGATTAGGACAATGTGGCCTCTGCCTCCTGATTTGTTCTGCTGTAGTCGGTTGAATTTACCTAACTTACAAAACAAAGTGTTAGATACTGGTAGTGCAGTGACTGTATGCAGATGATGCAGCCTTTATGTGTACAGTAAATACCACACACAGCTGCAGATGATTGCATTATAGTGTGTTATGGATGGAAATCCATCCCTTCTGAAATGTTGTTATGCTGTATTAGCTATGTCAGCTAGTTTGTTATGCTGTACTAGCTACGTAGCTAGTGCAGCATAACAACTTAGAGTATGACTGTGCATGAACGGTGCGCGATCTTCCCCCTACTAGGCAGCAGCCATGGCAACAGGAGCAAGCCCGTCAGAGAGAAAAAAAGCAAACGTAAGCGACAGTTATCTTACCGTGGCTTCTTCCTTGATTTTTTGCAACATATGCTATAAAAAATAATGAATGACTACTGATCAGTAACACGTTACGTGAATACATCTCGAGGTTCCCATGGCGACCAAACCTCTCGAGCTTCGCTGTCAAGGTTTAAATGGTCGCCATAGGAACCTTTCAATGAACTAACTGGCTTGTTACTGATAGTCATCCATTATTCTCTGTATAACTTGTTTCATTAAGAGGGAATGCCGACCAGAATATTGGAATAATATTCTGCATGCAGCTGCACCCCTAATATTTGTATACACACTCTGTCTTTTTTTTTTTTACTTATTTTTCCTGCCTTTACCTCCTCGGAAGGGGTGATCCTATGGTTCCCCTTTTCTGGTCTGCTCCTGGCAGCCCAGGCACCGTGCTCAAGCTCACCTCCTCGTCCTCTCACCCATTGGGGCCATGTCACACACACCATAGTATGGAAGACCTGTGGGGAGTCATGGTCAGAGGGAGCATCTGGTGCAGCGACGTGGGGGCTGTTTGTCACAAGTGCCAGAGGATTGGGGCTATTTTTTTTTGTCTTTTACTGCCCCCCCCCCACGGTGCAGGCATGTGAGGATGTCCGTGACGCTGCAGTGCGCGCTTCCGCGCACCACATGTCTGACATCGGCCAGCACTGACCCCACCAATACACCGCAACTTGCACCAACCTCCAGCCACTGCCAGGAGCCAGCACGTCCGTGGTTGTGCCTCCCCACCCTCCCTGGAGGAGGAGAGCAGTCCCTGGGACACTCAGTCCTCTCCCTTTGCCGACCCTCCGACACCCGAGGTCGCTTCCGACCCCAGGTCGTCGGTGTGGCATGACGTGTGGTGTCCATTGCCTCAACCCTCCGCGCCACTGGGCTGGCTTGTATACACGCTCTGAAGGAGAAGTGCAAGCAGTTTTGACCCTTAGTTGTTATCAGTGTGTAAAACTGCATTAGTACAGTGGAGGAATAATTAAAATATAACACAGCACTGATAACTAGTAAGGGGAAGAACCAGTTTTTGTTACCTGTTGACAGTGTGTATGCATTATATTAGTGTGCCGCTGTCCAACTCCTAGGTTTATATGTGTTTGTTCCGATTGTCGGCTGAATTATTATTTTAGTTTTTGTTTAACTAGTACCACTGCTTTGTGCTTGAAATTGCTGAGCACTGCAGCCACAGTTTTGTAGTTTGGTACAGTGCGGTGCTGGAGGGAGAAGTGTGCAGCTTGATTCTGCCTTTTGGTTTTGTGCCATCTTCACTATCTTCACTGTCTTCACTCATGATAGTGTTTGTGCCATGCTTTGAGCAGCAGTAGGTGCTGCAGCAAGTTTCTGCAGCTCACTCAACTCCTGAAGAGTCAGCCACATCATCCCCATAATGTGTCTTGTCCTCCGCTACTGTGGCCCCCAGGGACCCAAGTCTGTTTCTGAACATAGGTTTCCTAGCTTGCACTGTTTAGTCTTTGCTGTTTAAAATGGCCTACTATGAGGGAATAGTGGTTTCCTTTACTGTTCTCACCAGCAGAATTTTTGAGTTTCTATGGGTTATTAAACTTCTACCTCTACACACTGGCCTTTGTGTACTCACCCTCAAAGAATGCTCTTTATGGTAAGTGATCCAAATGTATACCTGTGTTGTTCAACTGAATTGGGTTATATTTTGTTTCTGAATGAAAAAGGATAGTGTTGTCTCTATACTGTACTACTACTTTTTATATTTCTACTCCCACCCATATGCTGTAATAGAACATTGCAGAGTTACCCCTTGATTGAACATCCATATCAAGTTCCACTTATCTGCACTGCATAAGATGGCTAGATTTAGTGGTTTTGTACCTAAAATAATAGTAAGTGGGATGTAAATAAAAGATTAAGGGTAGATTGAATAGGAGTTCTGGGGCAAGAAACTTACTCCTTGCAGAGGCCCCAAACTGGCCAGATTTCTCCCATTCACTAAAGAAATACCAACAGCTTCATCTAGCTCATTGTCAGTTGGTTTCCATCTGTATCCCCCTCCCCGCTCCAGGATGAGGCTGCAAATAGGTAGAACTGCCTAGTCCTCCTTTCCCGGTAAAAAATAAATAAAAACTAACTAAAGCTCTGATGTGGTTAGAATAACTGAATGTTTTACTCAGTGATTCTCCAGAAAAATAGGTAAGAAACATTTTAAAATGTAGGTGCCTCACACACAGTACACTACTGTAACGTAATTCTAGTAAATAGAGTGGATTACTGATGTCAGACTTTATGCAGAATCTCCTTAGGTTGTTGCCTTGGTGATAGAGATTAAACACTTCAGTGTGGTCATGTTTCCCCTGGCATTCAACGTCAGATTTATTTCTCCACTGAATAGTGTAGTCGCCCCAGAGTCCTGTTCCAGTGGTAGTGGCCAAGATATTTTAGTTTGGACTATTATTTTAGTATTTTTGTAAAAATGTAACTTACTCAGTACTATGCATTGGTTTAGCTTAGTTTTATTTTAGATACATACATAGATGTTGACGTCAGATAAGGGCCTACAGCCCACCTAGTCTGCCCATGTGTGCCCGTACTTTGCTTCTTCAAGCTTCTCTGAAACTAGGTTGTCCCCTTCCCCCAATTACCAGGATCCCCCTGATGCCGATCCCATGCATTCTTAAATCCTCTAATCGTTTCAGCCACCACTGCCTCCTCCAGCAGGGCATTCCATTTGTCCACCACCCTCTCAGTGAAGAAATTCTTCCTCACATTCCCTCTGAACCACCCTCCCTCCAGTTTCATCCCATGTCCCCTAGTCCTGGAAAATTTTTTCCTATAAAAAATTGTGTTTTCCTGCACCTTGTTCCTTGTTCCTCCCCGTGAGGTAGTTGTATGTCTCAATCATATCCCTCCTCTCCTCCAGGGAGTACATATTTAAGTCTTTCAGCCTGTCCTCATGGGTTTTGTGATGTAATCCTTGCGTCATCTTGGTTGTCCTCCACTAAACTGCCTCCACCCTGTCTTATGTCCTTACGTAGGTAAGGCCTTCAGAACTGGACACTGTACTTAAGGGTGTGGCCTCACAAGTGTCTTGTATAGTGGAATTATGACCTCCCTTTTCCTTCTTGTGATACCCCTGCCAATGCAACCCAGCATCTTGTTTGTTTTTCCTGCCGCCTTGTCGCACTGACTCCCTACCTTGAGATCATCAGAGATGACAACCCCTAGGTCCCTTTCCTGCTTGGAGCATTCTGTAGCTTCCCCCCAGCTGATATGATGTTCCTGGGTTTTTGTGTCCCATGTGCGTTATTTTGCATATCTTTGTTAAATCTCAGCTGCCACTCCCTTGACCAGTATTTAAGCTTCTGCAGATCTCTCTTCATTCTGTCCACACCCTCCAGCATGTCCACCCTGATGCAGAGCTTTGTGCCATCAGCGAACAGGCATATTGTTCCTTCTAGGTCTTCTATAATGTCGCTGATAAAGATGTTGAAGAGGACTGGACCCAGCACTGATCCCTGTGATCACCTGTCCCTCTGTGGAGTGAGAGCCATTTACCACCACCCTCTGTGTCCTACAATCCAGCCAGTTCCCCACCCACCACACCACCGTCCTCCTCACTCCCACGTTCCCCAGCTTGTCTATGCTGCACAGTGTCAAAGGCCTTGCTGAAGTCCAGGTAGGCCACGTCCACTGCCCCCCCCATCCACCTCCTTTGTCACCCAGTAGAAAAATTCAGTGAGGTTAGTCTAGCATGACCTCCTCCCAGTAAAACTATGTTGCCTTGGGTCCTGTAGACCTGGGAAATAAAAATCCAGGAGAAGAGTACACAATAGCAGGGGAGGTACTAACGACAACAGTAATGGAAAGGGATCTGGGTGTAATATCAGATGACCTAAAGGTGGGTAAGCAATGTAAGAAGTCAGTAAGGAGAGCCAGGGGGATACTAGGATGCATAGGGAGGGGCATCACAAGTAGAAAAAGGGAAGTGGTTATCCCTCTATACAGACAGTTGGTGAGACCCTATCTGGAGTACTGCGTGCAGTTTTGGAGACCTCATCTACGCAAGGACATAGACAGGATGGAAGCAGTCCAGAGGAGGGCAACTAAAATGATGCAGGGTCTACATCAGAAACCATATGAAGAGAGACTGAGAGAGCTTAATATGTATACCCTTGATGAAAGGAGGGACGGGGGGCATGATAGAAACTTTTAAGTACCTCAAGGGAATCAACAAAGTCCAGGAGGGTAGCATCTTTCAGAAAAAGAGATGTGTAAGAACAGTGGGGCACAATTTAAAGTTAGAGGTGGGACGGCTCAGGGGTAATGTGAGGAAATTATTTTTCACGGAGAGAGTGGTGGACACATGGAACCGCCTTCCTGGAGAGGTTGTGGGGTCTAAAACAGTGGGGGAATTCAAACATGCATGGGACAGACATAAGACAATTATAGTGGGGGGTTGCAGGAAATAGGCTGTTGATTAACTAGAATCTGCAGCTTATCCAATAGGTAGGGAAATGGGCAGACTGGGTGGGCCAAGTGATCTTTATCTGCCGTCAAAGTCTATGTTTCTATGTGTTCCACTGTTCATTCCTTCAGTAGTGTTTCCATGATCTTCCCTACTACTGAGGTCAGGCTAACTGATCTGTAGTTTTCTGCTTCCTCTCTGTTCCCGCTTTTGTGTAGGGGGACTACATCAGCTGTTCTCCAGTCTTTGGGTACCTCTCCTGTTTCCAGTGACTGGCTAAACAGGGTTGTCAGAGGTTCAGCCACCACCTCTCTTAGCTCCCTGAACATCCTGGGATGTACCCCAGCTGACCACATAGCTTTATCTACTCATTATTTCCAGATCCTTTAGGACCCTTTCTCATGGAAAAGAACTAGTATCCATTTCCGTGCCCTTCCTACCCTTTCTTCTCCCCTCTGGTCCATTATGGTAACTTTTTTGTCATTTCCACTCTAGTTCCCAGAATTGAGAAAACTACAGTTTGCGTTTGTTCCTGGTTTGAGTTTTCAGTATTAAAACTGCTAAAAATAAAGTGTTTTTTTGCTCTAAATCAGCTTTATTTTTTTTTAACTTTTTGTGCCCTTTTAAATGAGCTTAATTTTTTTATACTTTTTGTGCCCTTTTAAATGAGCGACCACTGAAAACATTTTTGGGACCTTTTCTGTCAAATTGGCATACAGGCCCACGAGGTTTAAACATAGAAAATCCTGTCAGCATTGGGTGACAAAAGCAGCTGGCTATAACCTTTGCTTTGAGTGTTTTGGCCCAGATCATGAGTTTGAAAAATGTGAACTCTGCAGTGATCTTATCTGTGTCACTCTGCACCATTAATCATATATGGGTTTAGGGCCGGAGGTCATGACCCCGCAGGAGCTCTTTTTTTGTTTGTTTGTTTGTTTTGGTAGGCGGAGCCGACGCACCATCAGCGCCACCCTCCTTGTAGGTCATGTCTCGGTCGGAGGGCCCCATGCGACGGTGCCCTTGTGGACGTATATTTTCTGTTACTGACCAGCACGACTGTTGTCTTGCATGTCTTGGCCCGCTTCATGACATGGATTCGTGCGACACCTGCTTCTCCATGGACCTCAACGCACGTGGAAAGTGGGGTGAGCTCCGCTAACTTTTGGGGGTCGGGTGCGCACTCGGGGCCAAACCACGTACACTCGGCCTTTCCTCCGGGTCCCCTCCTGGTTCTACATGGACTGAGGAGGAGGGAGCCTTGGCTTCTTGTAGCCTGGCCGTTGCCGAGGCTCCTTCCGTGGTGCAGGAGGCCCGTCCCGCTCCTTTCGGAGGGTGGGTGGGAGGCGCCCCCAAGGCAGTCACCTCTTCGGGGGTGAAGGCTCTCCTGGTGTCGCACCCGTGGTTCGCAAGGCCCGGGTTGGCACCATCCTCGATGCCATCAGTCGGCGCTGTGGTGGACATCGGCGCCGTTCATGGTGCCGTGGGCTCTGATGGAGCTGTCCTCGGTGCCGGTTTGTCTCTTGGCGCCATGGCTGCTGTCGGTGCTGTTTGCGGCGCTGATACTGCTAGCGGCACCATGGGAGGCCCTACAGCACCATCTTTGTCTTCTTCTCGCCTTGGCACCGTTCGCAGCACAGAGGCAGAGCATGGCGCCGTGTCCGCCTCGGGATTCTGTGCCGTGGGGGCATCGGATTCTGCTTTCGGCACAGTCATTGGTGCCACCCCTGCCATCAGTGTAGTTTGTGGTGCCATGGAGCTGGGCGGCACCATCCGTGGCACCGATGGCACCGTCTGAGCCGTCATAGGTGCTGTTCCCATCCTTGGCACCACTCGCGGCGCCGTGACTGGTTCTGACTCTGGGGCTGCTGTTCGGGATGGAGCCGTGTCCTCCGCAGGCACCGCTTGCGGTGCTGTGGGGGGCACTGGCACTGGTTCGGGTGTGGTCTCAGAGTCCGGCACCTCATTTGGCAGGGATGGCACTGGGCACCTTCCTACGGTCTGGCACAGGGCCTCGGCCTCTACCTCTTCGGAGGCAGCGGCAGGCTCTGAGTCAGACGAGCAGTCTGACTCCTTGGGGTTGACTGTTGGTGTAGGCAGCCCTGTAGTGTCCTCGACAAGCCGGAGTCAGACTCCTTCTGAGGTGGGGTCAGTGGCTGCTGAGACTGGGGTTGGGGTGTTGACCAGCAGGCAGTGGTGCACACCACCATGGCTCTGCAGCCTGGTCTTGGTGGGTTCACTGACCCCTCAGCAGTGGTAACCCCGCCTGTGGTGTGCCTGGATCACCCAACTTTGGGGCCGATCAAGGCTTCTATGGGAGGGAAGGGTGTTGCGCCCTGGATAGCTCCCTCGGGTGCTGGCCAGAGCTGTCAGCTACCTAGGCTAGCCCTGTCAAGCAGGAGGGCTCTCTCAGACTCTGAGGGGTCAAGGGGCATGGGATCTGCACAGCAACCTTTTTCTGGGGCCCACCTGGGCTCTGGAAGAAGCAGTAGTGTGGCTCTCCACTCTTCCTCCTCGGTCTCTGAGAGAGCCCCATTCTTTTGAGGTAAGGTACCATCCTTCTGGACCTGTACGGGCCCGGTTGCCTCACAGGGGGATTCTTCTGGGCGTAGCCAAGGCAGTACCGAAATGGTTGTTCAGCTGTCTGCTGTGGAGTCTTCCACAGCACTTTCTTCTTCATGTGCTGTTGGTCCGCTCCTTAGCCCAGACGGAGATATGCTGACATCTCTTCTCAGCTCTGTCCCAATTCCTATGCCACATTCTCCTGCGCTCCCAGGCATCCTTGGTCCTAGCGGGCCTCTCTTCTGGGAACAGTTCAGGGCTGTGGCTGCTTGGTTCCCAGCTTACGTTAGTGAGATGGACAGACAGGTTTTCAACCTCCCCCAGAGCAGCCACTCTCTGAGCAGTCGGTGCCCTCCAACTCTTCAACCCCATCTTCTGGGGGAGAGGAGCCTTCTGTCCACATCTCTCCAGCCGCTGATCTCGCTGAGTATCAGCGTTTCCTCATGAGGATGTTGGAGGACTTGCATCTCACCCCTTCCATTGTAAGCAGTCCAGAGCACTCGGCGCATACCTTTCTAGGCGATTTCAGTGAGGCCACCCTTGTGATGCCTCCCTGGCCTGTTCCCTTTCGGGAGGCATCATTGCATTCCTGGCAGAGGACCTTCTCCGGAGTTTCTGCCCCTAGGGATCTCTGCCAGCAGTATTGCACCCCCCCCCCGGAGTCTCCAGGTTCCATGCCTCATCTGCAGTCTGGATTGATGCAATTGGACACTCCTGATGGGCTTCGCGCCCTTCACCGTGACCGCCCCCAGATCAAGATTCCTCAGATTTTGACTTCTAGGGTAGGAGGGCTTTTTACTCGGTATGGTTGTTGCTTTCCATCTCTGCACATCAGGCCCACTATGCAGCCTATGACAGGTTCTTGTGGTCTAGGCTAGGTCAACTCCTAGCCTCGTTTCCTGACGGGGAGCAAGCCAGACAAGCCATTGCACTCTCTGCATGTGGCCTGGAGCTAGCAAGGCACCAAGCGAGGGCATCCTATGATGCCAATGAGGTAGCTACCAGGGTCGTAGGGACAGCGATCTGCACTAGGCGGATGACATGGCTGAGTCTTTCCAGGTTGTCACCTTTGGCCCGGCATAGGGTGATTAACTCCGCTCACCTGAGGACCTGTCTCTTCTCCTGTAGAGTGAGATGGCGTTTGTTGGGGCAACTTCCTTCCCCCTCTGGGGGGTCCACGTCTCACTCTCCCCACTCTCGCCAGGCCCTGAAGGTTCTCCCTGTTAGTGTGTCACCCACTGAGAGCTAAGGGATTTTGTCCTTTAGGGTGTTAAGAATATCCCCTTTTGGGGGGGGGGGCTCGGCACTCACCCATATGTGATGAATGGTGAAGATTGACACAGATAAGATATGAAAATTATGTACCTACTGTAATTGTGATCTTTCTGTGTATCTTCACCATTCATCACAATCCCACCCTCCATCCCCCTGGGGCCCCAGTCTCTGGGTCCACCTCCCTCTCTGCCCAACCTCCCCCGCCCCCATCTCTCTTAGGAGTGGGGTGAACAGGGGCACATATGGGGATAAGGTTCTGGGGAGAGTGGTCAGCATTGGGGGGCACTCCTCCAGTGCTTTAGCCTACCCCTGTGAGGTGAGAGTTGGTAGCTGCCCTCCATTCTATCCTCCTCCTTTTTCTTGTCCTTTGGATTACCCTTTAAAAAAAAAAAAAAAACTAAATCTTTTTCCTTTTTCACCAAAATTTTTTCCTTCAGATGGTGTTAATCCCCTGTGCCCTGTCCTTCTTCCAGAATAGCTGACTCTGCTCATCTGGAGTTTTTGCTAGCTATTCTGTGCCTTGAATTCTGGTAAGAAGCCTTTGGCTACTCCTTGCAGTTCCTATATAATCTGGAGACGGACCAGGGTCTGGGATACGTTTACCCTTTCTCCTCCCTTCCTACCTTCTAAATTCTTTACCCCACCCTACCTCCCTCCTCTATTTCCAGAGATCGGGGCCCCTCCCAATCCCTTTAGTTCCTGACTTCTCTTTCTGTCCTCTCAGTTGTTATTTCTCCTTTTAGTTTTATATCCTTTCCTTTTTCCTGTTCCTTGGACTTTCTTGTCCCACCCTCCACTCCCTTCCTCTTACCTCTCCAGCGACTCAGAACTGGCAGGCAGGCGGAGTCGACAGCGCCTAACGGTCAACCCGCGCGCGCCATGCAACACGTCGGCCTCGAGGGTGGCGCCGATGGTGCGTCGGCTCTGCCTACCAAAAAAAAAAAAGCTCCCTCGGGGTCATGACCTCCAGTCCTGAACCCATATGTGATGAATGGTGAAGATACATAGAAAGATCACAGTTACAGTAGGTACATAATTTTCATTTTTATGCCTCAAATCAAAGAAAAAGAGGGCATCTAAATGGCAGTGATCTGCGCCAGCTTCCATAGCAGTTACCTGCGTACGCTCCTGTAAGGGGGGAAAAAAAAAAAACGCAAAAATAAAGATGGAAAAAGGTCCACTGAAGGTAGAAAGTATGTCTCAGATGGCCCTTCTTCTCTACAGCAGTCTCTGGCATGCATGGAGATTGAAAAATGCTGCAAGTACTCCTCTGTAAAGGACCCTCGTCCTTGGCACCCAAGCAGATGAATAAGACTGCCAAGCAGTCATCCAGTAAAAAGCATGGGTCTCACCACCAGTACCTCAGTTTCCAAGTGAACAAGGTCCTGTACCAGTTCCAGGTCATGCCATTTGACCTTTCCTCTGCATCCAGGGCTTTCAACAAATGCATTGCAGAGGTGGTGGCCCACCTGCAGCATCTAAGGGTCAGAGTATACCCCTCCTTGGACAACTGGTTGATCGCTGGTCCATCCAGAGAGGCTGTGGAGAGATCCACTGATGTGGTTCTCTAGACCTGCCGAGACTTGGGGCTGTTGGCCAACCTGGACAAGTCTGAACTGGTACTGAAGCAGGTGATCGCGTTCATCGGGGTGGAACTCGGCTCCCTGCAGGCTAAGGCCCACCTCCTGGTAGACTGAGCAGTGGATCTCAACTCCTTTGCCTGATCATTTCAGATTGGGCTCTTGCACCCTGCTTGGGATTGCCTACGGTTGCTGGGGTACATGGCATCCTGTGCTAGTATGGTCTGTTTGGCCCACTGGCAGAAGTATTACCTTCTGTGGGAGCTGTGCCATCAGTGGTCCCAACGTTTAGGCTGTTTGAACCAGCTATTCACAGTGACCCAGCCAATGTGAGATGCCATCCAGTGGTGGCTTGTCCCAGAACATCCAGATGATGGAATCCCATTTGTCCGGCCAGAGCCAACTGTGACACTAATGACGTGTCGCTGGTAGGGTGGGGAGCACATCTGGAAGACCACATGACCCATGGGTTCTAGTCCCCCAAGGTGTCCCTTTACCACATAAACCTGGGGGAGCTCCTTGCTGTTCGCATAGCTCTGATGGAGTTTACTCTGCTAGTCAGTGGTCAGGTCATTCAGGTCCAGGCAGACAACACCTCGACCATGTTTTACCAGAACAGACAGGGCGGGACACACTTCCTTCCCCTGTGTCAGGAAGCACTCCACACCTGGAACTTCGTGCATAGCCTGAGCGCTGATCTCTTAATGATCCATATTGCGGGAGACAATCAGCTGGCACATGCTCTCAGCTGGGTAGGAGAGACATTGCATGAGTGGTCTCTGAATCAGGAGGTGATGAACTGCTGTTCTTCCTGTGGGGCTTACCCTCGGTGGATCTGTTTGCCTCCTGGGAGAATGCCAAACTAAGGCTGTTTTGTGCCCGCCCCTCCCAGTCCAGGACACTGATGGGTGATACCGTTGTGAGGCCCTGAATCCCGGGTCTCGTGTATGTGTTTCCACCCCGATCCACAAGGTGCTGGTGAAGGTCAGGAAGGACTCTGCACTGATGATCCTGATAGCTCTAGACTAGCCTTGGCAGTTCTGGTACTCAGATCTCTTCAGCCTCAGCATCAAGTTTCTGTGGTGACTTCCTCTCCACCCAGACATGCCAACCAGACTTCAGGGGATGGTTCTGCACCCAGACCTTCACTCCTTGCACCTCACGGCCTGGTTCCTGAGTGGCTAGATTTCCAGGCCTTTGGTCTCTCCAAGGATGTTCTTTACATTGTAGAGGCCTCCAGGAAAGAATCAACTCGAAGATGCTGTGCCTTTAAATAGAGGAGAGTCTCCATTTGGTGTCGAGGCAAGGGGCTGGATCCCCTGACTTTTCCAGTGGCTGATATCTTGGACTACCTCTGGTCTCTTGCCCAACTAGGATTGCAACCATCTCTGCTGACGGGACACAGGCTTTTAAGCTGATGGCCCAGGAGAAGGTGGTTGGGCACTTTTTTAAGGGGTTGGGCCACTTGTCCCTTCCAATGCATGAACCACTTCCACTGTTGGACTTACCGCTGGTAATGGTGATACTCATAGGCAAGCCTTTTGAGCTGATTCACAGGTGTGAGATGTCACACCTTTCGTGGAAGACAGCCCTCTTGGTGGCCATTACATCTGCCAGAAGGATTGGGGTGTTCCAGATGCTTTTGGTGGACTCTCCCTATCTGGTCTTTCACAGGGACAAAGTCATCCTTTGCCCCAACTTGAAGTTCTCCCAAAGATGGTATTAGAGTTTTATCTTAACCCGGTGATTAACCTTCTGGTATATTTTACCAGCTCATCTTCGGAGGCTCCATACCCTGGACCTGTGGAGGGCGCTGTCATATTATGTAGCTTGCACAGCTGGAGTCCGGGGGCAGGCTCGCCAGCTGTTTGTCAACTACACTTAAATCGCACTTGGCAGACCAGCAACAAAGCAGATGATTGCAAGGTGGATCACATTTTGCATCAGTCTCTTCTATAGTCTGGCTGGTTGGGAGCCTCCCATAGGGATTAGGACTCATTCCACCAGACATACTGCTGCCTCGGTGGCTTTTTCCAGGGATGCCCCCATACAGGAGATCTGTAGGGCTGCTACATGGTAATCAGCATACACCTTCATTTCCCATTACTGCATCGACTTTGAGTCATGCTGAGATGCTGGTTTACGGACCTCAGTTCTCCAGTCTCTGTTTGCCAAGTAGGGGTGCGTGCTTTGCCCTCTCCTCCTGGAGAACTGCTAGGAGTCTGCCAGAGTGTGGATAAGTGAACCATGATCTCACCTCTAAAAGAATATGATACTCACCTGTAATCATAGTTCTAGGAGAGATGTATGGTTCACATCCACACACCCCACCCGGCCTCCCCTGGCAAGTGGTACCTGATCCTGCTTCTGGCATGCAAGATCTAATGTCATGGGGCGGAGCTGGGGGATATACTGCCCAGGTGATGGGAGGAGCTTAACTTAGACATTCCAGCTAATGACATCGTTCCAGTGGAACTGCCAGAGTGTGGATGTGAACCATATACCACTCCTAGAACTACAGTTACAGGTGAGTAACCTAGTCTTTGTGACACCAGGAATCCCTCATTTATGTTTAACAACTGCAGTCATTTTCTAGAAATGAGCAGCCATGGAGATTGAGCTTTATGCCAATGATGGAACTTTCTTGAAATTTTGCTTTTTTTTCTCTGTGTAGCCACCGGCCCCCTTTGATCTGACCTTTCCGCACATCCCCGTCACCTGCCATCCTGGGCTGTGCCTGCATCTCACGTGTTGTTACCACGGATGACCCATGGAAGGGCCACCGAGGCTCTCCACAACCTCCGGTGGAGTTTGGGTAGTTGGTCAGCGAGGTGGAAAGCCCAGTCAGCGATGCAGAACCTGTGACGAGCGGTCGTACATCACCCTGCACCATGGAGGGTCTTCCTGGTTTTCTGGCCTGGGAGGTGGGACGTGCAGTGACATCAGGGGTGTGAATGCCAACGTCTGCCCCGCCTCCAGTATACGCTAGTGCCAGCTGCCGGACCTCCAATCTCTGCCAGCGGTTGGGCACGTGCCGGGATCTTCCCCCCCAGAGGAGGAGGAGGAGAGCAGTCTACGGGACACTCAATTCTCTTCCCCCTGGCCGGTCTTCTGATGCCCAGGCTCACTTCCAAACCCAGGTTGTTTGCATTGCGAGTGGTAGTGCTACCGCTGTGCTGGCATGCCAGCTCTAATGATGGGACTTTAGAACGAAGTTCAAATTCTACTGTGTGGTCTCGTTCACCCCTCCTTTCCAACATCAGATTTATTTTTCTGCTGAAGAGCACAGTTGCCCCAAAGTGATCTCATTACTTCTGGCTAGTTTACTGTTTGTTGTGTTATAATAATTAGGGAGGATTTTTTCCCATAGGGAAACCTGCTTATAATTCACTGGTTATAACGTCTAACACGTACTGGGTTTCTCTCACTCCCTGAATATTTATTTATTCATTTGTTAACCAAGTAAGTACACTGATCCCAGGATCATTTTCAGTCATGACCCGGGCCATAAAGATGGTGCTTACAATGAACAAAAAGGTACACGTTATGGGTAGTTAGAATATACAGTACATCTCCCTAGCATCTCCCTAGCAGTACTACCCACGCACACACAGTTTTATTCCCGCTTTCAAAACTTAAGTGCTGCCACTTACAGAAACATATTGCTTTCCTTCACACACTGCCCTCACCTTTATCCCATCTGATCCACAATACAAAATGGGCATTTTGAAGTAAAAGGACATCCCATTTTGACAGTTGTCAAGTCATCATGAAACATTTTTTCCTTAGCGAGCCCTAAATTGAATTCAATCACTCTCTCTACAGCTCTGTTTCTCTGTAAACTACTGCAGACACTCAGACACAAAGTCGCCATGGCAGTCTGTAAAGGATACCTAACCCTTTAAATCAGAAAACCGGGCTCCATGTCTGTTAGGAAGAACCCCATCTGTTAAATAATTCTGCTGCTTACCTCTAAATATGTAGTTTAACATGTTTTTGTAGCTTTTAAAAGTTGTAGCCCCTCCCCCCCTTCCCAAACCCAGGTTGCCGGCATATTGTGAGGTGTGGCATCCAGCTCCTTAAACCTCAGCGCCACTAGGCTGGCTACAGTTCTGTTTTACTACGAACTGAGACACTTGTTACTTAAATTTTTCAATATGTCACTCCAGTGACATGAAGGGCTGAGGAGCTGCAAGCGGCTAACCTCGTGCCACGCTGGCGACCCATGTTTGGCAGTGGGCATGGGCTGCTGGGGTCAGCAGGGGTGGGAAAGGATTGAGCGCCTGACAGTTGCTCTCCACTCCCAGGGGTGGGGGTGGGGGACCCTGCATGCTCCGCCAAATGATTGCCATGTGGTGAAGGCCAAGTGGAAGTGTGGGTTGAGGGGGGTAGTAGAAGGGAGGGCTGCGGGACTCCATGGCGTTCGCATGCCTCCACATGCACACACTTGCATGCATGCCCCAGCATAGGGAAGGGAACTAAATTCAGGAGGAAAATGATGGTAGGACAGGCATAAATAACGACTGCCTATCGATCCCTGCTCGCTGCACCACCGGACCCTGGAGGCCGATGACAGGATGTGTGACTTTTGGGGGCGGTGGCACTACCCTCCTGACCCCACCACGGGGAAATCCGTGTGGGTACCAGACTTCCAGATGAGTACCGAGAGAGTTGTGGGATGGAGGGGTTTGATGGAGCACAGCAGAGAGGAATCCAGCCTGTCCTGGCTGAGGAGAATAAACAATGGATGGAAAAAAAAAATTCAATTTGTGAACCTCTTCTAAGGTGATATTTATATCACAGTTGTTGTTTAAGGAGCCACATTGCATTTTTTCAACAAATAGCCCTTTTTTTTCTTTATCAAGCTTTTTCTTTGCAGTCTGCCCAGGCAGGCTTATCAGTCCCATCCCTGACTCCTTCTGCTCAGCTTCCTGCCTCAACCTGACCGGGCCCCTTTGACCCCACAGATTGTCCCCCATGGCAGGGGCAGGCAGGAAGGGCTATCCTTCCCCCACCTGGAGACTCGTGTCCAGTTGCTGGGCCCAGCCAGGTGGCAGTGTGGAGCAGAGAGTCTGCAGGTGGGACATCACAGAGCGTAGGCAGACCCTTTTTTGTTTTCTCCTTTGTTCCCAGACCTGCAACAGCATGGAGGATGCATGTGCATGGAGGCACACATGCATTCCGGAACCACGGTTCCTTCTACCTCCCCATCCCTCATCAGTGACCTAAGTCTGTCTCCCTAAGCTTGCTGCTAACACCAGGCCTCCACCTGGTGTCAGTCAAGAGGCAAGATAACATACCTCCCCAGTCTAGATGAGGAGAGTTGCCAAGCCAACCCTCGATCCTCTGCCAGCCCCCCCACCCCCTCACCTTCTGCGGCCCAAGCTCATTCCTGAACATGGGCTGCTGGCATGGTGCGAGGTAAAGCCCTGCAGCACCTGAGCCCTCTGTGCCACTGGGCCGGCTTCTAAAAGCCCATTTGTAACATTAATTGGGCTTGCTGTTAAAGTGATCTTTTTCAATTTGGGAACTGGAACATCTCTTAGGGTCTCCAGTATTTGACAGGACTGACCAACCTAAAAAGAAGACAGGACGTACAGTCTTTAAAAATTGTGCTATTTTCTTTCGGCTCTTGGCAAAGGGATACTGCCATGAGTTTTGTTTAAAGTGCCTGGGTCCAGACCATGATTTTTTGAATTTTGAACTCTGTAAAAAGTTTTGCCCTAAAACACGAAAGAAAAGGGGTAAATAAAAAAAAAAAAAAGAGTTTATGGCTTCTCAGTCTGTATCTGCTTCACCAAAAGACTCAGATGAGGGTCCAGCCCCTGTCAAAGGGGACAGAAAAGTCTAAAGCTGCTAAAGATGATACAAATATTAGAGTGCCCAAAAGGAGGGAACGCAGAATCCAGCAGAAATAAAAGTGCCTCTGAACAAACACTGGAAATGCTAAGAAAAACCAAAAAGAAAAGCATGGCTTTGTCCCTTCTTCTAAAAAAAAAGGAAAGGAGCAGACAGTTGACTTAAAAGAAATGCCCTCTGTCGAGGACATAAAGGCATGCCCATGCCTGTGAAGCAGAAGGTTGAAATGTATTACGAAGAGGAGGAGGAAGAAGGAGAACCCCTGGAACTAGATGGTTCTCCTGAGCAAGAATATGGTTCTAGGGACATGGATATGTTGTTCATCCACACTGTCTGGCAGGTATCCTTGCCGCTTTAATTCTTGCCGGAAGGTCTTAAAGCTGGCTCCTCCCACCCACCTGGGTGGTAAAACTCTCTGCTCCGCCCCATGATGCCAGATCTTCCTTACCGCTTGGAAGCCCAGGTTCCCTCCTTAGTGCTCTGCGTTTGAGACTGGATCCTAATTCTTCGGTTCGCCCGAAATTGATTTTGAAGTTTTCTAAACTTCGGTCTTCTTTTTCCCTCACGGCTGCGATGGACAAATCTGTTCCTGGCTTTCAGAGATGCCCCTGCGAGCAAAAAATGTCCAGGACAGATCCACACTCCACGTGCGTCTACTGCTTAGGCCTAGATCACGACCCGCAGGCTTGCAAGTTGTGCCGTTCCTTTTCGGCCAATGTTCTGGACAATCACGCTGCCCGTTTGAAGCTCGGGTGCCCCGAGAAACGTTTCCCGCCAGTGAAATCCAAAGAGGCTCATTGGGCAGTGTCCACGGTGGCTGGCTTGGCTGAGCAGCTCGAGCAGATGATCGCCATCGAGGAGGAAGCGGCCCAGGCCGCATCTTCTTCCTCGGCCGCGGCATTTATCCCGCTCTCTCTGAGTTCCTCTTATATAGCTTCATTCAAGAGCTTTGTCAGTCCCTTTCCACGAAGGGAGAGGGGCCTTCAGGACATTCTTCTCGGCCCAAGAAAAGAGAGTCGAAAGGTAAGTCCCACTGTCAGCGTTCCTGGGAGCGGGAAAGGTCCCCCTCCCCGGGTAGCCGACCGTCGACCTCGGTCGAGGTTGCAGCTGAGGCCGCTGGCTTCACGGTGCCCCCATCAGGCCAGCCTGCTGAGACTCCCGTTGACAAAGTCGAGATTTTTCTCGATCCGTTAGACGGGCTGTCGACTGGAGAAGCCGACAACCCTACTTCACTGGTTCCCCCGGTGGAAACAGAGGATCTGCCTGCTCCCGGGACGCGGTCCCGGCTAAAGTTCGAGCGAGGGAAGAGCAGGTATCCCTGCCCTTCCAGACCCACCTCGGTCCCCGAGATCTCGGTCTCGGACCTCTTCTCGGTCCAGCCGTTTCCGCCGACATCGGCGGTCTCAGTCTCGTTACCGAAGTAAGCGGCGACGCCGCTCTTCCTCGGAGGAGAGGCTTCGACGCAAGTTGCGCTGGTGCTACGAGGATTTGATGTGGCAGCAGTTGCTGCTATCTGGGCCTACGCCGACCCTGGCTATCAAGTGGCTGTCGCCGGAACGGCTGAAGCAACCACTTGTTCCAGTCGAGTTGCCCGCCCCAGGGCCGGTTGCTAAGCGGAAACCAGCTGGTCCACCGATTGTGGTGGAACCTCCGCCTCCACAACTGAAGTCCGGGGCACCGACCAAGAGTTCTCGGTCGGGTCATGGCCTGCCCCACAGGTTGTCGGTCACCCTCACCCCCGACCGTCCTCGGCAGGTGGAGGGTGGCTCAGGGCCGAGGCAGCTCTTTGCAGACTCTTAGGAATCCGACGATGATTCCTCCCTGTTCTCCAGGCAGTGCGATCTGGAGTCCTCCGGGGGCCAGTCAGTGGACGATAGCCCATTGTCCTTATTGGGTCTGCTTCGGCTCATCTCAGAGTCCACAGGGATGTAGCTCGAGCCCATGTCCAAACGGGCCAAGTATCCCCTAATGGAGATTCTGGACTGAGGGGATTCACCTACGGAGGCCTTTCTGGTGGCTGAGGCCATTGTCGGCCCAGCCTTGGAGCTTTGGCAGCGGCCTGCTTCCTGTCCAGCGCCTTCGGCCAGAATGGCTAGGAAGTATGCGGTCCCAACCGGCTCTTTGCCCGGTTTCTTGGAACACCCCTCCGCAGAGGGGTTAGTCACCGACAGCGTCTTCTGGTGTTCTGGTAATGTTGGGGACATGGACAAGCCCCCCAACAAGGAATCCAAAAAGCTGGACTTTGCCGAGCGCAAGGTGTACACTGCGTCCTCCCTCGGCCTCCGACAGGCCAGCTCGGCCGTGCTGATGGCACACTTCTCCCACGCCCTCATGGGCTCACTGAATGAGGTCGTTCCTCATCTCCCGCCTGACCTGCAGACCACAGTCCGCCAGGTGCGGGACCAGGGCAGGGCGGTGGCAAAGCAGCAGCTCCAGACTGCTCTGGACATAGGTGATTCCTGTGCCAGGTCAGTAGCGGCCGCAGTGGCCATGTGACGCAGGGCGTGGCTGAGGATATCCACTTTCACGGCGGATACCCAGCATAAGTTGGCGGACGTCCCCTTCTTGGGGACTGACCTCTTCGACCCTGGAGTGAAGGGACACCTCCAGCGGATTGAAAAGTCCAATGCCACTCTGGACTTGGTCACCTCCACCCAGAAGGACAAAGGCCGCCGTCAGCAGCAGAAGTCCTTTCGTCCTTCGGTCCTTGCTCCTCGACCGGGCCAACAGCACCAGCAACAGGGCCAGCAGGCTTGCGCTTGGCATCCCAAACCCAAGCGGACGGCTTCCTCCAACAGGAAGCAAGGAGGTAAAGGCCCAGGAGGTCCTCGGCCTGTTCTTCCTCCAAGCCTGCCCAGTGACGGGTTGAGGGGTGCCGCCCCCAACCTCGTCACTCCCCCCTGGATTCCCCCCATGGGGGGACGGCTCCGCTACTTCCTTTCCACCTGGTCCGCTATCACCACGGACCGCTGGGTGTTGGAGGTGATAGGAAAAGGCCTGCCTCTGGAGTTCAGGCAGGTTCTGCTTTTTCGAGCCGTTGCCCCTCGGAGGGCCACTGGGTCCACAGCCTCGCTGTTGGCCCGCCGGGCCGACATTGCCCTGCTCCTCAAAAAAGAGGTAATCAGGAAGGTGGCGGATCCTCCTTCAGACCCGTGGTTTGTGTCCAGGTACTTCCTGGTAGCAAAACGGACGGGGGGCTGGTGCCCCATTCTCAACCTGCACGACCTGAACAAGTTCCTAAGGTCTCGAACTTTCAGGATGGTCACTCTGGCTCAGATAATTCCATCCTTGGAACGAGGCGTGTGGTTCTGCTCCCTGGATCTCCAGGACGCATTATTTCACGTCCCAATCCGTCCGTCCCATCAGAGATTCCTCCGCTTCAGAGCGGAAGGATCCCTTTACGAGTTCCGAGCCGTGCCCTTCGGCCTCTCCCTAGCTCCCAGGGTCTTCACCAAATGCATGGCAGTGGTGACAGCATTCCTGCGGCACCGAGGGGTCTGGGTGTACCCTTACCTGGAAGATTGGCTGATAGCAGCCCCCTCCAGACAAGAGGTGGAGCGGTTCAGAGATCTGGCCCTCCAGGTTTGCTCTCAGGTTGGCCTCCTCATCAACGAGGCCAAGTTGGAACTCGTGCCAAAGCAGGTGATTCTGTTCATCAGGGCAGAGCTCGACTCTCTGCGAGCCAGAGCACGGCTCCCGGTGGACAGGGCCAAGGTTCTTTCCTCCTTTGCCCAATCATTTCTGGTTGGGCAATTGCGCCCTGCCTGGGACTTCCTGCGCCTCTTGGTGGCCTGCACCAGTGTGGTCCGTTGGACTCGCTGGTACATGCATCCCCTTCATTGGGGACTGGCCAGCCATTGGTCACAACGCCACGATCCGTTGGACCGGCCCGTGACAGTGACCCAGGAGATGTGGGACGCTCTCCAGTGGTGGACTGTTCCAGCTCATCTGCAGGAGAGCACCCCGTTCATCCGCCCCGAGCCGACGGTCTCTCTCTCGACTGACGCATCTCTAATGGGTTGGGGTGCCCATCTGGGGGAACACCGAGCGCACGGCCTCTGGTCCCCTCGGGAGTCCCGATGCCACATCAACCTGCTGGAGCTCCAAGCGATCCGTCTTGCTCTCACCACCTTCGCTTCGTTTCTACGGGGTCAAGTGGTTCAGGTCCAGACGGACAACACCACGACCATGTACTATATGAACCGCCTGGGTGGGACGCGCTCCCTGCTGTTATGCAAGGAAACTCTCTGCATTTGGTCCCTAGTGCGCAGCCTGGAGGCAGATCTCCTAGCCATTCACATGGCAGGAGCCTCCAACACCCTGGCCGATGCCCTAAGCCGGATAGGGGCTGCGTCTCACAAGTGGTCTCTCCTGCCGGAGGTAGTACAAGATCTCTTTTCCCACTGGGGCACGCCTTGGCGGACCTGTTTGCCTCCAGGGAGAATGCGAAGCTGAGTCTGTTTCATGCCGGCCCCCCTCAGCAGGGCTCGCTGCAGGGGGATGTCTTCTCGAGACCGTGGACCCTGGGCCTCTTCTACGCCTTTCCCCCGTTTCCCTTGATCCACAAGGTGCTTCTCAAGGCGAGGAGGGACAAGGCGCAGGCAATTCTGGTTGCCCCAGACTGGCCCCACCAGTTCTGGTATCCAGATCTCCTCAGCCTCAGCTCCAGGCTCCCGAGGCGGCTTCCAGCCCGCCCGGACCTGATCTCAGTCAATCAGGGTAAGGTATTCCATCTGGACCTTCAATCCCTGCACCTGACGGCCTGATTCCTGAGCGGGTAGAGTTCCAGGCCTTGGGTCTTTCCGACGAGGTCCTCAACGTCGTTGAGGCGTCCCGTAAGGAGTCGACCAGAAAATGCTATGCCTTCAAATGGAAGAGGTTTTCCATTTGGTGTCAGGGGAAGGGCTTGGACCCTTCCGACTGCCCCTTGGCAAGCATTCTGGACTACCTGTGGTCCCTTTCTCAGCAAGGGCTTCGGTCGACGACCCTTAAGGTGCACCTGGCAGCCATCTCTGCTTACCGGGCACGGGCCGGCAAGCAGTCGGTGGCACAGGAGAAGGTGGTCGGGCGCTTTTTCAAAGGCCTTGACCACATTTCCCCTCCGGTGCGAGAACCTCCACCTCCGTGGGATCTGCTGCTGGTATTGGCCAAGCTCATGGGCAAGCCATTCGAACCAGTGCACAGGTGTGATCTTTCACACCTGTCATGGAAGACCGCCTTCTTGGTGGCTATCACGTCAGCCAGAAGGATGGGAGAGCTCCAGGCGCTTTCCATCGAGCCTCCCTACCTGGTCTTCCACAGGGACAAGGTTGTCCTGCGCCCCCACCCGAAGTTCCTCTCGAAGGTGGTGTCAGAGTTTCACGTTAACCAGGTGTTGACTCTGCCGGTGTTCTACCCCAATCACACCTCGGAGGCGGTATAGGCTCCATACTTTGGACCCTAGATGAGCGCTCGCTTACTATAAGGAGCGGACAGCTGAAGTTCGCCAGCTGTTTGTCACCTAAGCTGAAGCCGCACCTGGCAGGCCTGCAGCAAAGCGGACGATAGGCAGGTGGATCACCTGCTGCATAGAGCTCTGCTACAGGTTGGCGGGCATGGAGCCTCCCAGAGGGATAAGAGCTCATTCTACCCGCCATACCACTGCATTGGTAGCTGCTTCCAGGGACGTCCCTATCCAGGATATCTGCAGGGCTGCTACCTGGAAGTCGGCACATACCTTCATTACCCACTACCACATCGACCTCGAGTCACGCTGGGATGCTGGTTTTGGGGCCTCAGTTCTCCAATCTCTCTTTCCCAAGTAAGTATTGGGGGTGTGCGCCTTGCCTCCCTCCTCCCAGAGAACTGCTTAGGAGTCTGCCAGACAGTGTGGATGAACAACATATCCACGTCCCTAGAAATACAGGTTACTCACCTGTAACAGGAGTTCTAGGAATGGTATATGTTGTTCATCCACACAACCCACCCGACCTCCCCGGCTTCGACGCACAACCTGAGCTGCCAGCCGGCCAGATCTGGTGTCATGGGGCGGAGCCAAGAGTTTTACCACCCGGGTGGGTGGGAGGAGCCAGCTTGAAGACCTTCCGGCAAGAATTAAAGTGGCAAGGATACCTGCCAGACAGTGTGGATGAACAACATATACCATTCCTAGAACTCCTGTTACAGGTGAGTAACCTGTATGTCTCCTCCTTGGCCTTCAGAGGACTATAGCTTTCACAGTATGTTTTTAAAGGCAGATGGCAAATGCCTTCAACATCTTCTCCCATGAAACTAAGGAGATGAAGAGGAGTTTATGGATATGATGGGATTAGCTCCCACAAGGAGGTTGCTGCTTCCAATCCACAAATCTCTCAGATAAGCCACAAACAGTCATGTTGACCCCTACCTCAGCTGCTGGCATTGACAAGAAAATTGAGAAAAAAATATCAGGGGGATAGACAGGGCACTGAATACCTGTACTCCCACTCTGATCATGAGGGGGTGGTCTAGATTGCTGCCTGTAATAAGGCCAAATGGCCCCTCTTCTCTTAGCCTCCTGAAACAGATTCCAGGAAACACACATCAGGTTCCCTGTTTTCAGGCAGGCAGCTTATTTACACAACTAAGTACCAGAAAGCACTATGGAACACCATACTGGCAATGAGCAAAACGGCTGCTGGTGACTTCGCACAGGACATGACTGATGCAGCTAGATCAGCCTTGGATGCTACAAAGTGCCAGTTCCATATCAATTAATCAGTCAATCAAATCTTTATTTATTCAGGCGAACATCATTGAGCACAGCTCATTTGCAAGATGGACCTGATAAGGTCAAGGTTCAATAATTGGTACATGTATAGGAAGATTTAAAACACGTATATACTTATATACAGTAATCAAGGTTCAATAATTGGTATATGTACATGAATAATTAAAACACTTATATACAGAAATCAAGAACAGAAATTGTTTAAACATAACAGGATATGGTAGGAACATATAGAGATGCACTCTAGGTAAACCAGTATATACATATCAACATTGGCAGTAAACATGGCATACATTCAACATGATATACCCAAGATTCCAAAGATCCAAGGAAGTCAATGTGGACAAAGAGAAATAGTGATTGGATGACTGAAAGAGGTGGTCATAGACTGAGACAAGTGACATGGTAGGAAGAGTGCATGACTAGAGCAGGGGCTGGTGCTAGAACTGGGAGGTGAAAGGCAGTGATAAGGGCTAAGGTAGGAGCCTGGAGTTAATGGGAGAAGATTATAGCCAGGGGTGAGGTATCTGTGGAGATGAATTCTAGGAAGTGAATTGCCATGATATGATGGCAGCCTGAGAGGAAGGAAAGAACTGCGAATAAACTAGAACTTGTGGAAGCAATTGCATTTTCAGGGAAGAGACTTGGGTATAGATGCTTGAAGGATGCTAAGGATACCCGGTTGATCAGCTTCAAGGACTTTTGAATCGTGTTCCATGATATAGCTAGATTATAGCTGATAGCAGATCTCCCATGCTGGGTGTTGACTTTAGGCACTTTGAACATAATGAAATTGTAGCTTCTTAGGGCGTAGGTGCCAGCTGTGGCCTGTGCGAAGCAGTCTAATATATAGTTTGGAAGCATCTTAGTCAAAATTCTGTATGTCCATATGGCACTGACACAAGTGATACTGCCCCTAGGGTGATGGTCTGTGCAGTGTCTTCATACCAAGAAGGTTTGCCTGGCTAATAACTAGCAGTATATCCCAGGACACACATACTAAGACTATGGACTTTCATTTTGAAGGAAACTCTCAATTTGATGACAGAACAGAGGCTTACATGAGAAAAGGTGGATGAATACAAAACCACTTACAAGAGCAATACTGAGAAAGAAAAGGCCGTCACTTCCTACAGGCCTTATGGAAGGGGAGGATGGGGTAGGGGATACTTCCGTCATACTTTTGCCCCCGCTGAGTACCCACCACATAGGGGTTGCTGTAAGGGCAGAGGCAGAAGGGATACTAGGTGTACAACTTCAGTACCACCCCCTAATACCCAGCAGAAACAAAACCCCTGACAACTCTGCCCAGGTCGCGAATCCAGTGCTAGTGGGGTAGGAAGGCTGGGCCAGTACTCTGAGGAATGGTCAAAAATCACCACAGACAAGTGGGTCCTGGAAGTGGTGGCCAAGGTTTGTGCCCGCAGTTCAAATAATTCCAATAACTGCGGAACCCAAAGGTTTTTCAATCTCATACTCCCACAGAAAAAATCCTGTTGGAGCTTTAGGTAAACAAATTACTGCAAGCAAAAGCAGTGCAGAAGGTATCTGCCACTCAACGGGGTAAGGGTAGTTTCTCCAAACACTTTCTGATTCACAAGAAAAATGGGGAGTGGCAACCCATTTTAGACCTGAGATATCTGAACAAACATACAAAAAAAACCAAATTCAGAATGGTAACACTGGGCTTAATGATACCACCTTTGTAAGTAGGAGACTGGCTGGGGTCACTGGATCTGAAGGATCCCTACTTTCACATATGAATCAGACCCAGTCATACGAAGTACCTCAGGTTCACACTAGGGAACTGCCAATGCCGGTTTGCAGCCCTTCCCTTCGGCCTAACCTCAGCTCCAAGCATTTTCAAAAAGTACCTAGCTGTGGTGGCAACACATTTGAGAAGGTAAGGGGTGATGTTTTTTCCCTATTTGGACAGTTGGTTTTTTGGGAAAAACACAGCAGGAAGCACAGTCCCCTATACAGCTGACACAGAATATACTAGAAGATATGGATTTCCTCATAAGTTTTCAAAGGTCTCAGACAGACTCAGCTCAGGTTCTGGACTTTATCGGTGCAGAATTAGATACCGTGCCAGGGAAGGCTTTTCTTCCTCAAGCAAGGGTAGCAACCCTAATTTCAACTGTAAAATCCTTCAGAGCAGGCCAGCCAAGGCCTGAAAGGGATTTTCTGTAGCTATTGGGACACATGGCCTCATCCAATGCAGTGGTACCAAGGGCCAGGTTCTAAATGAGAGACATTCAGTTCCGCTTAAGGGCTCACATGGTCTTCGAGATGAGATTCCTTATCCAAAACTGCTGCCTGTCACAGGAAACTTGCTAAGGTCACTGGAATGGTGGAAGGAAGAGGACAACCTCAGAGAGGGAATTCCATTCTTCCAGCAGTCTCCAACAGCTATTCTCACAAGTGATGTCTTTTTCCTTGGATGGGGTGCCCACCTTGAGGATCTCACTGTAAGTGGCACTTGGAGCACAGAGGAGACACGGGAGCATATCAGTCTCCTGGCGCTTGGGGCAGTGTACCTGGCAATGCAGGCTTTGTTCTCCCACATACAGGGTCAGTCTGTCCAAATCTGGACAAACAACAGCACCACAACTATGTATTACACAAAGAAGCAGGGAGGAACAAGATCTTCAGAGCTGTGCACAGAAGCCATGAAGATCTGAAACCTAGCGTACTCCCTGGAAGTAGAGCCATCCGAAGTGCACCTGCCAGGGGAAGACCGTGTACTGGCAGATTCCCTAAGCAGGATCAGTCAGGCACGAATAGACACTGAACCAAAAGGTGCTGGCATCACTGTTCAGGTGGTGGGGTACACCAGAAATAGATCTGTTTGCTTCCTGGGAGGACAACCATCTCCCACTCTTTTGTTGCACGGGTAGCGGTCACAATCCAGCCATGGCACCTCTACAGTGTAGGGAGCCTGATCCACCCCCCCCCCCAAAGAGAGAGATAAGGTGCCACTTGCCCCCACGGGCAGCAGTCATGATCCAGCCATAGCACCTCTATGGTGCAAGGAGCCTGATCCACCTCCCCCCCAAAGAGATAGATAAGGTGCCACTTGCCCCCTCAGGCAGCGGTCACGATCCAGCCATAGCACCTCTACGGTGGAAGGAGCCTGATCCACCCACCCCCCAAAGAGATAGATAAGGTACAACTCTTGAAAAATTGCCACGCTTTCTCTGGGCTGTGTGAACGCTGAACCGGATCTGTTTTCAGTTTCAGCGCCTTCTCAGGGTAGCACTATTTGCTCCATGCCTGTGTAGAGCTCCCTGATTGGCTGGTCTCACTCACCTGAGACAGGAGCACCCGAGACGTGTGGCTTAATGTAAGCCTGCATCCCTGTACTCGGCTTCTAATTTATATATTTTAATTTAGCCCATTCTGCTCGGACTGTGTAAAGTAACTAACCATTCCCCACGCTGCAGTTTATCTCCAACTGTATGTGCACTGATTTAGTGCTAGCTGTGCAAACTTCCCCTTGATTTTTCGTCCCAGTCCCCCCCAGCCTCCTTTAAATGCACACAGTCTCCACCCACTCCTATCTAATGTTTCAATTTATTGGTTACTTACTCTGAACAACTGCAATTCCTCCCATCCCCTTTTTGCAACTAAGCCTTCTAGCAGCTTTATCTCATTCTGACTTGCTGAGGCATACCATTTTGGTACTTTAGGTTTGCTTATTGCTCACTAGCATATCCTGTCTTGCTAAGGCAGTTGATTTAGATCAGGTAATCTCTCTAGTACTTAGTCTGCTCCAGAGTAGTAGCTAAGAAATTTGCTTCAAGCCTCTCTGCCCGTAGTACTACTTTATAATCAGGTGAACTCTTTTCTTATTAGCCCGACTAGGAGCTGTACTTAAGGATTACTGCTTCAGGCTCCACTGCCTATAGTAGTATTCTGCAGGGATTAAGAAATTCTCCTCCATTGAGAATCCCTTCTCTTGCCCACACTTATAGTACCCATTGGGTGATAGTCTCATAATGGGGGCATATTACCTGCTTCTATGCTTGTCTCTGCTCATCTTACATGTATTGGACCCAATCGTGAATCAAAAAATAACTCCTAGAGTGGAGAATGGCTCTCTTTTTACATTGTCCGACTGGGACTTTTCCTATCACGTAAAAGAACTTGTATGTGCTCTAACTTCCCCTAGCCCGCTGCTCGTCCTTCACCTGCACCGGCATACAGGAACTCTACTAGAGCCTGCCCACAGGGCTACACTACCTTCTGCATACTCCCCCCTACTCCCATTGACTCTCTTGGTCAGGGTATTATTGTATGCAGCATCAGGAAAACTGGGAGCTAGCCTCAGAACTACCTATACTGCCACAGACAAATCACGTAACCAAAAGAAGACCCAGCCACCCACATTTCTTCTAGGACTCTGCAGGAAACTCTTGTTCCTACTTTTACTATGCTCAGGAAATTGTGAGCTTAATCCAGGGACTCTGGCACCCATGGAATCCCCAGCAGAGCTACAAAGCCTCAAGGGGCTTACATTCTTGCATGTTAATGTATGTAGCCTATTTAAAAAAAAAATCACTTCTGCTCAGGCCTGGTTATGTCATACTGCTTCAGATGTTCTGGTGATTACGGAGTCCTGGCTCCGACCGGCAACCAGTAACAACGAAGTTAACATCCCCTCCTACTCTTTGTTCAGAGCCGACAGGCAAACCAGAGGTGGTGGGGAAGCTATTTACATCAAGGATAAATTCCCTGTCTCCATAATTGACTCAACCTCTGTCCCAAAAGAATTTGAAAGCTTGTCATTAAAGATTAAAATTGCCACCGGTGTCTCATTATGTATAATAGCATGCTACAGACCCCCATCAGCTGGACTACAGTTGTTAAAACATCCTGGGTTCGGCATCTTCAGAGTGTATCATACTAGGGGACTTCAACTTAGACTGGCTCTCCAGTGCATCCACCCAACTTAAAATGTTCTGTGATTCCCTTGGGTTGTCACAGCTAATAAACAAATCTACTCATCCTAACAAGCTCAACCCTAATAACAGTGCTCTCTTGGATATCATTTTAGTTAACAAAACGCATTTATTCTCCCATGCTGGCATCTTTTTTCTCTGATATTAGCGACCATTGCTTCATCGTGTGTGTAAGATCCACTCTCAAATCCACAAATGTACCAAAATTCTCCTCTAAAAGGTGCATACGCAACTTTGATCTCCATGGGTATATATCAGACCTAAGAGACTCCATGCGATGGCAGGACTTCTATCTACCCAAGTCCCTGACTGCAGCTTATGATAGTTTCTCAGAAATTGTGCTAGGGGCTCTCAACAAGTATGCTCCCATAGTAAAAGTTCATGCCAGAAACAAATCCTGTCAGTGGGTTACGGAAGACCTGAAAGATGCTTTGCAGAGTAGAGATGTACTCTGGAGAACTGCTAGGAAAACTAATTTAATAAATTACTGGAATTCTTTCCGGAGGGCGAGGAACCTCTGCACCAAAATGGTCAGAGAAGCCAAATCTAATTTCTACCGCTCTCAGCTGGAGAGCTCCTCAAGAAATGCCTCCAAATTCTGGAGGACTATCAAAGACATTGAAGCTCACACCACTGTAAATTCCCTACCTACTAAATTATTGATAGACAATACTGTCGTCTCCGACAGACCGTCTATCCTCGATGCTCTCAGTAATCATTTTGCCACTGCAGAGCTAGCCTTTGGCTCCTCTCCTGCGCATATCCTCCGCCAACAACTTAGATTGGATACACAAGAAAAACTCATCCCCAGTTCATCCTTTTCTTTGCAGCCTTCCTCCCTGAATAAAGTCGAAGATCTTCTCCTTCAGTTGGACACTAGGAAAAGTGCTGGGGCCTACCTCATTGACCCGTACTTCTTAAAGGTCAGCTACTGTGTCCTCTCAGTCCCAATTACTCATCTCTTCAACTTATCCTTGTCCCAGGGTGACCTACCGCCCATTTGGAAAAATGCACTTGTGGTCCCTTTGTTTAAGTGAGGAGATCCTACTGACCTCAATAACTACAGGCCAATCTCCCTACTTCCAATTCTGTCAAAGATGCTGGAGAAAATAGTGAACTCCCAACTTCGGAAGTACCTGGAATCAGAAAATTTGCTCAACCCGTTACAATTCAGTTTTAGAGTACAGCACAGTACAATCTCTGCTTTAGCCAAGGTGATAAACGACTGGCAGCTTGAATTAGACAAAAAAAGACTTTGCGCAGTTTTCTTGGACCTAAGCAAGGCGTTCGACACAGTTGATCACAGACTGCTTCTGTCGTCCCTCCGGAACATTAGTTTGGATTCCCTATCCCTTAAATGGTTCTCCAACTACCTCTCAGGACAACTTTAACAAGCAAATGCAGAAGGGGAAGTTTCTCCACCAAAACCCCTATTGAGGGGTGTACCGCAAGGTTCCATTCTTGGTCCCTTGCTCTTTACCATTTATGTTAACAACGTAGATGCCCCATCAAAGAAGCACAAATACACCTATTCGCGAATGATACGGTATTCTATGCTAGTAGCCGCACACCTGAAGTGGCATGTAAAGCCCTTCAAAATGAATTCAATCTGCTGCAACATCATCTTATAAACCGGAAACTGCTCTTAAATGCAAAAAAAACAAAGCAATGTTCCTCTCACCCCTTCAAAATGCAATAAATACTGCAATTGCTGGGACACTCCCGCAGATCACTACCATTCTAGGTGAGCAGTTGGACTACGTACCAAAGTTCAAGTACCTGGGGGTTTGGTTAGGCCATAGACTTACTTTCACAGATCACTTAGAAGAACTGGCAAAGAAACTTAGACAAAGACTTGGTCTGTTCTTTAGGATTAATAATCTCCTCACAAGAGACGCTAAACTGAAACTGGTTCGAACTGCCTTTCTTTCCCCATTGGATTACGCAGACTTTCTATATAGTCAGGGACCTGCAGGTACCCTAGCCAAACTCGATATGCTTTATCACAGAGCCATAAGATTTATCACGGGTCTTCCATACTCAGCCCACCACTGTGCATTGTTCATGGCAGTGAGATGGTCATCCCTTGCTTATAGACGGCAAACAAATGCTGTGGTTTGGACATACAAAGCTATCTCAAATAAACTGCCCCAATATAGCTCTGTCTGTTTACCTTTGTGCACTCTGGGGAAGTATGCCCTGAGAAGCACCTCATATATCTACCTTTATGTTTACAAAGCAAAATCTCGCATTGGCAGAGCAGCCATCAGCTTTGTGCTCCCTCATCTGTGGAACAAGCTGCAAAAACTTTGAAATTAACTCACCCCATCAGCCTAGCAGCTTTTGAATCTCTATATCTACATCATAATAAGGAGTCCTGTGCCTGTCTACCCTATATAGTGACTCCTATAAGTCCAAGCACACTCTAATTTCTACTGTTAAAAGACTGATCACATCTATAATCGACTCTTCCCTCTCCCCTTTTTCTGCCCCCATATCTGTCCCTTCCACATTCCTTTGACCCTGGTTCCAGCTCTAAATTCTCCATACCGTATCACTATATATCTTTTTGCATTAGGTTTTATTTGTGTTCAGTGCACCTGATATGTATATTTCTTTACTTTTATGAAAAATTGTGTCCTACCCAAAACTAGCTGTATCTTCTGTTCCAAACATATACTACTGTCAATGCTACCTGCTGATACTTTGTATATACTGTATTATTGTATCTCACTTTATTTGTATTATTACTATTTTCTTGTGTGTTGCATCCCATGTATATTGTCCCTTGTTGCATGTTAACAAACCCAGGTCCACCTCGAAAATGAGCTTGCTCAACGGTGATCACCTGGTTAAATAAAGACTTTGATTGATTGATTGATTGTTGCAGACCCACGGCTCTGGATTCAGTCCCAGAGGATTCACTGGTCTTGGATTGGCCAGGGAAGTTTTTGTATGCCTTCCCTTCATTCCCACAGGGTCACCTCCAGCATATCGAGAAGTCCAGTGCCACCTTGGACTCTGTTACATCTGCCCAGAGGGATCCAAGTAGCAGAAGTGTAAGTCCTTTTGATCCTCCACTCCTGTGGCAAAGCTAGCCCAGCATCAGTCTGACCAGCAGGCTCAGTCCTGGCAACCAAGGCCCAAGTCCGTGACCTCGGTGGTCTGAAAGCCCGGAGGGAAGGGACCTGGTGGCTCCTCAGCCGGGTCCTCCTCCTCCAAGCCTGCTCAGTGACAGGATGGGGGTTGCCACCCTGATGCCCATCACACCTCCTGTGGGTCCTCCTATGCAGGGTCGGTTCCACCACTTTTTTTTCCACCTGGTCCACTGTCACCTCGTTCAGGGGGGTTCTGGAAGTGGTCAGTCAGGGTCTGCCTCTAGAATTCGAGCAGTACCCTCCCAGCCGAGCCCGCGCCCCATGGGAGGACCTGGTATCGGCAGACACTTGGTCGGCACTTCGAGATGACATAGCCCACTCCTTCACAAGGATGTTGTAATCAGGGTTGCAGATCCTCCAGAAAACCCAGAGTTTGGCTCCAGATACTTCCTGGTGCCAAAGTGGACTGGGGCTGGTGCCCCATTCTAGAGCTGCGTGACCTGAACAAATTCCTCAGGTCCTGCACCTTCAGGATGGTAACTGTTTCACAGATCATACCATCTCTGGAGCAAGACATGTGGTTTTGCTCTCTGGCTCTCCAGGATGTGTTCTTCCCTGTCCCAATCCGTCCATCCCACTGAAGTTTCCTCTGCCTTCAAGCCAAGGGGACCCTCTACGAGTTCCAGGCCATGCCATTCGGCCTCTCCTCGACACCCAGGATCCTTACCAAATGCATAGCAGTGGTGGTAGCTTACCTGAGGTGCAGAGGGGTCCGGGTGTACCCCTACCTGGATGACTGACTGATAGCAGGTCCCTCCAGGCAGGAGGTGGAGAGGTCGAGGGATCTGACCCTCCAGACCTGCATCGACCTTGACCTCCTGGTCAGTGAGGCTAAGTCGGAACTTGTGCCCTCACAGGTGATCAGCTTCATTGGGACAGAGCTCGACTGTTGCCGAGCCAGAGCCCGGTTCCCAGTGGACAGGGCAGAGGTTCTCCTTCTTTGCCTAACAATTTCTGGTTGGGCACTTGCACCCTGCCTGGGACTGCCTACGCCTTCTGGGTTACATGGCCACCTGTACCCTCATGGTCCAATGGGCCCACTGGCATATGCACTCCCTGCAATGAGAGCTGGCCAGCCAGTGGTCTTAGTGCAAGGGTCACTTCAGCCACCTGGTCACCATGACTCAGAAGATGTGGGACGCCCTCCAGTGGTGGCTAGTCCCAGAACATCTGCAGGAAGGGATCCCATTTGTCCACCCCTAGCTGATGGTCATCCTGATGACCAACACCTCTCTCATGAGCTGGGGTTCCCATCTGGGGGAACACAGAGTCCATGGGCTGTGGACCCTCAAGGAGCCTCGATGCCACATCAACCTGCTGGAGTTCCAACCTTTTCAACTGGCTCTGACTGCATTCATTCCATTCGTTCAGGGTCAAGTGGTCCAGGTCCAGATGGACAATACCACGACCATGTACTACCTCAACAAGCAAGGTGCGATGCACCTCCTGCCCCTGTGCAAGGAAGCTGTCTGTGTCTGGACTCTTACGTGCAGCCTGGAGGCAGATCTCCTAGCCATCCATGTGGCAAGAGCCTCCAATCAGCTGGCAGACACCCTCAGCCGGGTGGGCGAGGCATCTCATGAATGGTCTCTCCATGCAGAGGTAGTTCACAGTCTGTTCTCCCAATGGGGCACCCCTCAGGTTGACCTGTTTACCTCCAAGGAGAACGCAAAGCTGAGGCTGTATTGTGCCCACCCCCCCTCAGCAGGGCTTACTGCAGGGGGATGTCTTCTTAAGGCCGTGGACCCCGGGCCTCTTCTGTGCCTTCCCTTCACTTCGCAAGGTCAGGAGGGACAAGGCATGGGTGATCCTGGTGACTCCTGAATAGCCACGCCAGGTTTGGTACCCTGATCTCAACCTCAGCAATAGGTTCCTGTGGCATCTTCCCATATGCCCGGACCTGCTCTCCATCAGTCAGGGGAAAGTACTCCACCCGGACCTTCAATCTGTGCACCTGACGGCCTGATTCCCGAGCGGCTAGATTTCCAGGCTTTGGGTCTCTCTGAAGATGTCTTCCCTATAGTTGAGGCATCTAGAAAGGAATCAACAAGAAATTGCTATGCCTTTAAATGGAATAGATTATCCATTTGGTGTCAGGGCAAGGGGTGGACCCCTCAACCTGTCCAGTGGGTAGCATTTTGGACTACCTGTAGTGTCTCAAAAGGGGGACTTTGGTCGACGACCATTAAGGTGCACCTGGCAGCCATCTGTGTTTACCAGGCATGGACTGGTCAGCAGTCAGTGGCACAGGAGAAGGTGGTCTGGCGCTTTTTCAAAGGACTTGATCACATATCCTCTTCAGTGCGTGAACCACCACCACCATGTGACTTGTTGCTGGTTTTGGCAAAGCTCATGGGCAAGCCATTCGAATTGATGCACAAGTGTGACATGTCTCACCTGTCATGGAAGACCACCTTCTTAGTGGCTATCACAACAGCCAGAAGGATCAGTGAGCTCCAGGCACTTTAGGTGGAGTCTCCTTACCTGGTCTTCCACAGGTACAAAGTTGTTCTGCGCCCCAACCCGAAGTTCCTCCCAAAGATTGTGTCGGAGTTTCACCTAAATCAGGTGATGACTCTTCCAGTGTTCTTCCCGAATCACACCTCGAGCACTGAACACAGGCTCCATACCTTGGACCTGAGGCGAGTGCTCACTTAATTCAAAGAGCGAATGGCTAGAGTTAGGGGAGAGATGCGCCCTGTTTGTCACCTGTGCTGAAGCTACAACTGTCAGACCTGCAGCCAAGTGGACGATTGGCAGGTGGATCACATCCTGCATTGATCTCTGCTATAGGTTGGTGGGTAGGGAGCCTCCCGGAGGGCTAAGGGCTCATTTCACCTGCCACACCGCTACATCGGTGGCTGCTTCTCGGGACATCCCTAACCAAGAAATTTGCAGGGCTGCTACCTGGAAGTCAGCACACACCTTCATTTCCTATTACCACATTGACTTAGAGTCATGCAGGGATGCTAGTTTTGGGGCCTCAGTTCTCCAATCCTTATTTCCCAAGTAGAGGGTGTGCACCTTGTCTCCCTCCTCCCAAAGAACTGCTAGGAGTGTGTCAGAACATGTGGATTGAACAACATATCCACGTCCCTAGAAACACAGGTTACACACCTGTAACAGTAGTTCTAGGAATGGTATATGTTGTTCATCCACAAGGACCCACCCAACCTCCCCTGGCTCAGGCACACAACACTGCTTCCAGAGGGCAAGATCTGGCGTCATGGGGCAGAACTGAGGGTTATACCATCCGGGTGGGTGGTAGAAGCCAGCTTGAAGACTTTCTGGCAAGATTTAAAGGTGAAAGGACAATGCCAGAACATGTGGATGAACAACATATACCACTCCATGAACTACTGTTACAGGTGAGTAACCTGTGTTTATTTTCTATGTGCTTTAGTAGTACTTGTTACAGTATGCAGTGGTTCGATTTAAATTCATTTTTTCAAATTAGATACGTTTTTTTCTGCCTTCTTTTAACATTTTTTCAAAACATTTGTTGGGGAATTTCTAAAAAATAATTTGGTAGCCATTTAGCTAATTTAGTGGTCATAGCTCACCCTAGCTCTAGAAAAAATCTGACATTAGAAAGCAGGGTTGAGCATGGCCATACAGCAGAGTTTGGTCTTCATTCCAAAGTCCCATCATTAGCATAACATTCCAAATCTCCGGGGCTGCTCATTCTTGGGGAATGATTACAGTTGTTAAACATAGTGAGGGATTCCTTAGAAGAAACATTACTATGGTGAATATTTTTTTCTTCCCTGCTTCGAAGACTAACCGGTGTGTGTGGGAAAACATAGAAGGGAGCAGTCAACTCAGTTCAAATAGTAAAAAGCACACTGCTGAGTTTAGGTTATTTCTTAAATTTAGGAAAGGCCCACATGGAACCAGACAAGTGCTGGAGTTCATAGGCACAGAAGTAAAATCAGAAATTTTAAGCACTTGCCTTCATTTACAGAGGGCAGAGGCTCTAATTCACTGTGCAAACACATTCCAGGCAAGTCAGAAAAAGACTGCATAGGAATGTATGAGACTCTCAGGCCACATGGTATCTACCACTGCACTGGTGCTCTGGGCAAGATTATGAATGAGGAATGTCCAGTACCACCTCAGAATGCACTGGCAGCAGAAAAGTGCACCACTTTATCTGCAGGTACCAGTGTCATGCAAGTTGATGCAAGCACTGGAGTGGTGGGAAGAGGTGATCGCTTTCAGAGAAGGCACTGACTTACTCAGATGTTCAACAACAAAAATCTTAACCACAGGTGCATGTCTCCTGTGCTGGGGAGAGCATCTGGAGGGAAGAACAGCACATGGGCAGTGGAGCCTCCAAGAGAAACACAGGAATACAAACACCTGATAGAACTCCGAGCAGTCCATTATGTCTTTCCCCTCCCTCTTATAGGACAAATAGCTGTGATAAAGAACAGATAATATAACTGCTATGTAATACATAAACAGAAAGACACCAGATCTTCAAAGCTCTGTACAGAGTCGATAAAGATATGGAATCTGACATACACTGAATGCAAACCCAGTCCAGGTCTTCGAAACTCTGTACAGGGTCGATGAAGATATGGAACCCGGCATACACTGAATGCAAACCTAGTCCAGGTCTTCGAAACTCTGTACAGGGTCGATGAAGATATGGAACCTGGCATACACTGAATGCAAACCTAGTCCAAGTCTTCGAAACTCTGTGCAGGGTTGATGAAGATATGGAACCTGGCATACACTGAATGCAAACCTATTCCAGGTCTTCAGAACTCTGTGCAGGGTCGATGAAGATATGGAACCTGCCATACACTGAATGCAAACCTATTTGCAGTACACCTAGTAGACCAGGAGAATGTACTGGCAGATTCACTCAGCAGAATGGGTCATGTTACCCACAACTAGTCACTGAACCAAGAAGTGTTGAAATCAGTGTTTGGGTGTGCCAGATATGTATTGTTTGCCCCATGGGACAACAGGAAACTGCCTCAGTTTTGTTGCAGGTCTCTTTCAGTGGGACAGTTCCATGGGATGACCTCATTCTTCCATGGAAGGGCAAGTTTCTTTATATTTTCCCCATTTCCACAAATCCACAAGGTCTTGTCGAAATTGAGAAGGGGGTCCGCAACAGTGATTCTGATGGCACCAGCCTGGGCAAAGCAGCTTGGTACTCAGTTCTGCTGACAGTGTCACAGAAGACACTTGTAAATCCACCTATGAGGCAGGATCTTTCGACTCTCTCTCAGGGCAGTGTGTTTTACCCAGAACTTGGATCATGTCAGCATGTTTCTTGAAGAACTACAGTACTGCAGCCTAAATTTGTTGAGCCATGTTCTGGAAGATTTGAAACTTGCTAGGAAGTCTGCAACAAGAAAAACTTGCAGGTACATGTCTAAATGGAAAATATTCTGTATCTCATGTGATACACAGTCTGCCTCTACAATGGATGCATATATGCCAGTGATTTTGGAATACATGGTACACTTACAGTCCCAGGGTCTAAAGCCATCCTCTCCAAGTTTATTTGGCAGCTGTTTCAGTTTTCAGAGCAGGCAAGGAAAAATCCTTGGCCGCACAACCAGTGTTTCAGAGATTTTTAAAAGAATTAAATCACCTATATCAACCTTTGAGGAAGTCAGTACTTCCATGGGATTTAAAGTTGGTTCTCTCACAACCGATAAATCCTCCTTTTGAGCTTATGTCTTCTGCAGCACTTAATTTTTGATTTAGAAAACAATGTTCCTTCCTGGCATCCATTACTCAGATAAGAAGGTCCAGTGAGCTGCAAGCACTCTGCACAGGTATATGGTATTCCATTGGGATAAAGATGGTAGTGCTGAGAACAAGTATGAAGTTCTTGGTAAATGTGGTCTTTGCATTTCACATGAATCGATCTGTAACACTGCATGTGTTTTCCTAAAACCTCATCCAGTGTACAGTGGGTGAGGAGAATCTGCACAGCCTAGATGTCAAAAGAGTATTGAATTTCTTCATGCTAAGGACAGAGAAGTCCAGAACTGACAAATCACAATTTTGTCACCTTTGGTGGGGTAGGTAAGGGTAAACCTGCAGCTAAAAAGACAGTCTCTTGTTGGATTGTCTCTTACATACAGTTTTGCAATGAGATGGCTGATTAAGGGCACACCCCACTAGAGCTATGTCTGCCACTGTGACAACTTTGAGAGATATACACCTCAGACATGTGTAAAGCAGCTACCTGATCTACAGGACACACACTTTTACTGCTCAGCACTGTCTGGAGTTTATCCAGACAAGAAGGGATGCCAGATTTGGTACTTCAGTGCTTTAGCAACTTTTCCTTAAAAATGTTCTAGACTGTGCATCCTAAGGTACTTACTGCTCAGTGGCTGCACAATGTATAACTAATACACTGTTGTTGCTAGAAAAATAAAATACTCACTGGAGTAATGATGTTTCTTCTAGAGGGTGTATTAGGAGTACAGATTATTCGGATTGGGGGAAAATTTGGGAGTTTTCTACTAAGGCTTTTAATGCAGTTAACCTTAAATTGATTAATTTTAAAACCCTTCATAATTTGTATTTTACTCCTCTTCTCAGATTTAAAATGGGCATGCAAACTTCTCCTAACTGCTCTAAGTGTGGAGTTAAAAGTGGAACTCTGGGCATATGTTCTGGGATTGTGCTTTGGTTAAACCCTTATGGGATCAGTCTAAACTTTTTTAAGAGCTTCAGTATGATCTCTGATAACATTAATGTTGAAACGTGTATACAGTACTAGGGCCTTTTGATGGAAATGTAGATTGGACGAGAGAATAGAAGTACTCTTTATTGTTAATTGGGGGTTCAGTCAGAAATTTATTACTTAAATATTGGGTGGAGGAAAATCTATCTTCTTTTCAAGAAATTAAGGCCCAGATAATTGAAAATATCAAAGTTGAGAAACTAGCACTGGATATCAGAGGCTCGGGAGCCAACTTTAACTCTAGATGGGATACATTATATAAATCTTCTCAGAAGAATATTATTATGAGACAAATAACTTTATAACACAATGGAAATCAAGGTTGTAGTGTTTGTCTCCTTTATTAATGAAGTCACACAGAATCCCTTTATTATGCCTGTTGAGTTAATACTTAAACATGGATGAAGCATCTGTAGCACTCGTTATACTATTTTCTATTCTTTTTATTTCTCTCCTCTCTCTCTTTTTTCCGGATCTCTCTTTCTTCTTTATGTCTTTCTCTGTGTTTATTCTTTGAGGAAATAAACAGCATATGATCATTTTTTTATGGTTATGCTTTACCTGGAATGACTTATGAAAATATTATTATAAATGTGTTCTCATTAATTGTATCTTTTTTAGACTTGTAGTAGTTCATTGTAGATTTTTTTACTGTATGAACATTATTATTATGTAGCCTGTAATCTATTAATTTATTTTTCAGATAAACATTTTTGAGAAAATTAAAAACCCTCACTACCTCCCCTTCTAGAATCTTAGTATAAATGGGTTCTCCAGAACAGTCAAAATCAAATATTGTATTCTCCCAAAATTGGTATTGCTTGAGTATTTGTTTTTCAGAATTACAAACTTTACCATTTTGACAATTTATCACATAGTGATTGTAATTATTTTTCTGTTTTTATATTTTTAAGAATATACAGCATAGGTTAGTTTAAGTGGTTATTGCTGTCTTGGTATTCAGCTGTAAACCTGACATAAGAATGCCAAGGGGAGCGTATCCACCCTGCAGAATTTGAACTTAAACATTTATAAGTTCTAGCAACAGGGCAACAACTGTGTCTCACAAATACACCCTCTAGAAGAAACATCATTACTACAGTGCTTAATTGTTTCTTTTTGCCTAGGCTTTTTAAACACTTTTCCACCCTCTTGGACATCCCACTATCCCTTTTTCATGAGGAGCCCCTTCTCACAGATGCCCTCAATGACGTGTGCTGATGCGGAGGCTTTCATGTCATTATATGCTTCCATACAGTAGTTCAACGTCCGTGTTAAACTAAACCACTATAGCAATGTGACCACTATCAAGGAGGGAAGCTCACTATTAACACATTTTGGTGCAGCTATAGTTAGTGAATATTGTATTGTAGAATCTCACTTCAATAGTCTCTAAAGCTAGCTTCCTCGTATGTTCAGCCACTGTTCTACCCCTTAGCATAATTTATATATAGGTTATAAGGTTAACCCCCAGAATTTCTTTGCTATGTGAAAAACATGAAGACAAAAATTGGATTCAGTTCAGTTTACTGGGGAACAAAATACTTTAGGCAAGAAGCACCTATTTACAGAGGTGACCCAATCATACAAAAATTGGGACGTAGATACATAAAGATTCAATAAAGTATAAAATAAATTTTGTCAAGAATATAATAACCTACCACATACAATAACATATTGCAATCAATCATATTTATTTAAGATAGCTACATTCTACAAGTACCTTTATGTGTGACCGTAAACCATTTTTAAAATGCCAAATTTGTTAACTATCTGTAAGCCTCACGGGATTAGAATTCCATGCTTGAACTGCTCGATTCCTAAATGCTCTTTGTTCCAAATTTGCTCTATAGCTAGGTAGTTCCAATTGTTGGTTAATAGTTGACCTTGTATTACATACATTTGAACATTTTGTTAGCAACATATTAAGTCTCCTGATACTTAGTTTGTTTACAAGTTTCCAACTAGGGATGTCACAGTATCAAGTTCTAACAGTATGATAAGCATGACGTTTAATATCTTGGTTATCTTGAATACCGTGGTATTACAAAAGCAGTCATTTTTGTACAAAAAAGTCTCTGCATTCTTGCGTTGGGGAGAGTTGACATAGAAAGGACAGATGTTCTTAAAAATATCCCAAACATGCCGGTCCACCGGTGCAGCGGTAGTGCTACTGCTCATGATGCTGGCAACCTGGATTTGTGAATGAGCCCAGTGCACCAGAGGGCCAGCCAGGAGGAGGTTGGATGAGCGCCCAGGAACAGCCTCCACTCGGGGTTGGTGGCACCGTGCTTGGGTGACACCCGTGGAGATCAGGAGCACGCCTGGCTGGGACCACACAGTAGAAGGGAAGGCAGAGCAGATGTCTGCGGGGCATGAGCAGAAGCATGCATGCCCACGCACTGATGTCATTGCACGTCCATGTCTTGGGAGGGATGTTAAAGGGGGAAAACCCTGCACGCCAAACAGCCTGAAGTCCTCTGACCCCGCACCAAATGATGCTGCAGCCAGCCCCAGGACCGATCTAGGCTGATCTTGGTCTCCCCTTCAGGTGCCTTGCCAAGTGTGGCAAGCCGCAGGCCCAGTTCTGGGTGACTTATGGGGGATGCCAGTGTCTGGTGCAGAGGCACTGAATCAGTGAATATCCCCACTGGAAGCGCAGTGCAAAAATAGAAGTAAAAAAAAAAAAATACCCCAAAAATTAATTGAGAGGCCTGAAAAGCATGGCATACTATAAAGTATGGTTATCATAGTAGCAGAAATTACCACGTATCAATACTGTGACTTCCAGTTTTGCGGTATATCGTGAAACCATGACATCCCTATTTCCAACACCAAGTACCATCACAATATAATATTTGAAAGTCTAAGGACAGCCACGCAACTTGATCATAGAGATCACAATGATGTACATCTCTTTTAGCTTACAATACTAATCTGCATGCTCGATTTGCATGCCACTCTCAGTCGTGATAGCACACTGTCCATAGCCGAAGCAAAGATAGGCAGACGATAATCGACCACAGAAAGTATCAGACTCTGGGATACCAATCTGCATGTGTCTTGGTCAGAATTTATTTTATTCTTGTACAATAGGCCCAGTCTCACAATAATCTTCTTTACAATATAATATGAATGTTTGGCATTGGACAGTGTGCTATCAAGGAATATTCCCAAATGCTTAAGAAAAGTGAACTTGCTCTGAAACTTCACCTGAGATGATAGTCCTTACCTCCAATTGGCTACTATTACCAGTCTTTTTGGAGCTTCCAGAGATGACTGATTATTTTTTTAAAACATTTATTACCTGTTTTCTTTCTATAAACAAATTCTGAACCCTGAAAAAATCTCCCTGAAGCTGATTCTTTAGAGCAGAAACTGACTTACCTCTTGTTGCCAGGACTGCATTGTCAGCACAAAGAATGACTGTACAGTCCTGACAAACCAAGGGAAGCCTATTTCGAAATAAACTAAAAAATTAGCTTTCCCAGTATGGCTCTTCATGGTACTCCTGGGCTAACTGGACTAAAAGTGGATATGATATTCTCTAACTTCACCCTCTGCAGTCTGTTAAACAGATCATTTTGAAACCATTTATATATATTCTGTGCCAAACCAGTGTCAAATAATCTCTTTATAAGCAGCTCTTGGTTAACTAAATCAAATGTTTTGATCAATCAGTATAGACCCCCCCCCCCAGCTATGTGCCCACTGTCCAAAAATAATTGGATGAAAATGTTTCTCAAGAAAAACTTTAAAATGCTGATTTACACGGTAATGCAGAGTTGAGAGTTTATATATTTTTTTGAATTGTATAAACTGTTTGGTTCAAAATAAATAGCTTTAAAAACTACTCACCTGTCTTTCAGAATCCCAGCTCAAGGATAACCCAGCATTTTCCATGTTGAACGATACCGATGATGACGTTATTTATGGGTAAGTAAATTCAGGTGCTAAAGTAAAATCAGCAGTCACTGCATTTCAGGCGTTCTTTTGAGAATTCCTAATGCAGTGGTACTCTTCGCATGACGCAGTAAAATGCTCAGCATTATGTGGAACTGTGTCGTTTTTTGATTTTTATTTGCAAAAGAATTGCAGTTTTAATGAAAATATTCATATTACAAATTTGATGCTCATAATCATGACGGTATTCATGCAAATTTTAGAAAAAATTCCCTAGAAGTATCGAAAGATTCCAGTCTTGGATGTTGGTAAGTTTCCCAGCAGTTAAGAAATAAGGTACAACCAGTAGTTACATTAATGATCTGTTCCCCACCTCCCTGAGGGGACTGGATTAACTACCCATTAGCAGCATTCTGTGAAGAGTGTCTCACGCGCAGATGCCCTGGATACGGGCACGTTACGGGAACCGTTTTTTTTTTTTTTTTTAAATATACATTATCAATTGCTATCAATCAATAGTATATTATGTCCCTCATCACCACTCGTTCCTGTATTAGAGTGGTTTCACTTGCCTTCAGCTTGATCCAGAACAGCTCAACTTCACTTCGCTGTTCTCGCTCCAGCCAAAGGCGTGTGAAACCACTCTTATACAGCAATGAGTGGCTCCGGGTGACATATTAACATATAAACAATGCAAAATAAATGTGCCTGCTTAACTGTTGCCAAGGAGGGAATCTGGTGGGACAACTGATGTTAAATATCCAGTGTTGTTTTCCTCAGAGTTTTGAGGTACGAACACTGTTGTAGAACCTCTGTGGCATGATTCTGTGTGCTCTCCTGTGACATGCAAGAGCCTGTATAACAGGAGTGCAGCATGCAAGCACATGATAACACTTAGAGTCATTTTAAGATGCCCTCCTTGATGAAGATGCTGTGAGCATCAAATACGTTGGGAAGTTTGTAGTTTTGTTCCGGTGGTGAGTGGTAATTTTGCGCTGATCATAAATTTTGCAGGTCTCTGTCAGTTCCTAAGCAAAGCACTTCAGTATATGCAAGTACCTCAAAGTGCAAGGCTTTTTTTTCACTTATTCTTCCTGTTGAGCCTGCCCCCGTTGGGGCATCTTTTTTACTACGTTTAAGCAACATGAATCCATCTGATTGGTGTGCTGTTCTGCTGTTGAATCAGACACTCTCTGTGTGCAGATTTTCGTGAACACTCACCCTTAACGATGATTTTCTTGCGTTGTGTCTTCTGCGTAAAGAGGGCGAGTTAGCATGTGAACCAAAGTGCTGTGATCAAATTAATTTATGTAGGAGCACGCAGATTCTTAATTGCCATGACATCAGGACAGAGAGTATCAATGTGTAAGAGGCTTCAGTGAAGGAGAAAAAGTACTGTTTTTTTTTGTTTGTTTTACATACACTACTTGTCATTTTGTTTATTTTCACCAAGGTCAGAGTTTGATACGTGTGAATCAACAACTCTTGATAGTGGAATTTGTTTTTGCCTATAGCCCTAGCTGGAACTGGAACAGTAAGACAGAGATTGTAGTTAAACTTTGCATTTAGTCTTTTTATTATTTTTTAAAAAGAAAAGAAAAACAACTATTCAGAACAGTACAATTCCAATGGTAGAACTAGAGTGTAGCAAAACGGCAAGCACAAACGGTAGACTGTAAGTAATAAAAAGTAAGCCAAAACTTTTAACAACAGAATCACTGGCCTCCGATTATTTGATTTGAGTTTACTGATTTTCAAGGTTGCTATTTGCTCTTGGTAGCCGTGCTAGTGGTAGCTTTAACAGTGACTTTCACTATGAGAAACAGAATCCGTAAGGTAGAAACTTTATATTGAAATCATTTAAAGGAAAACTCCATGTTAAAATCAGAAAAAGATATGTAGTAGTCTTTTTTTCTGTGTTCTAACCAGTTCCCAGTGTTTTCTTCTCCTCTGGCTGTGAGATGTTTTTTCTAACTTTCCTTAACTGTTTTATTGCCCTTGGAGGTTGCCATTCTGGTTTCTTTTATGGCCTCTTGTCCCAGATAGTCTTCCCAGAGTGCCCTTTGGTGTGATGTCTAATTGCCCCTGCAGGAAGCCAGTGTCTTGTTACAGGGTCTGTCACAGCTCAGCCACAGAGAAAATACTTCTTCCAGAGAAGACACACTACTAGATTTTGGGTGAGTGTAATCATCATTATTTTTTGATATCAGTACCTTGTCCTGCTATGTTCTGGTGGGTGTGTGTGTGTGTGTGTGTGTGTGTGTGTGTGTGAGAGAATCGTGTCACTGTTTATTCTTTTCCTCTGTCGCTTTCAGTTGTTGCACCAGTACTAAGAAGCAAAAATTGAACATCACCTTATAGGTTGTAACATAGCAGGACAAAGTACTAATATCAAAAAATAATAATGATTACACTTACCCAAAATCTAGCAGTGTGACTTCTCTGAAAGAAGTATTATCTTTGTGGCTGAGCTGTGACAGACCCTGCTAAATCTAAGGGCATAGCTACATCACTGTCACATGAGCCAGGGTGCATCATAGGAGAAGGAAAGCCAATAAACCTATTTGTGATGGAGATCCCCAGAGGTTGTAAAACTGCCATACAGCTAGCAGGCTAATTTAGGAAAAACTACTAATAGCAGACAGAGGAAAGGACACACTAGGACTTAACATACATATCAAAACACTCTACTTGACATATGTTTTTGCACATTCTGGGTGGACTTCTCCTTTAAGCTACAAGCTATGACCAGGGATTATGTTATTGGTTTGCTGTATTCTAAAAAGGTGTGTACAGAATGTAATGGGGCGGGGAGGCTTTTATGATTCCACTTAAAAAAAAAAAAAAGAAAGCATATGGCACAAATGAATGATTTTGCTGTAAGCAAGTGACTGATCCACTTGTACCCCTCTGCATACCACCTTGCTTTTCATTTCTGTGGTCATACACAGCTGTAAACTAAATATTTCACTTTCTTTCTGTATTTTGCCATTTTCAGTACAGTATTTCACCACTAGGATTCCCATTTCCTAAACTGAAAGCCACCATTAGAGCTACAGTTAACCATGAGTTCTTGTAAGAGACCACTAACATGATCTTTGGTCATACCTTAGTGCTTAATTTTTGAAGTTTGAAGAATGAGGCATGTCTTAACCTTTTACTGTTCCCAAACAGAACTGTTAAGGGTAACAAAAAGAGTCATGGTTAACCTGGTCACGGCTGGCCTGGGGCCCATATTCGTATGGGTAGGGTGCCCTGACTGGAGCACACTGCTTGTCTGAATATGGGGCTGTGATAGCACAATGGACAATGATTATGCAGGGTGCTAGCACAGCCATCTGCAGCTGCACTGTGGCTCACAGGAGCAAATGGAGATAGTATATCCCAAACGGAAAAGCGCTATTGCTCCTGAGAGACGTATTTAGTAGCTCACATGCTAATGAGCACAAGTGCCATGCAAGGCATGATGGGGTCATTATTTATTTATTTGTTTATTTATATAATTTTGGTAACCAGGTAAACCCACTGAGACCAGAGGTCCCTTTTTTCAGGAGCTACTGGGATTGGTTACAGATAAAGTACAGGGAAATACACATTTCAACGGCATTAACAGGATGAGCAGGGACATGTCAAATAAGTTATTAACAGAGTAATAAACAGAACAGCATATCAAGGGTGACCAGGGATTAAGTAAAGATAAAACATAGGGAGATACATATTTCAACATTAAGATGAGCAAAGACATATCAAACACATATAATGTAGAGAGTAATAAACAGAACAACATTACAGTGAGGGTATAGGCACATGGAAACCCAAGTATGAGGTACATTAGCTTAAACAATAAACATAATTACAGGGAGAATAAATGTCCTAATAAGTTTGGGGCACTTAGTCAGGATAATTAAGTCAACGACTTGGTTACTGTAGGGTTTGTCATTCATTGTCATAGGCAGACGTACTTGAGTTAACTAAATATGGGACGATCAGCGGTAGCAGGAGCAGAGGCATCTCTCCAGCTGGTAAGTCTTAAGCCCTTTTTTGAAGCAGGAGAGAGTGGTGAAGTGCTGTAATACCTCAGAGAGAGTATTCCAGAGGGAAGGGGCCAGGAAGTTGAAGGACCTCTTCCCCATAGAAATATGGATCCTAGGTACAAAGCAGTCTTTGAGAGGGGTTTGGGGGCAAGAAGGCCAGCCAGACTAGGATGGGGGCTGTAAAGAAATTATCTTAAACACCATGTGAAGTAGGGGGTACTGGAGTCTACCATCAAACGTTGACCAGCTTAACGAGGTAAGCACATCACAATGGTGCTTCATGGAGGGGGGCACCGATGCAAAGCAGCCAATTTTATGATGTAAGACCACAAGGCTATTTGACTAAGATCTCCTAAAAGACTGCATGACAGAGGCTCCATACAAAAGTTTAGGGAGAAGGACACCATTTGTTATTGCTAGCCTGGAGTCTGGGGTAGGTGGCCACTCAATCTGAAGACCAAACTTTTGGTGGATGGATCCAGTAACATGATCCACCTGTGCTTTGAGAGTAAGATCCTAATCTGTATGGAGCCTAAGGTACTTAATCATATCCACCGCCTCATTTTGAGTTCCCAAAGAAGCTGAAAGTGAAAGCAGTTGCTGTCTATCAGTTCCAAGATGTCTGGGTTGAAATAGGATGGCCTTTATTTTTTTTACATTCCGAACCAACCTGCTTGAGATTATTCACTTTTCAAGAGACTCAGTCGCCTGAGAGTTGGATATTGAGAGTCTTAATATTGATTGGTGGGGCTCCTATAAAGGACCGTATAATCAGCATAAAGAATGAAGTGACCTTTACCACAGTTATTGTCTAGGTCATTAATAAATATTGAGAATAGCAAAGGGCCAAGTATCAAACCCTGAGGTACACCATCTATGATAAGCATGCTGCTAGACATGGCATCTTTCCATTTGACCTTCTGTGACCTTTGAGTGAGATAGTGAGCAAACCAGGATTGTTAATGAGAATTAAGACTTCGTTTTTTAAGGAGTAGGATATGACCAACCAAGTCAAAGGCCTTGGTATAATCAGTAAAGATGGCCCCATTTGGAACCCCATTGTCCAGGGCCTGGAGGGCATCAGTAGTAAACTTAATCAGAGCAGTGTCCATGCTATGGTTCCATCTGAAGCCATGCTGCTTATCAGATAAGAGGTGGTGCATTTCAGGGTAATCCCGAACTTGCTTATATACCAGTTTCTCCCTGTAATTCTCAGCCATTTCCCTGAGTCTACCTTTGTGAACCAGAACAACCACAGCCTCCTTCCACTTGCTAGAGATATTCCCTTCGAGAAATTACCTATTAAATAACATAGTAACTGGAGTAGCTATGACTGAGGCAGCGACCTGCAGTAGCCTGGGTTCCAACATATCTGGGCCAGCAGAGCTACTAATTTCTATTCCCTTTAGTATAGCTAGCACCCCTTTTCTAGTAACTAATCAGAGGTGGAATTGAGGAGGAAGGGGACCAGCATTCTTGGGGCTGGAATAAGATGGAGGGGGACAGGGGGCCCAGACTTGTATTTGGTAAGATCAGTAAAGGACTGGTTGAAGACATTGGCAACTGCCTGGAGGTCACAGATAATCTGACCATTAGCTGAGACAGGGCCATCTGAGGCTCCAGTATTACCCTTTAACAAGGAATTAACATGATGCCAACATTTCTTGGAGTCAGAGAGATTCTTTTTTTGGAGACCTTTGACATTGTCTTTTTTGGCCGTGTTTGCTGCCTTCTTACATTTATTTCTAAGCTTCCTACATTTAACCCAATCAGCATTAAGCCCAGGTTTTTTATAATATCCTCAGGCCTGATCCCAGAGGATCATTAATTTTTTGAGGTTGGGATCAGCAGTTAGACGTTTTCCAATACCCTAAGTTTCCTAAATGGGGTATGTTTATTAGCAGCTTAGTTTATTAGGATCTTACTCTCAAAGCACAGGTGGATCATGTTACTGGATCCATCCACCAAAAGTTTGGTCTTCAGATTGAGTGGCCACCTACCCCAGACTCCAGGCTAGCAATAACAAATGGTGTCCTTTTCCCTAAACTTTTGTATGGAGCCTCTGTCATGCAGTCTCTTAGGAGATCTTAGTCAAATAGCCTTGTGGTCTTACATCATAAAATTGGCTGCTTTGCATCGGTGCCCCCCTCCATGAAGCACCATTGTGATAATGACTTACAGAGTATTCCAAGGCATCATCTGTAGCTGGAAGCTCAGAGATGCGGCACCAGTCAATCACGGAGAAAGTGGCCATGATGGATTCATCTAAAAAGTTAGAAAAATCCCTTGTGGGGAATGTTCTAGGTGGAACTTTAGGTGCACTGTTTTTCCAGATGCAAAATATAGTGGAGTGGTTGCTTAGGGAGTCAGAGAAGATCCCTGTGGCACATATCCTGTCAGGTTTGGATACTAGGGCCCAATCTAGGAGTGTGGTTACCCAATTTAGTGTAAAGCTGGGTGGTCTTGGTGATCACCTTCGTTAGTTGTGCATCGAGTAGCTTCACCTTGAGAGCAACTTCTGCTTCAGAGGACTGGTGAAGATTGAAGTCACCAAGGATTATAACTTTGCTGAGAGCTTGGTCAGATATGAACTTTGTGAGTTCATCCAGAGCTGAAGTAGCCACTCATGGAGGGTTGTATATGTAGCCAATAAAGAGTGGCTTTGTGTTGCCTAGTGGTAATTTAATAAACAGATCTTTGCTGTCAGTACTGTCAAGCAGGAGGGAGGGTTTCCATGTGGGCATGGAGGGTGTCTTTGGCGTAAATGAAGACTCCACCCCTTTTTTTCTTACTCTCACTCCTAAACATAGCGAAGCCAGGGAGTTCCATTTCATGCACCAGGACATGGAGTTTTAGACAGGTCTCAGATTTGGCTAGTAGATCAGGCTTATAGAGATCAGTCCAGCTTTGTAGCTCATGAATTTTAGATCTTTTTTTTGAGGGGGCTCTTGCACGAGGCCAGCATCAGTAGGACTGAAGCCACCAGGCGACAGGACCACATGGAAAACTTCTAGCTAGCAGTCTGTGACGGGGGAACACCCCTGCCAATGTCCATATGCTAATGTCTGTCTATCCTATAAAGGGGGTGGTCCCCCACACCTACCTCATTTCTTTCCCACCATCGACCTACATATATCGGGCCTTCATGAATGCCAGCTACAGTCGACCACCATTTTCTCATGCTTAACGTGCCTTTATTTTCTTTCTTTCTTTAGTATTTAAAACATCGAATTTTCTGTGTTTTTTTCACAGAGTTTTATGTCTTCTCCTCCAGCTTCGTCTTCCGATCACCTGACCAAGTGTGCCAGTGGCAAACGGATTCCTGCTAAGTACAGCCATTCTGTGTGCCTGCTCTGACTAGACCCCAGCCATGACACCAAAGCCTGACAGTTCTGCCAGCACTTCAGCCAGGCCACTTGGAGGTGTTGCTTGAAGACCCTGGAGAGCCATCTCCTCAAACAGAAATTGGCCATGATGGAGAAAGAGCTGCGGGCCAGGAGTTCTTCAGTCTCCCCTTCTCAGTCTGTTGGGGCCTCCTCTTCTTCCCATAAGGAAAGGAAATCAGGTGGGAAGTATGAACACCAAGACAAGCACCGTGACCGTCCTTGGTCAGCCTCTCACTTGTGGTCACTGCATAGACCAGTGGCTGCCTCTGGGTCTTCCTCCTGTGGGGGGGGTTAGCCCCTTCAGCCCCATCAGCCCTTACCTCCTCTGGGCTCCCAGTGGCTCTACCGCCTGTCCTTATCTCTATATCGGGCGGTGGCTCTTCTGGGCAGCAGACATCGTCCCATGACACTCAGGGCTTTAGCACCCATGGGTGCTCAGCCAGGTGGCTCAGCCAGTAGTGGGTCCTCTGGGGGCAGCCCTATGACTGTTGCCCCCCGCCTATGTGTTGCCTTCATCAGTACCCGATTCTGTGATTGACTCCAGTCCTGTCCGGCATCACTCACGGCAAGCACTCGCCTCCTCTTCCTCTCAGGCATCGCCTCTGCCCTTGTCTCAGGAGTCTGCTTCCCCACAGGCACTGCCCTCACCCATAGGGCCAATGACTGCTTCCTTTCCAGACCGAAGCCAGCCTTCTACAGTCAGGCTGGCACCAGCTCCACTGACGCCTTAGCCGACGACTCCACAGCTGTTGTTGCCTCAGCCCCTGCTATAGCTGCCACCTGCGGGATCTCTGACTAATCAGCAGCAGGAGCCGGGTGGGCCACCGGCTCCTCAGCCAACATACCCTTACCTACAGTCGCAGTAGACTTATTCTCTGGTCTGCACCCTACTTCCAGCAGTGGATTACAACACTCTTTTCTCCACCTGGTGGTCCTTCATCCAAAACAAGGACAGGCCACCCCGGAGGCTGTCTCCCCGGGACCTCTCTGCCTCGGGACCCAGACTGAGTGGGACCCAACTGCCCCCGTATCATGAGGTCCTCCAGGGGGTGCTCTGACATTGGCTGTAGCCCATGTATGGAGGGTCGTCATCGCCTGACGCCAGTCTTAGCGAGTATGCTGGGGATGACTCTTCCTCTTTGGAGTCTTCTCAGGGCTCTGAGAATTTCTCAGAAGAGCAGGATCAGCATAAGGAGACCCCTAAATTCCCTCCAGATGATCCTATGTTCCTAGAAATTATGCATCGTATCCAGTCCCTTATGGGATGGGAGCTGGAAGAACTGGACCCAGATCTTCACCATTTGGTTTTTATGGAAGAAGGATACTCTTCCCTTGGTGAGATCTCTCCTAATTGACTCCAACGAGGATGTCCCCAGTACGGTGTGGAATCACCCCACTACCACTCCGCCTTTACCTAAGTAGGCAGACTGCCTCTACCACGCACCAGTTGGCAAGCTTTTCTTTGAGGACCACACCAAGATGGACTCTGTGGTCATGAATATGGCCCACGACCACACTAAGAGGCCCAAACACCTTAGTACCCATTTTCCTAGCCAGGAGTCCAGGCAGCTTGACCAATGGGGTAAATGCATGTGTGCGTCTACCACACTTGCTCTTGGGGCCATGAACTATTTGGCCCATATGGTCCAGTACCAGAACACCCTCTAGAACTAGGCGAGGGATCTGGTACAGACTTTTCCTGGGGACACTACTAAAATTCAACTCATCCAGCTGTTGAAGTCAGGCTCAGATGTTGGCACTCACATACTGAGGGCGGCATACAATGCTTTTGATGCCTCTGTGCGTGGCATGGCAACAGGGGTCTGCTTTCATAGCCATTCATAGCTTTGAGTGTCTGGCTTTGATCCTGATGTTCAGGCCAGCATCTTAGATGTCCCCTTTAGGGGCTCGGTACTGTTTGGGGGTGATGCTCAGGAAATCGTTTCCCATCTCCAGGAGTCTGGTAAGGCCCTCGGGTCAGTCCATTCAGTCTGCTGTTCTCAACCTCTGATGAACCAACATCAGTCCTTTCATCGCACCTCTTGTCAGCCACCAGAGGTCAGCAGTCAAAAGGCCTCCCTCAAGCTCAAGGCTACTATCCCACCAGCAGCGGCTGCCTCTAGGGCCCCCCAAACACCCACAGCTGCTCTACAAACCCCAGAATCCACCGCCTGACCCCTTGCTCGACCCCCCCCTTCCAGCTGAGGTCCTGGGGGAGGTGGTCGGGGTCAGTTCTCCCTTTACCTAGATGAGTGGCGAGCAGTGACCACGCACCAGTGGGTGCTCCAGCTCATAGAACACGGGCACACCACAAAATTTCTAGAACCTCCTCCAGAGCACCCTCCCTTGCCCTCCCATTATCCATTGGCCCACCTCTCCCTCATTTGGGAAGAGATGCAGACTAGAGGGCCATAGAGCCCATCCCTCTGGCTCAAAGAGGAAGGGGGTTTTACTCCCATTTTTTCCTCATCCCCAAGAAGACAGAGGATCTGAGGCTGATCCTGGACCTCAGCCACCTGAACCTGTACATAGAATGCAAGCACTTCAGGATGGTTATCCTCCAAAAGCTGTTGCCCCTCCTTCACCAGGTGGACTGGCTCTGCTCCCTGGACATGTAGGATGCCTATCTCCATGTCCAGGTTTTCCCAGCCCACTGCCGTTTCCTCCACTTCTGCTTCCAGGGGGACCATTTTCAGTTCTGGGCCCTCCCTTCTGGTCTTTTTTCAGCAACTCAGGTTTTTAAGAAAGTGCTTAGTGGTGGTGGCCGCAGCTCTGAGTAGACGGGGGTTCTGTGTGTTCCCTACCTGAACGATTGGCTGCTTGCAGCCCCCTCCAGGATCTCCTTATTCGGACCGGGGACTGCACCATTCAGCTCTTCCAGGCCCTGGGGATCACAGTCAGTCTGCCAAAGTCTTGCCTCTCCCCATGTCAGCACCTTCTGTATATTGGGGTGGTTCTGGACTCCTCCCAGGGCAGGGCCTTCCTGCCAGAGGACAGAGCAGAACATCTGACAGAGCAGGCCTGTGTCAACTCCTCCAGTCAACAGATCCCTGCCAGGGTATTCCTATGCTTGTTAGAGCACATGGCAGTAGCCATAGCCATGGTTCCTCTGGCCCATCTACGTATGAGGGTTCCCCAGCAGACCCTTCGAGTCCTATGGGGCCAACGCACGGAAGACATGGATCAGCCGGTCATAGTTTACGACCTGGTGAGGAGGACTTTTTTGAGTGGTGGCAGAACCCTGCCAATCTGCTGAGAGGGGTCCCCTTTTGGACTGTGCCCCCTCAACAGATCCTCACAATGGATACCTTGGGTTTCAACTGGGGTGCTCACTTCGCCAACCACCAGATCCAGGGGATCTGATCAGAGCAGAGTCTCCACACAACATGCTGGAGATACCTGCAGTGCTTTACGCCTTGCAGGCCTTCAAGGCCCTCATACTTTCCAGTCCACTGCTGCTGCAGATGGACAACATGTGCGTGGTGTACTACATCAACAAACAGGGAGGCACTCACTCATACCCCCTTTGTCGGGAAGTGATGAGAGTCTGGTACTGGGCCATAGAGCACGGCCTGGAGCCTTCGTCGTTCCATGTTCCAGGTGTCCAAACATCCTGGCCAACAGTCTCAGCCGGTCCAGTTCAAGGATGCATGAGTGGTAATTTCTGTTCTTAGTGGTCGAAGATCTCTTCAATGGGTGGGGTCTCACAGAGTGGGACCTTTTTGTGTCCCCACTCAGTGCAAAACTGACGCTTTCCTGCTTGCTTAATCTTGGGCCTGGAATTTTTTGGTGTGACGCATTGTCCCTCTTCTGGACGGGGAGGTTTGTGTATGCCTTTCATCCCTTTCCGCTCCTGCAGAGGGTTCTGATCAAGCTTGAGTCAGAGGGGGCAGAGATGATCCCCATAGCCCTCTTTTTGCCATGTCAGATTTAGCTCACCTTGCTGCAGCAGCTGGTGGTGGAAGCTCCAGTACCCTTTCCACTGTGTACCAGCTTGCTGTTCCAGGAACAGGGCATCCTAGTCCATCCAGACCTCAAGTCACTTCATCTACAAGCGTGGCTCTTGCAGACTTAGCTATCGCCCGCTTTGGGGTCTCCTCTAGGGTCGCTGATGTTCTGGTGGCTGCTAGAAAGCCTTCCAGTAGAACCACCTAGGCCTTAAAGTGTAAGCGATTCTCTCTGTGAGCTGCTGCTCATCACCTGGATCCCTTCACCTGCCCGGTGAATCTGATTCTGGAGTACCTGCTTTCCCTTTTGGACTCAGGCTTGGGGGTACTCCTTCCTTAAGGTGCACCTTTCTGCCATCTCTGTGTACCATGCATCTATTGAGGGCAAATCCGTTGCCCAGCTGGAGGTGTCCCTCACGTTCTTGTGGGTGTCCTGCATTTGAAGCCTCCCATTCAGGATCCTGCCTCTCCATGGGACCTTCTTTTCATGTTTTAAAAACTCATTTTGCCTCCCTTTGAGCTGGCTGCAAGTTGCGAGACACGCTTTCTATCATAGAAAGCACTCTTTTTTTAGCTGCCGTCACTTCTGCTTGGAGGATTTCTGAGCTTCAGTCTCTGATGTGTAAAAATTAGCCCTATTTGGTTTTTCACAAAGACAGTGTGTCTTTGTGCACTAATTCTAAGTTTTTGCCTAAGGTGGTGTCTGAGTATACTTTAAATCAATCCACCCACCTGCCAGTTTATTTCTTTGAATATTCTAATCAGGGGGAGGCCTTACTCCATACTTTGGATGTCCATAGGGTGCTGAGGTATTATACCCATTGCACCAAGTATGTTTGAAAATCTGACTAGTTGTTTGTTTTATTTGCTCCCGAGAGAGGGAGCACCTGTTTCAAAACAGTGTTTGTCTAAGTGGTTGGCTGATTGCATTGTTTATTGCTACCGCAAGTACAACAAGCCCCTGCCCAGAGCGGTTTAAGGTCACTCCACCAGAGGTATGCCTGTCTCCACAGCTTGCTTCAAGAATGTGTCTGCTGCAGACATCTGTGCAGATGCTACCTGGAGCTCTGTCCACACTTTTATTAGGCAGTACAGTCTGTACATAGCTTCTAGGCACAGAGCCAATTTCTGCCTTGCAGTCCTTCAGGGCCTTCTCTCTTGAGCTCTGTGCTGATGCCTACTGCCTCCTCCCTGCTGTCTTTCTGGTTAGTTCCGGTACTGCTTGGGACTCAGTCCTACCAGTGTTGGTCTGCTGCAAGATCCCCCTCAAAGTAAGATAATATAGTTAAGTAAGAACTTAACGTAATGGTAGATCTTCGAGAGGGGCTCTTGCAACAGGCCATTTTCCTTCCCTCCCTCCTTTCTTCCCTATTAGCTTCTTTTCCATTGCATTTCTTCTGCTTATGCTTTTATTTATTCTTGGCTTTAAGTAACTGCCTCAGTTCTCCGTTTTGCCACCTGTTCGGGGTCTGCAGCGGGAGAAATGAAGTAAATGTGGGGGGCTGCCCTTTTCTAGGATAGGCGGATATCAGGGAGCAGTGGAGGCCAAAACAGTTGGGGCTTTTAAGAATGCTTGGGATAATTACAGAGGCATCATAACGCTGCGTAGCAGTTAAGGGAGGCACACTAGATGGATCTTATGATCTTATTTCGAGATACAGCTCTTGCAATAGGTTACACCATAAGGACTGAAGCCGTACGGCGACAGGACCCCATGGAAAACTTCTAGCTAGCTATATACAGTGGGGGACCACACCTGACATTGGCCCTGCCACCGACATTCCATGCATCATGACAGCAAGAGCTGTTCTCGAAGATCTGCTGTTACGGTAAGTTCTTGCATAACTGTACTGTCCCCTTCTGCCGTCACTTTCTATGTATCTGGACATGGGATTTTTTTACAGGAAATGCATTTTCCAGAGTATATATTAGATGATGAGAAGATCAGGTAGCAGTTATTATGGGACAGGCCATGCAATGCAAGCAGGTATGTGTCTGTCTTTAATGAAGTTGGAGCTAAAAGCAGGGGAGGGAGGGAACCAACAGAGCTACGGGGGGGGGGGTTCATGGGCAACAATAGTATGAGCATCTGTTCAATACATAGTGAAATTATGATATAAAGAGGAGTCATTGCCAGGTCTGTGAGAGCCATGAAGTCTGGGCAAGTTGGGCAATATGAGTCAGGCAAATTAGGTAGGTGTACAGAGGGGTATTATGGGGTGGGCATTAAGCTAAGTTGGGACTGTCACAAACCCACTCAGCTGGTCAGCCTTCTACTCCCAAAGTGCCAACCTCCGAGCGCAGTCTTGTGAACAGTTAACAGAAATAGGGTAATCCTTCTGGTCTGTTTTGTGGGTTCGGATCAACCTTTAGTCTCAAGTCTTGGAGGGATTAAAACTGTGAACCTCTTGTTAGCATACCCAATGTACAGGCTCAGATAATTCTGTCTTCAGGGGGCCAGATATCTTTGCCTATGGGCACCTAACCAGGTGTACAGAAATGAACCCTTAAAAACTGACAAACCAAGTAGGCTTTAAAAATAGAGTTTACTAAAATAGATAAAAATATGTAAAGTAAATACAGGACCATACAGTATATCACAAAACATACAAGTCACCTAAAACAGGTTTTAACAGTGCAATTCCTACTACAGTACTTAGATTTGTCTCTCTCTCTCTAAATACCTGCTTAAAGTGCTCACACATATTTCTTTGTCAGAGTCTAGATAGAAGTGTCTCTGAAGTAAAACAGAATAATGTTTAAAAGCTGGTTTTCCCCACCTATTTGCATGAGGTCACCTAGCTCCTCCCTGTCAGAATATATAACAAAAATATATCTATATAAAAACAGGATGACTTTTCCAAGTATTAAATTCTGCAACCTCGGCATAACTCATGTTCTTCAGATGACTCTCTTTGATCTTTAGCTGCATCCTCTCTCACACAGGCATCAAAGGAACATTTACAACTTTGCACCCGTGTGTAATAACCTGGGCTTTCCCTCCAAACGTCATAAAATGGATATGATCTATGTTGGCATCTGGCAAGCTACAATTAGCCACCTAAACAGGATATCCTCAACTCAAGCCTCTTCCAGCCTGTAATTATCTAATGGCTAGACTGGGATGTCAACATACCAGGATACACAATCTACAGGAGGGACAGGGAGGGTAAAAGAGGAGGAGGAGTAGCTCTCTATGTAAAGGAAAGGATCAAGGCAACAGAACTAAAAAGTAACAGGAAGCAGATCAGGCACTTTGGGTCACCCTGGAGACAGGAAATGGCACCACAATCCGCATGGGGGTTGTATACAGACCCCCATCTCAGGGGAAGGGAATGGACAAGGAAATGATAGAAGGCTTTCTTAGAATGGCAGAAAAAGGGGAGATATTGTTGATGGGGGACCTGAATATGCCAGATGTTAACTGGAACACCTTTGCTGCAGTCACATCCAAGAGCAGGGTCATTCTTGATGCCCTACAGGGGCATGCCTCAGACAGCTAGTATTGGAACCCACTTTCGGGAGACAATCTTAGACCTGTGGTACTCTCAAATGGGGACGAAGAAAGAATCTCAGATTTAGAAGTGGGTAGCCATCTGCAGACAAGCGACCACCAAACAGTGTGGTTCACGATAAACACAGCCATACAGTCAAGCCATACAAAAGCAAGAGTACTGGAATTTAGGAGGGCTGACTTTGGGGAAAATGAGAGTGCGCCTCAGAAAAGCTCTAGCAAACAGGCAAGAAAGAGGAGTGGAGGAATAATGGGGAGTGATCAAACAGCCATCACAGAGGTAACAAGTCTTTGTGTAAAGCAAATCAATAAAACACAACGAAGGAAAAAAACGCTATGGTTCTCAAAAGAGGTGGCAGGGAAGGTTAAGGAGAAAGGACAGCATTCAGGAAATATAAGGAAACACAGAAGGAGCAGGACAGAGAACGTTATCAGTTAAAGCAGAGAGGCTGGAAGGCAGTCAGAATAGCAAAGGCCCAAACTGAGGAAAGGATAGCCAATTCTGTTAAGAAGGGGATAAGACCTTTATAGGTACATTAGGAGCAAAGAAGACCAAGAGGGATACTGAAGCTTAATAAAGGGAGGAATGTGGGAGGTGACAGTGAAAAGCAGGATACTGAACCTAATATTTCGCTCAGTATTCACAAAGGAAGAGGAGGGGGAGTTACCTAAACCAAACAAGAGAAACACTCTGAAGACGGGGGTCGATACCAGTCCATTTACAGAAGAAATGGTTCTGAAAGAACTAATAAAATTGAAGGTGGACAAAGCAATGGGGCCTGATGGGATTCACCCAAGAATTCTAAAAGAACTAAGGGTAGAACTAGTGACACCACTGACTACTCTCTTTAACAAATCATGGGAGGATGGGGTGGTACCCGAGGACTGGAGGAGGGCAGATGTGATTCCTCTTCACAAAAGTGGGAGCAGGACAGAGGCAGGAAACTACAGACCAGTTAGTTTGACCTCAGTGGTAGGGAAAATAATGGAATCACTTCTGAAGGAAAGAATTGTTGAGTACCTAAAGGCCAGTGGGGCACAGGACCCAAGGCAGGATGGATTCAGATGGGAAGGTCATGTCAGGCAATCTAATAGATTTCTTTGACTGGGTGACCAAAGTAGTAGACCAGGGAGGGGCTGTGGACATGGCCTACCTAGATTTTTAGCAGGCATTTGATACAGTCCCACATAAAGATTAATACACTAGATAGCCAGCCTTGGAGTGGGTCCCAAGGTGGTAGCCTGGAACAAAATTGGCTAGACAACAGGACGCAAAGGGTAGTAGTAAATGGAGTACACACAGTGAAGAAAGGAGGGGTTACTAGTGAATTTTACATGAGGTTCAGTACTGGGACCAGTCCTTTTAATGTCTTTAGTGTACATTGCAGAGGAACTGGAAGGAAAAGTATGTCTCTTTGCAGATGACACAAAGATCTGCAACAGGGTTGATACACGAGATGGAGTGGAAAGGATGAGAAGGGACTTGGCAAGGTTGGAGGAATGGTCAAATGTATGGCAGCTCAGATTCAATGCAAAGAAGTGCAAGATAATGCACATGGGAAACAAAAACCCAGGGAAGCGTACACAATGGGGGGTGAGATACTGACAACAGTAAAAATAGAAAGGGACCTGGGGGTAATTATTTCAGATGACCTAAAGGTGGGCAAGCAATGTGAGAAGGCAGTAAGGAAGGCTGGGGGGATACTGGGATGCATATTAAGAGGCATCACCAGTAGAAAACAGGAAGTTATTATCCTCTGTACAGACAGTTGGTGAGACCCCATCTGGAGTACTGTGTGCAGTTCTGGAGACCCCATCTCCGCAAAGACATAGACTGAGTGGAGACTGTCCAGAGGAGGGCAACCAAAATGGTGCAGGGTCTGCACCAGAAGACATACGAAGAAAGACTAAAGGAGCTTAATATGTATACCCTTGAGGAAAGAAGGGCGAGAGGGGACATGATAGAAACCTTCAAGTACCTCAAGGGAATTAACAAAGTCCAAGAGGGTAGCATCTTCCAGAAAAAGAGATGTGCAAGAACAAGGGGGCACAATTTGAAGATAGAGGGGGGACAGCTCAGAGGTAATGTGAGGAAGTATTTTTTCACTGAGAGGGTTGTAGATGCATGGAACAGCCTCCCTGAGGAGGTCGTGGAGTCAAGAACAGTGGGGGACTTCAAGAATGCATGGGACAGGCATAAGGCAGTCCTAGTGGGGCGTAGGAGGAAGTAAGCTGTTGGTTAACTAGGATCTGCAGCTTATCTGTTAGGTAGGAAAATGGGCAGACTAGGTGGGCCAAGCGGTCCTTATCTGCCGTCAAATTCTGTGTTTCTATGTTTCTTTCATCTTTCAGCTGAGACCTCGGGGGGGGGGTGAGCGAGGTCACTCCAAGAGCACCAGATTTCTCAGCATCTCTCATGACAGACAGTCCATAACACATTTTTATATTACAAAAATGATACAGTGATCAGAACCAGCTGTCCAAGTTACACAGGGAGTACTTTTTTTTTTTGAAATTGTGATTTTTATTATATCTTATATCAACAGGGACAACAAGATACACAAAAGGTTACAAAAAGAAATGAGTTTTACACAGTTTATAAGTTTAACACAAAATAAAAAGAGCAATCATTCCAGTACATTTAATAGTTCTTTAGAATAAAATAGGTAATTAAGTCCAAGTTTCTGTAGCGGCTCGGTCAGTGGCTGTAACCTAGATTGCTCAGGAACAATATACAGTAAAAACCTTGAACAACAGAGTGGCAGTCAACATATAACCAGCAGAACAAGCCCCCCCTCCCATGCAGCGTAATCCAGGGGTTAAGTATGGGTACCTCACCAGTGAAGGACCAGGTAAGAATACAACTACAACTGTGGGAGTGCCCACTCGTTTTGCAAGCAGGGACTCAGGGCTCGTGTCCCTATGCCAATTGGCCAAGTGCTGGAGAGGCACCCACTTTGCCACCCAGAAATTCAAAAAAATGGTTACCATCGGGTCTTATGAGACTCAGGTGTTAGGCACAAATTGGCTATAAGCCTCTCCATACTTTTAATTTGGTGGCAGCCAGTCAGCCATTGCTCCTCATCAGGAGGGTTTTCTGAGTGCCGGAGCCTTGTAATAGCTTTCTGGGCTGCGGCTAATAAAATTGGGAATAAATATCTAGCTTTAAGTTCCCTTAACCCTCGGGATGGGCTCCCCCAACAGTAAATAGTGGGGGTGCCTGGGGATCTGCACCTGTAGAATCAAACTCATCTGTTCACAAATTTTGCTCCAGAAACCATTCTATGTTCAGGGAACCCACCAACCCACAGCCCCACCAGCATTTGTCTGAGTGGGTTTTCCCATAGTGTTTGGTCACCACAGGTGTTCTAAAGTGTCTTGTGAGTACTTGCCAGCAGAATTCCCACCATGAGGGTGAAGCTGTAGTTTTGTCTGCCAACCTCTAAATCACATCCCATTGAATAATACCCTCTTCCTGATTTAGTTCCACTTCCCAAAGCTTCTGAATTCTAGATCTGCTGTCTGAGAGGTCAGCTACCCCTGCCATATTAAGCTTAAGAGATCAGATGTTTTTTTGTGGTGAGCCATTAGTCAACTCCATGAGGAGATCTAGCAGGAGCTGTGCTTCATGGGGTTTCACATAGCCCCTCCAAGTCCCCATCTGAAGGAAGTGCCTGATTTTCAAATAGCCATAAAAGTCATTTGGAGGGATATTGAACTCCTGTTGGATTTGGGAAAAGCTTTTTAGCATTTCCCCCATAAACAACTGTGAGAAGTGGCGTAGCCCCATGCTCTCCCAACGTGTAAACACTCGACTTTCCCTCCCAGGTAGGAAGTCTACCTATCTATAATCCTACCATATAACTGAACTGTAGACTATAACTTCCTCTCCCTTATGGCCTGTGTCAATGATTTTACTAAGGTTTTAAACCAGGGGTTAGGTAGCACCTGCAGTGACCTGGAATTACTATTGTTGAATTGAATCAATTTTAGAGTGCCTGGTCTCATAAGATCGAGTTCCATTTTGGCCCAACTTTGTTCCTCGTCTGAAGCATTGTATGCCGCCAGATACTGTAGCTGAGCCGCTCTGTAATAGCCCTTTAAAGCTGGAACACCCAGTCCTCCCTTTCCCTTAGCCATCTTAAGTAAGGACCAACTCAGTCTCGGCCTTTTCCCTACCCAGATGAATTCCTTTTAAAGCTTTTGGGTGTCTGTCCAGAACTTCCTTGGGATGCAGAGGGGGACCGAGTCAAACAGGAAGAGCATTTTCGGGAGGATATTCATTCTCACCGATTCTACCCGACTCGTAATCGATAATGGAAGGGCCACCCATCTATCGCAGTTCTTTCTTACAGCCTCTAATAAGTTAAGGTGATTGAGTTGGTACAGTTTGCTTATATCAGTAGGGATGCAGATCCCCAAATAGCGAAAGCTTGTGGTGGACCACCTTAGATTGGTTAGCGTCTTAACAACTGGGGGGGACAGGGTCACTAATGGAGATTATTTCAGACTTGTTTTCGTTAATTTTAAAGCCTGAGATGTGACCGAATTCCTTCAGAAGGGTCATTGCTGTGGGTAGTGATGTGTCTGGGTTCTATAAATAAAGAAGGGTGTCATCCGCATACAAGGAGATGCGATTGTCTAAAGAGCCTACTTTAATGTCTGTAATACTTGAGTGAGACCGAAAAGCCTCTGCCAGGGGCTCTAGACTCAGGGCGAATAAAAGGGGTGAGAGGGGGAAGCCCTGTCTAGTCCCCCTCCTGATGGGGAGTGAATGCGAAAATACCCTGTTTAACCGCACTTGAGCAGAGGGACTGGTATATAGGGCAGACACCCAAGCCTGGAATTTGGGACCGAAATTAAATTTCTTAAGCACCTCTCTGAGATACCGCCACTCAAGGCAGTCGAAGGTCTTTTCCACATCTAATGTAATTACTACTGCTTGGGCTCCTTGTACTCTTTTCTGGGTGTGTGCCATAGCAGTAAGCAGTTTTCTGACGTTGTCATGAAGATGTCTTCCAGGCATGAACCCTGCTTGGTCGGTATGGACCAATTGGGTTACCACCCCCTGAAGCCTGTTTACCACCATGCTGGCAAAAATCTTGACATCAAGCTTTAGGAGCAAAATAAGGCTGTAAATACCGCATGAAGTGGTGTCTTTGCCCTATTTTGGGATTACAGATATCAGGGCACACGCCCAGGTGTCCGGGGCCTCTGAATGATTGTGTGCTACGTTGCAGATCTGTAGCAGCAGGGGAGATAGATCGGCCTGAAATTTCTGGTAATATTCTGCAATGAAGCCATCTGGGCCTGGTGCTTTTTTGTGTTTGAGAGTCTTAATAACCTCAGCAAGGTCTGCGAGAATGGGCAGTCCAACTCCTTCTCAAGCCCCAAAGAGAGCTTGGGTAGTTTTAATCTGTCCAGAAAGTTCTTAATTCTCTCTGTCTGACCAGTACAGGATTCCAAGGTGTATAATTCCTCAAAAAACTTACTAAAACAATCCGCTGTTTGGCAGGGTTTTGTTACCAGTCGGTCCAGATGTTTAGTCTTTCACCCCAGAAATATACCTCTCAGCTGCTTGTTTTCTGAGCCTAAATGCCAATAGTTTACCAGCCCTGTTACCGCCTTCATAATAATTTTGTGCTGTAAACCTAAGAGAATTCTCTGTTCCAACTGTGAGGTGCTGCTGCAGTTGTTCTCTGGTTAATCTAAGGTCCTTTAACAAACTAGTTGAGCCTCTCTTCTTATGCAGATCTTCCAGTTCTTTAATCTTCTGCTCTAGGATATCCTGTTTCTGCTGTTGGGCCTTCTTTTTTTGAGCCACATATGAAATGGCTTCCCCTCGTACTATAGCCTTTAGGCCATCCCTCAGAAATTTCACCTGTGAGACAGTCCGTGTTTTCTTTAATGAAGTTTGTTATGACCTCTTTCATTTTTAAAGTAAACGCCTCTTCCTTGAGGAACCCTGCATTAAGGCGCCATATAGATTGTTTGTTCAGTGGTCCCAGATTGAAAGTCAAACTGGCCTTAGCGTGGTTTGATAGACAAATGGGGTAAATTTGCTTATCCTTAATTGTCCCAGCCCAAGATTTTTGTATGTAGAACCTGTCAATACGAGAATAGGAGTTTTGGGCATGGGAAAAAAAAGTGAAATCTTTACTCGAGGATATTGATCTCTCTAAGTTATCTCACGGGAAGGATACAAAAAGTCAAAGCTGAATGCCTACTATCTGCCCCCCCTTCCAATTGCCAGAGGTCCCTCAAGGCTCCATCCTAGGACCAATCCTTTTTTCCCTGTACATCAACAACCTTGACTCCCACATAAAGAACTCTAGCATACATTTCTTTGCGGACGATACAGTTTTGTATGCATCAGGCTCATCCTTAACTGAAGCCAGGGAAGCACTCCAATCTGACTTTATCCAGTTAGAAAGCAACCTCATTAATGCCAGCCTTCTCTCAAGCTTTCCTTCAACGACCACATCGAGGATCTGTCAGAGAGGCTTAAAGCACTCTTGGGTTTCTTCTTTAGAAATAGGACCCTCTTTTCTTCTGCAACCCGCAAAAGACTTGTCCAAGCAACATTCCTTCCCTTGCTTGACTACGGAGACATTATCTTTCAAACAACGTGAAGTCTTCCTGTATTCTGACATATGCAGTTAGGTCCTGCCTTTCAACTGCCTCGGAGAACAAAGAGTTAAACTTTCCATGGCCAGCATTGAATGTTCACCACGAGCTCAGTTGAAGCCCCTGTCTGCTGTTGTTTAAACTGCAACCGTCAGATTCTTTACTCCGCCTCACTGAACAGTCGTTCCGGAGATTTCTCCTTTGCTCGGTTCAAAAAAGTTATTTGAAGTGTTGTTTTTTTGGTCGGTGTCTATCGAATTGCTGTTTCCGCTCAGTCGGTTCAAGTCTCTGTCTGTGGTACCGTGAGTACTAGATAGGTTTTCTGTTTAGTTTCTGTGTGGAACTTGTAAATTGTGGATCGATTCGACTGAACCGATCAGTTTGAGGTAAAAAAAAAAAAGTTTGTGCTTGATTTAGAGTGTGGTAACCAGTCCGTATCGGTTCTAAAAAAAAATAAAAAAAAAAGGATTTTATTGCGTTTTTTTCCAAGACCCGTGACAGGGTCGGGAACCGATAGGGGGAGTCTTGCCTGGCGGATTGACGAAAAAAGGTTAAGTTTTGGATAGGATTGGCCATGTCTGAGAAACCCAAAAAACGGGCCCACTCGGTTTCAACACTGCAGTGTGTGGGGAAGTCTTTGCCAAGACTGATCCACACACCACGTGTGTTTATCATCTAGGGTTTGACCGCCTCGATTCAGACTGCCATATTTGTAAGAATTTACCCAAATCTACCCTGGAAAAGAGATTAGGTAGACTGAGGGAAAGGGAGGGCCAGAAGTCCACTGACCCGGATGGCTAGCCTGGTTTGGTTCTGACTGAACCAGAAGGAGTGCCCTCTGACCAAGGCGATACTTCTTCGGGCAAAAGGAGAGCCGATTTTGAGGAGTCAGTTCTGGTGAAAAGGAAGAGAAAAGATAAATCATCCGGTTCGAACCCAGAAATTCATACTCCGACCGTCGATGGAATAGCCAAGGTGATGAGGATAGTGCAATCGCTTACTTCGGTTCCGACCGAACCAGCACCATCTGGCAGGGGTTCGGTTCGGTCGGTTCCCCCGGTTCCGGATTATACTTTGGAAGAATTTTATGAACTGGAGGAGGAGGAGGAAGGAGAGTATGAGGCGGATTATGGTGAGTATGAAAGTCTGGATGTGCCTATTGACCCGGACATCTCCCCAGACAGACCTTCAGGTGTTTCTCCTCCTAGGATTTCTGAGTCCCCTTCTCACTATATGTTATACAAAAAAAGTGGCTGAGACCCTCCAGCTTCCTGTGGAGGAAGCAGCAGAGGATCATGAGGAGCCTGATTTTGTTGAGATGATGGCCATCCCAGTGTCCAGGAGACTGTCTATTCCCCTCCACAAATCCTTTGGGAAACAGACACACAAAATTCTTAAGTCTCCTAATTCTATACCTCCTGTGGACAGACGAATGGACAAGAGGTACACTCTGTCGGGCTCAGACACTGAGTTCCTTTTCCAGCAGTGCAGCCATGTTGGGGTAGTGCAGGCTGCTGCCTGTGATAAGGCAACTATCCCCTTGGCATCACACACCCCAGACAAGGACTCCAGGAAGATTGATGCCATGGCAAAGAAACAATACATGGCAGCATCTTTGGGATTCAGGCAGGCTAACTATATGGCCTGTACAGCTAGATATCAGAAGTCCAGGTGGGAAACTGTGCTGGCTCTGGCTAAACGGGCCCCTGACCAGCTTGCCAGGGAGCTGGAGCAGGTGGCTGCAGAAGGGGTTGAGGCATCTAAAGTACAGTTTCATGCTGCTGTGGACTGCAGTGATGTTTCATCAAGAGTCATGGCTACATCTGTGGCTCTTCGGAGGATGGCTTGGCTCAGATGTACTAGCCTCTCACAGGATACCCAGGCTGAGGCCATGGATTTTTCTGTAATTGGTAATTTTCTGTTTAGGGAGCAGACAGAGAACTACATGAACAAGATGGATGAGTACAGGACCACTTACAGGAGTGCTCAGGCCAAAGAAAGGCAAGCAACTCCTCAAAGGCAGCAGTCCAGGGGCAGGCCTTTCCAGAGGCCTTTTTACCAAGCTGAGGCCTCCTCTTCTTTCTCTGAGGGGGTTCTTTAGAGGGAGATGCAGACGAGGGATGAGCAGGTCTGCATCCATCCCTCAGCCTAAAGCCCCTGCCAAGCAGACACCCTGATGGGTCTACCCGGGCCGATTCTCCCATACCAGTAGGGGGCAGGCTGGCTTACATTGTCCAGGACTGGAAGTCTCTAACATCAGACAAATGGGTCCTGGAAGTAGTAAGCCAGGGGCTGGTTCTCAGCTTCAAAAAATTTCCCAAGATGAGAACCAGATCCTTTCCAGTGCGAATCTCTCAGAGACCCTTGCCGTAGAGGCAGAGGTTTCTTCTCTCCTAGCTCTCAGAGCTATAGAGAGGGTTCCCATCCTACACAAGGGCAAAGGATTGTACTCCAGGTACTTCCTAACCCCCAAAAAGACAGGAGAATGGCGGCCCATCCTGGACCTAAGATATCTGAACAAACATCTTTTAAAGCCAAAGGTCAAAATGGTGACTCTGGGAATTATCCTTCCCTCTCTAAGGCCAGGGGATTGGCTAGCCTCCCTGGACCTTAAAGATGCCTACTTTCACATTCCCATTAGGTGCTCCCACAGAAAGTACCTCAGGTTTGAGTTGCCCTCAGGCCACTATCAATTCAGAGCAATGACCTTTGGCCTAACATCAGCCCCAAGGGTTTTCACAAAGTGCCTGACAGTACTGGTTGCTTTCCTAAGGAGAAAAAAAGATCTCTATCTTCCCATACTTGGACGACTGGCTCATAGTACGTCAGTCTTCAGACCAAGTCAAGTCACATTTGCAAGTGACCCAGCAAGTGCTCACTTCCTTAGGATTTCTTCTCAACCTTCCAAAGTCAGTTCTCGAACCAGTACAGCTCCTCACCTTCATAGGTGCAGAGCTGGATACAGTAAAGGCAAGAGCCTTCCTTCTCCTGGAAAGGACAAGGACCCTCATGGAACTGGCCTCTTCATTCACCCTTCAGGTGTCTCGACCAGCAAGGCATTTCCTTCAGCTTCTGGGCCACATGGCAGCTTCCACAGCAGTGGTCCAAGGAGCAAGATTCCAGACGAGGGACATTCAGTTCCACTTAAGAGCCGTCTGGTCCCAAAGAAAGGATTCCCTTACCAAACATGTCCCAGTGACTCGAACCCTGATCCAGGCCTTGCAATGGCGGCAGGATCAGGACAGTTTGAGACAAGGGGTTCCTTTTGTCACTCAGTCTCATTCAGTGATACTCACCACAGATGCTTCCCTGCTGGGCTGGGGAGCCCATCTGGGGGATCTTACCACCCAGGGACTGTGGTCACCTCAGGAATCTCTGCTTCACATCAGTCTCTTGGAACTCAGAGCAGTGTTTCTGGCACTGCAAGCTTTTTCCAAATCTGTACAGAACAAGGTGGTCCAGGTCAGAACAGACACCACCACCACCATGTGGTACATCAACAAGCAGGGAGGCACTCGGTCTATGGCCTTGTGCACAGAAGCAATGAAGTTGTAGTCCCTGGCCTATTCCCTGCAAACCTCTCTGATAGCAGTTCACCTCCCAGGGAAGGACAGTGTCCTAGCAGATGCTCTGAGCAGAATATCCCAGGGCCATCATGAATGGACCCAAGATCCTCTAGTTTTGAAAGTGATTTTCTCAAGATGGGGCACTCCAGAGATGGATCTTTTTGCAAACCCAGACAATCACCAACTTCTTCTCTTTTGTTGCAGACCCCCAGTCTTGGGCTCGGTCCCCCTGGATGCTCTGATTCTGAACTGGGAAGGGAAATTTCTGTATGCTTTCCCCCCCTTCCCTCTCCTGTTCAAGGTGTTAGTCAAAATAAGGTCACAACCATGCAAAGTGATTCTGATTGCTCCAGACTGGGCCAGACAACCCTGGTATCCCCTGCTGCTGTCCCTAGCAGTCCACCTTCCCCTGTCTCTTCCCAGGAATTACAAACTGTTGACATCCTCTCAGGGGAGGATTTGCTACCCGAATCTTCAGTCTCTCAATCTCAAGGCATGGCTCTTGAAGAGTTAGAGTTTGCAGATCTGCATCTTTCCCAAGGGGTTCTGGATATCCTGAAGGCTTCTTGAAAGCCTTCCACCAGAAAGACTTACAACTCCAAATGGAAAAGATTCAGCATTTGGTGTTCTAAGAAGAATATTTCTCCAGACTCTGCTGAGTTGCCTACAGTTCTGGACTATATGGTCCATCTTAATGGCCTAGGCCTCAGACCAGCTACCCTTAAAGTACACTTAGCAGCTGTTTCTGCTTTCTTGTCAGTAGGCAAGCCTTCCTCTCTATCATCCCATCCTGTGTTTTGTAAGTTTTTCAAGGGATTGCTTCACACCAATCCTCCCTTTAGGGATCCTGCTCCTACTTGGGACCTTAATGTTTACATTGCTCAGCTTATGCAACCCCCCTTTCAGCCTTTGTCCTCTGCAGAGCTTAAGTACTTGACTTCGAAAACTGTGTTTTTGGTAGCCATTACTTCTGCCAGGTGTATCAGTGAATTGCAAGCTCTGTCAGTGGAATCTGATTTCATCTCTTTCCATAGAGATAAAGTGGTCCTAAGAACTAATAGAAAGTTTTTACCTCAAGTGGTTTCAGATTTCCACCTCAACCATTCTATATCTCTACCTCTACCTGTTTTCTTCACTGACCATTCCTCCTCTGGAGAGAGGAGGCTACACAGCTTGGATGTTAAAAGAGCCCTTAGCTACTACATAGAGCATACCGAGGGTCACAGGTTTGACTCCCTCCAGTTGTTCCTGCGTGGAGAAGTTGGAAGGGCAAGCCTGCCACTAAGAGATCTATTGCCAGGTGGATTGTTTCTTTATACAATTCTGCTGTGAAAACTGGCAGAACTCCACCCTCAGGCCTGAGGGCTCATTCCACTAGAGGTACAGCTGCTTCCCTGGCTGCTGCCAGGGATATTCCTCTCTTAGAAATTTGTCAAGCAGCCACCTGGAAAACAGTCCATACTTTTACCAAGCATTACTTTCTGGATATCCAGGCTAGGAGTGATGCTCGGTTTGGCACAGCAGTACTTCAGAGCCTGTTTCCAAAGTAGGTTCTGTCCCTCCTCCATGGAGGTACTGCTTGGTAGTCTGCATATGTCAGAATACAGCAAGACTTTGTGTTGTTTGAAGAAAAAATTACTCACCTTAGTAATGTTGTTTCTTCTAATGGAGTCTTGCTGTATTCTGACCTCCCCCCCACCTCCCCTCTCAGAACCTAGATTTTGGGATGTGGGTGGGCAGGAGCAGTGCTGGCACCTTAGGGGTGTCCTTTTTTTCACCCTCTTTTAGTTTGGGTGAGTGGTTGTGTTTTGGATGTGTTTTGTCTTTGGGTTTCCTGACTTGAGTCTTCCTTTTGAAACCAAAAACCTTTATATATAGATATAGTTGCCAGTTGGCTAGTATGAGTTTTACAGTTTCCACACAGAACTTCTAGTGAGTATTGCTCGTAAAGATCTGATGGTTGCAGTTTAAACAGCAGCAGACAGGGGCTTCAACCGAGCTCGTGGTGAACATTCCATGCTGGCCATGGAAAGTTTAACTTTTTGTTCTCTGGGGCAGTTGAAAGGCAGGACCTAACTGCATATGTCAGAATACAGCAAGACTCCGTTAGTAGAAACGACACTACTAAGGTGAGTAATTTTTTTCTTTTCTCCTCCCCAACCTTGATCCTATCTAAACTGGACATACTCTATCACCGTGCTTTTCGCTTTATTACTAACTCTGCGTACAGGACCCACCACTGTGATCTTTATGCAGCAGTTGGGTGGACCTCTCTTGCCACCAGACACCTCCTGCATGCTGGCATTTGGACCCTCAAATTACTACTCCACAAACTGCCTGTCTGTTTAACGTCTCTCATACACATCTCACATAGCCTACTCCCTAAGGAAATCTGACCTTATCCTACTAGATGTTCCCAGGACACGTACCACAGCTGGCCAAAGAGCTGTCTCAAACGCCCTCCCAAACATTTGGAACCAACTACAAGCCATGCTGAAGCTAACCAGCATCACATCAATTTAACTCCTACAAAACACTAGCTATCTCTAAATTAAAAGACAAATGTAGGTGCTACTGGGCCCCCAATGCCAAGTCAACTTCCTAGGTACCAACTGGCTCTCTACTTATTGAGCTGAAATGTGTTGCATAATTCACGGCAAGGTTAAAGCTGGAATGTACTGCATATATAGCATAAGGACTTCTATTGTGTATACCTCTTGTATTATATATTTTTTTCTTTGTTGTTCTATATTTTATATCTCCTGTCTGTGTAATTGCGAACTGTATGTGTATGTGCCTCAGGACCTCCTTGTGAATGAGCTTGCTCAACGGAGTCTTTCCTGCAATAAACTTGAACAACTATCGACTATGGCCTCATCATCTACGGTTCTGCTTCCACCACCAACCTCAGGCGCATATCTATGGCTTTGAACAAAGCTTGCCAACTCATCACTGGATCCCATCATCTCACCCATACGTGTGACCTACTCGCCCAAACTGTTTGGCTTCAACTCTTGAGCCGCATCAAGGGTCTAATATGCATAATGGCTAAAAACATTGATGGGCTTTGCTTGCCCAGTTCAAGCTCTGCTACAATCTGCACAGAATCCCGGCCTCACTAGGGGCTCTGAATCTCAATTACTGCATATTCTAAAATGCCGGGCCTCACAGGGACAAAGATCCTTTGCCTACAGAGCTCCCAGCTGGCTAAATGGTCTCACCAGGGACATCTCTTCCCTACCTAAGCTAGGCCTGTTCAAATCTAACTCCACCTATTCCTCTCTGCCTCTAGCTCATGTGACTGTCTTCTCTAACCTGCTGTTCCCTTTTTGGCACTTGTCCCTTCTCATCCACCCCCCATTCTCCCCCTCTACCTTCTCCCCTCCTTTCTCCTCCTCTAACTTGCACTTTCCATTTGCACTTCCTGTATGTTTTGACAATTGTGTCTGGCAGCATCTTCTTCTTGTGTCTCACCAAGTTCTCGTTATCAATGTTATCCCTGTCCTGTGCATGCCCCTAGTACCAACTAATCTGTATATACTCATGTGATGATAAATAACTGTAACCTGTTATCCTGCAATAATTAATGTCCTGCTTGTTTGTTCTCATCCTGATGTGGAACCTTTGTAAAAGAGCCTTGGCTCAAAGGTAATTGTAAACTTAGACTCTAATAAATAAATAGAAACAAACAAATAAATAAATAGAGCGAGGCAACCTTAGAACTAGGCCATACTAAACCTTACAGGCCTTGGTTTAAAACTCAGTGCTACGAATGCATTGAAAACAGTTTGTTCATAGTCACAGGGTTTATGGACAGCCCCTAACACAGATAGGCATTGGTCCTCCAGCCACCCGTGAGTTTCACCAAAGAACCCCCCACCATACAAATCCTCAGTTCATGAACGAGCAACCCCACACATACTTAATCAATATGCGCATGAAAAAATACTCAGTCCCGACTCACTGGTAACCACATGTGACTTTGTGAGAGTTCCTATCGTTCCGTGTAAATGGATTCAGGATTAATTTAACAAGGAACTCCCCGTAAGCAGGGATTTCAAAAAGAGAAAGAAACAGTCCAGTCTTTCTGTCACGAAGGACATCAGGAGATCATTCATGTCTTTGATCCCTTACTCAAGTGGATTAAGTCCTTAACTAGCTGGTCATCTGGGCCCATACCTCTGGCACTTGTGCCTCTCACAGATCCTTAACCCGTTGTCTCCCATCGCAGCTGCAGCAGGGTCTGTTCAGTTAACTCATACTATAGATCTGGTAGGGTGACAGTCGCTTTCTGGAGAGGTTTACTGGCTTGCACTAAAGAGTCGTTGAGTCTACTACTTGATTCCCAGTGAATCAGCAGCTTTGCTGGATATTGGAGCTGGGTTTTTAGCTGTTTCTCTTTGAGCTGTTTGATTGCTGCCAGAACTCTCTCTCTTTTTTGCATTGTGGCAGGTGGGAAATCATGATCCACATGTACTCATTTCCCATCCAAATTTAAGGCTGTCTTAGCCGACGCTTTTCCTAGTATCATATCTTTTACTGGGTAGCAATTTAATTTGACCAGGATTAATCTTGGTGGGGCATCACTCTTTGGCTTGGGCCCCAAGGCACGGTGTACTCGTTCCAGCTCGAGTGGATCAGCGCGTGGGATAACCAGTTCCTATCGTAGCCATGTTCTCACAAATCCGGGAAGGTCGTCCTGTTCAGCTCCCTCAGGGAACCTGAAAATACGGATTGTTTTTCTTCTACCTCGTGATTCTGCATCTTCCACCCTCATTGTTGGTTCCCTCTCTCTCTCTCTTTGCCAGGTAAAACACAGCATGACTGAGCCGCATGGAATCATCTCGGAGCCCATCAAGGCCTGACTCTAAAGCGGCAGTCCTCCACTCAAGATGCTTCAGATCTTGTTTAATGTCTTTAACGTTCAGGTTGATCCTTTGCAGCATTTTCACAATATGAGCTGCTGCTCAGCCATCAAGGGAGCTGTTACATGAGGGTACCTTGTCCTCTTCCCCACCGGAACCTGCGGCCAATTCTGAGGCCCTGGAGAGAGAAACGCTTGGGCTACGCTCACACTGAGATCTTTGTCAGGCAGATGGCTTAATAGCACTTCTGCCTCTCATTTTCGCCACCTGACTCATTATTACCATAGATTTAGCAGTTTGGAGGCTCAATGTGGTGGAAACAGCACCAGATTACTTTAGATTTACCACTGCGGCCACAGAGCTCTGATCCAAGCGTCCATTCAGCTTGGTGACATCACTGGAAGTCATCGGGACTATGTTTAATTTAAGAAGGTGCTTCAACCTAGAAAATCAGCCCTGTGTAGGTAGCACTAACTTATGAGATACCAAGATAAGGAGTTTCTAGGGAGGGTGGAATTTGCTGGGAAAGTAACGAGTTGTATAAAAGATAGGATACAGGCACCAGTAATAGCTTCAAATATGGGCAGCAGTCTAACCAGGAACAGAACACCACAAAGTTTCACAGGACAAGGCCAACTGAGCAGTGAATAATTGAACAACTAGTGTAAGGTGTCCCAAGAAATCAATAAAGCAAGGTACACATACTCAGCACTGCAAGCTGACCTATATTAGTTTCCGAAGTTTGTTACAAGGCAGACTGCAGCTCTCAATGTACCGTAGATAGTGATTGAAGCATGAATATAGTTTAGCCCTTCATATGTGATACCTATGTAAGGGATACCAAGAAAGGAGGTTTCTAGGGAAGATGGCTTTTACTGGAGACTCGGTAACTTGGCAGAGATAGGATACAAACACCAAACGCAGCTATGAAAGGGAAAGGGGAATTTGTTTAACCAGGAAAGACACAGTAAGCCAGAGCTTGTTTCCAGGGGTGACCTGGGAGCACAAGGAAGTTAAGTGACTTGCTCTGGGTCACACAGTATGCAAGTGGGGGCTGATGGGATTCAAACCCAGGTCTTCAGCTCATTGCCCTTAACCACTACGCTATACGCCTCTTAAAGAACATCACATTCCTTCACAGGACAGGGGCAGTTAAGCAGCACATCAGTAACTAATAGTTTATCTAGCCTTAGGTGTCTCAGGGAAATCAGTAATGAAAGCCTGAGTGCACTAATACATTGCTACTAACTGTCCTACATTAGTGTCCTGACTTTGAAGCAAGGTAGCATACTACTCATACAGATACGACCACTGACTTAGACATTTTTAAACTCACGATATACGACTCAGAGTCCTTAGTCACTTAGTGTGTAGTCCATGGAGAGCACTGTCTAAGTGAAACTGTGTCCAGCCACCCAACTGACTCCAACAGACTCAAGGCAGACAGATGTGCTACTCCTTGGCAAGTGGTCTTTGCATGGGGCTGCATCGTGGGAGCCTCTTGTGCCTAAGGGGGGGTAAATATGGTGGGATAGCACTTCCGTGCATCAAAACACAGCCTCCCTATTGGCTTAGGAAACTAGGGGCAGGGTCATGAGTCAAAGTCCAGAGCACTCTCTCCTATAATAATGGGGAGGGGCTGGTCATCTGCTGCTGGTGCTCTCCATGATCCTTACTGTCCAGATGCTGTGGCTCCACTCTGAACAAAGAGCACTGCTCTGCAGTCATTAAAACAAAGGATTTTGGTGAGTTTGGGTTTAAACTTGCCCACTCAGCCTCCCTATTGACTCTGGCAGCTAGGGACAGGGTCATGAGCCCAAGTCCAGGGCTCTCTCTCTGGCGATCGTTTTGGGGGGGGTTGGTCATCTGCTGCTGGCACCCTCACGAACCCTTGCTGTCCCAATGCTACAGCTCTATTCTGAACAAAGAGCGCCGCTCCACAGTCATTAAAACAAAGGATTTTGGTGTGCTTGGGTTTAAACTTGCCCGCTCAGCCTCCATATTAGCTCAGGGAGCTAGAGCCAGGGTTGTGAGCCAGAGTCAAGGGCTCGCTCTCCGGTGATTGTTGGGGAGGAGTGCTGGTCATCTGTGGCTGCCGCTGTCCCGATACTGCAGCTCTGCTTTGAACAAAAAGCACTGCTGCACAGTCATTAAAAGAAAGGATTTGGGCGGGCTTGCATTCGCATGACATCATGTGCTCATTAGCAGCGCTGCATAATGTTGCCAATCACAAATGCACAGACACATTGTGCAGAGCTGTTGCCATCCCACCCCGATTGCCATGACCTGAAACACTTCTGTTCCCTACACCCTGAAAGTCTAGTGCTATCTTCCCCTCGATCACCAGTCTGAACCGTGTAAATATAAATCTTACTTCGGGAGGGTTCCTTTAGTAGGTCATAACATATAGGACTGCGCCCCCCTGGTGTCAGGACTGCATGGCAAACTTTTGCTACCACTGTCTGGTGGGGGACCGCCCACCTGACATCATGTGACAGATGTCAACGTGACACTATATAGTGGGCGGTCCCCGTGCCCATCTTCCAGTTCTTTCCCGCCATCTACCTGCGTAAGGACTTTGCGGTGAATGTTGCTCCAGTCGATCACCGTCTTGTATAAGTTTTTCTTTTGAATTCTAGTACCGTTTTTTCACTTCTTATATGTCTTCTCCACCTCCGACTGCGAAGGCCAAGGAGAAGAAGTGCGGTGCACAGATCCCTCACAAAGACGGCCACCATCGCTGCCTCTTTGCCTAGGCCCGAACCACAACACTGCAGCCTGTCCTGATTGCCAACCCTTCAATCAGGCCATATGCAAACGTAGACAGCAAGCCTTGAAGGCCCATTTTCTCAAGTCCAGAATGGCCACCCTGGAAAAAGAGATGCAGAAACTGAGGGATTCCCCTCTTCCCCTTCCTTGGAGTCGAAAAGAAGAAAAAGGATAAAGAGAAGCACAGGGAATGGGAGGGTTTGGATGACTGGGATTGGGTCTCCTCGAGCAAGGTCGTTCCCCTGCTGCCTGCTCTCGTGGTTGTCCAGGCCTCATCCGAGGCCTCTCCAGGTACCTCTGCTTCTTTCCAGCCCTTTAAAACAGGCTCCACTCAAATTTCTTCTGCCGGTAAGTCGCCCGCTGACTCCACCAGCAAACACCTGGTTCTTACCGATAAGTCAGACTCCGGTTCTTCCAGAGCACGCCCGGTAGTCGCAAAGACGGATTCCCGCCGGGTGGGAACCCGCATGACGCCTGCCGATAAGTCGGTTGAGGGTGCCCCCCCATCCGCCCGGCCCTTCCTCCATCTGATAAGCCGGTCACCAGGGCTTCTGACAACCGCCCAGACATAGCTCACCCATTGGGGGCTAACGCCGCTACACCTGACACTCAGTTGAGCTCGCTGACCTCTCCCGGCCAGTCCTCCTCCCAGGCCCCCCTGGTCAGGAACCTTTCTCTCCACCTCCCCTGGTGGAACCTCCTAACCCAGGCCTAACGGCTGGGATGGAGGAGTAAGAAGGTCCCCTGGAAGTGGTCTTCTCCTCCTCCTCCACTCCAGTGGTTGTACCTCCTGTCACTCCCTTGAATACATTCCCGGGCACATTGACTCCAGACCTGGCTCTCATGCTGGCTTTGGGAACTATCTCTCATACGACGTGTCTGACCTTGACTCCCCCATCAGAGTTCCTTCGGTCAGACATCCCCAATCCATTGCATGAGGCTCCGCTGGATATCTCACCTCTGCCATCAGAGCCCTTACGTTTGCCCCCAGTGCAGGCTAACCCTGACATTGGCTATCCTGATGCCAGATACTTGTCCGGTCCATCCAGACCCCCTGCGGACCAGGGTCATCTGCCAGGCTATCGCCCTTATCTGGGCTTCAGACACTGGCCTATCCTTCGTCAGGCCCAACGACGACTCCTTTTTCCCAGGCCTACTATCCTGGGTATCAGGCTCCAGGCAACCCTTATTATCAAGGGTACATTCCTCCTCAGTATCCTGGTTTGGGCATGCATTTTAACCAGCCTCCATCCACCCCTGTTCCACCACTTCCTCCTCAGCCACAACAGGACTTTCAAACTCTGATTCAGTCCTGGTGGCAGGATGGCTAGATCACAGCTGGTGTCTGATGTGGAGAGAAGACTGCCCGCACCAGTGGTTTCTCCTACTCCAACTCAATTTCACCAGTAAGTTTTATTTGGTCCACTACAGTGCACATTTATGGAGGTGCCATTCAACAGGTCACCTTACCTGAAATAGGAACCCTCGAAGGGGAGGACTCCTCTGATTCTGAAGAAGATTCCTCAGACGCTTCATCTGGGGAGCAGTCCAGAGCCACTGCAGTCAAGGGCAAGGAGTCACCCAAATCGCTTCCTGAGGACCCTTCCTTTACCGAGCTACTCCGCATTATCCAACAGGCTAATGGTTGGAATGCGGAGGAACAAGTCCCCAAACGAAGACATCTAGCCGAACATCTGGACTTGGAAGAGGTATCCCTCGTTCCTTTTCCTCCTTGGACAGCCCCCCCATGAGGACCTCACCACAACCATTTAGCAGCTGCCACATTCGATCCTGGCCATCCCTAAGAAGGCAGACCAGATCTACCACACACTTGAGGGCATTCCCTTTTTGGATTTGCATCCAAAGGAAGACTTTATAGTCATAGTTGTGGCTCGTGACTGTTCGGTAAAACCGAAACAAATGAGTACCTCTTCCCCCAGACAAGGAATCCAAGCAGCTTGACCCAAAAAGATTCTCCATCTGGGCGGTAGCTAAGGGTTGTAACCCCTTCACATGCTCAGTACCACAGGTCATGGATTACCTGTTGCACCTGTCTGACTCAGGTCTGAGCTGTTCCTCCTTAAAAGTCCACTTGTCGGCTATCTCGGCCTATCATACCCTAGTGGATGGGAAAACCATGGCTCAATTGGAGGTGTCCAAAACCTTTCTGAAAGGAATCCTCCATTTGAAACCCTCTGTCCACAGCCCCACCCCACCTTGGGATCTAAATTTTATTTTAGAAAAGCTTACATTCCCTTCTTTTGAACTGGCTAAGCTGTGATATGTGCTACCTGTCCTGGAAAGCACTTTTGGGTTGCTATCACTTCCACTCGGAGACTTTCTGAGCTTCAGGCCCTTATGTGTAAAGAGCCTTATTTGATTTTTCATAGGGACCGGGCGGTCTTGCGTACAAATCGTGAGTTTCTTCCCTAGGTGGTGTCCGAGTTCACCTTAAACCAAACTGTTGAACTCCCTGTATACTACCCTGTTCACACGAATAGGGGTGAGACTCTCCTTCATTCCTTGGATGTACATAGGACTTTGCATTGTATGTCCACAGGACCAAGGACACACGCAAGTCAGATCAGCGTTTTGCTTCCTTTTCCCCAAATCCTTGGGGTCGGCAGTTTCTAAGCAGTGCCTGTCCAAATGGTTGGCTAACTTCATCCGCTTCTGTTACCACAAGTACAACAAACCTTTTCCGGGAGAGGTCCGCGGTCACTTTACCAGGGGTATGGCTGCTTCTGCAGCTTTCCTAAGAAATGTTTCTGCAGCAAAGATTTGTGCGGCAGCAACCTGGAGTTCTGTCCATACCTTCACGAAGCATTACAGTCTGGATATTGCCTCTAGGCACAGGGCCGGTTTTGGCCTCACCATTTTGCAGGGCCTACTGTCCTATGCCTGATCTGGTTGTTTCAGACTTTCCTCCTTTCCGGCTTTTGTTAGTCTCTCTGAGAGTGACTGCTTGGAATTGAGTCCTATATGTTATGACCTACTGCAGGAACCTTTTTGAAGTAAGACACTACAGTTACGCAAGAACTTACCGTAGCAGTACATCTTCGAGAGAGGTTCCTGCAGTAGGTCTCCCTCCTTCCCCCAGTCTCTGCATTTCTTACAGATCATTCTGAACTGGGCTGCAGGATAGTCATCCTTTCTCCTGTCTCATCTTCTTTGGATCTCCGGTGGGAGAACTGGAAGGTGGGCGTGGGGACCGCCCACTATATAGGGTCACACTGACATCCATCACATGACGTCAGGTGGGCGGTCCCCAACCAGACATTGCTAGCAAAAGTTTGCTGTGCAGTCCTGACACCAGGGGGTGCAGTGCTATATGTTACGACCTACTGCAGGAACCTCTCTCGAAGATCTACTGTTATGGTAAGTTCTTATGTAACTGTACTTTCCTACTCCCTGGTAGTCTAGTGGCCCCCAACCACCGATCACTGCAGAACCCTCCCCTCCCAGCCCCCCACTAAGCACCCATCTTTTCCACCCACCAGTCATTGCAGAACCCCCTCCTGCACCCCCGAGCACCCATCTCTCCAACCCCACATTGTCACCCAACTAACCCCTTACAAATATGTACATTTGTTCTTTGCCTGCCATCCAGAGATGGCAATCGGCATAGCCCCTCCACTTACCTCCTTGGCTGGGCACTGTCTGAGTGACAGGGAACAAGGGAGTGAATACAGGTGGGCCAGGAGGTGGTTCTGGAGGGACTGGGGGTAGTGCGCCACTACACTACAAAGTAGTGTGTATTGTATGTACAGTGCTTTGACTAGTGATCAAGTGGGGCCACTAGACTCAGGCAACGGGACTTACTTTGACATGGCTCAGACTGGTGATAAGGAGGAGGGGGCACTAGTCTAGAGGAGGTAGGAAAGAGATTATTTTCAGAGGTCAGTGTGGTAATCGGGGGGGAATGCTAGCAGGGACGGACAGCACAAGTATATAAGATGGGGAGGAGGTACTTTCAGTTACCAAGCAAGAGAGGGACCTTGTGGTGATCATAGCTGATGATCTCAAGGTGGCAGGGTAGTGCTATAAGGCAGCAGACAAGGCAAGATGGATGCTGGGGTGCATAGGAAGGGGGATCACTAGTAGCAGAGGGGAAGTGGTGTTGCCCTGTATTTTGTAAGACTCCCACCCCCACCCCGAGTACTGTGTCCAGTTAGGAGGCCGCACTTCTGCAAGGACATTGACAGGATGGAGGCAGTTCCAGAGGAGGAATACTAAAATGGTGCAGAGTTTGCATGAGAAATCACACAAGCAGAGATTGCGGGAGCTCAACTTGTACTCCCTAGAGGAGAGCGAGAGGGGATATGATTGAGGACTTGTAAGTACCTCATGGGGATGAACAAGGTGTGGGTAGTGAGTCTCTTCAATAAGAGGAGTAGCAACAGAACACGAGAGCATATTGTGAAGCTTGGGGGGGTTAAGAGGGATATGAGGAAATACTTATTCACAGAAAGGGCGTTGGACACCTGGAACAGCCTGCCAGAGGTAGTGGTGGGGGTGAAGACAGTAGAGAGTTTCCAGCATATGTGGGATAGGCATGCGGGGTAATAAACAGATGTAAAGGAGAAGGAGTGAGGGACACCTGTGACCAAATAAGAGTCTGAGGTGTAGTGTTTGGCAGGGAAAATAGGGCAGACTAGATGCCTACTTGTCCTTTTCTGCTGGCACATTCTGTGTTTCTACAAAGACTGCCCATAAGCAAGTGAGCCTTGAGGGTATTTTTGAATGTGGCTGCAGATGAACAGTTTAGTACATCCAGCGATACCCTGTTCAAGAATTTGCAAAATACCTGTCACCTGTGCATGTTCTGGCCCTCGGGACCTCCAGCAGTGGGCAGGTTGAGGACCTTGGTGCCCTTTTCTGGGTTTTAGCCTGGATGATACTGTGAAGACTGGGAGGGGCAGCAGTTCTGGATAGCATGTAGGCTAGGCAGATGACCAGATAGGCTTAGCTTGCCTCAAGTGAGGGTCAGTTTAGAGCTGAGAGAACATCTTAGTAATGGTCTCTGGGCTGTGCTCCTGCCTCAGAAAATGCCACTATATGATATAACACCTTTTGTCTGCTTAGCTCAGCACTATGGAGGGGGTGAAGGAGTGGGGCACCATGAAGTAAGACAGGCAGTAGTGTGCTGGAAGAAATGGCCAGCTGAGCTTCACTATTGACGTACGCATTAAGTCTGTACAAGAGTCCAGTCTTCTGATGAAGAGACTTCATCACAGCCTCAACATGAAGTTTCAGTGTAAGCTCCTGGTCTAGACGCAACCAAGTATATTTCATTGTCACGTCCAGCTTAACTCCTTATTGGGTTGACAGGCCCCACTTCTCCTCCTCATCCCTCTGAATAACTACACAGTCTCTTTTCTGGAATTGAAATGGCCATAGTCATATGTTTATCGGTCACTCCATTTTGACATTCTATTCAGAATGACGTGCACAGCTGAGAGCCATCCCTGGTCCTGTCTTGCTCTCCCCACCACCCCACTCAAATAGAGGAAGGGACTTCATCTCAAGGGTGGCCCAGTCCCCTACACAGACCAGATCCCCTCACCAAAAGATACTAGGCCACACAAGGAGAAACCTTACTTGTAAGCCAGTATTTGTTTCCTAAAAATGTTTCCTCAAGACTTTGTTTAGAGTAAAATAATGTAATACAACACATTGCTGGAAATGCATGAAAAGTCACAAGTGAGATGGAAATGTCCATCCTAGGAGAAATGTGCAAGTATAACAGTAGATCTTACTTCCACTGAGAGCTCTTGCAGCAGGCAGTAGGTATAAGGACTAAGTGGCCAGGTGCCAGGACCCCACGGAAACCTTCTAGCTAGCAGTCTTCAGCAGGGGACTGCCCCCAATGTCTGCTCTGCCCCAGCATTGGCCAGTAGTATGAAGGGAGGCAGTCCCCAGCCCCACGTCAGTTCTTTTCCTGCCATTGACCCTCGGATGCCTTCTCGTAACAGACTGCTTTCGCGCCTTCAGCATTTTTCCTTGTTTTATGATGGAAACGTTTTTGGATTTCTTTCCTTTCTGCATGTCTTCTTCTCTGGCGTCGTCCATTTCATCCATGGAATGAAGAAAATCCAAATGTGCCTGTGGCAAGCAGCTGCCATCAAAGGACTGCCATGAGGCCTGCCTTTTTTTTGCCTAGGCCCGAACCACAACACCATGGCCTGCGAGCATTGCAGGCAGTTTAATTCCCAGACTCTGATCCACCACCAGAAGGCTCTTAAGGCTCACCTCCTTGAGAAGCAGCTTGCCACCATGCAGACTCAGCCAGCGGGGAAGAATCCTTCTTCATCTTCTTTGGTTTCCGCCTCCTCCTTGAAGCCGCATGATGAGAAAAGGAAGGACTCAGGGAAACACAAGTCCAAGGACCGGGAAAAGTCCCGGGGACGCTCCTGTTCCAGGTCCCCGCTCCACAAGAGTCTTTGTCTGGTTCCTCATCCTATGGGGGATCAGACCACTCCTCCCAGCCTACCTAGAACTCCTCCAGGCAGCTGGCAGCAAAGCTGCCCGCTGTCATCCTGGTGTTGGCCGGGGGCAAGTCATGGTCAGGGGCTTAGGTCTCTACTCTGATGCTCCTCAAGGTGAAGGCCACACCAGGAGGTCATCCTCCACTTTAGTAGTTCGGACTGATCAGAAGCATGGTAGTGATGCTTCGGCTCCTGCCCACCCATTTCCAACGACAGTCTCATCCAAGACACCCATTGTCGGGGCAGGTGTCAGGTTAATACGAGCACCCAACGCCTCCGCCCTGCACTCCAGTGCCTTCACCTAAGGCCCAGCCAAGTCGATGGCTGCATCCCCCCCTGGCCTTCACCAAGCAGCCGCCTGCTAAGGGGGCACCTTCCCCCGCCTCTTCGCCAGCCCGTTCTCTGTCACCAGTCAAGGTAGACTCCCCACCCTCCAGTGGAGGCTCCCAGCTGATTAACTTTAGGCCAGATGAGACTTGTAACCATCCCATCTCGCCTCCGGCTCTTCCGTTACCTTGAACGCTGGACCCCCCGGACACCAGGTGCTTCGACACCGGGCAAGCCAATGCAGCTCCTTAGTTGCCAGCTGGACCATCTGGTCCACAATTCTCCAAGGACCAGATCCAGGAACTCCTCTCCTTCTGGTGGAACCAGGTCAAAGGAGACTTGCTTCCCCACAAGGAGCCCGTGACCGTGGAGCCGGAGCCAGACCAAGACGAGGATCAGGAGCCTAAACAGCTATCTCTTGCTCCTAATGACCATACCCCGAGCCTGGACAACCACTGCGGTAGACCCCCACGCAGAGGGTGGCATCACGGCAAGCACTCCTGCTTATCCAGCCATCACCATCGCTGATCTTACAGCCGACATCAGTCCCATAGCAGACATCGGTCCCATAGCCAGTATTTCTCTAGCTCTTCATCCTCCTCCTCGGTGGACACCAACCACAGTTCTTCTTCCTTGGGCTCGGACCGCTCTGAACCTAGGGGTCGCCCTTCCTCCACAGATAATAACGACACCCCCTGGTCGCCTTCTGATGACCCAACATTCATGGACGTCATGAGACACATCCAGGCCTCAAATGGATGGGAGACTGAGGACCTGGATCTAGAGAGGTGGAGGTTGGCAAAGTAACTGAGGCTGAAGGAGCCCAAGCCTCTAGTGGTGCCTCCTTTGGTAGATATCTTTCAGGACCTCACAGAGTTAAGCTGGAAGCGCCCATCCACCATGTCCGCCGTCTCCAAGAAATCGGACAGGCTGTATAGAGCCCTTAGGGAGGAGCCTTTCCTGGCAGAACACCCTACAGCAGACTCTGTGGTGATTACAGCTGCTCGCAATAAATTGAAGAAGCCTAAACACCTGAGTACTCGGCCTCCCTACTAAGAGTCCAGATATATCGACCAGAGGGACAAAAAGGTTTACTCATCCTCCACTTGCTCCATCAGATCCCTTAACTTTCTCACACACATGGAACAATACCAAAATGCCCTGTGGTTGAAAGGTATGGAGATAGCTCAGGCCCTTCCAGACTCAGCACATTAAACTGAGCTCCTGGACCTCCTTAAATTGGGGTCAAATATAGGCACCCATATTCTGCGTGCCTCATAAGATACGGCAGCCAGAGTCGTGGCTTAGAGTCTTAGGATTCTCCCAGGATCTGCAGTCTGGCATCTTGGGTCTGCCCTTCAGGGGCTCGGTCCTCTTTGGGGATGAGACAGAGAAACTGATCACAAGTCTCCCAGACTCCAGGAAGTCCTTTTGTTCCATCCAGAAAATGTATAAGGGGGACCAAAGACCCTTTAAGAAGCAGCCATTTCGGAAGCCCTCGGGCCAGCAGCCCCAAAACCAGCTTCAGCATAGGGGAGGTTACAAAAGAAAGGCCACTTCCCAGACTTCTGGAAGCTCTGCCTCTTGGGCCCCAAAGTCCTCCAAGGCTCCTCTGCCTACTCCCGGAGCAACAGAATGACTTCTTTCAAACAACATGAAGTCTTGCTATATTATAGACATTAGCAGTTTGATCCAGCTCTAGAACTGCCCCGGAGTGAAATGGTTAAAACCATTCCAAAATAGAATTTTGGCACGAGAGCAGCTCTATCTGTGTCATTTCAAACTTGAACTGTCAGATTCCTTTACTCCTACTCAGTGAACAGTCGCTCCGAATTTCTCCTTCTGTCGGTTCATTTCTCAGTTTAAAAGTGTTTTCTCGGTTGGATTTAACCGAGAATAGTTTCTATTTAACACAAAACCGTTCGGTTCAAGCTCTATCTGTGGTAACCATAAGTAAATGAAGGTTTTGTCTGTGTGGAACTTGTAAGTTATCGGTTCGGTTTTGAACCGATCAGTGGGTTTAAAACTCATTTAAAACTAAAAGTTACTATTTTAGAGTGCGGTTCCCGGTTCTTATCGGTTCTAAAAAAAACGGATTTATTACGTTTTTTTCCAATACCCGTGACACGGTTAGGAACCGATAAGGGTGTCTTGCCTGGCACTGCCGTTAAAGGGCAAGTTTTTAGTTAGAGCTGGCATTATGTCTGAGAAACCCAAAAGAAAACCGGGCCCCACTGGGTTTAACACTGTGATGTTTGTGGGGAAGTCTTTGCCAAGGCTGACCCACACACCTAGAATGTTTATTGTCTGAGGTTTGACCACCTCCAGTCAGACTGCCAGGTATGTAAGAATTTCCTGCAGCCACCCTGGAAAAAAAAATTGGGCAGGCTTAGGGCGAGAGGCCAAAAGTCCGCTGACCGGATGGCCAACCCGGTTCGGTGCCAACCGAACCAGAGGAGTGCCCTCTGACCAGGGCCAGACTTCCTCGGGCAAAGAAAAGCTGGTTCTGAGGAACCAATTCCAGTAAAGAAACAAGAAAATCAGCAGGTCTGGGTCAAAATTCCTTCTCCAACTGCTGCAGAGATAACAAAAGCCATACAAATTGTCCAGTCACTGTCTCAGGGTCCGTCAGACCACCACTATCTGGTAAAAGTCGGTTCGTCCGATCCCAGTGGTTCAGGATTATGATATTGAGGAATTTTATGAACCAGAGAGGGAGGAGGATTATGAACAGTATGAATGTGGCTGGGAAGGTCTGGTGTGCCATTGAACGGACATCTCCCCAGACAGACCTTTAGAATCTCCCCTATGCTGTCTGAGTCCCATCTCATTTTATGCTTTATAAAAAGTTGCTGAAACCCTCCAGCTTCCTTTAGAAGAGGCTGTGGATGAGCAAGAGGAGCCTGATTTTGTAGAAATGATGGATATTCAGAGTCTAGGAGATTGTCTATTCCTTTACATAAGTCTTTTAGGAAACAAACAATTAAAAATTTAAAAGCTCCTAATTCTGTGCCTCCTGTAGATAAAAGATGGACAGAATGTATACATTGTCAGGCCCTGATACAGAATTCCTTTCTCAGCAATGCAGTCATGTTGGGGGTAGTTCAGGCTGCTGCCTGTGATAAAACTAATATTCCCTTGGCTTCACATCCTCCTGACAAGGATTCCAGGAAGATTGATGCCATGGCAAAAACAGTATATGGCAGCCTCTCTGGGACTCAGGCAAGCAAATTATGTGGCTTATGTAGCTAGGTATCAGAAATCTAGATGGGATACTGTTATGCAATTGGCCAAGCAGGCCATGGCCAGCTGGCTAGTGAACTAGAACAGGTGGCTGCTGATGGCATTGAAGCCTCTAAGGTTCAGTTTCATGCTGCTGTGGATGTTAATGATGTTTCCTCTGGGTCATGGCCACATCTGTAGCTTTTAGTAGGTTGGCCTGGCTCAGGTGTACTAGTTTGTCACAGGATACCCAGACTAAGGCTATGGATTTTCCTGTGGTGGGAAATTCTCTGTTTGGAGAGCAGACAGAGAATTACATGAAGAAGATGGATGAATATAGAACTACTTACAAGAGTGCCCAGGCTAAGGAGCGGCAAGCCACTCCTCAAAGGCATGCCCCACAGGCCTTTCTACCAGACTCGGGCCTCCTCTGCCTATGCTCAGAGGGGCTTCTTCAGAGGCAGGGGCAGACGAGGGGTGGGCAGACCTGCTCCCACCCCCCAGCCTAAAGCTCCTGCGAAACAGGCACCCTGATGGGGTGCACAGGGCCAATTCTCCTGTACCAGTGGGGGCAGGCTGGCTTACTTCAGTCAGAATTGGGCTTCTTAACCTCAGACAAGTGGGTTCTGGAAGTAGTAAGCCAGGGTCTGGTTCTCAGCTTCAAAAGTTTCCCAAGTTGAGAAGCAGACTTTTCTACACAAGTGCTTCAGAGACCCTCGCTCTGGAAACAGAGGTCTCATCCCTGTTAGCTGTCAGAGCAGTGAAAGGGTTCCTCCCTGCATCAGGGCAGGGGTCTGTATTCAGATACTTCCTTACCCCAAAAGACAGGAGAATGGCGGCCATTTTAGATCTCAGATATCTGAACAAGCATCTTTTGAAACCAAAGTTCAAAATGGTAACTCTGGCAATGATTTTGCCTTCCCTAAGGCCAGGGGACTGGCTAGCCTCCCTGGACCTCAAGGATGCCTGTTTCCATGTCCTAATCAGAAGATCCCATGAAGTACCTCAGATTCGAACTGCCCTCAGGTCATTACCAGTTCAGACAATGCCTTGACCTTACCTCTGCTCAAGGGTATTCACAAAGTGTCTAGCAGTGGCAGTGGCCCACTTAAGGAGGCAGAGGATTGCTGTTTTCCCTATCTAGATGACTGGCTCATTGTAGGCCAGTCCCCAGAACAGGTAAAATCTCACCTGCAGGTCACCCAGCAGCTTCTCACCTCCTGGGTTTTCTGCTAAACCTACCAAAAGTCGGTTCTGAAACAGTCCAGGTACTCACCTTTATAGGGGCAGAATTGGACACAAAGCTAGCCAGAGCCTTTCTTCCCCCAGAAAGGGTAAGGAATTTAGTGGCTCTGGCCTCTTCCTTCACTCTGCAGGTCTCTCGACCAGCAAGACACTTTCTGCAGCTCCTGGGGCACATGGCTGCATCAACAGCTGTTGTGCAGGGGCCAGATTTCAGATGAGAACATTCAGTTTCACTTGAGAACCTTTTGGTCTCAGAGAAGAGACCCCTTTCCAAGTTGGTCCCAGTGACTAGAACCTTGATCCTAGCTCTCCAGTGGTGGCAGGATCAGAGCAATTAAGAGCGGGGTCCCTTCATTTCCCCTTCTCACGACTTGACTCTCACTACAGATGCTTCCCTTCTGGGTTGGGGAGCCCACATGGGCGACCTTTCCACTCAGGAGTTTGGTCCCCCAGGAATCTCTGCTCCCACATCAATTTGCTGGAACTCAGAGCTGTCTTTTAGCTCTTCAAGCTTTTCTGCATCTGTCCGACAAGGTGATACAAGTCAGAACAGACAACACCACAACAATGTGGTACATCAACAAACAGGGGCACTCGGTCTTGCGCCTTGTGCACCGAGGTAATGAAGTTGTGGTCTCTGGCCTATTCCCTGAACACTTCCCTCATAGCAGTTCATCTTCCAGGAAGGACAATGTCCTAGCGGGTGCCCTCAGCAGGATTTCCAGGGGCCATCACGAATGGTCCCTGGATCCTCAAGTGCTGGGGATAGTTTTTGCCAGGTGGGGCATCCCTCAGATAGATCTTTTGCAGCCCCAGACAATCACAAACTTCCTCTGTTCTGTTGCAGGCCTCCAGTGCTGGGCTCAGTTCCCTGGATGCCCTTCTTCTGGATTGGGAGGAAGTTCCTCTATGCTTTCCCCTTTCCTCTCCTATTCAAGTACTAGTCAAAATCAGATCTCAGCCTTGCAGGGTGATTCTGATTGCCCGGATGGGCCAGGCAGCCCTGGTACCCACTTCTTCTGTCTCTGACAGTCCATCTTCCCTGTGCCTCCCAGGAATCACAATCTGTTGACTTGTGCCCAGGGAAGGGTTTGGTATCCGGACCTCAATCCTCAACCTCAAGGCCTGGCTCTTGAGGGTTAGAGTTGCTGATTTACACCTCTCTCAGGGTGTTCTTGAGATCTAAAGGCTTCCAGAAAGCCTTCCACTAAGGCTGCTTATAGTTCTAAATGGAAAAGGTTTTCCATTTGGTGTGCTGGGAAAAATATTTCCAGAATCTGCTGAATTGCCCATTTTGTTAGATTACATGGTACATCTTAATTCCTTGGGTCTCAGACCAGCTACCCTGAGAGTTCATTTGGCAGCTGTGTCTGCTTTTGTGTCAGCAGGAAAGTCATCCCCTCTTTCCTCTCATCCTGTGTTTTCCAAGTTTTTTAAGGGATTACTCCATACTAATCCTCCCTTTCGGGAACCGGCCCCTGCTTGGGACCTTAATGTTTGCATTGCCCAGTTAATGCAACCCCCTTTTGAACCTCTGTCTTCTGCAGAGCTTAAGTACCTAACTTGGAAAACTGTTTTCTAGTGGCTATCACTTCTGCCAGACGCATAAGTGAATTGCAAGCCTTGTCAGTGGAGACTGACTTTATTTCTTTCCACAGGGATAAGGTAGTCCTTAGGACTAATAGGAAGTTTGCCTAAGGTGGTTTCAGATTTCCATCTTAATCAATCTATCTCCTTCCAGTATTTTCACTGATCACTCCTCTTCAGGTGAGAGGAGGTTGCACAGCCTGGATGTTAAGAGAGCTCTTAGTTATTATATAGAGCGTACCAAAGGTCACAGGTTCGAATCCTCCAACTTTTCCTTACCTATGGTGAAGTTGGGAAAGGCAAACCTGCCACTAAGAGATCAATAGCCAGGTGGATTGTCTCTTATGTCAGATTTGTTATCAGAAAGTGGGCAGAGCCCCCCAGTTTTGAGAATGTCATTCTACCAGAGTGCAGCTGCGTCTCTAGCTGCTGCCAGAGATATCCCTTTATTAGAGATTTTCCAGGTTGCTACTTGGAAAACGGTACACACTTTTACAAAACATTACTCCTGGATGTCCAGGCCAGGAGAGATGCTGGTTTAGCACAGCTGTTCTTCAGAGCCTATTCCTAAGTAGGTTCTGCCCCTCCTCCATGGAGGTACTGCTGTGTATTCTGCTAATGTCTATAATATAGCAAGACTTCATGTTGTTTGAAGAAAAAATTACTCACCTTAGTAATGTTGTTTCTTCTAATGGAGTCTTGCTATATTATAGACCTCCCCAACCTGCCCCTCTCAGAACCTCTACTTGGTGGGGTGCGGCAACTAGTGTGGGCACTACTTATGTCCTGTTAGCATTTTGTCCCCTTTGGGGGTGTGTATGTGAACGCGTGTGTGTGTTTTATTATACTTATGTTCCATTTTCATATTATTAGAATGGTGTTAGTATTTCTGGTCCCGTGACTTGAGTCTTGGGTGTTGGGACCATCAATGGTTGTTATTATTTAGGTAGCCATTTGGCTAGTTTGGCTCGTAAAGATCTGACAGTTCAAGTTTGAAATGACACAGATAGAGCTGCTCTTGTGCCAAAATTCTATTTTGGAATGGTTTTAACCATTTCACTCCGGGGCAGTTCTAGAGCTGGATCAAAATGCTAATGTCTATAATATAGCAAGACTCCATTAGAAGAAACAACATTACTAAGGTGAGTAATTTTTTCTTCCTGCCCCCCCCCCATCTCCAGCTGAGTCAGTGGGGGAAGTTGCAGGGGATCGCTTCTCCCTCCATCTCGAGGGTTGGAGCAAAATAATGATAAACTTCTGGGTGTTACAGCTCATGGAGAGAGAGGTCATACTCTGGAGTTCGTACAAATGCATCCGGAAACTCCACCATTGTCCTTCCAGTATCCTCCTTCTCATGTCCTCCTGATCGAAGGAGAAGTTCAGGCCCTCTCGCACAAGCAGGCTATAGAGCCAGTTCCCCCAGCTCAGAGGGGAAAGGGATTTTATTCCCACTTTGTTCTAGTTCCTCAAAAGATCAGGGACCTTTGGCCCATCCTGGATCTCTCTGAAAAAATTTGAGTACAGGAGTTTCAGGATGGTCATGCTGCCAGGTCTGATCCCCCTCCTGCACCAAGGGGACTGGCTCTGCTCTCTAGATATGCAGGACGCGTTCCTGCACATCCTAGTGTGCCAGCCTCACAGGAGGTTCCTGCACTTCCTCTTCCAGGGCTGACATTATCAGTTTCGAGCCTTGCCATTCGACGTATCCCTGCTCCCAGAGTCCTCACCAAGTGCCTAGCGGTGGTGGCTGTGGCTGTATGTCAACAGGACCAGTACATCTTTCCCTACCTAGACGACAGGCTCCTGGCAGCTCCCACAAGGGAACAGCTGGTTTGCACTCTGAGACACCTTTACACTCTTCCAAGAACTGGGGATCATCCTGAATATCCTAAAGTCATCCCCATGGCCTAACTAATGACTCCAGTTCATAGAGGTGATCCTGGACACAATACAGAGCATGGCCTCCCTCCCCCCAGATAGGGCAGATCACCATCAGGATCAGGCCCGAATGGTATCCTTGGCTCCTCGTGTCCTGGCCCAAGTCTATCTGAGACTCCTAAGTCACATGGCGGCAGCCATTCCTATGGTTCCCATGGCTCGCCTCCGATGAGGGTCCCTCAAGGGGTGCTCAGGGTACAATGGGCCCAGAGGTTCAACGACCTAGACCAGCCGGTCTTGGTCTCTGATCCAATCCGCAGGACACTAACGTGGTGGTTGGATCCACTCAGTCTTCCGACAAGGGTCCTTTTCCAACAGGAGCCCTTGAGATAAGTTCTGACCACAGACGCCTCAGGTCTGGCTTGGAGACCAGACAGACCCAGGGGACCTAGTCACCAGATGAGCAATTGTTCCACATCAACATTCTAGAGATGTGAGCTGTCCTGAATGCCTTGCAGGTATTTCAAGCAGATGTATCTCTGGACCCTCTTCTCATTCAGATGGACAACATGTCCATCGTCTTTTACATCAGCAAACAGGGAGGCAGTGAGGGTCTGGTATTGGGCACTGGAACACTGCCTCAGGCTCACCACTGTTCATGTTCCAGGCATCCAAAATGTCTTGGCCAAAGCAGGTCTCTGTCCATGGCTCACGAGTGGGAGCCCCTGCTGTTCGTGGCAGATCAGCTATTCATTAGATGGGGCTGGCCAGAGGTGGACCTTTTTGTGTCCCCTCTCTGTGCCAAACTGCTCAGTTTTTGCTCGCTAGATCCAGGGCCTGTAGTTTTCTGGTGAGACACACCCTCTGTTGGACAGGGAGGTTCCTCTACGCCTTCCCTCCCTTTCCCATTCTTCAGAGGGTTCTTCTGAAGTTACAGGTGGAGGGAGCATAGATGATTCTCATAGCCCCCTTTTGGCCTTGGCAGATTTGGTTCCCACTGCTTTAGCAGCTGGCAGTGGAACCTCCTATTCCCCTGCCTCTGAGCTCACACTTGCTCTCCCAGAATCGGGGCACCTTAGTCCATCTGGACCTCAAGTCCCTGCATCTTCACATGTGGCTCCTGCAGACCTAGCTATGGCTAGATATGGGGTTTCCTCCAAGGAAGCGTCTGTCCTAGTGGTGGCCAGAAAATCCTCTACTAGATCCACTTATGCCATGAAGAGGAGAAGGTTTTGCCTGTGGGCTGCTGCACACCAGCTTAATCCCTTTTTCTGCCCTCTGAACTCTGTGCTTAAGTATCTCATCTCTCTTTTTGAGCAGGGCCTGAGCTACTCCTCCATCAAGGGGCACCTTTCTCCCTTCTCTGCATACCGTGCACTGGTGGATGGTAAGACTGTCAGTCAACTGGACGTGTCACGTACCTGTTTGTGGGGCATTCTGCATCTAAAGCCTCCTATCTGAGATTGCGAGCTACTCTTTCTGTTGTGGAAAGTGTTATTTTGGGTTGCAGTTACTTCTGCTCGATGAATTTCAGAGCTTCAGGCTCTGATGTGTAAAGAGCCTTATTTAATTTTCCATAAAGACAGGGTAGCCTTATGTACAAATCCTATGTTTTTGCCTAAGGTGGTGTCGGAATTCACCCTAAATCAAGACATCCACCTGCCTGTTTACTACCCTGAGTATTCTAACAGGGGGAAGTGCTGTTAAATATTCTAGACATAAATGGATCAGTTGTTTTTCATTCGCTCCCAAGACTCAGGGTGTACCAGTTACCAAGCAAACCTTGTCTAAATGGCTAGTTAACTGCATCATGTTTTGCTACAACAAGTACAGTGAGCCTTTACTAGGTTTGGTAAGAAGCCATTCCACCAGGGGTGTGGTGACTTCTTTCGCCTCTCTGAGAAACGTTGCCGCAGCAGACATTTGTGCAGCGGCTACCTGGAACTCTGTTCACACCTTCGTCAAGTATCACAGCTTGGATGTAGTTGCCAGACATAGAGCTGGGTTTGGCCTTGCAGTTCTGCAAGGCCTCCTTTCTTGAACCTCCAGCTGGTTCTTTTTAGCCTAATCCCCGGACTTTCCTGTTCCTTATCCCTTGTTTGCTTGGGACTCGGTCCTCATGGTTATTGCCTGCTACAAGAGCTCTCACTCGAAGTAAGATAGTACAGTTACGTAAGAACTTACCGTAACAGCAGATCTTCAAGAAAAGCTCTTGCAGCAGGTGCTGCTTTCCCTCGCTCCTTCCCCCCGGCTTTCTGTCTGCCATTTAAATTTTTCAGCAAGAACTTGCCCGGTTCTTCTTCCATCCTAGACTCTGGGTTTCTGGTAGGAGAACTGAGGTGGGGATGGGGACCGCCCCTTTATACCACTGGCCAACGTCTGGGCAGAGCCGACGTCAGGGGACGGTCCCTCGCTGGCGGCTTAGTCCTTATGGTTATTGCCTGCTGCAAGAGCTCTTCTCAAAGATCTACTGTTACAGTAAGTTCTTACGTAACTGTACTTTTTTTGTTGTGTGCCTTAGTACTTGGTAGGATCGTTGAGGCACCTCTGCACTTGATTGGTCTGTTGTGTGAAGGAACTGGTTTTGTAAAAGAGTCATTATTTTTCAGTCAGTTTATAAAACATGAAAGTTCTAAGTTATGATGTTTCTTGTTTATTGTTTGAAGAATTAAAGAGTGACATTCAGAGGAAGTCATCTATCATTTCCCAGATCTAAAATATTTTTTCCCCTTTTGCTAATTAGAAGATTTTTTTATGTCTGACAGTACTATGTGTGATGCATGGAACAGCACTCTAATTGGAGGCTGACATAGTCAGTTCTGTTCCTCCCTTTACAGAGTCGGCATTGTGACCTCACTGTGATGTCACAAGTAACCAAGAAGAGCCAGTCTCCTGCTGCTTGATTGGTAACTTGTGACACGTTACTTACCAGTCAGGCAGCAGGCCATGAGATGTAACGGTGAGTGAGGTCACATGCTGATGATGTAGTGGGAGTAAAAGAACTAGATATGTCTGCTTTCAAGTAAAGCACTGCTCTTCACATCACAGCCAGTACTATTAGGTAGAAAACCATCTAATGAGTACATAGCATGCTATTTTTGTGGTGCCACTCACTCTTTAAGATGCGTTCCTGGGTACTGATTACTATTTGTTTTTCCCCTAGGAGTGACTATGAGGAAATGCCACTACAGAATGGCAAGCCCCTCAAGGGCAAGTACCAGGATGAATCTGACAGTGACTAACACTGTACGAAGACAAGCTTCTCAAGAATGTATAACTATTAAAGGTTTCCATAGATGACAGCTTTCTCAGCTTCCTCATAACTTCTGCTTCTAATAGAACATATTGCCACAAGAAACTGTTTTAATAATTTTATATGCAAACGTATTGTTTACTGTATAACTATGAAGAAAATGAAAGATGATTGCACAAGTGGAGAAGAAACGAAGGCAAGACACTAATGAAATGACAAGAAACTTGTGAAAAACCAAACGTAAATGATGATTGATATATTTTAGGACACATGTTTAAAGGCAGCATTTCCACAGGGTATAGCAGGCATTGTGGTAGGTTGTTTACTTTTTTAAATATTCATATTATTGTGGAACTGATTTTACATCCTGGCAGCCATTGAAGAGAAGTGGCTGCTTATGAAATAGCAGAATACAACTTGGCTTAAAATAGCAGGTTTGCACATACCTCAAGAAATAATTACACGCTGGCTCATAAAAGGGCCACGTGCAATGAGAATTTATTTGTGCATTTTGCAATGACAAAATATCCGCATGTTACAGTAGCCAGAGAATAGTTGCAGTCTACAGGGTTTGCTATCTTACCTTTGAAGTCCGAGATGAACAAAGGCATCTGCATACTGTCTGCAGGAATGATGGCCTTATGTTTTGGGGGTCCTGCCTGTAGGATAACTCTTTAGGGAACCACTGTCCATTTTTTCCCCTTAGTGGCTAGGCTGCACTCTGGTGAAAATCTTAATGGCATTTGGATGCCATTTTTGGAGGTTTCTGCCCAACACAGTGATGCCCATTATGTGCTGTTTCAATAGCAAAGACTGTTGCACTATATCTCGCTGGGGTCTTCTATGGGTTCGGCATCCCCAGAGGTCGCAGGAACTTAGGATGCTTTAGAATGTAAGGTGCAATATGCAAAAAGCTATGTTCTTCTTTTTAGTCATAAAAGTGTTTTATAGTACCAGATTACATGGTTGACCCCTGTAAACCACTGATTTCAGTGAAGTGAGAAATGTTGTTCATAGTTCACACTATTTAGTTCACATTATTCCACCGCTTCCTGCACCAGGCAGCCTACTTTCTCTATCAAGCAGCTCCTACCTCCTGGTTTTCCTGCCAGTCTCTGTACCTCCTCACTGTGTTGCATCAGTGCCAAAAGTCCCAGGGCTTATCCCCTCTGGCTGTGCTTTTGAATCAGGGAGGTGGTGATCCAGGAGGAAATGCATCTGCTGTGACACCAATGGGGAGGAGTGGGAGGAGTCAGGATGCTGCAGTGGTGTGAGGGAGGGGTGTCTTAAATTCCCTGTCACAGCAGGGATTTCCCTTCAGTTTTACATTCCCTCCTGCCATCCCATGATGTATACATCGAACGCCATCCTCGCATTAGTCTGGGGAGGGGGAGCAGACATTGCTTGGTCATCTGTGATATCAGGCTCCTCTTAGACCCTCAGGATGCACACATAGAGCGGACATCAGCAGGGCCCCCCCTCCCCGAGCCTCAGCACACTGCCCCCATAACTTGCCCAGTGCTCCAGCATCCCAGAGCATCAGTGTCAGGATTAGAATGGATCCTGGGTCTCCCCTGCACCATAGTGCAGTGCCACTGGGCCGGGCTGAACAGGTAACACTGTTTTTCACAAGCAGGGCATCACACCCATAAATAACAGTGTGAACGATGGATAAGTGTGAACCTTAAATGATGACTCACTCCTACACTCATTACTTCAAGTGACTTCAAACTCCAGAAACAATGTAATATAATTAATAAAACATGGGTTCCTGTGAATGTGTTTATTTCATTCCTTCCTCCCTGCGGCTTATTCTGCCCCATCTTAACTTAGTGGCATTACCTCCATATTCACAAGTACCCATGCATTATCCTCTGTGTAACTGACCACCAATTTGGGTGTCTGTTACTACTAAAACACAGCAAGAAGTGTGCATTAATTTTTTTTCTTGTGTGATTCAGTGTATTTAGGAGGGGACTTTCCTATTGGAAATATTCTTAATGACAGTATATGGAGTCTGCTGTGGAAAAAGTTCATGATTTTATATATCGTACTTTGTGGGCAAAATGGACAGCTAAACAGCCTCTTTGGTGGTAATTTACTGTATTTTTAAACCAGTTTTATTTAAGGACCTATATAGAATGGATGGGGGATCAGATAGCTTTCAAATGTTAGTGTTTTTGCTTACAAGGGATTATCTTTCAGTGCTAAACTTAATTTAGCTGCTGACAGGGGCTTTATTTTATAAGATTTTATAAACATCATGTTGCAGAAGATGATGTTACCCTTCCCCTTCTTTTTCCTTTAGTGGCTTAGCATAGGCCTAGCAATAAATGGGTACTTTAGGAGTCCCCCCGCCACCCACCCCTGATTGCTTTCAGGATGTGTTTACTTATTTTCTAAGAAAAGAGCCAGTAATTCGCTTTTAAAATCTCTCAAGTGGCTGAACAAAGTGTTGATTTGCACTTTTTATCCATCGTTGTGGCTTCATGCAGAACATTCGCTTCCTATGGTTGTGGTTATTTGTCAGGAACAGTGTATTTTTTAATTCCCATGCCTCATTGCTGATCAGGAGCACAGATAACAGGTGGAACAGTGCATTTTGTTTACGTTTAAGAGACTGTCTCTTTTGGCATCTTTTCCTGCCATGTTTGTCCTGGGACCAGTGTGCATGTATAGAACCAAGACTGTGCTGTTCTTCTGATAGCACCAAGGTTCATGTAGAGGGAGCAGTTTGTTAAATTTAAAAGATAAATATGTATGGGACACCACATACTTAAATCTCTGTAGGATGCATTTACAGTGAGACTACCGTTCATCCGGATGTACCATGTTCATATGACTGTTGCTACTGCCAAATCATGGGGGAAGAGGAAAGAAGGATTTTTTTAAAGTTAATATAAAAAGCTAGCTGCGCTGCTTAAAATGAGCAGCATAAATAAGTCCATCTAATGGGCATCGATGGGGAAAGACTGTGAAAAGGCATTAGGGTGGGGAGGGGGTTTTAATTAAGCAATAATACCCCACATGGTGAACTGTACAGTTAATGGACTTCAGCAATGACTAAGAATCTCAAGCCAAAGGTGTACAATAGATGCTGGGGGGGGGGTTCTTTTACCATTGTACCTCACCATGGATTTTATTCCGATTATTATAATAACGCACTGAATTCTTACATTTAAAAATAGAAAGAAACAGAATTTGTGTAATGCAGTTATTATAAACTTGTCATCCGGTGAGGGTCGTTACCTTGATCAGGATTTAACTGCATTTAGAAATAATTCCTAAACTAGAAAGCAAAGGTACTTGGAAAAGATAAGTTACTGACTTGTACCTGTTGATCTTCTGAAATATCTTCTCCATAGAGCCATGCCCTTTGGATTTAGTGACTATGTGGGTAGGCTTTATCTGCCAATAATTTCTATGTTTCTAGTGCCAGAGGCACTAAGAACCAGTGGGAACAGGAGCTTTGGGCTTCCTCATGGTGATGTAAGTTAACAAAGGACACAAATGGGGAAGGGATGTTACACTAAAAATTTCACTCAAGGCCATTGTCATCCAATTTGAAACAAAAACTTAAAAACAGAAAAACACAAGAAGACATGGCAGCTCGCACATGTCTGCAGTATTTATATAATGTTGCTTGTACCCAACTCTCCTGATTTATTTTCATATTGTACAGGAGACTGTATAAAACCTAACAGCAAAATCAAAACATCAAAATTATAGGTCGACAAAACCTAGCCTTCTGTCAGGTGATGTAAATAAGCTCTTTGGAGCCCAAGATCCAGGTTTGTGTAAGACATCCTTTAGGAGCAGAAACCATATTTTTCTGGGCCAGAGGGGAACTATGAGACACATGCTTATCTTGCCTACGTTCAGAATCTGCAGCAAGATTTCCCCCACAACCACCACCACCCATTCCAGAATGAACTTGCCAGAAGCTTTATACTCCAGACCTTGTAAACTAGAATGGCTGTTTGGAAAAGGGGGTACAAAAAGGTTCAGTTCTGGAATTCTCTAGTTTAAAAAGACTGCCTTCAACATTTTTTTGGAAGAGGAGCCTTTGGAATTAGAGTGCGCATTGAGTCATCGGTCTAACTGTCACCCCATTCTTCTGTTCTCGCTTCTTTCCACATCTGATGGTTGACAGTTGGGGCTGATGACCCCAATGCGTCCGATTCCAGTTGGGGTGGGCTGGAGGGGTGCAAAGGGGGTTTCAACCCTAACATCGAATTTCCTCGCTTTTGTCGCTGTGGAACAACCCTAACTGATGCATTAAACAGAGTTTTTTGCCTCTAATAAATATATATATATATATATATATATATATATATATATATATATATGACATGGTTTTATGGATGTGGCCATTGTATATCAAAAGGGTTGGGCCCAGTTTTCTTAATCCTACCTGGTCCTAGTGCCAGACCAAAAGTGGGGGTCTGTGGACTTTTTAAAAAGAAATTATAGTACTTGCAGGATCAGAACTTAGAGACATATCTACCCAGTGATATGTCATCCTAACACTTGCATTGCAAGTTAATTTTTACTTTTTTTTTTTTTTTTACATATTACCTTTATTCTTTTTTTACTCCAGTCTTATGAAACCAGTGACCTCCCACCAACAACACTATCATTCTACCATGATCTTCCCTTGTCAGTCTTCACCATTCATTACTGCTTGGGTGTAAGCCAGAGACACGCACCCGCCACGGGATTTTTCTTTTTTTTATCTTTTTTCAGAGGAGTTGGCACCGCCCTCAAGAGTGACGCATTGCGTGATGCGCCTGTTAGTCACTGTAGACACCTCCTACATCCCAGTTCTGTGTCTCCCGCCATCAAGGCTGCATCTGCTGCGCGGAGTGTCGGAAAAGTTTACTGCGTCACTAGGCCATTTTTGTCGAAGTTCTATGCCATGTTATCTCCTGCATCCTGGTTCATTTCCCGACATCGTCTATCTGGTAAGACTGTTTCATTTATTATTTTTCGTCGATGCCAGGAACTTTTCTGTTTTACAAAGTTATTTTTGCATCATGTCTGGTTCGGGAGCTAATTCAGACCGGCATGATGTCTGCCCTCGGTGCCTGGGACCCAACCATGATATGGATAGATGCGACGCCTGTTTCTCGATGGACCGCCATGTTCTCGAAGTCCGCACGTCCAAAATCGGCAAGGCCCTGACGACTTTTGGAGCATGGTGTCGCTTTCGGGTCTTTCTGGTCAGACCTTTAGACCCTTCCTCCAAGTCCCCTCCCAGGCATATACGGTCTGTAGAGGAGGAGGCCTCCTCATCTTCAAGTCTTGCCAAGGAGGAGGCCTCTTTTGCGATGTTGGAATGTCGTGGTCCCTCCCAGGGCCGCAATGGAGACACCACCTCAGCAGTCACCTCTTCAGAGATGCAGGCTCCCCCAGTGTCATGACCCGCAGTTTCTGGGCCCGGCGTGGGCAGACCTTCGATGCCGCTTTCCGGCACCACTTTGGATCCGGGGCCATTTTGGCTGTAAGCGCCATGGACCTGGTCAACTCCGTTGGTGGCACCATGTCAGACCCCAGTGCCGGGGACTCGGCTGGAGCTGCGGACAAGTCGGGGGCGGGTTCCAGTGTTGACCCTGTGTCAACGCCGAACAGTGCCGTGCACTGGCACTGTTTCTCAGGGGACTCCAGGGGTGGCCAGTATTGAGGTCCTTCTGGTTGGCTCTTCCTTGGAAGTGGACGACTCAGACGTGGACCAGTCCTGGCTCCCCAATTCCTCGGGATCGGAGTCTTCTGTGGGACACTGTGCCAGGTCGCCCAGAGCACCCATTCCTCAGTCTCCACAACAGTCTTCTCTGAGGACTCCCAGGCTGGGGTCCCGGGGGACCGATGTGGAGATGGGGTTGGTCTGTTCTCCCAGAGGGAGCTGTGGCAGCTGCCGTCCCCGGTGCTACTGCACCTTTTCAGGGGGGACTGGGGGCCCTGTCATTGTGGGGCTCCCCTGAGAGAACCCCGGATCGACGAGCTCTGTCGCTGGCGTCGAGGAGGAGGGCGTCCTCAGAGTCTGAGGGGTTGAGGGGCCGGGGTGAGGCACACCAAGTTCTGCCTGTTACCCCTCGGGGTGCAGGTAAAAGCTGTAGTGCTGAGCCCCACCTCTCCCTTTTAGGCTCGAGGGATCCCTCCGGTGGCGTTGCTGTGGGTTGCCCTTCTGGATCCTTGCAGTCCTAGGTACGTCACAGGGGAGGACCCCCTTCCAGGCTGTTCCAAGGTTCGCATCCCCAGGGTTCCATTCTGCCACCTGGTTTATCTGGGACCCCACCAGCTAAGGCTCCGTTCCCAGGATGCCAGAGCCTTAGCAGAGGTCAGTTACCTACTTGTAGGTGCCCCTCTCCTGTTCCTCTGCAGCCACCCCCCACCGGGCCATGTCAGTCCTACCGCTCCATTATCCTGGGAGACGTTCAGAGGCACTGCGGTGGCCTTCCCTCATATGTTAGATACTGTATATGCATGAGCGGGTGTTTCACCTATCCCCACCACCATCCTCCTCATCTCTCTCCTTGGAGGGAGAGGAACCCCCGTTCACCTCTCTTCCAATGCTGATTTCATGGAATATCAGCGCTTCCTTTCGAGAATGGTTGGAGACCTCCATATCTCCTATGTTAGGCGAGACAATACTGAGTGGGAGACGTGTGAATTCAGTGCCTAACATCTGGTGGTGCCATCCTGGCCTATTCCTTTCCATAAGGCATCTATTCGTTCCTGGCAGTCTCCAGCTGACCCTATCCCAGCCCCGGCAGACTGCAGGAGGAGGTATTGTGCCCCATCTGAGTCCCTAGGTTCTCTTCCCAACCCACCTTCGGGATTGGTGTCCCTAGAGACTCCGTCCATGCGCCGCCACCTGGCGCGTGACTGACCACTGGACTCGATTCCCTACAATTTGACCGGTTGGGCCAAAGAGTGTTCTCTTCCTCTCGTGCGATGTTGTGTATCGCATCACATCAGGCACACCATGCTGCCTACAACAGGCATCTACGGTCAATGCTATCTCAGCTTCTAGCATCAATGCCTGATACAGAGCAATCTAGACAGCCATTGCCCTCTCTGCTATAGGCGTGGAGCTGGCAAGGCACCAGGCAAGGGCATCTTACAATGCCAATGAGGTGGCTTCCAGGGACAGCGATCTGCATCAGGTGGACGGCATTGCTTTGTCTATCAAGATTGTCACCCTTGGCCCGGCGTAGGGTGATTTGCTCTGCCTTCCGAGGGACCCGTCTTTTTTCCACCAGGGCTAGAAGGCTTCTTCAAGGGCTTCCTCCATCTCCGGGGGACACTTCCTAGCTCTCCTCTGCCTTAGGCTTCTCGTCTAATTAGCCCAGGGTCTCTCCCTTCTGTTTTCCACCAGCAGGAGGCTGAGGGTCTTGTTCCCTCAGGGTTTCTCTTGTCCCCGCTTTGGGGGGCACGGCACTCACTCAAGCAGTAATGAATGGTGAAGATTGACAAGGGAAGATATGAAAATTACATACCTACCATAATTCTTGATCTTCTCTTGTATCTTCATCATTCGTTACTGATACCCGCCCACCTTCCCCTCAAGGGCCTCCTACTTGGGCATATCCTCCTCCCTGCTCGTTCCTCCCCTCTTTTTCTTTGGTCTTTAAGCCAAAACAAAAAAAAATCTTGATTTTTCCGTTCTTCTCTGGACGGATCCAATTTCTGGGGGGAAAAAGGGGAACAAGTAGGATTTATCTCTATCCTGAGGGAACTCTTTCTGATTGCCCCTAGGGGTGACCTCTTGGCTCATTCTTAGCCATGTAGTTCAATTCACAGTTAGAGACTGTCCCTTAAATGGCTCAGTTTCCTCTTTCTAGGTCCCCTATGGCATTCTCAATCTCCTATTGTGTCAGCTTGCACTGGTTTAACGCTGTCCTGACACTACAGTTACCTTGAGCTGGTGATCTTTTGCATTGCCTTCAGGGAGTCCGACTGAGTGTCCATGCTGTCCTTCACATAAATGAGTGCCCTCTATAGGGCTTCAAATACACCCCCTTCCCACACACATCTGTGTTAGCACTTAACAAGGTGCTAGTGGGCTTCCTTCCCCTTCCTAGTTGGGCGCTGTCCTTTCGGATCAGATTTTCTGCCTTGGCAGTCTGTGAGTTCTCGCCTAGAGTTTAAGGGGTTGAGGATTGTGGGAGGTATAGAGAATCTGCCTTTTGAGACCAAGCTGTGCAAGCGGCTTGGTTGAAACTTCTCTTCAGTTTTATCAAGTGGGATCCTTGCTCCCTTGTTTTTGGTTCCAAGCTTATAAGCCTTTAAACCAATCTCTCAATAGGCAGAGTTCTCCCCTCACAACATCCCTCTTTCTCTTTTCCTCTCTTCTTCTTCTTCTTCCTTCTTCTTTCTCTCCTTTATCTGTTCCTCCCTTGGAATTGCCCAGGAGTGAGGCCTTGTGGTCCCTTAGGGTAGGCATTCCTTTTTCTGTCCTCTACCAGCTTATTCCTTTATCAGTTTATATATTTTCCTTTTTCTATCCCTCGGCTCTCTTGCCTTGCTCTCTTTTTCTTGTATTTATTTCACCTCTCCGGCTAATAGAACTGGGATGTAGGAGGAATCTGCTGCGCCTAACGGCCGCCCCTCGTGCATCATGCAATGCGTCACCCTCGGGGGCGGCGCTGACTCCTCTGGGGGAAAAAAAAAACTTGTGGCAGGTGCGCGCCTCCGGCTTACACCCAAGCAGTAATGAATGGTGAAGATACAAGAGAAGATCAAGAATTATGGTAGGTACATAATTTTCATTTTCCTCCCTAGCTTACCTTCCATTTCCCTTGAGAAGTTGGAGCGGGGTCCCCAGTCCTCCAAGACCACATTTGGTGTGGGTGGTGGGCCTGAAAGTACGGCACTGCCATCCAGTCACTAACAGGAAATTTTCTTCTCTGTAGATCCTGTGTGATCCTTCCACTACCCCTTTGTAGCACACAGCCCATATGGGCACCAGGCAAATGCAGTGGTGATGCAGCATGAACCCTTCACGAGGGAGATGACTTCCTGACAACCTGTGTGTGTGTGTCGGGGGGGAGGGTGCTTCAGTGCCATCCTTTCCTGGGCTGCAGTTTGCTGCCAGGAATAGCGTTTCACCGCCATCTGAAGTACACTCCTGGGTCCACTTCCAAACCTGGGTCACTTGCTTAGTAGCATGATTCTCTACTACTGGACCACTGACTGCCCTAGCAGTCATGAGTCATAGGATAACGACCACTGAAGAAGGAAGCTGATTGTCTAAAAGCTGCAGTGTTAAAACAACCTATACAGCTATTAATGCTAATGTAGGCTTAAGGAGCTGGGGGAAAATTGGGAACGGGAAGGTGCAAAAAAATATTTGCTTAGAAATAGTACCAACTTAAAAAAAAATCAAAATAGAAACATAGAATTTGTCAGTGGAAAAGGACCACTTGGCCCTCCCAGTTTGCCCCAATGTTGAATAATGTCTGACTAATGCCCCTCCACTGATGCTTCCATATATTACGTATATGAAATATGTAAGGAGTAGAAGCCATAACTTAAATGACAAAACCACATTTTACAGTTCTAGGTGTGTGGGTGGTAGTGGTGGTTTCTGAAATGCTCCAGTGGGTTGGTTGGATTGGGGTGGGGAACACAGGGCGTTAGCCTACTTGGCACTACACTTTGGTGCTTTTTAATAAGATTAATCAATAGAAGTTCTGTTAGCCAGTTTTCTCATGCAGGTATACACATGTTCTCTCTCTCTCTCTCCCCCTTGTAGAGTTTTAGGTGTTTTCCAGGATATGGTTGCTTAGCAATTAGATTTTTCATGGTTCAGTTGTTCCAGTGTCGTTTCCCAGTTAATTACAAATAGCGGAGGAGGTGAATGAGGGCTGGCATGCCAGTGTCCCAGCAGCAGTGCTCTTCCCTGCCACCTGAGAACCCCCCACATTTACATGCATGCTTCGGTTTCCTGATTCTGTGATTTGCAAGGAGTCGGGATATCACTGAGGCGTGGTGTTGTGCTCCAGGGGAGGAGGGTGTAAGTCACCTAGCACTTGTGCACCCCCCTGCCAGCCCACCACAGATCCATATTGCTGTTGTCTGTGATGGCAGCTGCTCACCAGCTGTTAAGGCCAGAGCACGAGCAGCAGCCAGTACAACTTTCCTGTTGGGGCACAGAACGGTATAAATCCTGGGGAGGTGTGTCTTCGGCACCCAAAGACAAACTGAAACAGGTGAGGAAATTCTGCATAACAGCCAGGTCAGCTCTGTTAGACATGAACAAAACATTTCAGTTGGAAAAAAAAGGGAAGTCGAGATTTTTGATTAATTTGAAGATCGGTCAGTCCACTGAATGACAGCCCAGGAAACTAATAGTGTTGCGAATTAAAGACACTGAGTGAAAATAACATATTGCATTTGTATCAGTCATCAGGCAAGATAACTGTAACCCCTGCAGAAGTTGACTCACACCCTAGGAATACATTCTGCATATTTTCAGAGCTCCCTTGGGCTCCTAGACAAGCCCATTAAGGATGTCCATGCTGTATAAGCAGAGCTGCACCAGTTTTCAGTGAAGTGCATCGTTTATCCACTTGTGAGCACCAATAAAGTACATGTAGCTTTAGCACTCTTTAGTTGTTTGGTACCACTCATGAATGGCATACAGTACCGTGTCTCACTCTAAATCATGTACCACAAACAAAACTCCTAAACCCGAGATTGTTTTGGGATACTTGTGTTGGTTCTGAAACTGTGTTAATGCTGAAGAACTTAAAATGGGACTGTGCTGCATTAGCTGTGAGATCCAGCCTATGGGAGAAACTTGAGTCAAACTACATCAACATTTTCAAACTGCCACACAGAAATGCACCACTTGACCTTGTTGGCTGTGTTTAACACTGAAGTCCTGTTTAACATGGAAGAATGAGGACAGAGAAAGACCATACGCCCATCAAGTGTGCTCCGATACCCCACAGTGTAATACTGTGGGCTGGCCTTCCCTGTATCCTACCATGAACACTAGAACCATCCTAAAAGAGGAAGCAGTGTAACCTTTATGGTTACTAATTTGCAAAATATAACGAAGATAATCTTTTTTAAATTACTGCAAGTGAAAGGTTGGTAAGTTATTAAACAGTATCTAATGTGAATAATCAAAAAGTTACTCCAGTCTTTATTGCTTTGCAATATTACATGCTGTTTTGATTTGCCAAACTAAGGGGCCTGAGCAAGAACTTTTTCAAATGAAAGGGCTTTTCTAGGCTAAAGATAAAAATATTTTAATTTGTACTTGCTGAATGCCAAGTAATTATGATGTCACTTTAAAAAAAGTCTGGTTCAGAGTTTCTAATTTTTGTTTGTAATACAAGTTTGTATATACAGTTACTGTGTCTCTTTAAGAGTACATTCTTGAGTTCTTTGCATGCGAGAACTGTGAAACTAAGCAGTTCTGACACAAAAAGGACTTGAAAAGAAACTCATATAACCATAAGAGACACAGGAACTATACACATGAACATATTATAAATTATGTTAAAGATTTCCTTTAAAAAACTGCTTGAATTTGAAATTAAAAATGTTTTACTATGTACCAGATTGGATGTGTGGGAAATGGACTATGCCAACTGAATGTTGAACTTTTGAATTTTAGATTTACCAGTACGAGATACCCTCTTATGTATATTAATGCTATTGCAGAGACCACTCTTATGGTTCTAAGAGTGGTCTCACGCATTCTTATGGTATGAGAACCACAAATTGAAGGTGTGTGATTCTCATGCCCTAAGAAGTGAGACCACTCTTAGAACCTGAAGAGTGTTCAAAAACCTTCTCTGAACAAGCTTGTTTCCAGGGCATTTGTGTGCAACATAGAAACATAGAAATCTGATGGCAGAAAAGGCCCTCTTGGCCCATCCAGTCTGCCCTTTCAGAGTGAGACACTCTTCATAATGTAAGAGTATCTCACATGCAGGGAAAAGGAGTGCTCTTGATTGGTCAAAAGCACTCCTTCAATATAGGAGTTCTAAGAGTACCTGAAGTATTTAGAAATAAACAGTTATGAAAACAATGCTCTGATTTATATGTAGTGTATAAATTCTGTCATTGCCATATTATCTCTGCTGCAACTCTCATTCCCAGGTCGCACCTGTAGACAAGCTTTCAGCTTAGTGTGCCACTCCTGGTTAAACAATTGAGAGAAAAAAAAAAAAACAGTGGAAATCAGGGAACAGTGCTGTTTACCTGGACCCTGAATGGAGATTCACCATCAAAGCTGTCTCTCACATGAGAAAGCTTATTCAAAGATATCTTCGAGTAGATGCCTCCTAAGCTGATAACCGTTCCTGATGCTGAAGTTTGGTACAGGGTCTACTGCTCCCTGACTGCCATAGTAGCGTCGGTAGTACTGTTCCAAATACTTTCAATTTGCATAGAAGAGCCTTTTTCCTTCGGAATGGTTTGAATGTGGGATTGTCCACTAAGTGCACAGTGTGCATTAAAAAGAACTTGTGATGTTCAGATCTAGTAGTATAGTCTTTTCTGCAGGGATATTGTTTAATTTATATTTTATGGTTCCACACTGGACATGCCTGCCTCTATCCATTGTACCACCTAGCCTCATCACACCTATCTGTAGCCACTCCTTTCAGCATCATGGCCTGCACCATGCTGCAGAGCCAAGGGAACATTGTCGTCCCCCTCCGCAGTTACCGGGGTGGAGGGTGACAGAAGGCTATGCGGGGCCTGAGAGAAGAGGGTTCATCCTATCACAGTCCAGGGCTCTTCTTCCTTGTTCTAATTCTCAAACCCTGGGACACAATGTGCTGGCACTAGGTGCATATGTGCATGCATATGTGTGGTGTGAAGGCACCCGTCAGCACCCACCCCCTTCCTGCTGTGTGCACTACCACCTGTTATAACCCTGGTGGCAATGTTATAACAGCACCTGCTACCCATCATCCTCAAAGGAAAGCATCCTCTGGCAGACACATTCCTCCATCCCCCACCAACATGAGTGCTAGTTCCTGAATCTGTCTCACCAGTGTCGTCATCACAGGAACACCGCTGCTTCGCAAACGGGCCAGCTTTCTACAGGGATATTTAGGATATTGGGTCCCAGATGTTTCAGTAAGATAAAATGCTTTCAGTACCCCAACATACTGTGCAAGTAGTTTTCTCACTCCGTTTCATTGGTGTACAGTCAAAATACTTTAAAATGTTTTAAAGATCAGTCTGCAGTATCTTATTTTTTTACGTATGCACAGTTTCAACATTTTTTTAAGGGACTATGCCTTTGACACTTACCTACCCCCCCCCCCACACACACACACTTTTGATGCCCACAGATGTGGCATATCCTTCTTTCGTATTCTGAGGTTAACCCTGTAAACAACTAATGGTGTGTGATTATGACTTGTGCTACACTGTCACTCTCTAAGAAGATGAATTAGAACTGCCCTGTCAGACTTGTGCATCATCTCATGTCGGGGCATGAGACATTGTTGAAAAGGGAAAGGTAATAAAATATGCAGGCATGGAGATCCCATGGAGCCATAAAACAAGTAAGCAAATTTAGAAATAATCCTAACGGCAAACAAAGGAGTGGACGTACTAGGACTATACACCCAAGTCAATACACTTTGAACAATGCATGTTTTGATGCATTTTGACTGCATTGCTCCTTTAAGAGTTATGTTTAAAGAACTAGAGCTGCTGATGATTCACGGACAACATTTAGGCACGTCCAGTTATATTGTATATATGTTCATGTTTATCAAACCTTCATTCAACATAAATCAGGAAATGTGCCTGAAAACAGGATTTTTGCCCCCGGGCACCTTCTGTTGCTACTGCCTGTGTAAATGTGTCATCATAAGCCATTGCTTGTGACAGCGTAATCATTTCCACAGCGACATAGTATGGTGTCATAAGCAAAGGATTGTGATGTCACATGAAAGCAAGCAACAGGAGCAGATGAAAAACATAAGGATCCCGTTTTCAGGCAGTCTGAAATTAAAGTGTGAAGGAAACGGATATGCTGAAAATACATGAAAGTATAGGGCACAATTTGTCTAAATGATAGCTTTTGTAATGTTTTCCAGGAGGTGTCAGTAGCTTCACATGCTGTAGCAGAAAATGTGGACTTGTTTGATTAACAGATTGTGGCAGTTTATACAGCTAACAGATGAGTTTGTTTTTAAAGGTACCTTCCTCCCTTCTCACAACAGTGCCAATACGTTCTATACTTAATCGCAGGGCCCTGTGCCCCTCGAAGTGCCAGAGTGTAAATAACTGTAAAATGAAAGTATATGGGTAAATATGTAGTAAATGGATGTAGCCTGTGTATGATAAATTAATGTATTCTCAGTGTGATGCCATAAATGTACTTTGTTGAACTTGTGTGCATGGGGAGGTTTTAACAATGTATGTGAAAAACTGTGATGACCTGTGATTGGCACAGACACAGCCACATTAGATTCATTAGACCTATCTATTTGGTACTGGACCTCACTAATCACAGCTGAATTTTAGTTCGGAGTACAAAACTTTAACTACTGGTAAAGAAGTGCAGGCTTATGTATCATGATTCACATGGTGGGGAAATTATGTGTATACTTGTATATTTGGTACTGTGTTTACGGGATTGGAACCAATACATTTTATATCATATCTCTGGACTTGAATGTGAGTGATTTTTTCTTAAGGCTGGTTTCTAGTTAAAGGGTGTATTTATTTCCAGCCTGGTGGCACTGAGGGTTGAGATACTGGATGCCACACCTTTCGCTACACCAGTGACTCGGGTTCGGGTGCAGACTCGGATCATCGGGGGTCGGCCAGGGGGGAGGAGGATTGAGCGTCCCCAGGACTGCTCTCCGGGAAGGGTGGGGAGAGACTCCCGCAAAGGTGAAGAACCACAGTGCACTAACGTTGCTGGTGTCAAGTAAAATTTACTTGAATATTCAAAAAGGTGCACACAAGAAATTAACCAAACAGGTCTTCAGTAAGATGCCCCAGCGCCTCGACCAAACAAGTCTTCAAGGGGGTAATGCTACAGAAACAAACCACTCCTTAAATCAGTATGTCACTTAAACGTCATTATGCCTACATCATAATCTTCATATTTAAAGTGACAGGGCATTTAAAAGCATTTACCAATTTAACCTGTGTTTTCAAAGACAAAAAATATATGTATCACAGTGCTATCAAACCAAAAACATCCTTATATTATTATTGTTGCAAAAATATCATTTACACTAATAAAAAGAAAGAGAGAAAGCTGTGATGCTACCACCTCCTAATGGTATTTGTATCCTGGGACTATCAAGCAGAGAGGCTGCCATACTCCATGTAGGCAATTGCCAACCGTGTAGGTAGGAACCCAGATAGGACGGGTTAGTGACACCTATAAAAGAGAGAAAAAATGGGAGAACACATTATTTTTTTAAAGCAGGTAAATGCAGCATGCTGTCTGTTGTTTCAAACTTCACGAAATAAGACAGTAAAGACAGATTACAAAAGGCATTTATATAAGTTTCTTAGTATGTAGAAATTGCTTAATATCCCAATTACTATTTAAACCCTTTGGTTATACTGTATCCAGTTTAAAAATTCACATACTTTCTTTTTGCAACAATTTGTTGGCTCTATGACTCCCCTCAAAAAAATCTGGAGCTACCCAATCGATACCCATATATTTAAGGCCATCTGGTTTAGAATTGTGGTGGGATGCAAAATGTATACCTACAGGGGTATCATTCTTGGCATTAACTATGAATCTCACATGTTCGTGTGTGCGTTGCTTTAATGGTCTCACAGTTTTTCCTACATATAGAAAGTTACACTCACATCATAACACATATACCACATGTGTAGTGTCACATGTGATAAGATCATTCTAGGGACATGGATATGTTCATCCGCACTGTCTGGCAGGTTCCTTGCCGCTTTAAATCTTCAAGCTGGCTCCTTCCACCCACCCAGGTGGTAAAACTCTCATCTCCGCCCCATAATGCCAGATCTTCCTTACCGCTTGGAAACTCAAGTTCCCTCCTTAGCGTTCTGAGAATAGACTGGATCCTAATTCTTTGGTTCACCCGAAAATAGTTTTAAAATTCTCAAGACTTCGGTCAAATTCTTTCCTTGTGGCTGCGATGGACAAATCGACTCCCGGTTTTCGGCGGTGCCCCTGCGGGCAGAAGATGTCCAGGACAGAGCCGCACTTTATGTGCGTCTACTGCCTCGGTCTTCATCACAACCCATAGGCCTGCGAGTTGTGTAGATCTTTTTGGGCCAACGTCCTTAAAGACCGCGCTGCCTGGTTACAACTTGGGCACCTCAGAAGCTGCTACTCTGCCGGTGTGAAGTCTAAGGAGGCCTGTTGGGTGGTGTCCGCGGCGGCTGGCTCTGCTGAGCAACTCAAGCAGATGATCACCCTCAAGGAGGAGGTGGCCCAGGCCTCATCCTCCTTGGTCGCAGCATTTATCCCGCTCTCTCTGGGATCCTCCTACACAGCTTCTTTTAAGGAGCTTTGCCAGTCCCTTTCCACGAAGGGAGAGGGGGCCATCGGGACACTCTTCTCGGTCAAGAAAGAAGGACTCGAAGGGTAAGTCCCACTGTCGACATTCGTGGGAGCAGGAGTGATCCCCTTCCCCGGAAAGTTGACACTTGACTTCGGTCGAGGTTGCAGCTAAGGCTGCAGGCTTCACGGTGTCCCCATCAGGTCAGCCGGCCTAAACACCCGTCGATGCGTTCGAGATTTTTCTCAACCCATCGGACGGGCTGTCGACTGGTGAAGCCGACAGCCCTTCATCACCGGTTCCCCTGGTGGAAACCGAGGACTTGCTTGCACCTCCTGTGCCGGACTCCCTGGTCAAGGCTCCCGAGCCGAGAGAGGAGTGGGTGTCCCCCACTCCCTCCCAGACCCACCCTCGGAAACACAGAGGGTCTCAGTCTCGGACCTTGTCTCCGTCCAGCCAATCCCGCCGACATCGGTGGTCTCGGTCTCGGCACTGAGAAAAGCAGCGGTGCCGCTCATCCTCGTCTTCCTCCTCGGAAGAGGAGAGGCTTCGGCGCAAATTGCGTCGACGCTATGAGGACTTAATGCAGCAGCTCCTTTGTCCGGGAACAAGCCGACGCCGTCGCCTTCCCTGGCCATTAAGTGTCTGTCACCCGAAAGGCCAAAACAATCCCTCGCGATAGTCAAGGTGCCCAAGCCTGGGCCTGTTGTTCGGCCGAAACCAGCAGCCCCACCGATTGTGGTGAAACCTCCGCCTCCACAACCGAAATCGGGGGCGCCGATCAAGGACTCTCGGTCGGGTCAGAGTCTGCCCCACCGGTTGTCGGTCACCCTCACTCCCAACCGTCCTTGGCAGGTGGAGGGTGGCTCAGGCCCCAGGCAGCTCTTCGCAGACTCGGAGTCTGATGACAACTCCTCCCTGTTTTCCAGGCCCCTTGACCTGGAGTCCTCTGGGGGGCAGTCGATGGACGAGAGCCCGTCGTCGTTCATGGGTCTGCTTCAGCTCATCTCGGAGTCCACCGGGATGCAGCTCGAGCCCGTATCCAAGCGGGCCAAGTATCCCCTCACGGAGATACTGGACCGAGGGGATTCTCCCACGGAGGCCTTTCCGGTGGCTGAAGCCATTGTTGGCCCAGCCTTGGAGGTTTGGTAGTGGCCGGCTTCCTGTCCTGCACCTTCGGCCAGGATGACCAGGAAGTATGCGGTCCCTACCGGCTCTTTGTCCAGTTTTTTGGAGCACCTCTCTGCGGAGGGGTTGATCACCGATAGCATTTTCCGGCGCTCTGGGAATGCTAGGGATGTGGATAAGCCCCCCGACAAGGAGTCCAAAAAGCTGGACTATGCCGGGCACAAGGTGTACGCTGCATCCTCCCTCGGCCTCTGTCAGGCCAGCTCGGCCATGCTGATGGCACACTTCTCCCACGCCCTCATGGGCTCCCTGAATGAGGTGATCCCTCATCTCCCGGCCGACCTACAGTCTACGGTCAAGCAGGTGCAGGATCAGGGAAGGGCAGTGGTGAAACAGCAGCTCCAAACGGCTCTAGACAGTGGAGACTCCTGTGCCCGATCAGTGGCGGCCGCAGTGGCCATGTGTCGCAGAGCCTGGCTGAGGATATCCACCTTCAGGGCGGATACCCAGCACAAATTGGCGGACGTCCCCTTCTTGGGGACTGACCTGTTCGGCTCTGGAGTGGAAGGTCACCTCCAGAGGATCGAAAAGTCCAATGCCACCCTGGACTCTGTCACCTCCGCCCAGAAGGACAAGGGCCATCGTCAGCAACATAAGTCCTTTCGTCCTTCTGCTCCTGCGGCACGTCTGGCCCAGCAACACCAGCATCAGGGCCAGCAGGCTCACGCTTGGCACCCCAAAGCCAAGCCTGCGGCTCCTTCTAAGAGGAAGCAGGGAGGAAAAGGCCCAGGAGGTCCCTCTGCCGGTCCTTCCTCCAAGCCTGCCCAGTGACGGGTTGAGGGGTGTCGCCTCCAGCCTCATTGGTCCCCCCTGGGTTCCCCCCGTGGGGGGACGGCTCCGACACTTTCTTTCCACCTGGTCTGCTATCATCTTGGACCGCTGGATGTTGGAGGTGGTAGGAAAGGGCCTGCCTCTGGAGTTCGAGCAGGCCCAATCCTTCCGAGCCGTCTCCCCTCGGGGGACTACGGGGTCCGCAGCCTCCCTGTCGACTCGTCGAGCTGACATTGCCCTGCTCCTCGAAAGGCAGGTGATCAGGAAGGTGGCGGATCCTCCACCAGACCCGGGGTTTGTGTCCAGGTACTTCCTGATCCCGAAACGGACAGGGGGCTGGCGCCCCATTCTAGACCTGCACGACCTGAACCATTTCCTAAAGTCTCGAACCTTCAGGATGGTCACTTTGGCTCAGATCATTCCATCCTTGGAACGGGGGCATGTGGTTCTGTTCTCTGGACCTCCAGGATGCGTTCTTTCATGTCACAATCCGTCCGTCCCATCAGAGATTCCTCCACTTCAGGGCAGAGGGGTCCCTCTACGAGTTCCGGGCCATGCCCTTCGGCCTCTCTCTGTAGCTCCCAGGGTCTTCACCAAATGCATGGCAGTGGTGACAGCATTCCTGCAGCACCGAAGGGTCCGGGTGTACCCCTACCTGGACGACTGGCTGATTGCGGCCTCTTCCAGAATGGAGATGGAGCAGTCCAGGGATCTGGCCCTCCAGGTTTGCTCTCAAGTTGGCCTCCTTATCAATGAGGCCAAGTCAGAACTCATGCCAAAGCAGGTGATACAGTTCATCGGGGCAGAGCTCGACTCTCTGCGAGCCAGAGCATGGCTCCCAGCAGACAGGGCTGAGGTTCTTTCCTCCTTTGCCCAATCATTTCAGATTGGGCAATTGCATCCTGCCCGGGACTTTCTGCGCCTCCTGGGTCTCATAGCGGCCTGCACCAGCGTGGTCCATTGGGCCAGTTGGTACATGCATCCCCTACAATGGGGACTGGCCAGCCAATGGTCACAGCGCTCTGATCCTTTGGATCAGCTAGTGACAGTGACCCAGGAGATGTGGAACGCTCTCCAGTGGTAGACCGTTCCAGCTCATTTGCAGGAGGGCATCCTGTTTGTCCGCCCCGAGCTGACGGTCTCTCTATCGATCGATGCCTCTCTGATGGGTTGGGGTGCCGATCTGGGAGCACAGGAGGCATGGCCTCTGGTCCCTCGGGAGTCCCGATGCCACGTCAACCTGCTGGAGCTTGGACGGTTGGACTAGCCCTCACCGCCTTTGCTCCATTTGTACGGGGTCAAGTGGTCCAGGTCCAGACGGACAATACCACGACCATGTACTACCTAAACTGCCAGGGCGGGACGCACTCCATGCCCCTGTGCAGGGAAGCTCTCCACATTTGGTCCCTTGTGCACAGCCTGGAGGCAGATCTCCTTGCCATCCACGTGGCAGGAGCCTCCTACATTCTGGCCAATGCCCTAAGCCGGATAGGGCCTGCGTCCCACGAGTGGTCTCTCCTGCCAGAGGTAGTACAAGATCTGTTCTCCCACTGGGGCATGCCTCAGGTGAACCTGTTTGCCTCCAGGGAGAATGCGAAGCTGAGACTGTTTCATGCCCGCCCCCCTCAGCAGGGCTCGCTGCAGGGGGATACCTTCTCGAGGCCGTGGACCCCGGGCCTCTTCTACGCTTTTCCCCCATTTCTCTTGATCCACAAGGTGCTCCTCAAGGCGAGGAGGGACAAGGCGCAGGTGATTCTGGTAGCCCCAGACTGGCCCCGCCAGTTCTGGTATCCAGATCTCCTCAGTCTCAGCTCCAGGCTCCCGAGGCGGCTTCCAGCCCACTCGGACCTGATCTCAGTCAATCAGGGGAAGGTATTCCATCCAGACCTTCAATCCCTGCACCTGACGGCCTGGTTCCTGAGCGGCTAGAGTTCCATGCCTTGGGTCTTTCCGACAAGGTCCTCAACGTGGTTGAGGCGTCCCGTAAGGAGTTGACCAGAAAATGCTACGCCTTTAAATGGAAGAGATTCTCCATTTGGTGTCAGGGCGAGGGCCTGGACCCTTCCTCCTGTTCCTTGGCAAGCATTCTGGACTACCTGTGGTCCCTTTCTCAGCAAGGGCTTTGGTCAACGACCCTTAAGGTGCACCTGGCAGCCATCTATGCTTACTGGGCGCGGGCCGGGAAGCAGTCGGTGGTGCATGAGAAGATGGTCGGGCGCTTTTTCAAAGGCCTTGATCACATATCCCCTCTGGTACGAGAACCTCCACCTCCATGGGATCTACTGCTGGTATTGGCTAAGCTCATGGGCAAGCCATTCAAACCAATGCACAGGTGTGACATCTCTCACCTGTCGTGGAAGACCGCCTTCTTGGTGGCTATCACATAAGCCAGAAGGATGGGAGAGCTCCAGGTGCTTTCCATCGAGTCTCGTTATCTGGTCTTCCACAGGGACAAGGTTGTCCTGCGCCCCCACCCGAAATTCCTTCCAAAGGTGGTGTCGGAGTTCCACCTTAACCAGGTGTTGACTCTGCCGGTGTTCTACCCCAGTCACACCTCAGAGGCCGAATATAGGCTCCATACTTTGGACCCTAGAAGAGCGCTAGCTTATTACAAGGAGCGGACGGCTGAAGTTCAGGAAGAGGTTCGCCAGCTGTTTGTCACCTACGCTGAAGCCGCACCTGGCAGACCTGCAGCCAAGTGGATGATAGGCATGTGGGTCACCTCCTGCATAGATCTCTGCTATAGGTTGGTGGGCATGGAGCCTCCCAGAGGGATAAGAACTCATTCTACTCGCCATACAGCTGCATCAGTGGCTGCTTCCAGGGACGTCCCTATCCAGGAAATCTGCAGGGCTGCTACCTGGAAGTCAGCACACACCTTCATTACCCACTACCACATCGACCTTGAGTCACGCCGGGATGCTGGTTTTGGGGCCTCGGTTCTCCAGTCATTATTCCCTAAGTAGGGGGTGTGCGCCTTGCCTTCCTCCTCCCAGAGAACTGCTACGAGTCTGCCAGACAGTGTGGATGAACAACATATCCATGTCCCTAGAAATACAGGTTACTCACCTGTAACAGGAGTTCTAGGAATGGTATATGTTTATCCACATGACCCACCCGACCTCCCCGACTTCGATGCACAACCTGGCTTCCAGCGGGCTAGATCTGGCATCATGGGTCGGAGTCTAGAGTTTTACCTCCCGGGTGGGTGAGAGGAGCCAGTTTGAAGACCTTCTGGCAAGATTTAAAGCAGCAAGGAACCTGCCAGACAGTGTGGATGAACAATATATACCATTCCTAGAACTCGTGTTACAGGTGAGTAACCTTATGTAATGTTAAATAAATATTAAAGTTGCTCTGGGTTAGTGAAAACATTACTTTCTACCGCAAATTTGCAGACATTATACCTTCTGCATTTGTGAAATTCTTTCATCCCTTATGGAAGACTTGTTTGGTCGAGCCGCTAGGGGCATCTTACTGAAGGCCTGTTTGGTTAATTTCTTATGTGCACCTTTTTGAATATTCAAGTAAATTTTACTTGACACCAGCAACTTTAGTGCACTGTGGTTCTTTTGTGCACTACTGTCATGTTGGACTTCAGTTTTGAGAGGTTCGCCACCTCAGTTTGTGGTGTAGCGTCAACATCAACGCAGAAGCGCGGTGAAGCTTTGTGTTTTTTTATGACTCCCGCAAAGGTGCTGGCTTCAGGCGGTGCCTAGGGGTAGCGCAACTCATGGCACAATGGTGGGGTCGGCACGGGCAGATGTGCGAGAGCACGTGCTGCAATGTCCTTGGCATCGTTGCACACCCATGCCATGGGGGAGTATTCACGGGGAAAACTGCCCTTATCCTCCAGCACTCGTGAAGGGCTGTCTGCGGCACTGCACCGGACACTCCAAGGTGCTCCCTCTGTCCAGACTCCTCGGTTTTCCGCGCTGTAGGGGGCGCGATGTGGCCTAAGAGAGAGTGACGGAGGAGGGTTGGAGCTCGGGCATGGCTCCCAGTGCAGGTGCCGCCGAGACAATCTGGAACGGGAACCATAGGGAACACCCCAGCCAAGGAGATACGGCGCTGAAAATAAAGAAACAAAACAAACAAACAAAAAAAGAGTATATTTATAGTGTATAATAGAGCTTTGTTCTATATAGAAATCCATCTTTTTCAAAATGCTGTTGTACCACAGTTCAAAGGTCATGGAATGTGATTGTACCCTTCTGTGGTAGAACAGCATTCTAGCACCTCTAAAGACTGCACAAGTCAGTTTCATTGTGAAAGAGAGAAAAACAATGCACACATTTCATATTATACTATACACTATAAAAAATACAGGATGGGCAATTTTATGCATAACCAGTGTGTTCTGCCACCTTGGAGTTCTGATTCCCAAAGACCTCTTGATCTTCCTGGACATAAGTCTCCACCATTCATTCACATTATTGGGATCTGCGCCGGAGGCACTAGGACCCATCGGGAGCAAACTTTTTGCTGGAGGGTCGGCGCCAGAGATGGCGCCGTGAGCCCTAGCTCGTGCGGTAACGACTATCTCGGCGTCGACCCTCCAACCGCCTCAGTTCCTTTTTTCCCACCGTCGAGTGCACTTCAGTGACGTCGCTCGCCTGTCGGGAGTCAAACTTCATACTAGCAGCATAGTTTTCAGTTTTTATTATTTTGTAGTATTATCTCGATACAGTATCACTTAAACTTATTCTTATTTTTAAAATAAATACTATAAAGAAGTCTCAGCCTACCTTGATGGAGTCGACCATGAGCAGGTCAGGTGATGGTAGGGAGACTTCGTATGAAAGCTGTTCAGTCAGTCGGGCTGGGTCGGTCAGCGGAAGGGTCTGACAATGGTCAGTCAATGCCCGAGGATGGGCGGTCCCTCGAGCATAAAAATAAACGGTCGCACTCTCGGCACCGTTCGGCCTCGAGCTCTTCTTCGGCCTGCAGGTCTAAAAAGAGAAGGCATCACTCGAGGTCACCCTCTGATATATCTGCGCATAGACGCTAGATTATCGGGGCTAGTTGCCGGTCTCCTCCTTCGGAGTCACCAACCTCTGCTTCTGGTAGCCGACGGCTTCGACATCGGAGCCCTACCCGGCCCGCAGGTAAGTCTTCAGATGAGCAGTTTTATCAGTGGGTCGCTCTTACGGAGCAATGGGCTCGGAGGTTGGTTCGGCTACCTGGCTCGGTCGCTCGTGGGCCTTCGGGCTCTCTGGGCCACCAGGTAGGGCAGTTGGACCTTCCTGGTCGCACGGCACCTTCTTCGGTGCCGTCGACTCCGTGCTTAGGTGTCTCTCCTCACATGGCTGCGCGCAGGGGCCACCAATGCCCTTATCTCCTGCTCTTCCTCCTTCAAAACCTGTTTTTGGATCTGGGAGTGTTTTCACGGCGTCATGTGGCCTCTGGCGCCGCCCTCGGCGTCGATGCTGCACTGGCTCCGTCCTCAGTGCCATGCGGCTTCTCAGCGCCGTTTTTGGCGCTGCGTGGCCTCGCGGCGTTCTCGATGCCGTTCGCCTCCTCTGCGTGGGCGGCTCTCGGGGACTCCTCTTTTCACTTGTTTCCTTCTTCCTCCTCTTCTGAATTTCATTCCTTTCCTGTCCATACAGTCCCTCCTGGACTGTCAGGAGATGACGTTGAGCCTGACCCAGACCTTCGGTTGGGTGATGAAGTGGACGAAGCAGGATCTATTACTGCTACAGAGCCTGTGGTCGAGGACCTATCCTTTAAGTCTCTGTTGAAAAATCTGAGTTCCACACTTTCTTTCCAGACTACAGACATCGATCCTGGGAAATTGAGACTCCAATATCTTCATGCCTCAGAGATCCCTACGGATTTGACTCCTCCGATTCAGCCTTCATTCGAGACGCTGTCTCAAATGGTATGGAATAATCCTGCTCTTACCCCTTCGGTGGCTAAATCCATTGATAGGAAATATTCAGCCCCCAAGGATCGTCCCATTTTGGCATCTCAAGCCTTTGCGGATCCTATTGTAGTCCTGGCAGAGAATGATAAGGTCGTTCTTCCTCAAGCTACTACAGCTCGACCTATTAACAAAGAATCTCGTAAGATAGACACCTTAGGTAAGAGAGTCTTTGCTGCTTCTACTCTAAGTATGCGTATTGCCAGTTACCAAGGCTATTTTTCTCAGTATGAGTATATCCTGTGGCATTCTATTAAACAGATGGTTGAAGCCCTACCGGAGTCGGATTCAAAGCCAGAGCTTCTTCAAACCATTACCAGAGGTATTGAATCTAATAACCAGCAGGTTAAAGCAGCCATGGATGCTTTTGACACTGCTTCCCGTTCAGCGGCTGCTGGTATTTGCACCCGCGTCATTCCTGGCTGCGCACTTCGGGCTTTATGAATGACCGCCAGAAGCAGCAGGTGATGGCATTGCCCTTGACGGTGCATATCTTTTTGGTCCTCAGGTAGAGCAAGCTCTAGAAGCTACACAAAAGACTAGGTCAGCCATTAAGATGGCTCGGTAACCTCCCGCCCCCTCTCGAGGGCATGCCAGTAAACAACAGTTTCATAATTGCCAGTCCTTTCGAGGCAGAGGAAGTTTCCATAAGAACCAACCTGCCCAACCTCAAAAGAAGGCGCAACAGAAAGCGCCAGGGCCTAAAGCGCCCAGCTCTACCTTATGAATTGCCGGCCTAAGTTCCATCTCAGCTGCCCGAGGTGGACTTTTCCTCTCTGGTGGGAGGTCGTCTGATGCACTTCTACAACCAGTGGAAGTCCATAATCTCAGACAAATGGGTCCTTCGGATAATTCGCGAGGGGTATTCACTCAATCTTGTGGAGACCCCTCCGGATCTTCCCCCCAAACGACAGCCTAGGCTGTCAACCCTTCAGTCAGACCTTCTCGCCGCCCAGATTCAGGGCCTTCTGAACAACAGGGCAGTAGAAGTGGCACCGCTGCACCAACGAAATACGGGGTTACATTACTTTCTGGTTCCGAAGAAGTCCAGCAGAATGCGCCTCATTCTAGATCTCAGAAAGCTAAACAAATTTCTCCTCAAGGAGAAATTCAAAATGATTTCTCTGGGAACCCTGTTACCTCTGCTCCACCAACACGACTGGTTAGCCTCCTAGATATGCAGGACGCCATAGCACATTCCTGTTCACCCGAGGCATCACAAATTCTGAGGTTTGTGGCTCTGGGACAGCACTATCAGTTCAGAGTCCTGCCTTTATCCTCGGTGCGCGAGTTTTTACAAAATGTTGTGCAGTTCTCGCAGCGCACCTCAGAAAGGTCGGAATTCAGGTGTTTCCTTATCTGGACGATTGGCTTCTAGCAAGCCCTTCTAGGCAGGGGACTCTGGACGCCGTGGAGACGGCCTCGCACTTCCTTACGTCCATGGGAGTTCTGATCAACCTCAAGAAATCGCAACTGCAGCCCTCCCAGAGGCTCCTTTTTATAGGGACTCTTCTGGACACCTCCTGTGCGAAGGCTTTTCTTCCAGAAGACGAGGAACGATATCCTTCAGATGGCCTGTCACATCGGGGAAAACAGCTCAGTCAAAGCTCTCTCGATGCAACGGATGCTAGGCCTCATGGCATCCTCAGTGTTCACTGTACCCCTAGCACGTCTGCACATGAGAACCACCCAGTGGATGCTCAGTACTCAGTGGTCCCCAACCACTCACCCAGTAGTCCTATCTCATCAAGGTGACAGAACCTTTAAAGGAGTGTCACTCACCTGGTGGTCTCAAGAGAGCAATCTCCTGAGGGGTATCCTTTGCTCCTCTGGACCATCAGATCTCCATTACCACGGACGCATCCCTAATGGGGTGGGAGCTCACTGTCAGGCTCTCCACACTAAGGTGCGTGGACTCAAGTCGAGTCCTAGCTCCACATAAACGCCCTAGAAATGAGAGCTGCCCTTTATGCGGTCCGAGCTTGAAGGACATTCTGTGTCACAAAACATTCTCCTTCAAACGGACAACAAAGCAGTGATGTATTACATCAACAAGCAGGCGGGCTCTACTCTTACCCCTATGCAGAGAAGCAGTGAGGGTATGGAATGGTGCTTTGAGCACGAGCTCTAATTCAAGCAGTGTACCTGCCAGGTGTTCAGAACGACTGGCAGACCGGCTCTCAGCAGAACAGAGACAGACCCTCACGAGTGGTCTCGACTCAACCATAGTTCAATCACTATTTGAAGAGTGGGGAACTCCAGACCTGGACCTTTTTGCATCCCCACTCAACGCAAAACTGCTCTCTTCTGCTCCAGAAATCCAGGGCCTGGCATTTTCTGTCAGGATGCTTAGGCTGCGGTGGACAAACGCTCCATCTTCCCTGACATAAGTCTCCACCACTCATTCACCTGTGGGGATTGGCCGGAGGCACTAAGACCCATCGGGAGCAAACTTTGTTGAGGGTCGGCGCTGAGAGATTTGCGCCATGAAAGCAGCGGCTCGAGCGGTAATGACCATCTCGGCGATTTCACCCTCCAACTGCCTCAGTTCCTTTTTTCCGCCGAAAGCGCTTCAGTGACGACGCCGCCGGGCTTCAGTCAGAGTCAAACTTCAAACTAGCTTATAGTTTTCAGTTTGTTTTTTAAATATTATCACGATAGTAGTATCGCTTAAGTTTTATTCTATTTTTCGTAAAATTTTTCTAATATTTAAATTTGTCTTTCATTTGAAGAAGTCTCGCCTTACTGGACGGAGTCGCTCATGAGCAGGTCAGGTGACGGTAGGAGACTCTCGTATGAAAGCTGTTCAGTCAGCCGGCTGGGTCCGTCAGCCTCTTCTCCTCAGCGGGTTCCGACTACGGTCAGTCCGATGTCTGGGATGGCGGTCTCTGCCGCATAAAAATAAACGGTCGATTTTCGGCGCTGCTCGCCTCGAAATTTCGCCCACAGGTCAAAGAGAAGGGTGATCACCGAGGTCGCCTCTGGTATGTTCGCGTTGTCGACGGTCGGTTATCGCTAAGGTTGCCGTCTCCTCTTCGGAGTCGCCAACTCCGATAATCGCCGCCTCCTCACATCGGAGCCCTCCCCGCTTATAGGTAGGGCTCCAGATGAGCAGTTTCATCAGTGGCCGCTTCTGTGGAGCCGGTGGCCTGGAGGTTGGTTCTTCTGCCTGGCTCAGTTACCCTCGAGCCCCTCGGGCCCTCCGGCGATCAGGTAGGGCGTGTTGGACCTTCCTAGTCGCCAGGCGCCTTCTTCGGTGCTAGCGACTGCTTAGGTGTTTCCCCACATGGTTGCGGGCACAGGGTACCACCGATGCCCCTTATCTCCTGGTTTTTTCCTTCTCTTGCTTTCCAGGTTCCCGGGCTTTTCCGGCGCCTTTCTGCAGGGTTCTGTGGCCTTTGTCGGCGCCTGCTGGGTCGGCTGAGCTTGGCGCGCGCTGGCGGTGCTGCGGGTCTCGGGCGCTGCTGGCGGCGCGCCAAGGGTCTCGCGGCGCCGGGTGGTGCCGCGTGATCGGGCGGTTTGTCAAGGCGCTGCCTCAAGGCGTCATTCGCGGGCGTTGTCCGCGGGCGCTCGTATGCTGCCCGCTGGCGTCACGGGCGCCGCGCCATGCGCGCGAAGTCCGGGCGGCGCCGCTGGGGCGCTTATGGGTCACAGGCTCTCTTCGCGCTGCAGGCGCCTCGGGTGCCTCTCAGCTCGCTTTGCTGCCCCTCGCCGGCAGCCCTTGGAGACTCTCCTTGTTTTCTGCCATTTCCTCCTCTCCTAATTTTCACTCCTTTCCTGTCCAAACAGTCCTTTCTGGACCATCAGGAGATGATGTTGAGCCTGACCCAGACCTTCGGGTTGGGTGATGAAGTGGAGGAAACAGGATCTTTCTTGCTACAGAGCCTGTGGTCGAGGACCTGTCCTTTAAGTCTCTGTTGAAGAACCTGATCCACTCTTCTCTCCAGACTACAGACATCGATCCTGGGAAGATATTAAGACTCCAGTATCTTCATGCTTCGGAGATCCCACGGATTTGACTCCTCCTGATTCAGTTTTCCTTCGAGACGCTGTCTCAAATGGTATGAATAACCGTTCTTATTCCCTCAGTGCTAAATCCATTGATAAGAAGTATTCAGCTCCCAAGGATCGCCCATTTTGGCATCCCAAGCTTTATGGATCCTATTGTAGTCCTGGCAGAGAATGACAAGGTCGTTTTCCTCAACTACTACAGCTCGACCTATTAACAAAGAGTCTCGTAAGATTGATACATTAGGTAAGAGAGTCTTTGCTGCCTCCACTCTAAGTATGCGTACTGCCAGTTATCAAGGCTATTTTTCTCAGTATGAGTATATCCTGTGGCACTCTATGAAAAGAATGGTTGAAGCTCTTCCAGATTCGGATTCCAAGTCAGAGCTTCTTCTGACCGTTATAGGAGGTATTGAGTCCAATAACCGAACAGGTCAAGCCGCCATGGACGCCTGACACTGCTTCATCAGCAGGCGAGATTTGTACTCACCGGCGCCATTCTCATTAAGTGTGACTTCTTGGCTTCACGAATGATGCTCAGCAGCAGGTGATGGCGCTGCCTTTGATGGCTCCTTTCTTTTGGCCCTCAGGTGGAGCAAGCCCTAGAGGCCACTCAGAAGACTAGATCGGCCATTAAGTTGGCCAGATTCTCCGCCTGCTCTCTCGGGGCATGTGAACAGACGCCAGTTCTTATAGTCGTCAGTCCTTTTCGAGGCAGAGGCAGGGAAGCTTCATCAAAGCCAACCTGCCCAACCTCAAAAGAAGATCTGAGCAGAAAGCTTAGGGACCCAAAGCTCCCAGCGCTACCTTATGAAGTCGCTGGCTCAAGTTCCATCCACTCTGCCCGAGGTGGAACTTTCCTCCGTGGGAGGTCATCTGATGTACTTCTACAACCAGTGGAAGTCCATAACCTCAGACAATGGGTCTCTGGATACCTCGTGAGGGTTATTCTCTCAATTCTTGGAAACCCCCGAATTGTCCTCCATACGACAACCCAGGTTGTCGGCCTTCAGTCCAGACCTCCTCACCAAGGGAGATCCAGGGCCTTCTGAACAACAGGGCACAGAACTGGTGCCCCTGTGGCTCCATGTAAACACAGGGTTCTACTCCCATTACTTTCTGGTTCCAGAGATCTGGGGGATGCGCCCCATTCTAGACCTCAGAAAGTTAAACAAATTCCTCCCCAGGGAGAAATTCAAGATGATTTCCTAGTACCCTGTTACCCTTGCTGCATCAGCACGACTGGCTGGCCTCTCTGGATATGCAGGATGCTTACCAGCATATCCTCGTTCACCCGACCCACTGCAAATTCCTCAGGTTTGTAGCTTTGGGTCAGCATTATCAGTTCAGAGTCCTGCCCTTTGGTTATCCTCGGCGGCGAGTTTTACAAAGTGTTGTGCAGTTCTCATGCGCATCTCAGGAAGAAATCGGGACTCAGTGTTTCCCTACCTGGACGATTGGCTCTGCAAGCCCTTCCGGCTAAGGGACTGGAAGCCGTGCAAGCGACTTCTGCAATCTTCTCACGTCCATGGGGAGTTCTGCTGAATTTGAAAAATCTCAACTGCAACCCTCCCAGAGGCTCCTTTTCATAGGGACGCTTCAGACACCTCTTCAGCGAAGGCTTTCCTTCCAGAGGACAGAAGACTCGACATCCTTCAGATGGTCTGTGCATCAGGGAGAACCAATCGGGTTACAGCTCTCTCGATGCAACGCATGTTGGGTCTCATGCGCCTCGGTCTTCACTGTCCCTCTGGTCTGACTGCACATGAGAACCACCCAATGGATGCTCTCCACTCAGTGGTCCCCGACCTCTCACCCCCAGTCTTATCCCATCAAGGTGACGGAGCCCCTTCGAAGGTCTCTCACCTGGTGGTCTCAAGAGAGCAATCTCCTGGAAGGATTCCCCTTTGCTCCCCTGGATCATCAGATCTCCATCACTACAGATGCATCGCTAATGGGATGAGGAGCTCACTGTCTCTCCCTCCACACTCAAGGTGTATGGACTCAGTTCGAAACTCATCTCCACATAAATATCCTGGAGAGAGAGCGGTCCTCTATGCAATCCGAGCTCTGAAGGATGTCCTTTGTCACAAGAACATTCTCTTCAAACGGACAACAAAGCAGTGATGTATTACATCAACAAGCAGCGGTGCTCATTCTTATCCCTTTGCAGGAAGCAATGAGGGTGTGGGAGTGGTGCTTGGAGCACAAGTCTCTGATTCAAGCGGTTTTATCTGCCAGGTATACAAAACGACCTAGCAGATCACCTCAGCAGAAGGAGGCAGACCCTCACGAGTGGTCTCGATCCAGCCGTAGCTCGGTCCCTGTTCAAAGAGTGGGGACTCCAGACCTGACCTTTTGCATCCCACTCAGCGCAAAACTGCCTCTCTTCTGCTCCAGAAATCAGGGCCTGGCATTTTCTGTCAGGATGCGTTCAGGCTTGCGTGGACAAAAGCGCTTTCTTCGCCTTTCCACCGCTTCCTCTAATCCAGAGAGTACTCCTCAAGTTCGAGTCTCAGGGGACCAAGATGATTCTCATTGCTCCTTCCTGGCCCTCGGCAACTATGGTTTCCCTACTCAACAGTATGTTGGCAGCCTCTCGAGACCACTTCCTTTGCAAATCAGTCTTTTGACTCAGGGTTCGTTGGTCCATCCCAACCTGAAATCACTTCACCTTCGCCTTGGCTCCTGAAGAGATGAAGTGAATCGGTTCAACGTCTCTCGTAGAGTCTCAGACATCCTTCTGGCTGCTCGGAAGCCAGCCACCCGAAAAATGTACGCTTCCAAATGGAAACGTTTTTCTCTCTGGTGTGCAAAATCCTCTTGGAATCCCTTTTCCTGTCCTCCTGGCAAGGTTCTGGAGTATCTTTTGGACCTATCAAACTTAGGTCTTCAGTACTCCACAGTTAAAGTTCACCTTAGTGCTATCTCAGCATTCCATGAGACAGGTTTCTTCCTTAACTCTGGCTCAGTTACCTATGGTGAAGGATTTCTTTATTGGGGATTCTCCATACCAGAGCCCCTGTTAAGCGTCCAGTTGCAGCCTGGGACATTAACCTGGTGCTGGACATGCTCACCGGAAGCCTTTGAGCCTTCAGCTACCTGTGAGCTAAAATTTCTTACCTGGAAGACTTTGCCTTCCTGGTGGCCATTACCTCAGCCCATGGGGTCTCAGAATACATGCCCTGATTACGGACCCTCCGTGATACTGTATTCCATAAGGACAAGGTAGTTCTCCGTACTCATCCTAAATTTCTTCCCAAGGTTGTGTCAGAATTCCATCTGAACCAACCTCTGGTACTTCCCGCTTACTTCGCTTAATTTCCAAAATGAAGGGGTACGAGCTCTTCATTCCTGATGTTAAGAGAGCTCATGGGTTCTATTTAGATAGAACCAAGGATGTTCGTCAAGACTCAGCAACTGTTCGTTTTTTCAGCGACACCGGCTGAGTCAACCTGTCGCTATTAGATGCATCTCTTCATGGTTAGTGGCATGCCTTCGTCATTGCTATTCCATGGCTCAAGTTAAATTAGAAGAGGTAGAGTGTGCGCTCACTCTACTAGAGGCGGTCAGCGGCATCCCTAGCGGAATTCGCAATGTTCAATTGCAGATATATGCAACGCCACCTGAGCTCAGTGCGCATTGCTAAGCACTATGCACTGGATGTTCATGTTGTGCACATTCTGCATTCGCAGAACTATCCTTAATGGGCTTCTATCTTAGAGCGCTGAGCTCTGGCTCTCCTGCCGCCCTTTGGGGATTATCAGCTTGGTACTCTCCACTAGTGTGAATGAGTGGTGGAGACTTATGTCCAGGAAGATAGGAAAATTACGTACCTACCGTAATTCTTGATCTTCTTGGACGAGTCTCCCTCACTCATTCCACGCCTCCCTCCATCCCGAGCTCACCGCTGTATTGGTCTTCACTCCTCAAATCTTTAGGCCGTGAGGACTTCTTTGCTGACCCTTCTTACACGGGTCATACGGACTATCTTATGTCCGTTTTTAATGTTGGTTTACTTTTACGCTAGTTGCGCTGCACCTCCTTGGTAAAAGGTACTGAGGCGGTTGAGGGTCGTGCGCCGAGATGGTCATTATCACTTGAAGCCGCCTGTTTCTCGCGCACAGGTTCTGTGCTACTGCCTCGCTACCGACCTCCAGCAAAAAGTTTGCTCCATGGGTCTTAGTGCCTCGGCGCCAATCCCACTAGTGTGAATGAGTGGTGGAGACTCGTCCAAGAAGATCAAGAATTACGGTAGGTACGTAATCTTCCTTTTCTGCCTTTCCGCCTCTTCCTCTAATTCAGAGGGTACTCCTCAAGTTCGAATCCCAGGGGGACAAAATGATTCTCATTGCTCCCTTTTGGCCTCGGCAGCTGTGGTTTCCACTACTCAACAATATGTTGGCAGTTCCTCCGAGACCACTTACCCTGCAGATGAACCTTTTGACTCAGGGACCGGTGGTCCATCCCAACCTGAGATCACTTCACCTTCATGCTTGGCTCCTGAAGAGGTCGAAGTAAACCGGTTCAATGTCTCTCGAAGAGTTTCAGATATTCTTCTGGCTGCACGGAAGCCAGCCACTCAGAAAACTTACACAGCCAAGTGGAAGCGTTTTTCGCTCTGGTGTGCAAAGTCCTCTTTGAATCCCTTTTCCTGTCCACCAGATAAGGTGTTGGAGTACCTTTTGGACCTCTCAAATTCGGGTCTGCAGTACTCTACAGTCAGAGTTCATCTTAGTGCCATTTCAGCGTATCATGAACCCATTATTTCCTTAACTCTGGCTCAGTTACCTATGGTTAAGAGATTTCTTAAGAGGATTCTGCATACCAGACCTCCTACAAGACATCCAGTCGCAGCCTGGGACATTAGTCTTAGAGCTAGACATGCCTACTGAAACCTTCGAACCTCTGGCTACCTGTGAGCTAAAATTTCTCACCTGGAAGACTGCCTTCCTAGTGGCCATTACCTCAGCCCACAGGATCTCTGAGATACATGCCCTGGTCACAGACCCTCCGTATACTGTGTTCCATAAGGACAAAGTAGTTCTTTGTACTCATCCTAAATTTCTTCCTAAGGTTGTGTCAGAATTTCATCTAAACCAACCTTTGGTTCTTCCCTCTTATTTTGTGGACTTCCAAAATGAAGGGGAACGTTCTCTTCATTCTTTGGATGTTGAGAGGGCCTTGTGTTTCTATCTAGATAGAACCAAGGATTTTCGCAAAGCTCAGCAACTGTTCGTTTCCTTCAGTGAGACCCGGCTGGGTCAACCTGTCGCTATCAGATGTATCTCATCATGGCTAGTGGCGTGCCTTCGTCACTGCTATTCCATGGTGCAGGTTAAGTTGGAGGGTAGAGTTTACGCTCACTCTACCAGAGCGGTTGCGGCATCCCTAGCGGAAATCCATAGCGTGCCCATTGCAGACATTCGTAATGCAGCCACCTGGAGCTCAGTGCATACTTTAATTAAACATTATGCACTAGATGTCCATGCCAGATTACATATTTCCTTGGCAGAGCCATCCTCAATGGACTTCTGTCCTAGAAGCGTGAGCTCTTGGTCTCTCCTGCCGCCCTCTCGGGGATTATTACTCGGTACTCTCCCAATGTGTGAATGAGTGGTGGAGACTTATGTCCAGGAAGATATGAAAATTACGTACCTACCGTAATTCTTGATCTTCTTGGACGAGTCTCCACCACTTCCATCTACTCCTCTCCATCCCCGAGCTCACCTTTCTTGTGGGTCTTCACTCCTCAAATCTTTAGGCCGTGAAGACTTCTTTTTGTACCCTTCTTACACGGGTCACCCGGACTATCTTATGTCCGGTTTTTAGGTTAGGCTACCTTCTAGGTTAGTTACGCTGCACCTCCTTGGTAAAAAGGTACTGGTGGTTGGAGGGTCAACACCCGAGATAGTCGTTACCCGCCACGAGCTAGGGCTCGCGGCGCCCCGTGCCTCCCTCACGAGGCGCCATCTCTGGCGCCGACCTTCCAGCAAAAGTTTGCTCGATGGGTCCTAAGTGCCTCCAGCGCGAGATCCCAATAGTGTGAATGAGTGGTGGAGACTTCGTCCAAGAAGATCAAGAATTACGGTAGGTATGTAATTTTCATAGCTTTGCTCTCAAGGTCAGAGGAATCAGAACAGGGGGTCGATCTTAACATTGTTTTACTAGCTCAAACACTAGTGCAAATTGACCAGGACTAGTGCAGCTAACTCTCTACTTGCCCGTCTTGACTAGTGCAGATTTTCATGGCTGTTGATGAAGTTAAAAAGTCTCTACTATGGCATTCTCACTATAGCATTCTCTAGTCCTCGATGCTAATCTCTCTCAATGTTCCGATGGCCAGGTGTGATTAACAGCTCATTAAGAGCTGCAATTATCTAGCAGTTCAAGAGAGGGATCCCACAAAAGACTCAATGTGAGTCATTATCACTCCACTGTTAAGACTTTCAGCTAATGTCCAGGGTGTGATCAAGGGTAGAGTGCTGTTAAGTCACTAGGTTCCAGTTTTCTGAATGTGTCTATGTCTAACAATTTGTCCAATATTATTAAGACCAGTGCCCCTTATTTCTCTACATTTTGAGTCTGTGTATGCAACATTTCAGTGACAAAATGCAAAGAGGTATATAGGATCAGTCCTGCAGGTGGTGGGGTTTATCCCAGTCTCACCATAATTTCTCTCTCCCCTCCAAATCTCTTAACTCTGTTCTTTCCCTGGACACCACTGCAGACCAGACTCTGAAGTGACCATCCATAGATCCATAGCTGCCATTACTGGCAAGTGTAGGGGGTCCCCAGCTCTTCTAAATGGACCATGCCAGCCATCACCATCCAAACAGTTCCACCCTTATCCCACTCTGCATGTCCTTTCAGCCTAAAACAAAGCTTTGGATCATATATGGCACAAAAATAAACCTTGATAAAATACAAAATGTGAAACCTTGAAATAGGCATTCATGGGTTGCATTGATTATCCTATACAGAAATAAAAGTAGTATAGTGTTATGCCTGTGTACTGTTTCCCCTGGGCTGATGAAAGTTAAAGAAAAATCTGTTATTGTTGGGACAGAGCATATTAAAATCAATGCTTTTACAAATAAAAATGTCATGGTTTTCTATTTCCCAAGCCCCTTAGGTTTGTCTAGCCTCACCCCAAAGAAATTTTAGATGCGCTTCTGGCTCACTTGAGACTGTACAAAAACTTTCAAAACTGCAAATGTCCGGTTGACACTAGGGTGGGGACCGAGAGTGTCTTTCTCTGCCTGACTCTGTTCATTGCCCTGTGGGTGGTGGTGACAGTGTGGTGAGGTGCATGATGATGTTAGCTATAGTGCGCAGAGCTAGGACTGCTTGATTGAACATTTGCTGTTGTGATAGCCTCTCTCTCTGTTGGGTGTGGGAGGGGGCAGAAAGAGGAAGGGAGGAGGCTATGGTACAAAACAATGGGGGGGGCACTGTCTGAGATGGCACTGTAGTTTTTTTATCTGCTGGTGAGCTGGAAGCAATGTGGGATCAGGATAAATGTGCAATAATCAGAGTATTTCTTGACTTTGCTTGTATTGTTTCCTGTAAGTGATCAAAATGTACCATTGTAATTAAGGGTTAGTGCAACCATCTGTGGGCTAGTGCAATTTTGAATCAACTTGCCCTGCTGGCTAGTGCAAAAAAAAGGTTAAGGTTGACCCCTGAATCAGAACCACTCTGTGGCAGAACACACTGGTTGTGCATAGCTGCCCATCCAGTATTCTCTATGTGATGTCATACAACTTGCTCTTATCTACTGTATATTAAGGCTACTGTAACCCCCACAAACTCACATTACTGTTGAGTACCAGTCAATACACAGTGGTACTGACAATATCGGCATATAGCCCAGGAGTCAAGGCCTTTCCAGTGGGGCAGATGGTCTCACAGATGCAGAAGGTCCTAAACGTTGCTACCACAAGAAGCATTACTTCCGGGCACTGGGCAACTAAAACTGAGTCAGTCAATAGCAGAACAATGTGGCGCCAGTAGAAAGCAACCTTATTTTTGTTTTAGCAGTGTTTCATATCTTCAGCTGCTAAGGGGCATGACACTGAGCCCAGAATAAAGAAATGCATAGACCAAAGATTAAAAAAAAAAAAAAAAGATAAAAGAAGAGCACAGATAAGGATAAAAGAACATGATGCGTTACGTCAAGAAGAGTATCAAAAAAAGCAATAAGGCAGGACATACAAAGTTGGAAAATAACTCCAAAAAAACCCACTCCAAAAACATTGCTTGATATGGCCCTTGGAGTCTGGCCTTCATAAACATTCAGTGAATATTATTGCTGTGACAGCTCCCCTGAAGCAGTAGTACTTACCTGCTTTCTCCCAGCGGTATGCTGCCATTGCTGCAGTAATCATGAATCCAGCAATGTTAGCAGACTAAATGATACTTAGCTGCCTGCAATATTTATTATCAGTCAGATAAAAGCCATTCAACTAGTTATCCCCAATCCTTTCTTTCAGCTTTGTAGTCTTTATTTTCTTTTTGACAGTTTGAGATCCTTGGCAGGCACCTCATGTTTTCAGAGGGAACCTGGACAGTGCCAGTTTGTCTAATCTTATCTGTGTCAATCTTCACCATTCATCACCTGTGGGTTCTGGCTGGAGGTCACTACCCCATGGGAGCTTTTTTTTGGATGGGGCGGAGTTGATGCCTCTGGCAGGTGTCGCTCTCGAGGCTGGCGCACTGGGTGGCGCTCGTGCGGTTGGCTGTTAGGTGTCTTCGACCTTGCCCTCCTGCCAGTTCTTCATCTCCGCCATAGAGGTCACAACTCATTGGAGCTGCTTTCTCAGGCCTACCAGTGTCTCGACCGTGTCTTTGATGCTGAATATAGTTTCCTGCCAGTTCCATTTTCGCCACTACACGCGCCACTGTGGTAAGACTGTTCCTTGTTTTAATTTTCAGCGACATGAGTCTTTAAGTGTTTTCCGTCGATCATGTCTCGGTCAGGGGCAAGAAATCGTTAAAAACAGGGAGGCCCCCTATGCATCTGTGCCGGTGCTGCCACAAGTACTCCATTACTGACCGGCATGATCGTTGTCTGATGTGTCTTGGCCCATTTCATGACATGGATTCGTGCGATGCCTGCTTTTCCATGGACCGTCGTGTCATCGAGCAATGCGCGTGGAAAGTTGGATGAGCCCCGCCGACTTTCAGGGGACGGGCGTGCACTCGGGCCTAGCCGCAGTCTCTCGGCCTTTCCTCCGGGTCACCTCCTAGTTCTGTTTGGACTGTGGAGGAGGGGGCTTCTGCTTCTAGTAGCCTCGCCGTGGCAGAAGACCCTTCCGTGGTGCAGGAGGCCCAGTCCTCTCCCCTTGGGGGGCAGGCGGGAGGCACCACTCTGGCAATCACCCCTTCGGGGTGAAGGCTCCCCCAGTGTCATTTCCTTGGGCTGGGAAGCCTGGGTCAGCACAGTCCTCGATGCCATCCGTCAGTGCAAACTTGAGCCTCGGTGCTGTGGGCCCTAATGGCGCCGTGGTTGACGCTGGTCCACCACTCAGCACCGTCTTTTCTGTCGATGCCATTCGCGGCACCAATCATGCTGACTGCTCCATGGGAGGTTCTACGGTGCCATCTTTGACCGGTTCTCGCCTCGGCGCCATTTGCGGTGCCAAGGCTGGGGACAGCGCCATGTCTAGCTCTGGTGCTGCTTGCAGTGCTGAGCGAGGACACGGCACCGTGGAAGGTGTCTACCTCACCGCTGCCCGCTCACGGCACCATGGCAGGCATTGACTCCGTTTCTGCTACCACTCTTGACACCGTCTCTTCTTCAGGCACCGTTCATGGTGCCATTGGATAGTTTGGCACCGGCTCTGGTGCAGACACCCAGACTGGTGCCTTCTTTGGTCTGGATGGGAGCGGGCATCCGTGTACAGTCTGGCACCGGACTTCAGTCTCTATCTCTTCAGAGACGGACTCCCAAGTCTGGTTCGGACCAGCTGTAGGACTTTTGGAGTTGGAGGCCCTGTGGACACCTTGTGTTCCTCAGCAGACCAGAGCCAGCCTCCTCTGAGGAGTGGGCGTTGCCCCTAGTCTAGGGTTAGGGGTGCTGACCAGCAGGCGGTGGTGCAGGCCACTATCGCCTGCAGCCTGGGCTCGGAGGGTTTTCTGCCCCTCAGTTGCGGTACCTCCTCAGGTGGTGTGCCTGGATCGCCCAACTTTAGGGCTTTGGAGCGCCTCATGGGAGGGGAGGTGCTACTCCCTGGGTGATCCCCTCGGGGACTGACCAAGGTTGTTAGCTGTCTAGGCTGGTGTTTGCGAGAAGGAGGGCTCTTTCGGATTCCGAGGGGTCAGGGTTTGATGCGGCGACCCTTTTCCAGGACCCACCTGGGTTTAGGAAGGAGTCATAGCGCAGACCCCTACCTTCCTTCTCAGTCTGCTTGAGAGGGCCCTGGTCTTTTGAGGGTAGGGACTGTCCTTTTGGAATTCCATGGTCCTGGTCACCTCACAGGGGGGAATCTTCAGGGCACAGCCTAGGCAGTTCCAGCATGGCTGATCAGCTGTTGGCTGTTGGGTCTTCCGGAGCCCTCTTCTCTTGAGGCTCCTGGTGTGCTCTCTCTGCCCGGACAGAGGATGGTCGCCTTCTGTTGTTGGCCTTGCCCCCACTCCTCTGTCACCATCTCCTGCTCTCCCAGGCATTCTTGGTCCTAGGGGACCTGTCTCCTGGGAGCAGTTCAGAGGTGCGGCTGCTCACCTCCTACGTACATCAGGGCCTTGGACAGGCGAGTATTCCACCCCTCCCCTGAGCAGCCAACCTCTGGATCTCTGAGGTCCTCCTCTTTGGGAAGAGAGGAGCCCTCTGTCCACATCTTCCCTGCTGCTGATCTTGCAGAGTATCAGCGTTTCCTCGTGAGGATGATGGAGGACCTACATGTCACCCACCCTCAGCACAATCCGGAGCATTTGATGAATACCTTCCTAGGCGATTTCAGTGCGGACACCCTTGTAGGTGCCTGCCTGGTCTGCTCCTTTCCAGGAGGCATCATTGTGATTCTGGCAAAGACCCTTTTCTGGGTCCCAGCCCCTAGGGATCTGAGCCTGAGGTACTGTGCCCGCTGGAGTCTCCAGGTCATATGCCTCATCCTCAGTCAGGACTGATGCAGCTGGACACTTCCAATGGGCTTCGCGCCTCCACCGTGACCGCCCATGAATCAAGATTCCATGGATTTTGACTTCTGTGCTCCTGCGATGCCGTCTTCAGCCCGTTTTGCATTCGGCGCCAGCTCCCAGAACTCTGTTTTCTGCCATTTCCTCCTCTCTAATTTTCCTCCTTTCCTGTCCAAACAGTCCTTTCTGGACCATCAGGAGATGATGTTGAGCCTGACCCAGACCTTCGGTTGGGTGATGAAGTGGAGGAAACAGGATCTTTCTTTCTACAGAGCCTGTGGTCGAGGACCTGTCCTTTAAGTCTCTGTTGAAGAACCTGGGATCCACTTTCTCTCCAGACTATCATGACATCGATCCTGGGAAGATATTAAGACTCCAGTATCTTCATGCTTGGAGATCCCTACGGATTTGACTCCTCGATTCAACCTTCCTTCGAACGCTGTCTCAAATGGTATGGAATAACCCTGCTCTTATTCCCTCAGTAGCTAAATCCATTGATAAGAAGTATTCAGCTCCCAAGGATCGTCCATTTTGGCATCCCAAGCCTTTGAGGATCCTATTGTAGTCCTGGCAGAGAATGACAAGGTCGTTCTTCCTCAACTACTACAACTCGACCTATTAACAAAGAGTCTCGTAAGATTGATACATTAGGTAAGAGAGTCTTTGCTGCCTCCACTCTAAGTATGCGTATTGCCAGTTATCAAGGCTATTTTCTCAATATGAGTATATCCTGTGGCACTCTATGAAAAGAATGGTTGAAGCTCTTCCAGATTCGATTCCAAGTCAGAGCTTCTTCTGACCCGTTAATAGAAGTATTGAGTCCAATAACCCAACAGGTCAAAGCAGCCATGGACGGCTTCGACACTGCTTCAACAGCTCAACGGCGAGATTTGTACTCTTCGGCGCCATCTCACCAACTCGCGCTACTTGGCTTCACGAATGATGCTCAGCAGCAGGTGATGGCGCTGCCTTTGATGGCTCCTTTCTTTTGGCCCTCAGGTGGAGCAAGCCTTGAGGCCACTCTAGAAGACTAGATCGGCCATTAAGTTGGCCAGACCTCCGCCTGCCTCTCTCGGGGCATGTGAACAGACGCCAGTTTCTGAGTCGTCAGTCCTTCTCGAGGCAGAGGCAGGGAAGCTTTCATAAAAGCCAACCTGCCCAACCTCAAAAGAAAGCTTGCAGCAGAAAGCGCAGGGACCTAAAGCTCCCAGCGCTACCTTATGAGTCGTTGGCCCAAGTTCCATCCACTCTGCCCGAGGTGGAACTTTCTCCTCCGGTGGGAGGTCATCTGATGTACTTCTACAACCAGTGGAAGTCCATAACTTCGGACAAATGGGTCCTTCGGATAATTCCAGAGGGTTATTCTCTCCAACTCTTGGAAACCCCCGAATGGTTCTCTCCATACGAGACACCCAGGTTGTCGGCCTCAGGCCAGACCTCCCCACCAAGGGAGATCCAGGGCCTTCTGAACAATAGGGCAATAGAACTGGTGCCCCTGTGGCTCCATGCAAATTGCAGGGTCTACTCCCATTACTTTCTGGTTCCAAAGAAATCTGGGGGATGCGCCCATTCTAGACCTCAGAAAGTTAAACAAATTCCTCCCCAGGGAGAAATTCAAGATGATTTCTAGTACCCTATTACCCTTGCTGCATCAACACGACTGGCTGGCCTCTCGGATATCACAGGATGCTTACCAACATATCCCGTCCACCCGACCCACCAAATTCCTCAGGTTTGTAGCTTTGGGTCAGCATTATCAGTTCAGGTCCTGCCCTTTGGGTTATCCTCGGCAGCCGAGTTTTACAAAGTGTTGTGCAGTTCTCGATGGCATCTCAGGAAGAAATCGGACTCAGTGTTTCCCTACCTAGACGATTGACTTATGTAAGCCCTTCCGGCCAAGGGACTGGAAGCCGTGCAAGCGACTTCTGCAAATCTTCTCACGTCCATGGGGAGTTCTGCTGAATTTGAAAAATCTCAACTGCAACCCTCCCAGGCTCCTTTTCATAGGGCGCTTCTAGACACCTCTTTCAGGAAGGCTTTCCTTCCAGAGGACAGAAGACTCGACATCCTTCAGATGGTCTGGTACATCAGGGAGAACCAATCGGTTACAGCTCTCTCGATGCAACGCATGTTGGGTCTCATAGCGTCCTCGGTCTTCACTGTCCCTCTGGGCCTGACTGCAATGAGAACCACCCAATGGATGCTCTCCACTCAGTGGTCCCTCAACCTCACCCCAGTCTTATCCCATCAAGGTGACGGAGCCCTTGAAGGTCTCTCACCTGGTGGTCTCAAGAGGCAATCTCCTGGAAAGGATTCCCCTTTGCTCCCTGGATCATCAGATCTCCATCACTACAGATGCATCGCTAATGGGATGAGGACTCACTGTCCTCCCTCCACACTCAAGGTGTATGGACTCAGTTGAAACTCATCTCCACATAAATATCCTGGAGATGAGGCGGTCCTCTATGCAATCCGAGCTCTGAAGGATGTCCTTTGTCACAGAACATTCTCCTTAAAGCGGACAACAAAGCAGTGATGTATTACATCAACAAGCAAGGTGCTCATTCTTATCCCTTTGCAGGGGAAGCAATGAGGGTGTGGGAGTGGTGCTTGGGCACAAGTCTCTGATTCAAGCGGTTTTATCTGCCAGGTATACAAAAGCGACCTAGCAGATCACCTCAGCAGAACGAGGCAGACCCTCACGAGTGGTCTCGATCCAGCCGTAGCTCGGTCCCTGTTCAAAGAGTGGGGACTCCAGACCTGGACCTTTTGCATCCCCACTCAGCGCAAAACTGCCTCTCTTCTGCTCCAGAAATCCAGGGCCTGGCATTTTCTGTCAGGATGCGTTCAGGCTCTGCGGTGGACAAAGCGCTTTCTTGCGCCTTTCCACCGCTTCCTCTAATCCAGAGTACTCCTCAAGTTCAGTCTCAGGGGACCAAGATGATTCTCATTGCTCCTTCCTGGCCTCGGCAACTATGGTTTCCTCTACTCAACAGTATGTTGGCAGCCTCTCGAGACCACTTCCTTTGCAAATCAGTCTTTGACTCAGGGTTAGTTGGTCCATCCCAACCTGAAATCCTTCACCTTCGCCTTGGCTCCTGAAGAGATAAAGTAATCGGTTCAACGTCTCGTAGAGTCTCAGACATCTTCTGGCTGCTCGGAAGCCAGCCACCCGAAAAATGTACGCTTCCAAATGGAAACGTTTTTCTCTCTGGTGTGCAAAATCCTCTTGGAATCCCTTTTCCTGTCCTCCTGGCAAGGTTCTGGAGTATCTTTTGGACCTATCAAACTTAGGTCTTCAGTACTCCACAGTTAAAGTTCACCTTAGTGCCATCTCAGCATTCCATGAGCCGGTTTCTTCCTTAACTCTGGCTCAGTTACCTATGGTGAAGAGATTTCTTATTGGGGATTCTCCATACCAGACCCCCTGTTAAGCGTCCAGTTGCAGCCTGGGACATTAACCTGGTGCTGGACATGCTCACTCGGAAGCCTTTCGAACCCTTAGCTACCTGTGAGCTAAAATTTCTTACCTGGAAGACTCTTGCCTTCCTGGTGGCCATACCTCAGCCCATAGGGTCTCAGAGATACATGCCCTGATTACGGACCCTCCGTATACTGTATTCCATAAGGACAAGGAGTTCTCCGTACTCATCCTAAATTTCTTCCCAAGGTTGTGTCAGAATTCCATCTGAACCAACCTCTGGTACTCCAACTTACTTACGCTAATTTCCAAAATGAAGGAGTACGAGCTCTTCATTCCTGTGGATGTTAAGAGAGCCTTAGCAGTTCTATTTAGATAGAACCAAGGATGTTCATAGGAACTCAGCAACTGTTAGTTTCTTTCAGCGACACCGGCTGGGTCAACCTGTAAGCTATTAGATGCATCTCTTCATGGTTAGTGGCATGCCTTCGTCATTGCTATTCCATGGCTCAAGTTAAATTGAAGAGGTAGAGTGTGCGGCTCACTCTACTAGAGGCGGTCAGCGGCATCCCTAGCGGAAGTCGCAATGTTCCAATTGCAGATATATGCACGCACACCTGAGCTCAGTGCGATTCGTTAAGCACTATGCACTGGATGTTCATGTAGGCGACATTCTGCATCCGCAGAACTATCCTTAATGGGCTTCTATCTTAGGCAGCGTGAGCTCTGGCTCTCTGCAGCCCTTTGAGGGATTATCAGCGGTACTCTCCACTAGTGTGAATGGTGTGGTGGAGACTTATGTCCAGGAAGATAGGAAAATTACGTACCTACGTAATTCTTGATCTTCTTGGACGAGTCTCCCTCACTCATTCTATCCTCCCTCCATCCCGAGCTCACCGCTGTATTGGTCTTCACTCCTCAAATCTTTAGGCCGTGAGGACTTCTTTGCTGACCCTTCTTACAGCGGGTCATACGGACTATCTTATGTCCGTTTTTTAATGTTGGGTTTACTCTTTCGTTAGTTGCGCTGCACCTCCTTGGTAAAAAAGGTACTGAGGCGGTTGGAGGGTCGTCGCCGAGATGGTCATTACCGCTCAAGCCGCTGCTCGCGGCGCCGTGTCTTGCGGCGCCGTCTCTCGCGCCGACCCTCCAGCAAAAAGTTTGCTCCCGATGGGTCTTAGTGCCTCCGGCGCCAATCCCACTAGTGTGAATGAGTGGTGGAGACTCGTCCAAGAAGATCAAGAATTACGGTAGGTACGTAATCTTCCTTTTCTGCCTTTCCGCCTCTTCCTCTAATTCAGAGGGTACTCCTCAAGTTCGAATCCCAGGGGGACAAAATGATTCTCATTGCTCCCTTTTGGCCTCGGCAGCTGTGGTTTCCACTACTCAACAATATGTTGGCAGTTCCTCCGAGACCACTTACCCTGCAGATGAACCTTTTGACTCAGGGACCGGTGGTCCATCCCAACCTGAGATCACTTCACCTTCATGCTTGGCTCCTGAAGAGGTCGAAGTAAACCGGTTCAATGTCTCTCGAAGAGTTTCAGATATTCTTCTGGCTGCACGGAAGCCAGCCACTCAGAAAACTTACACAGCCAAGTGGAAGCGTTTTTCGCTCTGGTGTGCAAAGTTCTCTTTGAATCCCTTTTCCTGTCCACCAGATAAGGTGTTGGAGTACCTTTTGGACCTCTCAAATTCGGGTCTGCAGTACTCTACAGTCAGAGTTCATCTTAGTGCCATTTCAGCGTATCATGAACCCATTATTTCCTTAACTCTGGCTCAGTTACCTATGGTTAAGAGATTTCTTAAGAGGATTCTGCATACCAGACCTCCTACAAGACATCCAGTCGAGCCTGGGACATTAGTCTGAAGCTAGACATGCCTTACGAAACCTTTGAACCTCTGGCTACCTGTGAGCTAAAATTTCTCACCTGGAAGACTGCCTTCCTAGTGGCCATTACCTCAGCCCACAGGATCTCTGAGATACATGCCCTGGTCACAGACCCTCCAGATACTGTGTTCCATAAGGACAAAGTAGTTCTTTGTACTCATCCTAAATTTCTTCCTAAGGTTGTGTCAGAATTTCATCTAAACCAACCTTTGGTTCTTCCTCTTATTTTGTGGACTTCAAAATGAAGGAACGTTCTCTTCATTCTTTGGATGTTGAGAGGGCCTTGTGTTTCTATCTAGATAGAACCAAGGATTTTCATAAAAGCTCAGCAACTGTTCGTTTCCTTCAGTGAGACCGGCTGGGTCAACCTGTCGCTATCAGATGTATCTCATCATGGCTAGTGGCGTGCCTTCGTCACTGCTATTCCATGGTGCAGGTTAAGTTGGAGGGTAGAGTTTACGCTCACTCTACCAGAGCGGTTGCGGCATCCCTAGCGGAAATCCGCAACGTGCCCATTGCAGACATCTGCAATGCAGCCACCTGGAGCTCAGTGCATACTTTAATTAAACATTATGCACTAGATGTCCATGCCAGATTACATATTTCCTTTGGCAGAGCCATCCTCAATGGACTTCTGTCCTAGAAACGTGAGCTCTTGGTCTCTCCTGCCGCCCTCTCGGGGGATTATTAGCTCGGTACTCTCCCAATGGTGTGAATGAGTGGTGGAGACTTATGTCCAGGAAGATATGAAAATTACGTACCTACCGTAATTCTTGATCTTCTTGGACGAGTCTCCACCACGTCAACAACGACACTGCTCCTCTCCATCCCCGAGCTCACCTTTCTTGTGGGTCTTCACTCCCTCAAATCTTTAGGCCGTGAAGACTTCTTTTTCTGACCCTTCTTACGGGTCACCCGGACTATCTTATGTCCGGTTTTTAGGTTGAGGCTACCTTCTAGGTTAGTTACGCTGCACCTCCTTGGTAAAAAGGTACTGAGGTGGTTGGAGGGTCAACTACCGAGATAGTCGTTACCCGCCACGAGCTAGGGCTCGCGGCGCCCCGTGCCTCCCTCACGAGGCGCCATCTCTGGCGCCGACCTTCCAGCAAAAAGTTTGCTCCCGATGGGTCCTAGTGCCTCCAGCGCAGATCCCAATAGTGTGAATGAGTGGTGGAGACTCGTCCAAGAAGATCAAGAATTACGGTAGGTATGTAATTTTCATAGCTTTGCTCTCAAGGTCAGAGGGAATCAGAACAGGGGTCGATCTTAACATTGTTTTACTAGCTCAAACACTAGTGCAAATTGACCAGGACTAGTGCAGCTAACTCTCTACTTGCCCGTCTTGACTAGTGCAGATTTTCATGGCTGTTGATGAAGTTAAAAAAGTCTCTACTATGGCATTCTCACTATAGCATTCTCTAGTCCTCGTGCTAATCTCTCTCAATGTTCCCGATGGCCAGGTGTGATTAACAGCTCATTAAGAGCTGCAATTATCTGGCAGTTCAAGAGAGGGATCCCACAAAAGACTCAATGTGAGTCATTATCACTCCACTGTTAAGACTTTCAGCTAATGTCCAGGGTGTGATCAAGGGTAGAGTGCTGTTAAGTCACTAGGTTCCAGTTTTCTGAATGTGTCTATGTCTAACAATTTGTCCAATATTATTAAGACCAGTGCCCCTTATTTCTCTACATTTTGAGTCTGTGTATGCAACATTTCAGTGACAAAATGCAAAGAGGTATATAGGATCAGTCCTGCAGGTGGTGGGGTTTATCCCAGTCTCACCATAATTTCTCTCTCCCCTCCAAATCTCTTAACTCTGTTCTTTCCCTGGACACCACTGCAGACCAGACTCTGAAGTGACCATCCATAGATCCATAGCTGCCATTACTGGCAAGTGTAGGGGGTCCCCAGCTCTTCTAAATGGACCATGCCAGCCATCACCATCCAAACAGTTCCACCCTTATCCCACTCTGCATGTCCTTTCAGCCTAAAACAAAGCTTTGGATCATATATGGCACAAAATAAACCTTGATAAAATACAAAATGTGAAACCTTGAAATAGGCATTCATGGGTTGCATTGATTATCCTATACAGAAATAAAAGTAGTATAGTGTTATGCCTGTGTACTGTTTCCCCTGGGCTGATGAAAGTTAAAGAAAAATCTGTTATTGTTGGGACAGAGCATATTAAAATCAATGCTTTTACAAATAAAAATGTCATGGTTTTCTATTTCCCAAGCCCCTTAGGTTTGTCTAGCCTCACCCCAAAGAAATTTTAGATGCGCTTCTGGCTCACTTGAGACTGTACAAAAACTTTCAAAACTGCAAATGTCCGGTTGACACTAGGGTGGGGACCGAGAGTGTCTTTCTCTGCCTGACTCTGTTCATTGCCCTGTGGGTGGTGGTGACAGTGTGGTGAGGTGCATGATGATGTTAGCTATAGTGCGCAGAGCTAGGACTGCTTGATTGAACATTTGCTGTTGTGATAGCCTCTCTCTCTGTTGGGTGTGGGAGGGGGCAGAAAGAGGAAGGGAGGAGGCTATGGTACAAAACAATGGGGGGGGCACTGTCTGAGATGGCACTGTAGTTTTTTTATCTGCTGGTGAGCTGGAAGCAATGTGGGATCAGGATAAATGTGCAATAATCAGAGTATTTCTTGACTTTGCTTGTATTGTTTCCTGTAAGTGATCAAAATGTACCATTGTAATTAAGGGTTAGTGCAACCATCTGTGGGCTAGTGCAATTTTGAATCAACTTGCCCTGCTGGCTAGTGCAAAAAAAAGGTTAAGGTTGACCCCTGAATCAGAACCACTCTGTGGCAGAACACACTGGTTGTGCATAGCTGCCCATCCAGTATTCTCTATGTGATGTCATACAACTTGCTCTTATCTACTGTATATTAAGGCTACTGTAACCCCCACAAACTCACATTACTGTTGAGTACCAGTCAATACACAGTGGTACTGACAATATCAGCATATAGCCCAGGAGTCAAGGCCTTTCCAGTGGGGCAGATGGTCTCACAGATGCAGAAGGTCCTAAACGTTGCTACCACAAGAAGCATTACTTCCGGGCACTGGGCAACTAAAACTGAGTCAGTCAATAGCAGAACAATGTGGCGCCAGTAGAAAGCAACCTTATTTTTGTTTTAGCAGTGTTTCATATCTTCAGCTGCAAGGCATGACACTGAGCCCAGAATAAAGAAATGCATAGACCAAAGATTAAAAAAAAAAAAAAAGATAAAAGAAGAGCACAGATAAGGATAAAAGAACATGATGCGTTACGTCAAGAAGAGTATCAAAAAAAGCAATAAGGCAGGACATACAAAGTTGGAAAATAACTCCAAAAAAACCCACTCCAAAAACATTGCTTGATATGGCCCTTGGAGTCTGGCCTTCATAAACATTCAGTGAATATTATTGCTGTGACAGCTCCCTGAAGCAGTAGTACTTACCTGCTTTCTCCCAGCGGTATGCTGCCATTGCTGCAGTAATCATGAATCCAGCAATGTTAGCAGACTAAATGATACTTAGCCGTCTGCAATATTTATTATCAGTCAGATAAAAGCCATTCAACTAGTTATCCCCCAATCCTTTCTTTCAGCTTTCTTTGTAGTCTTTATTTTCTTTTTGACAGTTTGAGATCCTTGGCAGGCACCTCATGTTTTCAGAGGGGAACCTGGACAGTGCCAGTTTGTCTAATCTTATCTGTGTCAATCTTCACCATTCATCACCTGTGGGTTCTGGCTGGAGGTCACTAGCCCATGGGAGCTTTTTTTTGGATGGGCGGAGTTGATGCCCCAGCGGGCCGCTCTCGAGGCTGACGCACTGGGTGGCGCTCGTGGGTTGGCTGTTAGGTGTCTTCGACCTTGCCCTCCTGCCAGTTCTTCATCTCCCGCCATAGAGGTCACAACTCATGTGGAGCTGCTTTCTTCAGGCCTACCAGTGTCTCGACTCCGTGTCTTTGATGCTGAATATAGTTTCCTGCCAGTTCCATTTTCGCCACTACTCGACGCCACTGTGGTAAGACTGTTCCTTGTTTTAATTTTCAGCGACATCGAGTCTTTGAATTGTTTTTCCGTCGATCATGTCTCGGTCAGGGGGCAAGAAATCGTTAAAAACAGGGAGGCCCCCTATGCATCTGTGCCCGTGCTGCCACAAGTACTCCATTACTGACCGGCATGATCGTTGTCTGATGTGTCTTGGCCCATTTCATGACATGGATTCGTGCGATGCCTGCTTTTCCATGGACCGTCGTGTCATCGAGCAATGCACGTGGAAAGTTGGATGAGCCCCGCCGACTTTCAGGGGACGGGCGTGCACTCGGGCCTAGCCGCAGTCTCTCGGCCTTTCCTCCGGGTCACCTCCTAGTTCTGTTTGGACTGTGGAGGAGGGGGCTTCTGCTTCTAGTAGCCTCGCCGTGGCAGAAGACCCTTCCGTGGTGCAGGAGGCCCAGTCCTCTCCCCCTGGGAGTGAGCGGGGAGGCACCACTCTGGCAATCACCCTTGACGTGAAGGCTCCCCAGTGTCATTTCCTTGGGCTGGGAAGCCTGGGTCAGCACAGTCCTCGATGCCATCCGTCAGTGCAAACTTGAGCCTCGGTGCTGTGGGCCCTAATGGCGCCCGTGGTTGGCGCTGGTCCACCACTCAGCACCGTCTTTTCTGTCGATGCCATTGGCGGCACCAATCATGCTGACTGCTCCATGGGAGGTTCTCACGGTGCCATCTTTGGCCGGTTCGCCTCGGCGCCATTTGCAGTGCCAAGGCTGGGGACAGCGCCATGTCTAGCTCTGGTGCTGCTTGCAGTGCTGGCGAGGACACGGCACCGTAAGTGTCTACCTCACCGCTGCCCGCTCACGGCACCATGGCAGGCATTGACTCCGTTTCTGCTACCACTCTTGACACCGTCTCTTCTTCAGGCACCGTTCATGGTGCCATTGGATAGTTTGGCACCGGCTCTGGTGCAGACACCCAGACTGGTGCCTTCTTTGGTCTGGATGGGAGCGGGCATCCGTGTACAGTCTGGCACCGGACTTCAGTCTCTATCTCTTCAGAGACGGACTCCCAAGTCTGGTTCGGACCAGCTGTATGACTCTTTGGAGTTGGAGGCCCTTGGGGACACCCTTGTAGTTCCCTCAGCAGACCAGAGCCAGCCTCCCTCTGAGGAGTGGGCGGTTGCCCCCGAGTCTAGGGTTAGGGGTGCTGACCAGCAGGCGGTGGTGCAGGCCACTATCGCCCTGCAGCCTGGGCTCGGAGGGTTTTCTGCCCCCTCAGTTGCGGTACCTCCTCAGGTGGTGTGCCTGGATCGCCCAACTTTAGGGCTGATTGGAGCACCCATGGGAGGGGGAAGGTGCTACTCCCTGGGTGATCCCCTCGGGGACTGACCAAGGTTGTTAGCTGTCTAGGCTGGTGTTTGCGAGAAGGAGGGCTCTTTCGGATTCCGAGGGGTCAGGGTTTGATGCGGCGACCCTTTTCCAGGACCCACCTGGGTTTAGGAAGGAGTCATAGCGCAGACCCCTACCTTCCTTCTCAGTCTGCTTGAGAGGGCCCTGGTCTTTTGAGGGTAGGGACTGTCCTTTTGGAATTCCATGGTCCTGGTCACCTCACAGGGGGGGGAATCTTCAGGGCACAGCCTAGGCAGTTCCAGCATGGCTGATCAGCTGTTGGCTGTTGGGTTTTCCGGAGCCTCCTCTTCTCTTGAGGCTCCTGGTGTGCTCTCTTGCCCGGACAGAGGATGGTCGCCTTCTGTTGTTGGCCTTGCCCCCACTCCTCTGTCACCATCTCCTGCTCTCCCAGGCATTCTTGGTCCTAGGGGACCTGTCTCCTGGGAGCAGTTCAGAGGTGCGGCTGCTCACCTCCCTACGTACATCAGGGCCTTGGACAGGCAAGTATTCCACCCTCCCCCCTGAGCAGCCAACCTCTGGATCTCTGAGGTCCTCCTCTTTGGGAAAGAGAGGAGCCCTCTGTCCACATCTTCCCTGCTGCTGATCTTGCAGAGTATCAGCGTTTCCTCGTGAGGATGATGGAGGACCTACATGTCACCCCACCCACTCAGCACAATCCGGAGCATTTGACGAATACCTTCCTAGGCGATTTCAGTGCGGACACCCTTGTGGTGCCTGCCTGGTCTGCTCCTTTCCAGGAGGCATCATTGTGATTCTGGCAAAGACCCTTTTCTGGAGTCCCAGCCCCTAGGGATCTGAGCCTGAGGTACTGTGCCCCGCTGGAGTCTCCAGGTCATATGCCTCATCCTCAGTCAGGACTGATGCAGCTGGACACTTCCAATGGGCTTCGCGCCCTCCACCGTGACCGCCCCGCAGATCAAGATTCCATGGATTTTGACTTCTGAGGGAGGAGGACCTTCTACTCAGCATGGTTGCTTCTTTCAATTTCTGCACATCAGACCCACTCTGCTACCTATGATAGGTTTCTGTGGTCCAGGCTAGGTCAATTCCTAGCCTCTTTGCCTGATTCAGAGGTAACCAGACAAGCCATTGCACTCTCTGCACGTGGCCTGGAGCTAGCAAGGCACTAAGCGAGAGCATCTTATGACACCAACCAGGTAGCTTCCAGGGTTGTAGGGACAGTGATCTGCACTAGGCGAAAGGCATGGCTGCATCTTTCCTGGTTGTCACCCTTGGTCCGGTGTGGGGTGATTTCCTCCACATACCGGAGAACCCATCTTTTTTCCCGTAGGTTGAGGTGGCGTTTGTCGAGGCAACCTCCTGCCCCCTCCGGGGGGGATCCCCGTCTCACTCTCCCCAGTCTCTGGCCTCACCAGGCCCATAAAGGTTGTTCCTCCCAGTGTCTCACCCACTGGGAGCTAAGGGACTTAGTCCTTTAGGGTCTAGGGCCCCCTTCAAGGGAGCTCGATACTCACCCAAAGGTGATGAATGGTGAAGATTGACACAGATAAGATATGAAAATTACGTACCTACTGTAATTCCTGATCTTTCTGTGTATCTTCACCATTCATCATAATCCCAGCCTCCATCCCCCTGGGGCCTCAGTCTCTGGGTTCCCCTTCCTCTGTGTGCCCCCTTTTTTTTTACCCCCTTTCTTTCTGCTGGTCAGGAGCAGGGTGACCTTAGGCACACAGGGGGGGTTTTACCTTCTGACAGTGGGGGACAGGGATCAAGGGAGAGGGTATTTCTCTCCTCAATGCCTCAGCTCCACCCCTTTGGGGTGGGAGTTGGTGGTTGCCCTCTCTTCTTTTCTCTTTCTCTCTTTCCCTTTTCTACTCCATTCCAGTCCTTACGGACTCATCCCTCAAATTAATTTACGAAACTTTATCACCTCCAAGTATGTGGTTTCGGGGAGAGGACAACCCTGCATCCTGTCTATCTTCCAGAATAGCCGCTTCTGCTCATGTTGGAGTTATTGCCAGTGATTCTGTGCCTTGAATTCTGGCAATTCTGCCTTCTGGCTACTCCTTCGCAGTTCCTGTACAATCTGGAGACAGTCAAACGTTTAGGGCATGTCCTCCCCCTCCCCATTTCTAATTTTTCCCTCCCTCCTTCCCTCTTCTTTCTGCTTCCAGAGAGTGGGGCCCCTTCCGAATCCCCTTAGATTTCTAACTCTCCTTCTGTCCTCTCTGTTGTTTATTTCTCCTTTTATTTATATATCTTTTCCTTTTTCTGTCCCTTGAACTTCCTTGTCCCTCCCAACCCTTTATACTCTACAGCAACTCAGAACTGCCGGGAGGGCGGGGTGATGGCACCTAATGGCCAACCCACGAGCACCACGCAGTGCGTTAGCCTCGAGGGCTGCCATCGGTGCGTCGACTCCCCCATCAAAAAAAAAAAACTCCCGCAGGGTCGTGACCTCTGGACAAAACCTAAAGATGATGAATGGTGAAGATACACAGAAAGATCAGGAATTATGGTAGATAGGTATTTTTCATTCTAGGAGCGTGGATATGTTGTTCATCCACACTGTTTGGCATTGTCCCCTTCTACTTTAAATCTGCCGGAAGTCTTCAAGCTGGCTCCTCCCACCCACCAGGGTGGTATATACCTCGGCTCCGCCCCATGATGCCAGATCTTCCTTTCCGCTGGAAGATACAGGTTGCCTCCCTCGTTTTCTCACATTTCGTAGGCCCTGGCTTTCAAACTATCTGTTTTACCGAAGCTCAAACTCGTCCAAGTTAGTGATCACGATTTTGCAGCATCGATCATGGAGGAGAAATCTTCCCCAGCATATTGTCGGTGTCCCTGCGGCCAGAAGATGTTGCGCACCGATCCCCACCTCACGTGTGTCTACTGCCTAGGTGTTGGCCATGACACCTCGTTGTGTAGCTTTTGCTTGGCCTTCCATCCCAACATCCTGGACAACCACAAGGCATGTCTGAAGTTGGGGAGACGGAAAAAAGGAACCCTCCAGTGAAGTCGAAGGAGGCTAGGTGGGCGGTTTCCACGGCTGCAGGCTCCCCCAATCAGCTGGAACAGATGAAGGTGTTCGAGGAAGAAGCTGCTCGCGCTTCAGCCAGTCGAAGCTTCTTTGTCCTGCTGAACCTAGGCTCCACCTTTACAGAATCTTTTAAGGAAATGTGCCAGTCTCTCCCCTCCTGGGGAGAGGTGCCCTCGGGCTCACACTCCTCCCGCTCTCGGAAAAGAGAGAAAGACCCATTGTCTTCATCCCGGCGAAGACGTTCTTGGGACCGAGAAAGGTCCGAGTCCCAGGAACACGTGGTCTTGACCTCGGTCGAGATCGCATCCTTGGCCACTGGCTTCACAGATCTTCCATCTGGCCAGGGGACCAAGGACGTGGCCGACTGGGTAGAAATTATCCTCGACCCGATCGATCCTTTGTCGCCGGCTGGTACCGATGACTCATTAGAATGCACTCCGGTCCTGGTATTTCCGGATGAGGAGACCCAGCTCGCTGGTGTCCCCATCAAGGACCCAGTTCAGGACCCTAGGTTTTCATCGATCACACTGGCATCTCCCGATCGACCGAGTCGGCCTCCCCGATCTTGGTCACGGTCCAGGACCCCCTCAGCTGAACGACTGAGGAAGAGCCATAAGCACTCGAAGAAGAGGCGATGCCACAGGTCGTCCTCATCCTCTTTGGACAAGGAGAGGCTCCGGTGGAAACTCCTTTGGCTCTATGAGGATCTTATGTGGCAACAGCTGATCCTGACCGGGCAGAAGGCGGCTCTGCCACCCAACCCAGCCATTACTTGGCTTTCGCATCCCAGGCCGAAGCCGACCCCTCCAGAACCGAAGTCCCTGGTTCCTCCATCTGTGGGGCTGGCCCATCCACTGGTTCGGCCTATCCCGGTCTCTCCACCGATTCCGGTGGAACCGCCACCTAAGCATCCTAAGGGATGGGCTCCCTCAAAAGAGGACCGGCTAGTCACCGGCCTTCCCCAACATCTGTCTGTTACGGTCACCCCGGATGTCCCTTGGAGGATCGAGGGTGATTTAGGTGGCAGACCGCTGTATCACGACTCTTCAGACTCTGATGTCACCAGGCTCCACTCGCATCCGGGGATGACGATTCGTCCGTTGGCACAGGGATGGAGGAAGGCCCTTCCTCCTTCCAAGAGATTCTCTGTCTCATTTCCAACTCCACCGGAATGCCCCTGGAACCTATCCAGAAAAAGGCGGAGTACCCTCTCACAGATATTCTGAAGAGAGGGGATACCCCAACATAGGCCTTTCCAGTGGCCAAAGCCATTGTTGGCCCGGCTCTTGAACTTTGGCAGCGCCCTGCCTCATGCCCAGCACCATCTGCCCGTATGGCCCGCAAGTACACGGTGGCCATGTGGTCCCTTGCAGGGTTCACAGAGCACCCTTCGACCGAGAGCCTGGTTACCACCTCTGTGTTCAGACATACTGGCAGCTCGGCCGACACTGACTGACCTCCGGGTAAAGAGCCCAAAAATATGGACCACACTGCCCAAAAGATCTATGCGGCCTCTTCCTTGGGTCTTCATCAGGCCAGCTCAGCAGTCATTATGGCACACTTCTCTCATGCCCTTCTTGGGTTATTAGACAAAGTCCTCCTCATCTCCCCGTGGACTTGCAGACCACGGTCAAACAGGTCCATGACCAGGGCCATGCTGTTGCCAAACAGCGGCTCCAGATGGCCCTGGACATAGGGGATTCTTGTGCCCACTCGATGGCCACTGCAGTGGCCTCTCACTGCAGGGCTTAGCTGAGGCTTTCCTCCTTCCCAGCAGATACTCAGCACAAGTTGGCTGATGTGCCTTTCCTGGGGACCGACCTGTTTGGTCCAGGAGTGGCTGGTCACCTACAGTGCATAGAGCAGTCCAACACCACCTTGGATGCCACTTCTGCCAAGGGTTCTTCGGGCAAAAACCAGCAGAAGAAGAAGCCCTTTCGGCATTCTTCCCCTGCAGTTCGGCAGCCCTCCTATCAAGGAGGACAGCAGCATCAGAAGCAGGCTCAAACTTGGCACCCTCAGCCCAATCCTGGACCCCAACAGGCCCGCAAAGGAAGCTGAGGCTCAGGTCTTAGAGCCTCCTCCTCTTCCAAGCCTGCCCAGTGATGGGATGGGGGTTGCCACCCCTGTCTCCATCACTCCAGCTCTGGGCCCTCCCATGGGGGGGTCGGCTCCGCCACTTACTTTCCGCCTGGTCTATCACTTCGGACAGGTGGGATTTTCCTGGACATAAAGTGTCCACCACTCATTCACACTACTGGGATCTGCATAAGACACTAGGACAAGCGAAGCAAAATTTTTAGCTAGAGGGTCGGGCGCGCAGATTGGAGCAACACCGCGAGTCTCTGCTCGTATGGTAATGACTATCTCGTCATCGACCCTCCATCCGCCTCAGTTCCTTTTTTCCTGCCTTCGAGTGCGTTTCTGTGACGATGTCGCTCGCCCGCCGGGAGTCAAACTTCAATCTAGCAGCATAGTTTTCAGTTTATTATTTTATAACATTTTCTCGAATAAAGTACCGCTATAGTAATTTATTCTTAAGAAAGAAGTCTCAGCCTACATTGACTGAGTTGACCATGGATGGGTCAGGTGACAGTAGGAGACTTCGTATAAACTATTAAGTCAGCCGGGCTGGGTCCGGTCGCTGCCTTCTCTGAAGAGGGGTCTGACAATGGACAGTCCAGTGCCCAAGGAGAAGCGGTCCCCGGAGCTATAAGCGAAAGTGATTACATTCTGGCACCGTTCGACCTCGAGCTCTTCTTGACATGGGTCGAGAAAGAGAAGGCATCACTCGAGGCCGCCCTCTGATATGTCTGCACGTCGACAGTCGGTCATCGGGGCCAGTTGTCAGTCTCCTCTTTCAGAGTCGCTGGTTTCTGGGGCTGGTCGCCGACCTCTTCAACATCGGAGCCCTTCCCCACCTTCTGGTAGGGCTTCCAATGAGCAGTTTCATCTGTGGGCCACTCTGATGGAGCAATGGGCTCGGAGATTGGTCCAGTTGCCTGGCCCGGTCGCCCCGGGGCTCTCCGGGCGATCGAGCAGGGCGGTGGGCCCTCCCTAGTCAGCGGCACCTCTTAAGCTGCCGTTGACTCTGCCCGTAAGTGTCCCCCCCTCCATGGCTGCGGCGCGGGGGCCACACCGATGCCTCGATCTCCAGATATTCTTCCTCTTTTTCCCTCAAATCCTGGTTTTTGGGGTCCTGGGTTGGCTTTGGCGCTGTCAGTGCCGGTGGGTCGCTCGGCGCGGACTGCGGCACCATGCAGCCTGTCTGTGCCGTCCTCAGCGCCGTGTGGGTTTTTGGCGCCATTAGCTCTCTCTGCACCATGTAGCCTTTCTGTGCCGTCTTCGGCGCCGTGCGGCTTTTCGGCATCGTGTTCCTCAGCGCTGAGGCCTGGCTCTTTGCCTGCCAATTCTCAGGGCCTCTTCTCTCTGAATTCTTTTCCTTCATTTCGTGTCCATACAGTCTCTCCTGGACTGTCAAGAGATGATGTTGAGCCTAATTCAGATCTTAGACTGGGTGATGATGTGGAAGGACCAGGTTCTGATCCTGCTGCAGAGCCTGTGGTCGAAGACCTGTCATTTAAGTCTCTGCTGAAAAATTTGAATTCCACCCTTTTTCTATGAACATCGATCCTGGGAAGCTTTTGAGACTCCAGTACTTTCATGTTCCGGACATCCCTATGGATTTAACTCCCCTGGTACAACCCTCCTTTGAGACGCTTTCTCAAATGGTATGGAGTAATCCTGCTCTCATTCCTTCTGTGGCTAAGTCCATAGATAGGAAATATGCTGCTCCCAAGGATTGACCCATTTTGGCATCCCAAGCCTTTGCGGATCCTATTGTAGTCTTGGCAGAGAATGATAAGGTCGTCCTTCCTCAGACTACTACAGCTCGACCTATAAACAAAGAATCTCATAAGATAGATACTTTAGGTAAGAGAATCTTTGCTGCTTCCACCCTAGGTATGCGTAGTGCCAACTACCAGGGCTATTTCTCTCAATATGAGTATATTCTTTGGCATTCGCTCAAAAGCCTATGGACACCTTGATACTGCCTCCCAGTGGCAGCAGCGGGCATTTTATCCGCCTCATTCCTGGCTGCACACTTCAGGTTTCACAATGATGCCCAGCAACAGGTCATGGCATTGCCCTTGATGGTGTGTATCTCTTGACCCTCAAGTAGGACAGGCTCTAGAGGCCACACAAAGACTAGGTCAGCCATTAAATTGACTCGACCTCCTCCTGCTCCATTTGAGGGTGTTAACAAGCGCCAGTTTCATAACTGTCAGTCCTTTCAGGGCAAAGGCAGGGGAGGTTTTAATAAAAACCAAGCCCCTCAGCCTCGAAAGAAAATGCAACAGAAGGCGCAAGGACCCAAAGCGCCCAGTGCCGCCTTCTGAGTTGTTGGCCCAAGTCCCACCTCAGCTGCCCGAGGGGGACTCTTCCTCAGCGGTGGGAGCTCGTCTGACTCACTTCTACAATCGGTGCAAGTCCATAACATTGGAGAAATGGGTCCTCTGGATAATCCGCAAGAGGTATTCCCTCAATCTTTTAGAGACCCCTCCGGATCGTCCCCCCAAATGACAGCCCAGGATGTCAGTACTTCAGTCAGAACTTCTCGCCTCCGAGATACAAGGCCTTCTGAACAACAGGGCAGTGGAAGTAGTTCCACTGGATCAACGGAACACAGGGTTCTACTCCCATTACTTTATGGTTCCAAAGAAAACTGAGGGCATACGCCCCATTTTGGACCTCAGAAAATTGAACAAATTTCTTCCCAAAGAGAAATTCAAAATGATATTGCTAGGAACCCTGTTACCTTTGCTTCATCAACACAACTGGTTAGCCTCCCTCGACATGCAGGATGCTTACCAGCATATTCCTATTCACCCAAAGCATCACAAATACCTAAGGTTCGTGGCTTTGGGACAGCATTATCAGTTCAGAGTCCTGCCTTTTGGGCTATCCTCGGCACCACAAGTTTTTACAAAGTGTTGTGCAATTCTTGCAGCGCATCTCAGAAAAATCAGAATACAAGTGTTCCCATATCTGGATGACTGACTACAGCAAGTCCTTCCAGGCAGGGAACTCTAGGCATCATATCCACGACCTCACACTTTCTCCATCCATGGGAGTCCTGCTAAACCTCAAAAAATCACAGCTGTGACCCCCCAGAGCTCCTTTTCATAGGAACTCTTCTGGACACCTCCTGTGCAAAGCGTTTCTTCAGAGGACAGGAGGAGCGATATCCTTCAGATGGCCCGATACATCAGAGAGAACAGCTATCGATGCAACGGATGCTAGGGTCTCATGGCAACCTTGGTGTTCACTGTACTCTAGCATGCCTTCACATGAGAACCTCTCAGTGGATGCTCAGTACTCAGTGGTCCCCGACCACTCACCTCAGATCCTTTCTCATCAAGGTGACAGAACCTCTGAAGAGATCACTCACCTGGTGGTCACAAGAGGATAATCTTCTGGAAGGGTATCCCTTTGCTCCTCTAGATCATCAGATTTCCATTACCACAGACGTGTTCCTGATGGGGTGGGGAGCTCACTGTCAGACTCTCCACGCTCAAGGTATGTGGACTCCACACGAGTCCCAGCTTCACATAAATGTCTTAGAAATGAGAGCCATCCTTTATGTAGTCTGGGCTTTGAAGGACATTCTTTGTCACAAGAACATTCTCCTTCAAACGGACAACAAAGCAGTGATGTATTACATCAACAAGCTGGGCGGTGCTCACTCTTACCCCTTATGCAGGGAAGTGATGAGGGTGTGGGAATGGTGCTTGGAGCACAAGGCTCTAATTCATGCGGTCTACCTGCGGGGGTGCAGAACAAACTGGCAGACCGTCTCAGCAGAACAGAGACAGATCCTCACGAATGGTCTCTCGACTCAGTCATAGTTCAGTCACTATTTGCAGAGTGGGGAACTCCAGACCTAGACCTTTTTGCATCCCCACTCAACACAAAACTGCCTCTCTTCTGCTCCAGAAATCCAGGGCCTGGCATTTTCTGTCAGGATGCTTTCAGACTACAGTGGACAAAATGCTTTCTATACACCTTTCCGCCTCTTCCTCTAATTCAGAGAGTACTTCTCAAGTTCGAGTCCCAGGGGGACAAAATAATCCTCATTGCCCCCTTCTGGCCTCAACAGATATGGTTTCTATTACTCAACAGTATGTCGGAAACCCCTCTGAAACCGGTTCCCCTTCAGACGAACCTTCTGACTCAGGGGCCTGTGGTCCATCCCAATCTGAGATCGCTTCACCTTCACGCTTGGCTCCTGAAGAGATAGAAGTGAACAGGTTCAATGTCTCTCACGGTGTTTCTGATATTCTTCTGGTTGCATGCAAGCCAGCCACGTGGAAGATTTATATAACCAAATGGAAGCGTTTTTCGCTCTGGTGTGCAAAATCCTCTTTGAATACCTTTTCCTACCCGCCAGATAAAGTTCTAGAGTACCTTTTTGACCTCTCAAATTCAGGTGTGCAATACTCTACTGTCAAAGTTCACCTTTGTGCCATTTCAGCTTATCATGAGCCAGTGCTTTCCTTGTCACTGGCTCAGTTACCTGTAGTTGAAAGGTTTCTTAAGGGAATTCTACATACCAGACCTCCTATCAGGCGTCCAGTCGCAGCCTGGGACATTAATCTTGTGCTAGACATGCTCACTCAAAAACCTTTCAAGCCTCTAGCTACCTGTGAGTTGAAATTTCTCACTTGGAAAACTGCCTTCCTGGTGGCAATTATCTCGGCCCACAGGGTCTCTAAAATACATGCCTTGGTCACAGACCCTCCATATATTGTGTTTCATAAAGACAAAGTTCATAGGACCCATCCTAAGCTTCTCCCTCAGGTTGTTTCAGAATTCCATCTAAACTAGCCTTTGGTCCTTCCTACTTACTTTGCGAACTTCCAAAATGAAAGAGAGCATTCTCTCCATTCCTTGGACGTGAAAAGAGCTTTGCATTTCTATCTAGATAGAACAAAAGATTTTTGCAAAGCTTAACAACTGATTGTTTCCTTCAGCGAGACCCAGCTGGGTCAGCCTGTCGCTATCAGATGTATTTCAGCATGGCTGGTGGCACGCCTTCATCACTGTTATTCCATGGTGCAGGTTAAGCTGGAGGGCAGAGTGTACGCTCACTCTACTAGAATGGTCACGGCATCCCTAGCAGAAATCCACAATGTGCCCATTGCAGATATTTGCAATGCAACCACCTGGAGCTCAGCGCATACTTTCATCAAACACTATGCCCTGGATGTCCATGCCAGATGACATCTTTCATTTGGCAGGACCATCCTTAATGGACTTCTGTCCTAAAATTGTGAGCTCTTGGTCTCTCCTGCCGCCCTCTCGGGGGATTATTAGCTCTGTACTCTCCCATTAGTGTGAATGAGTGGTGGAGACTTTATGTCCAGGAAGATATGGAAATTACGTACCTACCGTAATTCTTGATCTTCTTGGATGAGTATCCACCACTCTACTCTCCCTCATCCCCGAGCTCACTTCTGTTGTTGGTCTTCCTCCCTCAATCTTTAGGCTGTGAAGACTTGTAGTTGACCCTTCTTATATGGGTTGTCCGGACTATCTTATGTCCGGTTTTTGTTAGGCTATCCTTCTAGGTTAGTTACGCTGCACCTCCTCGGAAAAAAGGTACTGAGGCAGTTAGAGGGTTGACGCTGAGATAGTTATTACCGCACGAGTGGAGGCTCGCGGTGCCACTTCTCGTGGCTCCATCTCCAGCGCCGACCCTCTAGCAAAAAAGTTTGCTCCTGCTGGGTCCTAGTGCCTCCAAAGCAGATCCCATTAGTGTGAATGAGTGATGGAGACTCGTCCAAGAAGATCAAGAATTATGGTAGGTATGTAATTTCCATTTCTCAAAGTTGCCAGTCGGGGACTGCCTCTAGAGTTCAAGCAGTACCCTCCCAGCCGAGCCCCTCGGGAGGAACGTATTTCTGTGCGTACACAGTCAGCTCTTCGAGACGACATAGCTCAGCTCCTCTGCAAGGAGACAGTAGCTCCTGTGGCGGATCGTCCAGCAGACCCATGCTTTGTCTCCAGGTACTTCCTGGTGCCCAAGCAGACAGGGGGTTGGTGCCTCATTCTAGATCTCCATGACCTGAATCAGTTTCTCAGGTCTCGCACTTTTCGGATGGTCACTCTGTCCCAGATCATACCATCCTTGGAGCGAAACGTGGTTCTGTTCACTGGATCTGCAGGACGCGTTCTTTCACGTCCCAATCCGTCTGTCCCAATTAGCAGTTCCTCCACTTCAGGGTCGAGGGGACCCTGTACGAGTTCCAAGCCATGCCTTTCGGCCTGTCATCGGACCCACGGGTCTTCACCAAATGCATTGCAGTGGTGGCTGCCCATCTTCGATGTCAAGGAGTCAGAATCTATCCTTACCTCGACGATTGGCTCCTGGCAGATTCCACCCTACAGGAGGTGCAGAGGTCCAGGGATCTGGCCCTCCAAACCTGCTCCCAACTTGACCTCCTGATCAATGAGGCCAAGTCTGAATTTTTGCCTTCTCGGGTGATGGGCTTCATTGGGGCAGAGCTCGACTCTTGTCAAGCCAGAGCTCTGCTCCCAGCAGACAGGGCGGAGGTTCTCTCCTCCTTTGCCCAGTCATTTCTGATTGTGCACTTGCGCCCTGCTCGGGGACTTTCTGGACATTCTGGGTTACATGGCAGCATGCACCTCGGTGGTCCATTGGGCCCGGTTGCACATGCGCCCCCTCCAATGGGAGCTGGCCACCCAGTGGACTCAGCACCACAGTCATTTCAACCAGCTGATCACTGTAACCCAGAAGATTTGGGATGCTCTCCAGTGGTGGACCGCCCCAGACTGGTTGCAGGAAGGGATCTCGTTTGTCCGCCCTGAGCCAACGGTCGTTCTTACGACCAGTGCCTCTCTCATGGGCTGGGGAGCCCACATAGGGGACAACAGGGCCCATGGGTTCTGGAACCCCGAGGAGTCCCAATGCCACATCAGCCTGTTGCAGCTCAGAGCAGTCAGACTGGCATTGTCAGCTTTCGCTCCTCAGTTCCGGGGTCAAGTGGTTCAAGTCCAGACGGACAATACCACGACCATATACTACCTTAACAAACAGGGTGGCACGCATTCCCGTCTGCTGTGCAAGGAGACGCTCCGTATCTGGACCCTCATAAGCCGGTTGGAGGCAGATCTAGCCATCCGTGTGGCAGGAGCCTCTAACCAGACGGCTGATGCTCTCAGTCGCATAGGTCAGACATCCCACGAGGGGTCTCTCCATCCAGAGGTAGCTTACAGCCTTTTCTCCCATTGGGCAAACCAATGGTGGACCTGTTTGCCTCCAGGGAAAACGCTAAGCTGAGGCTCGATCATGCCCGCCCCCCTCAGCAGGGCTCACTGCAGGGGGATGCCTTCTCGAGGCTGTGGACCCCAGGCCTCCTCTACACCTCCCCTCCATTTCCCCTGATCCACAAGGTGTTACTCAAGGTGAGGAGGGACAAGGCGAAGGTGATTCTGGTAGCCCCAGACTGGCCATGCCAGTTCTGGTATCCAGATCTCCTCAACCTCAGCTGCAGGCCCCCGGAGCGGCTTTGTATACACCCGGACCTGATAGCTCTCGACCAGAGGAAGGTCTTCTATCCGGACCTTCAATCTCTGCACCTCACAGCCTGGTGCCTGAGAAGCTAGAGTTCCAGGCTTTGGGTCTTTCTGAAGATGTCTGCACCGTGGTGGAGGCATCTAGAAAGGACTCGACCAGGAAATGTTACGCCTTCAAATGGAAGAGATATTCCATTTGGTATCAGGGTACCGGTCTGGACCCCTTATCCTGTTCTGTGGCTAACATTCTTGATTACCTTTGGTCTCTCTCTCCAAAGGGGGCCTGTGGTCTTTGACCCTTAGGGTGCACCTGGCAGCCATTTCTGCTTACCGGGCACAGGCCGGGCAGCCAACATTGGCACAGGAGACAGTGATCGGGTGCTTTTTCAAAGGCCTGGATCACATATCCCCTCCAGTGTGTGAATCTCCACCTCTGTGGGAGCTACTGCTGGTTTTGGCAAAGCTCATGGGCAAGCCATTTGAACCCATGCACAAGTGTGAGCTGTCACACTTGTCATGGAAGATGGACTTCCTAGTGTCTCTCACGTTAGCCAGAAGGACAGAGGAGCTCCAGGCACTTTTGGTGGACTCCCCTTATCTGGTCTTCCACAGGGACAAAGTTGTCCTGCACCCCCAACCGAAATTCCTTCTGAAGGTGGTTTCAGTTTCACCTTAACCAGGTGTTGACTCCGCCGGTTTACTACCCTAACTACACCTCGGATACTGAGTACAGGCTCCATACTTTGGACCTGAGACATGCTGTCTCCTATTATAAGAGGAGGATGGCGGATATTCATGGAGAGGTTCGCCAGCTGTTTGTCACTTATGCTGAAGCCGCTTCTGGCAGACCTGCAGCAAAGCAGACTATTGCAAGATGAATTACATCATGCATAGGTCTGTGTTATGAATTGGAGGGCAAGGAGCCTCCCAGAAGGATAAGAGCTCATTCTACCTGCCATACTGCTGCATCGGTGGCTGCTTCCAGGGACATCCCTATTCAGGAAGTCTGTCTGGCTGCTACCTGGAAGGCAGCAAACACCTTTATCACCCACTACCACATCGACCTTAAGTCATGCCGGGATGCTGCTTTTGGGGTTTCAGTTCTCCAATCTCTGTTCCCTAAGTAGGGGATGTGCACCTTGCCTCCCTCCTCCTGGAGAACTGCTAGGAGTTTGCCAAACAGTGTGGTTGAACAACATATCCATGCTCCTAGAAGAACAGGTTACTCACCTGTAACAGTAGTTCTAGGAGTGGTATATATTGTTCATCCACACGGACCCACCCGACCTCCCCGGCTGTGGACGCACACAACCTGGCTTCCAGCAGGCTGAGATCTGGCATCATGGGGTGGAGTCGGGGTATATACCACCCAGGTGGGTGGGAGGAGCCAACTTGAAGACTTCCAGCAAATTTAAAGTGGAAGGGGACCGTGCCAAACAGTGTGGATGAACAACATATACCACTCCTAGAACTTCTGTTACAGGTAAGTAACCTGTTCTTTTTGTCTGATGATACTGACATGTATAGTCTTTGCCCGCTGAGTGTTCATAGGGGAAACTATATATACAAGAGGTGAGAAACAGGTGATAGTATTCGAACGGTTGTGGCTGTACCTAGTTAATAAATTTGTTCGCATACCAGATTATTTCAGGGGAACCATCAACCTTGCTATGACATTCCAGTATTCTGTAATCCACCAACAGCCAGGTGGGTCCAAGGTTAAGTGAGCAGAAGGTGGGATGGAGCTCCACAATCACCAGGGGAATCTCTGCAGTGAGCATCAGCTGAAACTCCTCCTAGATGGATGGAAGGCCTCCGTTAGAGACAGACTGGACCAAGCTGGGCCATGACAGCTCAGGTATAGACAGCGAAGAGTAAACAGATGATACTTTATAAAGGAAAAACTGGCCTAACTCCTGAAATCGCTAGTGTCAAAACTCCTCTGGACTGTAGGCAGGTTGGATGTAACAACCTGTCTGCAATGCTAAAGCTGAGCTGGTCTGTTCTTCACTGCAGTACTCAACCATGCCAGGAACTCTGCCTTTCTCCAGAGTGCTTGGCGCCCCCCATACTCCTTGTAGTGGGCTCTCTGGGTTAGTCTACCCTCCTGCGAGCTCAGTCTCCACCAAGAATGTTCCAACTTCTGCCTTTGATCTTCAACCATCAAAGCTCCTTATTGAGCAGGGGAGGGGGCTGTGACAGGAGACTCAGACTTACACAAAATGTGAGGCAGTCAAGAGTCACAGTAATAGCCATATTATAAGCCCCCCCCCCACTGTGATCTGCATCCCCTCAGCACACAACTGCACAGGCTCAAGTAGCTTAGCACCAGCAAGAGCCCCCAAGGTGGCACGAAAAATGTGCAAACAAAATCAAACAAGTTTATTTGTTTTACAAACAAACATATATCTAATAAAACATTGTAAATATACTATGAAATAACTGGATGAACATTTTTACAGTTTTATTAGATAGTGACATGGTCAGGCATTTGTACGCTCAGTGTTAATATGATAAATGTTATGAATAAATGAAATAGTTTAATTCAAACAGTAAAGAAAAAAATACACTTACCACGGCAGGGACGGAACAACACAGCGCTCCTACCGAGGAGCTGGAAGGACGCCACTCACGCTGATAGCCTGAAGAGGTATAGAGATCCTCTCCCTCACCTATTGGACTCCTGCTGTGGGGTGCTAGCCCGACGACGCTTCACATCGTCTGCCCCGCCTGCCCCAACCACCCACCCAGGGGCAGCGGTCAATTTATAGAGCCACCCCTGTGACATCATTTCCTGCTGCCAAAATACTATCTCCCCACTTGCAGGTTATACCTGCTGGTCACTAGAGGGACTCAGCGCGCGCTCTCTCTCTCTATATCCTCCTGCACTGGTAGCTCCAGTGCCCCCCATGCTGGTCCTCCACACCTATCTACAGCATCACTCTTCTCCCCTACTTGGCCCCCACCCTCCTTGCACTTCTCTGCCACCTGTCCATCCTATCACCATTACCCCCCCCGGACCCTACACCAGCCCACTATTACTGACCACTAGGAGTTGCTACTGAGCACCCTATTTTCAGGCCCAATCTCTGCTTGCCTGGCACTCAGACCCTGAATTCTTTGGCTCCCATCCAGGTTCTTTTCCCAATACCCTGGGCAAGTATTGAACCTGGTACCCTGTATCCCAGAGGCGGTGTCGTTACCACTGCACCAAAGTGGCACTAACGGTCACAGGCCAGCCTCTTCCACTTCTTTCCTCCATTTACCATTTCTAGCTCTCCAGCACTATGCTCGCCACACACCATTGGTCCTGCCTCATGCTCAGCATGTGTCTGTTGCCACTGTCTTACCCATCCATCTCAGTGCGATTGCCTCCATTCCAGTATGTTGCTCCCCTCTGTGCACTGGTACTACACCCCTCCTATGTTCTCGAGCCTGCTCTCATGCTCCTTGGTGCCACTGGGTGTTTCTGCCCTCCTTGCCCACCCTCCAGCTTCCCCAAGCTCCTCCGCTACCTTCTTGGGGTCTTATCACTCTTGTTTTCCATCCTGTCGACCGTGCCCACCCCTGTACTCTGAAACTCCTCCCCTTGTGTCTGTCGTGAAATACCTTTCACCACCGCCTTGCCAGGGTGTTAATTATGCTACTCCTCCTGTCAGGTAACATTCACCCTAACCCTGGCCCGGTTCACAGCAACTCTTCTATTGGCCCCCCTGGACTCTGTGTAGTCTCAATGAATATCTGTAGCCTCCTGAAAAAATTTGACTCACTACAATGCGTGGTCACATCTATTAACCCAGACGTCATCTCACCGGTTGAGACCTGGCTGACAAAGTCCACTCCAGGCTCCTCAGTCTTCCTTCCTGGATTCTCCCTCTTCCGGGTGGACCGGGGTGGTGGCTGTGCCATTTACATTAAAGAATCTCTCACTGGACTTGCCCTACCTGCACCTGTCCTTGATTCTGGAGCTCAGGCGCTTGCACTGAAACTGACCCCTGACCCATTAAAGGGCCCACTCTATCTTACTACTGCATACATAACCCCTAAAGACCAAATGCTGGCAATTGCCTCCCTTATGGAGTACCTTTCCTCGCTACCCCACCCCTCGGACCGAATACTAGTGGGTGACTTAAACATCAATTGGCTCAGCCCCTGTTCCTCATCTGCCCGTGACTCCTTTGCAGCAGTCGATATGACTCAACTCGTTACTCACCCCACTAGGACTAACTCTAAGAGAGGCACTAGTACCTTACTCGACGTTGTACTCTCCAGTCACCCTAATCGGATCCTCAATGTCCAAGTCCTCCCTGACTCACTTAGCGATCACCCCCCCATACTATTTCGCTGGACGTCCACAGTTTCCAAACCATTGGCTCAGTCCATACGTCGGCGACACCTGAAACCAGGTGGTCTGAAGAAACTCAAGGAACTTCTGTCCCAAATTGATTGGTCTCCTATACAGTTTGCCCCTGACATTGATACGGCCCTATCCTTCTTTATCCTGATGTTCAATAAAGCCTGTGATATCTTTGCCCCACTGACAACCTGCCGTTCCAAAGTGCAAAATACTCCCTGGGTAACCCCAGCCCTAATCCAACAACTCAAACATAGGGATAACCTATGGTACCGTGCTATTGAAACAGGCCGGTCCAGCGATAGGCAGATGTATGCTGCTGCCAGAAACAAGTGCACCTGAGCTATCAGAAAGGCCAAGGTTGATCATTATCAGTCCTCGCTTACCTCCTCCTGGGGGAATGCTAGAACCTTCTGGGATAATATCAAACAGTTAAATGGGAGCACACGCTTCCCCCCACCCTCCCAGATCAATATCAATGGCACTATCTCCTCTGACCCAGCCCTTACAGCCAACTACCTCAATACCTCTTTCACGGATCTTAGCCCTGTCCTCCCTACTGATTTTTCAACCCTCCTCCCCCGTCGCCTTCCACAGACTTTGCATGCCCGTACTTTCACCTCCGCCGTGTTTCTGCCCAAGAACTCAGACCTCACCTAGTCAGTGCCCTTAGGAATAATAGTATGGGCAGTGACACCCTGGATCCATGTATCCTTCGACAGGTCTTAGACCTGGTCCTTACCCTGATCACCTGCCTCCTCAATCGATCTCTCTGCCTGGGGCAATTTCCATCTGGAAAATCACCACAGTCACTCCCATTCTTAAAGGTGGTGACAGGTCTGTGGCCAGAAACTACCGGCCTATCTCCATTCTCTCTCCTCTCTCCAAAGCCCTGGAAAAGGTGGTGGCCTCTCAAATTACTGACTACCTCATCAACTACAACACCCTCTGTCCCGAACAGCATGGTTTCCGTGCTGGCCATAGTACCAGTACTGCCGTCCTAGAGTTTTCCAATTTTCTCCACTCCTCCTTAGACATGAGCTGTCTGGCTGGTGCTGTGTTCATAGACCTATCAAAAGCTTTCGACACTGTCTCCCACCCCCCTCTTTCTGGATGCCCTTAGTCTCTCCGGTTTTGCCACTGGGCCTGTCTCCTGGTGTGCCAGTTATCTGTCAGCCCGCTCTCAGCATGTTAAAATTAACGGGACTCACTCCGATGTCTTTCCCATCTGTTTTGGTGTTTCCCAGGGCTCCATTCTGGGACCCTTACTCTTCTCCCTTTACCTTAACACCCTACCAGGTTCCTGCTCTGGAAACATATTACTGTATGCAGATGATGCTGTCATCTTTGCCACGGATCATAACCCTATCGCTCTTCAGGACTCCCTGCAGAGATCCTTCAATGAAACTGAGGGTTGGTTCAAGGAATATAGACTGGTGATAAATCTTAAAAAAACAAAAACCATGATCTTCGCTCACCCACAAAACAAGTCCTGCAACTTCAAACTTCTCATACATTCTGGGTCCAAGTTCCCGCTCGAGCAAGTCTACTCCTATAAGTACCTGGGGATCCATTTTGACCCTACTCTCTCCTTCCATGGACACATATCAGCTCTTGCCACAGCTGCAAATATCCGACTAGGCATCTTACACTGGTTTAAAAACTGTCTCCCCCTCCCGTGGCCCTCCGACTCGCAGTCACCTCATCCATCCTGTCACTAGTGGACTATGGGCTGCCGGTGTATGGTGCTGCCGATCAGACCGCGCTCCATAAAATTCGCACTATTCTAAACAAGGCCTGTAGGTTAATTACTGGGGCGCCTAGGTTAACGCACACCTGTCAGCTATACACTAAAGCCTTGTTGCTTGATCTGGATGAGCGCCTTAGATATCAGACCTGTATCATTACTAAAAAAACCTCCTTGAACTATCCCCACCGGGTCTGACAGCCACCATCCGCCTCTCTAAATCGCTAGATAATACTCATACCTCTGGCAAATCCACCCTATCCATTCCCAGGCCAGGACTTCACAATGTCAAAGAGCCTACAGCTACAGGGCCCCCTCCTGGTTCAACACACTGCCCCCTTCCATCTCTGATCCCCCATCGATATCCTGCTTCAAAACATCCCTACAGAATTACCTACTTAATACTCAAAGCTGTAATTGCTACTAGTCTTAGCCTTACTCAATTGTTATGACAAAGCTACCTGTTAAGCTGCTTAAAGACTGCCTAAACTTTATTATTGTATGCACCACTCCTGCTTGTACCAACTTGTTGTATTTCCCCCAATTTTGTACTCATTATTGTCGTAACATACTGTTGTGCTGTGTTATGTCTTCCTGTGACAAGGTACCTTTGTAAATGAGCCTCTGGCTCAAAGGTTTTCCAAACTGCTGTTCAAATAAATAAATAAATAAACTTACCTCCTTCCATATAAATAGTGATTTGAAAAGTTCCTTTCCTCATAATTTTTAAGTCTAAAAACTTGAAACAGGGAGCTCTCTCACCTCATTGGGAGCTCCTCCAGGCTTCTTACACATTTATTATATAGCCCCAAAGGAAGGGAAGAGATCATAATATGCCCCTGTGGGGCTGGCTGCATGATTCCTTTCCACTTCTTGACTTCTGATCCGTCCCCACGCTCCAACATTTTGTGACACTTTTGTAGGTCAAGCATGGGGCATGCTCCATTCACTTGAATGGAGCATCTTTTTCAAATGTGATTTCCCATTGGATGTTGGTACCCATTGATGCCAGGGTTCAATTAACTAGGCTCTTTTGTTAGTTGAACCCTGGCATCAATAGGTACCAAAGCCTGATTTAAAACTGGGACAAAGATGCTCCATTCAAGTGAATGGAGCGCGCCCCCACGCTCAACCCACAAAGATGTCTCAAAACAGAGCATTGGGTGGATCAGTCAGGAAGTGGAAAGGAATCATGCAGCCAGCCCTTCGGGGGCAAATTACAATCCCTTCCTGTCCTTTGGGGGCTATACAAAAAAATGTGCAAACAGCCTGGAGGGAGCTCCCCGATGTGGTATGGGGCTCCCTATTTCAAGTTTTTATCATTAAGAAAGGTGCTTTTTAAACACAGGCTTAGAGTTCTTTGTCACAATACTGGTATGAACCCCCCCCACACACACACACACACAAACAAGGCTTGGAACATCATATGCATCAGAGTGCAAAATCCAGCTTATATCAGGTAGGAATTATTGAGGTAATCTAAGTCAGGTTTACCAGCTTAGTTTAGAATACTCTGCTGGTTTCAGGCTTCCAGTTATTTAAGAAGGTACTTTTCTGTTGGCTGAAGAATATGTGGCTTAAAGCTCTCTGAAGAATCTGAACTCTCCTTGTATGCATTGCCAAATGTAGTAGTCCAGTCTATTATCATTTTTGGCTGGTGAGACTGTACTGTGGTCAACTTCTTTCTCACTTCTGAAATTGTGTCAGCTTACTGCTGCTATGGGTTGCACTTTCTGTCAGCTGTGATCGTCTTCTGTTGGGTCTCTATTGCACCTTCACCTCAAGAAACAGTAAAGAAAACATACAGTCCTTTACTTGTTTATATTAAAGGAGTACTACAGTCATAATTTGCAGGAGTGTTTTATGTGTGTAGCCCTGGTGTGTCCTTCCCCTTTTTTTTGCTATTAGGAATATATTTATAAATTTGCCTGCTAGTTTTTTGGCCCTGAAAGTCTCATTGTTTAGCATTTTTTATGGCTCTTCCTTTTCCTATAATGCCTCCTGTCCCATCTGACAGTGATGCATCTGGGACCATAGATTAAGCAAGTACTGGGTTAGAGTCAGTTTTACAGCAGTATAGCTGCAGTTTTAAGTAACTTTCCTTATCCAGTGAGCTCTGAAGGCTTCATTTGCAGTTTAACAAACACTTGAGGGCTATTTGAGTGGGTTCTTCTGTAAGAAAACAGGGTCTTTACTAATTATAGCGTTGAAGACCTGGGGGGTGATTTGTGTGCTTTTATGGGTGTGTGTAATTTGATTAACTGAAAAATTTTAAAAGCAAAACATTTACTCCTGCTGGCCAGACCTAGACGCACACACACATAGACAAAAAAATATTGGATTGAGTTATTTAGTTGAGGCCAGAACATCAGCCTATTATCTGCAGATTACTGCTGCAGTACTTTCCCTCACTGAATCAGTGGTCCTGGACACATTATTGTCACATGAGACAGGAGGCACTGTAGGGAAAAGGAGAGCAGTAAACCATGCTAATGTGGAGATCACCAGAAGACATAAAACCAGTAGGTAAATTAGAAACATAGAAGTTGACGGCAGATAAGGACCTCAGGGCCCATCCAGTCTGCCCATTTTTTCTACCTTATGAATGTGCCATAGGCCTTTGCTCTGTCAAGGGCCTATCTATTCATACTCATCTGTATTGCTCCGTTATGCCTATCCCATGCCTGTTTGAAGCCCTGCATTGTATCCATATCCACCACTTCCTGAGGTAGGCCGTTCCATGCATCCACCACCCTTTCTGTGAAAATGAACTTCCTCACATTACACCTTAATAGGCCTCCCTCTAATCTCATGATGTGTCCTCTTGTCCTGCTATTTTTGTTGCATTGAAACATGTTAGACTCTTTCACCTTGTTAATGCCTTTAAGATGTTTGAATGTTTTGATCATATCACCTCTCTCCTGCCTTTGCTCTAGGGTATACATATTGAGCTCTGTTAATCTGTCCTCATATGTTTTCTGATGCAGTCCCTACACCATTTTGGTTGCCCTTCTCTGGACTGCTCCATTTTGTTAATGTCCTTGTGCAGGTGTGGCCTCCAGTACTGCACGCAGTACTCCAGATGGGGCCTAACAAGTGTCTGGTAAAGAGGGATTGTTACCTCCCTCTTACGACTTGTGATACCCCAATTAAAGCACCCCAACATCCCACTAGTCTTACCCACTGCTTTAGTGGTCTGCTTGGATGATTTCAGGTCATCTGTGATGATGATGCCCAAGTCTCTCTCTTCCCTTGTGATTGCCAGCAACTCCCCTCCCAACTTATAGGTGGCTTCAGGGTTTCTCTTCCCTATATGCATGATTTTGCACTTCTTTGCTTTACACCCCAGTTGCCACTCTTCCAACCATTTTGCCAGTTTATCCAGATCTCTTTCTCATTCTACCCACCCCATTTGGATCATCTACTCTGTTGCAGATCTTGGTGTCATCTGCAAACAGACAAACCCTACCCTCCAGTCCATCTGCAATGTCACTGATGAAGATATTGAAGAGGACTGATCCCTTAGGTACCCAACTTGTGACTTGCATCTCTTCTAACTGTATACCATTTACCATCACTTTCTGTTTTCTGGCCGCCAACCAGTTTGCCACCCAGTTGACCAACTTCTGACCCACCCCGAGCCTACCCAGCTTATTAATCAATCTTCTATGTGGAACAGTATTGAAAGCGTTACTGAAGTCAAGGTAGGTGGCATCAACTGCGCCCCCTTGGTCCACCACTCTGGTTACCCAGTAAAAGAAATCTATGAGATTAGTTTGATAGGATCTTCCTGTTGTAAACCCATGCTGTCTTGGATCCTGTGCTCATATGGATTCCAGGTGTTGCACTATCCTTTCTTTAAGGAGTGCCTCCATAATCTTACCCACTACTTAGGTAAGACTGACTTGTCTGTAGTTCCCTGCCTCCTCCCTGCTACCACTCTTGTGGAGTGGGATCACATGAGCCCTTCTCCAGTCTTCTGGGACCTCTCCTGTTCTCAGAGACTCACTAAACAGTTCTGATAATGGCTCTGCTAGTTCCACCCTTAGCTCCTTTAGTACCCTGGGATGTATGCCATCAGATCCTATTGCCTTGTCCACCCTGAGCTTAGTAAGCTCTTGTAGGACCCTTTTTTTTGTGAAGGGATTTGTGCTCACCTCCCTTCCCCGTGTCCTAATACCAAACATAGGGAAGGACACAACAGGGCTACACACACAAATCAAAACATTCTGCACACTCTTGATCTATTTGATGAAGCCCACTCAGTACCTCTCTCATTTATGGAGGGAGCTTGGGGCCAATGGGGAGTTGTTCAGCCATTGCTTAAATAAAGAGAAAACTGCTGTCTTACATCTGGCATATGATCTGCCCCAGTCAAAGACACTTTACTGATTCAGTAAGGGAGAAGATACTGTGGGTTGAGCTGGAAAGGAAAATGGGGTCAGCCATCTGCACAGGGGAGATCTACAGACCACCAGCCCAGGAGGAAGAGACAGGGAGTTAATGCTAGCCATCCAAAAGATGGCAGACAAGGGGGAGGTGGTGCTGGTTGGAGACTTCGGTATTCCAGACGTGGACTGGAGTCTTCCTGCAGCAGCATCAACTAGGAGCAGATCTATCCTGGACTCCCTTCAGGGTGCCTTCCTTAAGCAACTGGTCATGGAACCAGCTCGGCAGAAGGCAATACTGGACCTCATGCTCATAAATGTGGACAGTGTGATGGGGTAATGGCAGGGGAGCAACTGGGGAACAGTGACCACTGGTCACTGTGGTTTGAAATAAAAACATAGAAGTTGTCAGCAGATGGGGACTGTATGATCCATCAAGTCTGCCCTTGGCTTCTTACCTCCCTACTTAGCTGCCTGCTTGTGTATCCCATAGTGTCTGTCCCATGCCTGCTTGAATTCCCCCCACTGTCTTGGCTCCCACCACCCCCTCTGGCAGGCTATTCCATGGTTTCACAATGTGCTCTGTGAAGAAGAATTTCCGTGTATTGCTTCTGAACTTTCCTCCCTTAAGTCAAAGGTTGTGCCTTCTAGTCCTGCTGTGATCCTTTACCTGAAAGAAGTTCTGCATGTGCACCTTGTTGTTGCATTTAAGCTATTTGAATGTTTCTATCATGTCCCCATGATTCCTGCATTGTTCTAGGGAGTATAATTTGAGGTCATCCAGTCTTGCCTCATACGGTTTCTGATGCAAGCCCTACACCATCTTTGTTGCTCTTCTCTGTACTGTCTCCAGCCTATCTATGTCCTTCCTGAGGTGTGGCCTCCAGAACTGGACACAGTACTCCAGGTGAAGCCTGACCAGGGACTGATACAGGAGCATGATTACTTCATGCCTTCTGTTCATGATGCCCCTCCCTGTGCATCCCAGGATACCACTAGCCTTTAGTGCTGCCTTTGCACATTGTCTGCTAGCCTTGAGATCATCTGATATGATCCCCCTAGGTCTCGCTCCTACCTAGTAACCACCAGCTGCTCCCATCCCATTGAGTACATTTCCCTGGGTTATGCTTTCCCAGGTGCATGACCTTTCATTTTTTGCACTGAATTTCAATTGCCAGGTCTTGGACCACTCCTCCAGTTTTCGGAGATCAGCTTCCATGCTTTGCTGTCCCTCTGTTGTGTCTACCTGTTGCTGATTTTGGTGTCATCTGCAAACAGGCACACCTTTCCCTCCAGTTCATCTGCAATGTCACTAATGAAGATGTTGAAGAGGATTGTCCCCAAAACTGAGCACTGTGGAACCCCACTAGTCACCTTCCCCTCCACAGATAGAGTGCCATTTACTATTACTCTCTGAGTTCTCCCATGTAACCAGTTCCTGAGCCGGTTTGTAACCTCAGGCCCAGTTTCCATGTTCTCCAGTTTTTTGACTAGTCTCCTGTGCGGAACGGAGTCAGAAGCTTTGCTGAAGTCCAGGTAAACCATGTCTACTGCCCCACCCTGATCCACTGTTTCGATTACCCAACTGAAAAAATCAACCATGTTTGTCTGGCAGGACCCATCTGCTGTGAAATCATGTTGATTTTTCCCAGGCTGACCAGTTTGCTCAAAAAAAGCTATGATTCTTTCCTTCAGCATGGACTCCATCAGTTTTCCCAAGACTGATGTTAGACTAACTGGACGCTAGTTACCTGGCTGTTCCTTACTTCCACTCTTGTGGAGTGGTTCTACTGTTGCACTCTTCCAATCCTCCGGCACCTCCCCACTTCTTAATGATTTGTTGAAGAGCACTGCTAAGGGAGCTGCCAGTTACCTTCATAGTTCTTTCAGTATTGTTGTGTGTATCCCATCTGGCCCCATAGCTTTATCTACCTTTAACTAGTCTATTTCCTCTGTGAAGGGACCCGTGTCTTTTCCTTCAACTGGATGCTTCTTTATGCCTGTTATTGGTCTGTTAACATCTGTTTCCTGTGTGAAGACTGAGCAGAAGAACTCGTTGAGTGCCTCTGCCTACTCCCCCCCCCCCCGTCTTGCTCTGTGGTTTGTCCGTCTTTTTTTCTGATTCTAACAATGCCCCCTTTGGCCTTCCTTTTTTCATGTATGTACCTGTAGAAGGTTTTGTTACCCTTTGTTTTACTTCCCGAGCTATCCTAACCTCTGTTTGAACCTTTGCATTTCTTGTCACTTTCCCTGTCTCTTTTAGTTTCTGTTTATATTCTGTTTTGTCCACCTCGTTCCCCGACTCCTTGTACTTTCTGAAGGCTATGCACTTTTCTCTTACCATGGTTGCCACCTCCTTGGAAAACCATAGTGGGTTTTTCCTCCTTTTTTTCTTACTAACCTGACAGGCACACTGTGATGTGACCATGGTTATTGCATCCTTCAGCCTTGTCCAATATTCCTCAGTGCTCCCTGGTGTTGAGTTACTAAGGTTGTCTCTTAGGCAGGCCTTCATGTTTGTGAAGTCTGCACTCCTGAAGTCAAGGATCTTTAGTTTGGAGTGTGGGGAGTCTATAGTCCTTTTTACCCTGAACCATACTGTGTTATGATCACTGTTGTCCAGGTGGTTCCCTACTTTGACACCTGTAACCTTATTGCTATTTGTGAACATTAGATCTAGAACTGCATTACCCCTTGTGGGTGATGTCACTAGTTGACTTAGGCCTGCTTCCTGAAGTGTGACTAGGAATTCCTTGCTCTTCTGTGATACCACTGTGTGGGTATTCCAATCTATGTCCAGCAGATTGAAATCCCCCACCAGCATCATGTTTTCTTTGCCTGACATCTGGAGGATGGTTTCCAGGATTTTCTTATCCCTGGCTTCCTTTGATGGGGGTCTGTAGATGATTCCTATCTGAATGGGTTTCCAGCTTCCGGACCCTGTGATACATAGATCCTCTGTTTCCTCTAGTGCCTGCTGCATTTCTGCAACATTGATGGTATCCTTAACATAAATAGGTAACCCCCCCCTCCCTTTTTCCCAGTTCTGTCTATCCTAAACAAGTTGTACCCCGAGATAATCACCTCCCAACCACAATTATTTGTCAACTGTGTTTCATTCACTTCCACCCAGTCTAGTCCTGCCTCAGCTATTGTGGCAGAGAGGTCAGTCATCTTGTTAGCCAGACTGCGTGCACTGAGGCATAGTGCTGACCACTCTTGCTGTGTCACTTTGTCATGCCTCCCTTGATCTTATTGTTCATCCCTTTGTAGTTTTCCCTGTTAATGGTTCACAGAAGAAGCGGAACCAAACCGCACAAAAACACGTAACCTGGAGTTTAGGAGGGCAGATTTTCCGAAAATGGGGACACTAACAGAAATGGGGTGGGAATCAAGATGGAGAAACAGTGGGCAATATTTAAAACAGGGATTACAAGAGCAGCACAATTATGCATTAAGCAGGTTAGCAAGGGGAAAAGGAAGAGGAGGCCATCATGGTTTTCCAAGGAGATAGCAAAGAAAGTGAAAGCCAAAAAGATTGCATTCAGGCAGTACAAAAAAACACAGGCAGAAGGGGATAGGGAGAAGTACCAGGAGAAGCAAAGGGAGGCAGGGAGGTCAGTGAGGGAAGCCAAAGCTCAAACAGAAGAACGCATTGCAAAATTAGTGGTTAGAGGGGACAAACCCTTTTACAGGTGCATAAGCAAAAAAAGAAGGGGGAAGGATAGTGAAACTGAAGAAGGAGGACGGGGTAGCGTTGATGATGACAACTGTAAAGGTGACATACTGAACAGATATTTCTGCTCAGTCTTTACTGATGAAGGGGAGGGTGACGGGTCTGAAGTGAATAAAAGGGATGGGAAGGGCACGGAAATGGACATAAGTCCCTTTACACGAGGAAAGGGTTCCTAAGGAACTGGAAGGAAAAAGAGTTGATAAAGCAATGGAGCTGGATGGGGTGCACCCCAGGGTCCTAAAGGAACTAAGAGAGGTGGTGGCTGAACCTATGGCAATTCTGTTTAGCCAATCACTGGAAATGGTAGGTACCAAAGACTGGAGGAGGCAGATGTAGTCTCCTTATACAAAAGTGAGAACAAAGAGGAAGTGGGGAACTACAGACCAGTCAGCCTAACCTCGGTAGTGGGGAAGATCATGGAAGCACTACTGAAGGAGACAGTGATGGAACATCTGGTTGCCAACAGACTACAAGACCCAAGGTAGCATGGTTTCACTGGGGGGTGGTCATGCCAGACCAACCTCATTGAATTTTTCGACTGAGTGACAAGGGAGGTGGATTAGGGGAGGACAGTGGATGTGGCCTATCTGGATTTCAGCAATGCCTTTGACACTGTGCCATATAGAATGCTGTTAAACAAACTGGGGAATATGGGAGTGGGCAGGACAGTAGTGCAGTGGGTGGGAAATTGGCTGGGTTGCAGGACACAGAGGGTGGTAGTAAATGGCTGTCACTCCACAGAGGGAAGAGTGATCAGTGCTAGGACCAGTCCTATTCAGCATCTTCATTAGTGTCATTGCGCAGGACCTAGAAGGCAGAATTTCCCTGTTCGCTGACAATACGAAGCTCTTTAACAGAGTAGACATGCCAGAGGGTGTAGACAGAATGAGGAGGGACCTGCAGAAGCTTAAAGAATGGTCAGGGGTTTGGCAGTTGAAATTTAATGCAAAATAATGCTTATGGGGCACAAAAACCCTGGAACAACATATCATTGGGGGTGAGGATATAGCATGCACCAAGCAGGAAAGGGACCTTGGGTTATCATCTCTGATCACCTCAAGGTAGGAAAACAATGCAACAAGGTGGCAGATAAAGCAAATAGGATGCTGGGATGCATAGGCAGGGGCATCATCAGCAGTAAAAGGGAGATCATAATTCCACTATACAAGACACTAGTGTGGTCCTGCCTGGAGTACAATGTACAGTTCTGGAGACCTTACCTATGCAAGAACATAGACAAGGTGGAAAAGGTTCAGTGTAGGGCATCAAAGATGGTACAGGGATTGCATCACAAGTCCTATGAGGACAGGCTGAAGGACTTTAATATGTACTCCCTGGAGGAGAGAAGGAAGAAAGGGATATGATAAAGATGTACAAGTACCTTACAGGGAGGAACAGGGTACAGGAAAACACTATGTTCCAATGAAAAAGATGTTCCAGGACTAGAGGGCATGGGATGAAGTTGGAGGGAGGGTGATTCAGAGGAAACATGAGGAAGAATTTCTGCACAGAAAGAATGATGGACAAGTGGAACACCCTGCCTGAGGAAGTGGTGGGGGCTGAAACAATCATGGAATTTAAGAATGCATGGGATAGACATAAGGGAATCCTGGAGGTCGGGAGTAAGGGGCAACAGACTTCTAGGAAAACTTATAGTGATCTTACGAGCCATAGGCCCTTATCTGCAACAATATCTATGTAAATTACATCAAGCTAGGAATAATACTCAACAAGGTGGCCAATATTGGGCTATACTGGACCATCCAGGGGTGTAATGAGGCCCGTTGCCACAGGTAGAGGGCCTTACAGCCCATGGATAGACTGATACAGCCATATCACCCACCTTGGACTGTATTATTGTGCTTAGGAAAGGGGTTTGGTTGAAATTTTTAATTAACTATTTCAAAATCTATAAAGAACACTTAGTAAATAAATATAAAACAATAAAAGAGCATTACAGTTAAAGTAGATCTTCGTCGTGGCTATTTCAGTCATCGGGTCACACCGTAGGACTTCACCGTCGGTGAAGCAGGATCCACACAGAAGATTTTCAGCAGTACAATTGGGGCCGCTCATGCTGCAACCCTATAAAGGCGTGGGCAGCCTCGCTCCCTCATCAGTTCTTTCCTGTCGTAGACTTGTTTGCGTGGGTCTTTGCGGAAGCTCTGACGCAGTGTTCGCACCTTTTTTCACCTACAGCTTTTTCTTTAGTTTTTTCCAGACTCTCTTTTATTAAAGAGATTCCTCCACATTGTTTATCTTGAGAATTAATCCTTCAACTTCTCTCTTCCATTGCTACCACTGCAGAAAAAAAAGAGTTGCCTCTACAGACGAGCATTCTCTCTGTGTCTGCCGTCTTAGGCCTGACCACAAAGTTTCTGATTGTGAGCTCTGCCAGAAGTTTAACCAAACAACCCTCAGGTGATGCAGAAAGGCTCTTAGAAATTTTCTGGTGGATCAACAGATAGCTAGTTCCGGGCAGGGGTCCTCCAGGGTCCCAGCCTCTCAGTCGCCAATGGGATGGACAAGCTCCCAGGCCTCTAAGACCGGAGACAAATCCTTGGGGAAAAGTCCTAAAAAAAGACAAAGATCGTGACTGCTCCCCCTGGCATTGATCTCATTCCCCAACAGCCTCTTCTTCTGGGGGATCCTCGTTGGCTGCAGCTACTCCGACGAGCAAAACTGCTGTCCAGGTCTCTGTGCCCTCAAGACCCATACTGATAGCATCTCCGCCCGATTCTCAGGGCGGTCAGCTGTTGAACTCTGGGTTGTCTGCCCCTCCTTAGTAGATGGTGGGCTCATTGTCAATGACTCTCCTGTACCAGCCTGCCCCTTCTCCCTCCAGAGCACAGGTGGGTTGTCTACTCAAGTGCCATCGACACCCCCCCCATCGACTTGACTGAAATCCTGTCAAAGTTCACTTCTTCGATTGTATAGGCACTTCAGCCCTCCTCACCGACGACGTCAATAGTAACCTCATCGTTGCCACCTACTCATCACTCACAGGAAGCTCCCCATGGACCATCAGCAGCACACCGGACCCCAGACTTGGATTTAGAAGAGGTCAACACTGAGAAGGAGTACCATCCTGACCTCATTCTTCCCGATGATGAGGAGGAGGAAAAAGAAATCCTGGTCTCTGACAGATCCACTGCTTCCTCAGTCAGTGAGGATTCAGTAAAGCATACTCCTAGGTCTCTTCCTGAGGACCCAACATTTTTTAATGTGATGAAGCAGCTTTCCTCAGCCATGGGCTTCCACACTGAGGAAGAGGATGCCATTAGGAACAAGCTAGTGGACTTCCTGGAGATAACAGAATCTCCCCCAAAGATCATTCCTCTAATCTTGCCTGCTTTGAAGAATGTAGCCACGGCAGCCTGACACAGACCAGAAATGGTGCCAGCTGTGCCTCGCAGGGTGGATAATTTTTATCATACCCCCAGGGGTTCCCCTGCTATGCTGCCCAGGCTGAGACAGACTCAGTGGTCATTAAGGTAACCCATGACAGGTCTAAGGTACCTAAGCACCTTAGTTCCCTTCCCCAGACAGAGAGTCTTGCAAAATTGACCTCTGGGGCAAGAGGATGTATGCCTCCTCTACATTGGGCTTGAGGATTATAAACTACCTGTCTCACATAGTAAAGTACCAAAATGGCAACTGGAAGAAGGGTAAGGCTGCTGCCTAGGCCCTCCCAGATAGTACACAAAAGCAGGAGCGGCATCGGTGTCTTCAGGCAGCTGAGGATGTTAGCAAGCACCTCCTCAGAGCCCTCTATGATATGGCTGACACCATTGCCAGGGCTGCTGCCATGGGCATATGCCTATGTAGGCACTCCTGGCTGAGAGTATCTGTTTTTTTTTGCTGATGTTCAGCAAAATGTGCTTATTGCTCCCTTTAATGGCACTAAGCTGTTTGGCCCTGATGTCCAGGGCATTATCAATGACTTGCAAGCCTCAGCCAGAGCCATCAAGTCTGTCCACTCCCTCTACTATACCCAACCCAGAGGTAGAGGATGCCCTCCTTTTTACAGGATGGCTAATACGCCCAGTATGGCCTCCCAACCCCAAGGGAAGTGTAGAGCCCTGGTTGCCTTGCCCATCCCCTCCAGTACTGGAGCTGTGGCCAAGCGTCCCAGAACTGAGGGGACCAGCCCCTGCGGCTTGATCTGTCTCTGCTTGACTCCTTGCCAGACCCTTCTTCTCTGGTCCTGGACCAGGAGGTGGTGGTTGGAGATCAGTTCTCCATCCATCTGAATTAATGGAGAACCATAACTTCGGATGCATGGAGTCTGCAGATCATAGAGCAGGAGCGTACCCTGGAGCTCATCGACCAGCCTCCAGAAACCCCTCCCCTGCCTCATCTATCTGTTCTTGGGGAGGAGGTACAATCCTTTCTACGCAGGCAGTCCATCGAGCCAGTACCCAGGCGACAGAGAAACAAGGGATTTTACTTCAGGTTTTTCCAGGTCCCCAGAAAGACTGGTGATCTGAGGCCCATTCTAGACCTAAAGCACCTCAGTCTGCATGTCCAGTACAAAACCTTCTAGATGGTAACTTTGCCAGGCCTGTTGTTTCCTCAAAACAAGGGATTGGCTCTGCTCACTGGACATGCAGGATGCTTACCTGCACATATTAGTCTTTTCTCCTTACAGGAAGTTTCTCCGTTTTGCCTTTCAGGGTGAGCATTATCAGTTCAAGGTGCTGTCCTTTGGCTTGTCCTCTGCACTGTGAATCTTTACCAAGTACTTAGCAGCAGTCGCAGCAGCTCTCAGAAGGGAGGGACTGTATGTTTTCCCTTACCCGGACGATGGACTTCTGAAGGCCCTGTCCAGGGCACAGCTTTTGCTCACTCTGGACTGAACTCTCCAGCTTTTCCACTCCTTGGGCATCACTGTCAATCTGCCCAACTCGTTCATTGTACCACCCCAAAGACTGCAGTATATAGGGGAGGTTCTGGAGTCTGCACAGGGGAAAGCCTTCCTGCCCCCAAAACAGGGCAGAGTGCCCTATAGCCCAAGCTCAGGAAGTTGCTCAAAGCTGCTATATTCCTGCCTGGGTGTACCTGTAATTACTGGGCCTGATGGCGCTGCCATACCCATTGTTCCACTGAACAGACTTGATATGTGCATCCTCCAGTGGACACTCCAGGTACAGTGGGACCAGTACATGAATGAGTTAGATCGCCCAGTCCTGGTGTCTTCCCCAGACCGCAAGATATTGCAGTGGCAGATGTACCTCTTGAATCTGCTTCAGGGTGTTCCATTCCAGATTTCCTCCCCGCAGCAGATCCTCACCATGGATGTCTCAGGTCTGGGCTGGGGAGCGCACCTGAGTCCCTTCCAGACCCAGGGTTCTTGGTCCTAGTTGGAAACCTCCCTGCATATCAACAGCCTGGAAATGAGGGTAATGCTCTTTGCCATGCAGGCCTTTCAGAAGCACCTTGCTCCAGGTCAGCTGCTGGTGCAGTCAGACAATCTGAGTGTAGTATACTACATCAGCAAGCAGGAGGCGGGGACTCATTCATATCCCTTATGCAGGGAGGCTATGAGAGTGTGGTACTGGGCACTGGGTCACAGTCTGATGCTCTCGGCGGTCCACATGCCAGGCATGCTAAACACTCTGCTGGACAGTTTTAGCTGGACACAGTCCTGCATGCACGAACGGGAATTCCTCTCATCCATCGCAGAAGACTTGTTTGACAGATGGGGTCACCCAGAGTTAGACCTTTTTGTATCTCCACTCAGTGCAAAACTCCCCAATTCCTGCTCGCTAGATCCAGGGCCCGGAGTTTTCTGGCAAAATGCGTTGTCCCTCTCCTGGAGGGGGAGGTTCCTTGATGCCTTCCTTTAGTTTCCTCTAATTCAGAGGGTGCTAATCCAGCCAGCATGAGGGGGCCCGCATGATTCTGGTAGCTCCATTCTGGCCTTGGCAGATATGGTTTCCCCTTAAGCCTGAGCATGGAGGGATGGCAGGCAGGGCAGGGCTGACCTCCAAATGGAGGATGGTGGGGGTGCGGGCAAAAGAAAGAATACAACATTTTAAAAAAAGATATAGTTTCCCCTGCTTCAGCAACTGGCGGAGGAATCTCTGGTCCCTCTCCCCCTCTGCGGGAACTTGCTGACCCAGGACCAGGGGACCCTGGTCCAACCCAACCTCAGGTTCCTAAATCTGCATGCTTGGTTCCTGAGGACATAGCCATCATCAGGTTTGTGGTCTGTAACAGAGTGGTGGTCGTCTTCATGGCCACCTGGAAACCTTCCACTCAAGCCACATATGCCATGAAGTGGAAGCAGTTTGTCATCTGGACTGCTAAACATAGTCTTGACCCTTTCACCTGCCCGGTGAACCACATTCTGGACTACGTGATCCCTCTGTCTGACTCAGGTCTCCAGTACTCCTCCCTTAAGGTGCACCTTTCAGCTATTTCTGCCTTTCATAAGCCCGTGGGTGACTACACGATTACTCAGCTGGATGTCTCCCATATCTTTCTCGGGCATCCTGCATCTGAAACCCTCAATCCATTCTGTTCTGGCTTTTGAATTTTGTTTTGTAGTTGTTCCTGTCTCCTTTTGAGCCAATCACAACTTGCATGCTACACTTTCTTTCTTGGAAAGCATTACTTTTAGTTGCCATTATTTCTGCTTGAAGAATTTCAGAGCTTCAGGCCCTCTGGTGCGAGGAGTCTTATTTGATTGTTCACAAAGACGGGGGTTATTGTTTTTGCACACAGATCCTAGGTTTTCCCCTAAGTTGGTCTCAGAGTTTACACTCAGCCAGTCTATCCACCTTCCTGTTTATTTTTCCTGAGCATGCCAGTCCAGGGGAAGCACTGCTTCATACATTAGATGTGTGCTGCAGTTTGAAGTCCTACCTGCTTTGGACCAAGGAGTGTAGAAAGTCGAAGCAATTGTTCGTTTCCTTCACCCCAGGTAGAGAGGGCGTTTCTGTTTCTAAGCAATGTTTATCCAAATGGTTGGCAAATTGCATTGTATTCTGCTACAGTAAGTACGGCAAAGAATTGCCTGATGCTGTCAAGGCTCATTCCACAAGAGGGCTTACCTCTGTGGCTTGTTTCAGAGGGGTATCAGCTGCTGACTGCTGTGCAGCTGCCATCTAGGGTAACGTCGATGCTTTCACCAAGCACTACAGTCTGGACATTGCCTCAAGAGCCTGTGAAGGATTTGGCAGGACTGTGTTGCAGGGCCTCCTGTCTTAAGATTATGGGGAGCCCTCCTCCCAGACTGTCTGTTTACACGTGTCACTGCTTGGGACTCATTCCTATGGTGTAACCCCGATGAAGATAGAACAGTTACATAAGAACTTACTGTAACAGTAGATCTTGGAGGCAATCTCAGTCATCAGGTTTGCTTTCCCTCCCACCATCTGCCTACTTGGTACTCCTGTCTAGGAATTGGCTATCTGATGTATCCAGCCTTTCATTTAGGTCTGGGCACCTCTTTCTCTTCTCAGTTCCCCATGGCTAGAGCTTTGCTCCCTTCGTCTCTGGGGTAAGGAACTGAGCCACTCATGCCTTTATAGGGTTGGTGACGTCAATGGATGTTGATGGCGTGGACGGCCCCAGTTGTACTGCTAAATATCTTCTGTGTGGATCCTGCTTCACCAACGGTGAAGTTCCTACAGTGTGACCTGATGACTCAGATCCCCTCGAAGATCTACTGTTACGGCAAGTTCTTATGTAACTGTTCTTTCCTTCACTGCTGGAACTGCCAGCAGAGGGCACCTGTATGCTTTACTGTGGGTGACACTGCAAGAGCTGTGGCTACCCACACAAACTTGTTTGTTAATTTGTCTCCCTTCCCCCTCCATTTTGAGCTTGGGTTCAGGAGCTGCTGAGGTTGCAATCGGTAGGGGAATAGAGCGAGACGGAGTGTGAGTGGAAATCGGCAGTGTGAGTGTGATCGGGGAGCGTGGCCCAGGAATGAGTAAACTGAAGAAACATTTGAATGCAGCTTAGACCAGGAGCATTACTGCCATGGTTTGCTTGTTTTTTTTTTTCTTCAATAAAATAAATGTTATTGTGGCTACAGTGTGTGTGTCTGTGTCTGTCTGTCCGTGTGTGTTTTTTTTTGGGGGGGCGGGGGTGCTGCCAGGGGAGGGATATAAATGGTGAGCTACTAAGCAGATAGAAAACTTGGTATGTTTGTTTTTGAAAATTTGATTTGGCATAGTGATATCCTAGGTAGAAAGGCAGGCTGCAGTGAGACCCATTTCCCAGCCTCTGTTGGTACATAAATGTACCCCTCACCAGGGGTCTCAACCAATCAGAGACTGGGAAATTTCTTGCCCATTTTCTAAAGTGTTATAAAATGCTTAGGGATCTATATCCCACAGAGGCTGCCTGACATATATGCCCTAAACTACCCTCCTTTAACATGAGCCCTATAGACAGACATAATAGATGGTTTGCATTACCATTAACATTCAGCAACAGGATAGACACGGTTTATATGAACCTCCTTCCCTGCCTATTATGTTTATTTCAGACACTCCCTATCGGTGTTGACCCTGCTGATTTCCACAACTGGGACAAAATGATATCCAGATTTATTTGGGCTTGGCACGGCTATGGGTTACTACCAAAAATTACAGCCCCCTAAAAATAAGGGGGAGAGGGACAAGCTTTTCCCAATTTACATAGCTATTACCAGACACACACATAGGGGCCTGGCTGGATATGGCATACGACACCCACTGGATGATGCTGGACATGGTTGAGTTAAATGTATCACTTCATTCCTGCTCACATGTTCCATTAGTGGTGAAATCAGATAAAACATTTACCAGAGCTGTTCTCTTTCAGTGGTTCAGAACCTGGCAAGACAAAAAAATGTCATCTGACCTTGATTCCACTCTGTGCAGTAGCCTGTATGATGCAGGATTTTGCCCAGCCCAACATGATCCCAGATTGTACAATGGAGTAGAAAAGGTTTGCTTTAGTTGCCTCAGTTTCTAACTGGTGATACGGCCTAGTCCTTTGCACAATTCAAACTGCAGCTTCAGCTTTCCAATGAAGATCATTTTCAGTTTCTTCAGATATGATATTACATAAAACACAATGTGGGGCCCAGGTAAGGGAATGGCACTGCCTCTTACTGCAGCAACTCCAGCTGACTGCACAACATCTTCACTTAATAGCCTTTGGGTATAAAGCCTGAATATACCTGCCCATAACTACCTTTCAGAAATCAGAGCAACAGTGGTCCCTTAAACTGGACCCTCCAATTTCTGAAAGTGAACGGGCAGTCATTTATGGTCAGCAATATAAAGTGTCTTCCTCACCATGCTGGAAGGCCACTATTCACTATTTTAGGACCCCACACAGAGTGGCAAAATTTGGAGAGGAGAGGAGAGAAACAGTGACTTGCTGGAGGGGATGCGGTGAGGCTTCTGCAACACATTTCCACATCTTTTGGATGTGCTCAGTTCTCAGCGATTATTGGGAGTAACTGGGAAGAGAGCTGAAACAAATCTGCACGACCTTCCCTGATGTTCCAAGAATCAATCTTTACCATTCATTCTCACTTATGGATCTAAGCTGGAGGCACCAGGACCTAGCGTGAGCAGTGTTTTGCAACCTAAAGAACTGACGTTGGTGCTGCCCATGTGGCAGCCATAGTGATACGATGCTCATGGGTTGGCCAGTAAATGATGCAGGCCCTCTGCCTGCCTCAGTTCTGTTTTTCCCACCATCGAGTGCACACCATGGGAGCTTCATTGCCAAAACATACGAACATGCGAATCAGCCAGCATATACAGGCGAGATGGTCTCAGTTCAGTTCAGTTTTATTGGCAGGAAAGACTCCATTAAGCAGGCTCATTTACAAGGAGGTCCTGATGCAATCAATCTTGTTACAGTATGAACACACAGAATCAAAAAAATTAACAAGGTATGTACAGATATTTACGGGTTATATAGCAGTCATAGAAATAACAGAAGTACAATGTATATACAGGTATTTACATATAACCAATAATTGTTGGCAACACTGGGCAGGAATGCAATAGTTAGCAGCCCTCAATTGAATATCATCCTCATGCAGCATGAAGTAAAGGTAGCGAGAGGTGCTTAAGTGATTTGCAGATAGAGTGCCATATTGGAGTGGTAGTTAAATGAAAGGTTGGAGGGTGGAAGTGGAGTTCCCAGAAGTGGACTGGAACGCCGAAGGAGATCAGACTGGGTGGGGAATAAGAATGGATAGAAGAGGATGATAAGTGAGACAGGCAGGTTGGGGGATAAAGAAGGGGTGTATGGAAAGGGTAGATGGTAAAGGTGGAGTATTTCTGGGAGGGGAGCGCTATTATAGATGGAGGGAAGTAGTGAAATGAGAATGGTTAGAATATGATGAAAGGGAGTCAGGCAGGTTGGGGATAAAGATGGGGTGTATGGAGAGGGTAGATGGTAATGGTGAAGGATTGCTGGGAGCAGGAGTAGGGAAGGCGGAGATGAATGAAAGGTCCCAGTAACTGGTGGGGGAGGGCGAGATAGGGGGTGTAGGGTTGTGGAAAGGGTGGGGGTGGGAGTAAAACAGGGAGCCTTGCAGGGGTCATGGGTGGCCTGTGATAGGCAAGAGGGAGTGTAAATTGGGTGGAAGGTGGGGCTGGGAGTAAGATGGGTAGCCTTGTATGGGCCATTGGTGGCCTTTGAAACTCGTGGTTTGAGGGAGAGTGACGCTTAATGGTAGGCGCAGAATTCATTAAATTTATTGATGACCAACATTTTGAAACTGCTTAGGGGGATTAGATTTTGTAATTTAAGGCTAGATTGGGCTTTGTTCCAAGCAGTTGGGAAAGCACAGCTTATGGCCATATCGCCGAAACAGGATAGAAAACACAGGGAACATCCAACATAATGTATGAGTTTCTACACAAGGGATATCATGGGATATCAAGTCTGCTTGAATGTGCAGCTAAGTCTTTACAATGCAGCTGCCCTTTCCACCCCTGCCCTTAAATCCGAATTTTTGCCCTTGCTTGCTGACACCCCTCCCCCCGGTGTCCCCTTGGTGACCTTCCCTCTGACGTCCCATCCCCCCCCCCTTTTTTTATTTGCATTTTTCTGCTCCTCTTTGGAATGGTTAGGCAGCTCCAGCCCTCCTCAGAGGGGACTCATCTCTTGCTAGGCTTTCCCACACCAATCCCACCTGCCACCCCCATGGGTTGCCCCCACCATGACCAGGCTGGTGGTGAGGGCGTAGGCCTCCCCCCAACCCCGGAAGTCAACTTCCAGATTGCCGGGGGTCGGTGTGGGTGCAGCCGGCCATCATGGAGTCTGCCAGTTCCGTCTTTTTCCTCCAGTTTATGCTCCAGGGCCCACAAATGTGCAATGGGCAGGGTAACTGCGCAGATGCAATATGATGCCCTGGACGTGGGCCCTCCCCATTCTGGGCAGCACACCTGTGTCGACACCCAGTCACCACTGGGTGTCAGTCTACAGCACGCTGCACTGTCCCCCCTCCCCCGAGGAAGGAGAGCTGTTGGTGGAAGCTCGATTCTTCCTTGTCCTGGCCGACCCCCGAGTGACCCGAGTCTGTTCCCAAACCCAGGTCACTGGCATGGCGAGAGGTGTGGCGTCCAGCGCCTCAATCCTCAGCACCACCAGGCTGACAGTCCCATCCCCTTTTAAAGCTGCCCACTGATTTTATGGATTCCACCTCTTCAGACAGTGCATTCCACATTGCCACTACTCTTTCTGTGAAATAATGCCTTCTCATTTCCCTTCTGAATCTTCCACCCTCCAATTTCAGACTGTGCCCCCTCATGTCCCTCCCAATCTTTAAATTAAGAATTCCCTCTGTACCAGTCTTGTTTAAGCCTTGCTTGTATTTAAAGGTTTCTAGCATGTCCCCTCTATCCCTCCTTTCCTCCAGGGATTACATGTTGAGCTCCCTCAGCCTCTTTTCGTAGGGTTTGTCCTCCAGTCCTAGGATCATCTTGGTCTGCATTGGACCCCTTCCAGTAATTTTAAAATCTTTCTTTAAGTAAGGGCGCCAGAACTGCAAGAAGTTCTCTAGTTGTGGCCTCATCAATGACCTGTACAGTTTCAGGATTACCTCCTCTCTCCTGGAGGAGATTCCTGTGGATATACACCACAGCATCTTATTAGCTTTAGCAGCTGCTTTCCTGCACTTTGCTGAGTGGTTCATTTGTCATGTTATTAACACTCCAAGATCTTTCTCCTCCTCTGTAGTGGCTAACTGTACACCCCCCTAGCTGATAACAATCCCTTGGGTTCCTTGCTCCCAAGTGCATGACATTGCACTTCTCTGCATTGAACCCTAGCTGCCATGTGCCTGACTATTGCTCCAGCTTAGCCAGCTCATCCCATAGTCTCTGCCACCATTCTGTGTCATCCACCACTTCACCAGTTGTGTTGTCATCCACAAAAAGGCCGATCTTGTTCCTAATACCATGTGAGATGTCAGCAATAAAAATGCCAAGCAGCACTGTGCCCAGTACCGATCCTTGTAGTACTTCGCTGGTTACAGCTCTTGGAGTCGAGAGTTCCCCTCCCCACAACTACCCTCTGCTGTCTGTACTGCAGCCAGTTCCTGATCCAATCCCACAATTTCATTCCTGCTCCTTGGTGACCCAGCTTGTTAATCAGCCTCCCGTGTGGTACAAAATCGAAGACTTTCCTGAAGTACAGGTACAGGACATCCACCAGTTGGCCCCTGTCAAGTGCCCTAGTCACCCTGCTGTAAAAGTCAACCAGGTTGGTCTGACAGGATCTACCAGCGACAAACCCGTGTTGCCTTTTGTCCTTGAAACCATTCTCCTCCAGAAAGGTTACCAACTTTTCCTTAAGAATAGTCTCCATTAGCTTCCCCACAATGGATGTAAGGCTGACTGGCCTGTAGTTGCCTAGTTCATCCTTAGTTCCACTTTTGTGGAGTGGCCCCACATGCACCATCTGCCAGTCCTTGGGTATGCAACCAGTTCCCAGTGAGGTACTGAACAAATCTGCCAGTGTCTCCGCCAACCCCTTCAGAACCCTGGGGGTGTATGCCATATGGGCCAGGTGCTTTATCCACCCGCAGGGCCCTTAGGCCTTCCAGTATCCTTCTCACTGGGATTTCTCCATCTGTTAATCCCTCCCCCCATCCCCTGTGGCATCGTCCCGTGCTTCTCCCTGGTAAACACTGAGCAGAAGTAGTCATTGAGTGCTTCCACCTGGCCTGCCTCCTTCTCTGCCCATCCTCCATCTTTCTTGATCCATACAATCTTGTCTTTGCAGTTCCTTCTCTCCCTTATGTACCTGAAGAAATCCTTTTCCCCTTCTCTGATATCTTGTGCCAGCCTAAGCTCCCGCAAAGCCTTGGCAGTCCAAACTAATTTCTTCAGATACTCCTCTCTATCCTCCTCCCATTTGGTTCTCCTAAATTTCCTGAAAGCTGTTGTTTTCACCCTTGCCTTTTCCAACACCTCCCTGTTTAGCCAACTCAGCTTCTTGGACCTGGACTTTTTGCTTTAGATTCTTGTGTGAGGTAGTGGCCTCTGCTACCCCAAGCTTGATAATATCCCATTTCTGGTTAGCATCCGTGTTTGAGTGGATGCTGGCTAGGTGTTGTGCCACTATGTCCCTCATCCCGGCAAAGTTGGCCCTCCTGAAGTCCAACACCTTTGTTCCTGCAGCCTCCTTGCCCATGCTAAGTGAGAACCACACTGTGTGGTGGTCACTCTCTGCCAGTGGGATCCTCCATCTCTAACTCCCTGTCGAGCTCCCCCATTCATTAGCACCAGGTCCAGAATGTTATCTAACCTTGTTGGCTCCCTTACCATCTGTACCAGGAAACTGTCCTGGAAAGCCTCCAGGAGGACCTGTTCCCTAATGCTCGAGGTGGTTGGGGTGTTCCAGGCTACCACCGGCAGATTGAAGTCCCCAACAATCACTGTGTTACCCTTCCCAGTGACTTTCCTTATCTGCTCTTCTAGCTGCCTGTCAATGACCTCAGCCTGAGATTTTAGCCTGTACACCCCTAACCTGACCCTCCTACCCTTCGAGTCTTGGACTTGCACCCATAATGCCTCTGCCCTGCCCTCCTCTCTGGTATACAGTATCCCCTCCTTAACATAAATAGCTACCCCACCACCCCTTCCCTTTTTCCCTGTCCCTCTGGTACAGCTTGTCACCCCAAATCACCAGGTCCCAGTCCTTGTAGTGGGTAGCCCATGTTTCTGTGATAGCAGCTATGTCCACCTCCCCCTCTGCCGTCATGGCCTGCTGCTCGGCTGCCGTGTTCCTTAGGCTACTCGCATTCAAAGAGACTACTCTCCACTATGAACCCCATCTATCCTGTCTAGCCACCCATATTGTAATACTCCCTGATCCTTTCTTCCTGGTTGGGGGTATTCTAGGCGCCCGTCTGGAGACCTTGCTCAATTCTACACTTGCCTCCCCCACACCTAGTTTAAATTCACTCTGGTCTCTATGTACTCTCCCAGCTTCCATTTTAAGACCCCCAAGCCCTCCCTACTCAAGTGTAACCTGTCTGGGGCATATAGGGTTTTGTCCCATTTTCTATCCCACCCCCCCACCAGCCCATACCCTTTGGTCTGACACCATGTCCCCAGCCATGCGTTAAACTCCACTGTCCTCTGCTTCCTTGCAGTACTTGCTCTGGTTACTGGGAGGACTTCTGAGAAAGCCACTTAACTCCTGTTTCCTTGCATAGCTTCCCCAGCTCCATGAATATCTCCTGCACCTCCTCAGCTGTGTTCCCCTCTTAAGTCATTCATGCCCAGGTGCACTACGATATGTTTCTCCCTTTCCCTCCCTGCACACTTGAGAATAAAGTGCCCCACCCTTCCTGCCATCATTCCTGGCATGCATTCAACTCAAATGCAACTATGTCTCATACCCTTACTTCCCCCATCACATTCCTTTTAGTATTGAGTCTCCTAGAACTAAGACCCTACCTCCTTTCTCATGTTTTATCCCCCCGATTCTTCCCATTTTCCTGGTCACTGTTCTGCACATTATATGATTTATTTATTTATTTATTGAATAGAATCGGAATTACAATCCTTTGAGTCACAGACTCTTTTGCAAAGGCTCCACGTCAGATACAGGGGGTGGAGGGTAAACAAATACAGGAATAAACATATAGACAAGCATTATTGACATTACAGTACTGGAGACACAGTCCAGGCATGAAATTAGATAAAACTGGTGACAGACGTAGGCAGCAGTCTGAAGATCACTTGAATAGAAAAAACATGAAGGCAATGCTTATTCTTGGGATCTAGAGAGACCCTGTGTCGGAGGAAGGAGGGTAAGGAGAACAAGCGTTGGCAGAGTTAGCCACAGTCGCATAAAGGCAGATTCAAAAGTTGAGCTTTGAGGCCTGCTTTGAAATGGGATGCTATGGGTCAGAGAGAGCATGGAGATAATGTATTGAGCCAAAGTGGGCACGGTAGTAGAAGGATCTTTTGCCCAAGGGATGTTCTACAGCGGGGATAAGAAATGGGGTTGGCAGTGAGCCTTGTATATGCGCTTGATGGGGGCAGCGCTGACAATGGGGAGAAGGCAGGGGCTTGCTGGAGATGTATCTTTTGAGGAGGATGCGTGTGGTACTTTAGCCTTGTTGGAAGTTAAGCTAACCAGCTAGAGCATAGAGCTCACAGGTATGGGTAGTCTGTGCTGCCAGTGACTAGTCGGCAGGCTTTATTCATGGCAGTGTTAATGTAACGAGTGTGGTGGGTTCTGCTGGAGCCATAGATCACAATCCCGTAGTCAATTAGGGAGAGGATTGAGGAGGAGACTGCAAGCTGCATGGCCTGTGTGGGTAAGCAGTGTTTCAGTCTGTAGAGGATACCCCCAGCATTGATAGTGGGAAGCGAGGGAGTTGAACGGACTATGGTAGGAGAGGGAGGTGTCTAATGTGATACCCAGATATTTAAAACTATTAACTTGTTCAAGAGGGGCACCTTGTGTGTTTTTGATTAGGGGTGCAGCCTGACTGTGAGAGCTTTGGCGGTGCGCAAAGATCATAGCCTTAGTTTTGCTATAGTTGATGATAAGGCGGTGTTCAGTGAACTATGTCTCAAGTTCCCAGAAGAAACCCTGTAGGGCAAGTTGGAAGGTACTAGGATGTGGGTGTTTCCAGAACAGGACCATAACCATCAGCATATAGTAGAAGATGACTGCTGCATGCCTTGGGGAGAGAGTTTAAAAAGAGGGTGAAAAGAAGTGGGCCAAGTATAGACCCCTGTGGAACCCCCGAGCAGACTGCTTTGCAGGAGGAGATGGTGGCATTTATTCTGACTTGTTGAGACCGGCCTGAGAGGTAATCCTTGAACCAAGCCGTAGCCTCAGCGGCCACATGTAGCTGTGGAAGGACACTAAGCAGGAGTTCATGATTGACAGTGTCAAAAGCCTTGGACAGGTCAACATAGATTGCACCAGCGATTGAGCTTATTTCCATAGCTCCTGTATGAACGAGGTGAGTTCCGCAGCGCCAGACAGTGCTATGGCCAGTCCGGAAACCATGCTGTTCCTGGCAGAGAAGGTTCTGTTTAGTACTGTGTTCTGTTATCTGGTCTGATACTATTTTTTCAAGTGCTTTGGAGAGAGGTGTAAGTATTGAAATTGGTCTATAGTTGCTGGCGCTTGAGGGATCGCCGCTTTTCAGAATGGGGGTGATTGTGGCTCTCTTCCAGAATGAGGGGAACTGACCAAGGCAAAGCGAGAGGTTGAGAATTTTAGTAAGGTGTGGTAATGTGACATCCAGGGTCAGCCGGATGAGTTTAAGATCTAGGGAGTCATTGCTGTAACTGGTATTGGCAATAGCATTAGCAATGTAGTGTTTTGCCTCACGGCAGGAGATGACTCTCAGCCTGAAAGGTATAGAATTGACATTACACGAAATGTCAGGGAGGTGGAGGGAGTGGTGGAAGAAATTAGGAGGGAGGATATGGTAGAGATCTGAGAAAGCGGAGTTAAGGGCTTCTGCAATAGCGGAAGGATCCTGGGTGAGAGCCCCATTAATAGAGAGTTGGGTAGGGGAGGGGAGCAGGATTTCCCACTGAGTTCTTTTATATTTTTCCAGAATTTTTTACTGTCTCCCCAGGAGGAGGTAAGGGTTTGTTGGTAGTACACCGCTTTTGCTTGCTGTAAGGTGCAAGTACATTTGTTGCGGGCCTCCCGGTATAGCTGCCTATCCTGCATACGTTGGGAGTCAAGGGCCTTGTCCCTTTGTTGGTGCAGGTGTAGAAGTGAGGGTGTGATCCAGGGTGTGGTTCTGGTTTTCACTACTTGCTTCACGTGGGGAGCGTAAATGTCACAGGCCTTATTGAACGTGGTTATAAAGTGTGAGAGCGCTTGGTCTACTGACTGCGTGGTGTAGATGTGGAGCCAGTTGCTGTTGGTGAGATGGGCTTTGAGTTTCGCAATACCACCTCTTTTTAGCCGTCTCTGTAAAGAGATTTGAGGTGGAGCAGGAGGCAATCTACCAGACCACCAGCAGATCACCGGGGAATGGTCACTGATGGGGATTTAGCATGTTCCTGATGCCTTCTGCCCCATCAGTCTCCAGCCTAGCCCCTACCCCTGTCCTGTCCCCTGCCTCCCCATATCTACTACCTGAATCAGCATCCTCTCTCCCTGCTCCACTTCCTGGATCAGCACCCTCTTCCCCCTACACCATTACTCCCCTGCTTTATCTCCCCTTCTTTGGTTCCAGTTCCCGCATCCATCACCCTAGCCTTCACTCTCTTATCATTATCCTTCCTTGCCCCGTCCCCACTCCCTGCCATACTGCTACACCCCGTGTCCCTACTACTCCCCCATACTCCTACCCCACCCAATATCTCCTCCCTTTCCTGCCCCTCTAGGTTAGCCAGCACTGAGAACCTATTATTCAACACCCCTACCACTCCTGAAGCTTCTTCTGGTATCCTGTGCTGTGCCCTCCACTTACACCCTGGTCTAGGTCCAGTACAGCCCTTATTGCTGGTCCTCATCCACTTCCCTGAATCTGTACCCATAGGTTCCTGGGGAGGTGGTGCATTTGATCCATTTAACCCTCCACCTTGCTTTCCCCTGAACCAGACAGCACGGCCATCCACAGGGGTACCCTATGGACCCAATGTCCTTGATGGTCCCTCCAATCCTTCCCAACCCCTCCCCCCAGCTCCCACTTTAGCCAGCTGATCTCCTCCCTAAGCTGCTCAAGCTGCCTGCACACCATGCACCACCCAGCCCTCCATACATTCCCCAGGATAATAACTGCCCCACAGACGCAGCCTATCACCCTTCCCACACCCTTCTACCATAACTCCATCCCACCCCTGCTCCCCCACATGAAACCTGCCTGCCCCATCCCCTGAGATTTTCTCACCTGCTAGGTATCACCATTTATTCCTTCCTACAGTACACCCACTCCCACTGTCTATCTCAGTGTTTTTTTACTACTTGATGCACCTTTTACGCCACTTCCGTATTTAGCATTTAACCATGCTTCACCCTTCGGTAGCATTCCCGAGTTGTTTGGTTAAAACCAGTGAAGTGTAGAGGATGTGTCTGCCTGTCCTGCCACCAATGACGATGCAGCTCCCTTCCCATAAATCAGGATGAGCCTGGGGTTGGTGCGTGGGATGCTTCAGAACACAGCACCCAGCAAAAAATAATCAGCTCTGTGCCAGTGTCAGCCATACTACTTGTGCTGCCTGCATACTGCAGCACCCCCGATCTCCACCAGGAGCCGCTGGTATGCCAGAGAATTCCCCGGCCCTCCCCTGGAGAGGAGAACTGTCCATCGGACACTCAATCCTCTCCCACCCCTGCCAACCCCCGTCAGCCCCGAGCCTGCCCCCAACCCAGGTCGCTGGCGTGGCGTGAGGTGGTGTCCAGTGCCTCAACCCTCAGTGCCACCGGGCCAGCCCAGATTTGTGTTCTTGACCAGCGGAATAACTTGAATGTCTCTTGCCCATGAAGATAGGAACTTATGATCTAGCTTGTTGCTATGGTAGCTGAACTTCAAAAGGAATCTTTAGGTGACATTTTTTCAGGCTGAAAGCTGTGAGTTTAAAAGAAACCTTAAAATGATGAATTTTTCTTTTAGGCTGAAGGCTATTCCTTACTTTAAGAGCACTGCCAAGTTTACTATTGTTCCATAAATAAGGGGGAGGAAATCAAGGAACGATAATCACAGAAAATCAAACTGGAATTTACAAACTATATGCATCAAGTTCAACAAAGAAATGTGGTAGCCATGTTAGAACAAAAGATGCAAAAATAGGCAAAATGCATATTTAGAAAAGAAGGATGTACTTAAGAAAAGAAAGTTTTGTTACTTACCAGTAATAGTAGATCTTCAATAGAATCTCCTCCTTAGAGCCACACCCTTAGAACTGTAAGCCGTCAGCACCAGGACCACTCGCAAATATTTGCCTAGCTGGGGCCAGTCATGCTGTCATACGTTTGCACTGCCTGTATAATGTGGGTGGCCCCATATTACTTCTGTTTCCTGCCAGAGATGAGCTCAGAGTTGTATCATACTGACAGGAATGGGAGACCAGAACTGTGACCAGGCCGATAGGAGAGGTGAAGGTTCTGGAACAAAGCCCATTAAAAGGAGGCAGAAAAGTCAAGACCAACAATGCAGTAACAGCCATGTATTTCAGAGAATATGCCACCTGAAGTACAGAAGGTGGTAGGTGGGAGGGTGAGCTGTGGCTCTGTGGAGGAGAGTCCTCTTGAAAAGCCTGCTATTACTGGTAACAGAACTATCTTCTTTGAGGACATCTCCATCCATAAAGCCACACCTTTAGATGATTCCCAAGCAGTACAAATTGCAGAGTGGGAGGAAGGCCAGACAGTAGGGGCATAAAAGATCTCTAAGACAGCAGGCTTTGGAGGACGGCAAGGATGAAAACCCTTCTCCCCTTCCCTAACCCCCCTCATCTCTTCCCCCCACTACTCCCCTTATTGTTACTACCATCCTTGCAAACAAACTTAGCTCTTGTCTTTTTTTCCATGCACTTAGCCTGCCACTCTAGCACTTTCTAGGTGTACTCCAACTGCTGACCTGTACCTTACCTAGTTAGCTATTTTACTACTGTGCCCATGGAATTGTTCCTGGTGTGCTATATCATCACGATGCTGTCTGTCTCAATTCCCCCCATTGTCATGCATTGTAATGAATTGTACCTTGTGTTGCACTTTTATGTATATTACTGGCAATGCTTTTCTTGATTTCCTTTCCTATGTAACCCCTCCCCCCAGGACGCTTCTGGAAACAAACTGTTTCTAGGGACGTGAATATGTTGTTCATCCATACTTATTTGCACATCCATTTCCCCTTTAATTCTTGCCAGAAGGTCTTCAAGCTGGTGCCTCCCACCCACCTGGGTAGTATAACCCTCGGCTCTGCCCCATGATGCCAGATCTTCCTTTCCACACGAAGATTCAGGTTGCCTCCTCTCCGCTACCACATTTTGTAGGCCCTGGCTTCAATTTCTTCGGATTCTCTGAAGATTAAGCTCGTTCAAGCTAGTGATTGTGACTTTTGTTATTCGATTGTGGAAGATAAATCTTCCCCTGGTTTTCACTGGTGCCCATGCAGCCAGAAAATGTCATGCACAGACCCACATACCACGTGCGTCTACTGCTGGGGTGTCAGCCATGACACCCAGGCATGCAAGATGTGTCTTGCTTTTAATCTGAATGTCCTCGACGATCATCTTGCATGCCTCAAGTTGGGCAGGCCAGAAAAACAGAATCCACTGGTGAAATACAAAGAAGCCCGGTGGGTGGTCTCCGTGGCTGCGGGGTCTGCCGAGCAGTTAGAACAGATGCAGGCCTTCGAGGAAGAGGCAGCACAGGCCGCAGAGCTCTCCTCTCAGTCGATTTTCATTCCATTCAACTTGGGCTCCATGTTCCCGGGCTCCTTTCGGAGTTGTGCCATTCTCTCCCACCAAGGTGGGACCTTCACCGTATATCTCCTGGTCCCGTAAAATGACAAGGAAACGAGAGACTCTTTGTCTCGGTGGAGACATTTTGGGATCAAGAGCAATCTCGGTCACAGGAAACTGCAGTCTCGACGTCAATCAAGATTGCTTCCTTGGCCACTGGCTTCTCTGCTTTGCCATCTGGTCAGTCAGCCAAGACCTCGATCGATGACGTGGTGGAGATCACTCTCAACCCTGTTGATCTTCTGTCTCCCAACAAGGCTGACAACTCATTGATGAGGACACTGGTCCTGCCTCTTCCTGATGAGGAGACCTTGCCTGCTGGCAATCCCATCAAGGAACCAGTCCCTGATCTGGAAAAATTGCCGGTTCCCCAAGTGTCTCCCAATCGACCCGCTCGGCCAGTCTGATTGAGGTTGAGATCTCAGACCCCCTCGACCAACAGGCCAAGGAAGGAACATAAGCGCTCTAAAAAGAGGTGACGCCACCATTCATCCTCGTCATCCTCGGATGAGGAGAGGCTTCGGCGGAAACTCTGTCGATGCTAGGAGGATTTAATGTGGCAACAGCTGATTCTGTCTGGGCAGAAGCCTTCCACAGCCTCCACCTCAGTCATTACTTGTCTTTCACCTCCTAGGCCGAAGCCAACTCCTCCTGAACTGGTGAAATTGGTTCCTCTGCCCACGGAGGCAGTAAAACCTGCCCCAGTTCAGCCAAAATTGGTCTCTCCACCGATAGTGGTGGAATCGCTGCCTAAACAGTTTTCGGGAGGGGCCCGTACAAAGTATTATCAGATGGTTCTGGGTCTTTCTCACAGGTTATTGGTCATCCTTATGCCTGACGGCCTCAGGCGTGTTCAAGGGGACCTTGGTGGGCGACCAATTCATCGGATTCTGATGACACCGACCTTCACTGTCATCCATTGGATGATGAGTCTGCTGGTAGTCTGTCGACAGAAAAAGGCCCTTCATCATTTTTGGGGATTCTTCACCTCATCTTCGAATCTACGGGGATGCCCCTGGAACCTGTCAAAAAAAGGGCGGAGTACCCTCTTACAGATATCCTTAAAAGAGGGGATACCCCCACAGAAGCCTTCCCAGTGGCCGAGGCCATTGTTGGCCCAGTCTTGGTGCTCTGGCAGCATCCTGCCTCCTGCCCAGCACTGTCTGCCCGGATGGCCCACAAGTATGCGGTGCTCATTGGATCCCTCTTGGGGTTCACGGAACATCCCTCGGTGGAGTGATTAGTGACTGCTTCTGTGTTCAGATGCACAGGCAGCTCTGCTGACACTGACAGACCTCTGGACAAGGAGTCCAAAAAACTGGACCACACTGCCCGGAAGATTTATGCAGCCTCCTCTCCAGGCCTCCATCAGGCAAGCTCGGCCGTCACCATGGCGCAATTCTCTCACGCCCTCTTGGGCTCCTTGGATGAAGTTCTCCTGCACCTCCCCACAGACCTTCAGACTATGGTCAACCAGGTCTGGGACCAGGGCCAAGCCATTGCCAAGCAGCAACTCCAGATGGCCTTGGACCTCGGGGACTCTTGTGCCCAATTGGTGGCAGCCGAGGTTACCATGCACTGCAGGGCTTGGCTGAGGCTTTCCACCTTCATGGCGGATACCCAGCACAAACTCACTGATGTTCCTTTCCTGGGTAGCAATCTCTTCAGCCCAGGTGTGGATGGTCACCTTCAGCAAATCGAGCAGTCCAGTGCCACCTTGGACTCAGCTATTTCTGCTCAAAAAGATGCACCTGGCTCAAGAAGCAGCAGAACAAGAAGCCTTTTCGGCATCCTGCTCCTGCAACCAAGCAGTCCTCCTTCCAGGGTGTGCAGCAACAGCAGGCACAGACTTGGCACCCTCGGCCCAAGCCTGGGCCTCCAGGTGCCCACAGATTGGGAGGTTGGGGTTCAGGCAGTTTCCAATCTGGACACTCTTCCTCCAAGCCTGCTCAGTGATGGGATAGGGGCTGCCACCCCTATTCCCTTCATGCCAGTTCTGGGTCCTCCGGTGGGGGGATCAGCTCTGTCACTTCCTTTCAATCTTATCTGCTGTTACCATGGACAGGTGGGTCTTAGAAGTGGTCAGCCAGGGTCCGCTTCTAGAATTCGAGCAGTACCCTCACAGCCGAGCCCGCGTCCCACGGGAGGAGAGAGTATCAGCCCACACTCGATTGGCTCTGAGAGACGACATAGACCAACTCCTCCTCAAGGAGGCAGTGGTTTGAGTGGCAGATCCTCCTGTCAACCCAGGGTTCATTTCCAGGTACTTCCTGGTCCTGAAGCAGAAGGGGGGCTGGTGTTCCATTCTAGATCTGCACGACCTGAATCAGTGTCTCATGCCATGCACCTTCAGGATGGTAACTCTGTCCCAGATCATACCATCCCTGGAGCAAAAAATGTAGTTCTGCTCACTGGATCTCCAGGACGTGTTCTTTCATGTTCCAATCTATCCATCTCACCAGCAGTTCCTCCACTTCAGAGCAGAGGGAACCCTATACGAGTTCCGAGCCATGCCATTCGGCCTGTCATTGGCCCCACAGGTCTTTACCAAATGCACTAGAGTGGTGGCAGCCCATCTCAGGCGTCGAGGGGTCAGAGTATACCTTTACCTCAATGATTGGTTCTTAGCAGGTTCCACCCAGTAAGAGGTGAAGAGGTCCAGGGACCTGGCCCTCCAGACCTGCTGTCTACTTGGCCTCCTGATCAAAGAGGCCAAGTCAGAACTCATGCCATCACAGGTGAGATGCTTCATCAGGGCAGAGCTCAACTGTTGCCAAGCCAGAGCATGGCTCCCGGTGGAAAGGGCAGATGTTCTCTCCTCCTTTGCCCAATCATTTCTGGTTGGGTACTTGTGCCCTACCTGGGACTTTCTGCACCTTCTGGGCTACATGGTGACCTGCACCACTGTGGTCTGTTGGGCCTGGTGGCATATGCGCCCCTTCAGTGGGAGCTGGCCACCCTGTGGACTCAGCGCCATGGTTATTTCGACCAGCTTATCACTCTGACCCAGAAGATGTGGGATGCTTTCCAGTGGTGGACCATCATAGACATCTACGGGAAGGGATCCTGTTTGTCCACCCCAAGCTGATGGTCATCCTTATGACCGATGCCTCTCTCACAGGCTGGGAAGCCCACATGGGGAACAACAAGGCCCATGGGTTCTGGACCCCCTGAGAAATCCCATTATCATATCAACCTGTTGGAGCTCAGAGTGGTCAGTCTGGCGCTGTCAGCATTTGCTCAGCAGCTTCAGGGTCAAGTGGTTCAAGTCCAGATGGACAATACCATGACCACGTACTACCTCAACAAACAGGGTGGCACACACTCCTGGCTGCTGTGCAGGAAAGTGCTCCACATCTGGACAATCATGAGCCAACTGGAGGCAGATGTCCTAGCCATCCATGTGGCAGAAGCCTTGAACCAACTGGCGGATGCTCTCAGCTGCACAGGTGAGACATCCCATGAGTGGTCTCTCCATTCAGAGGTAGTTTAAAGCCTGTTCTCCCACAGGGGCAAACAGATGGTGGACCTGTTTGCCTCCAAGGAAAACACCAAGCTGAGGCTGATTCATGCCCACCCCCCTCAGCGGGGCTCACTGCAGGGGGATGCCTTCTTGAGGCCATGAACCCCAGACTTCTTCTACGCCTTCCCTCCATTTATCTTAATCCACACGGTGCTTCTCAAGGTGAGGAGGGACAAGTCACAGGTGATCCGAGTAGCCCCAGATTGGCCCCACCAGTTCTGATATCCAGGTCTCCTCACCCTCAGCAACAGGTTCCTGAGGCATCTTCCAGCACTCCCGGACCTGATATCAGTCAATCAGGGGAAGGTATTCCATCCAGCCCTTCAATCCCTGCACCTGACAGCCTGGTATGTGAGTGGCTAGAGTTCCAGGCTTTGGGTCTCTCTGAGGATGTACTCACAGTAGTGGAAGCATCCAGGGAGGAGTCGACCAGAAAGTGCTATGCCTTCAAATGGAAAAGATTTTCCATTTGGTGCCAGGGCAAGGGCCTGGACCCTCTGTCCTGCCCAGTGGTTAGTATTTTAGACTACCTTTGGTCTCTGTCCAAAGGGGGTCTTTGGTCTTCGACCCTTAAGGTGCACCTGGCAGCCATCTCTGCTTACCGGACATGGGCCAGTCAGCAGATGGTGGCACAGGAGAAGGTGATCTGGTGCTTTTTCAAGGGTAGATCACATATCCCTTCCGATGCATGAACTTCCACCTCCATGGGATTTACTGCTGGTTTGGGCAAAACTCATGGGCAAGCCATTCGAACCAATGCACAAGTGTGAGCTATCACACTTGTCATTGAAGACGGCCTTCCTGGTGGCTATCACGTCAGCCAAGCTTCAGGCGCTTTCGGTGGAGTCTCCTTATCTGATCTTCCACAGGGACTAAGTTGTCCTGCGCTCCCACCCGAAATTCCTCTCGAAGGTGGTGTCAGAGTTTCACCGTAATCAGGTATTGACTCTGCCTGTGTTCTACCCAAACTACACCTCAGATGCCGAGTACAGACTCCATACTGTGGACCTGAGACGAGCTCTCTCCTATTAAAAGGAGAGAACAGCAGAAATTCGGGGAGAGGTTTGCCAGTTGTTTGTCACCTATGCTGAAGCCGCTTCTGGCAGACCTGCAGCAAAGTGGACAATTGGCAGATGAATTACATCATGCATTGATCTCTGCTATAGGCTGGTGGGTAGGGAGCCTCCCATAGGGCTAAGGGCTCATTCCACCTGACATACTGCTGCATCAGTGGCTGCTTCCAGGGACATCCCTATCCAGGAAATCTGCCAGGCTGCTACCTGGAAGACAGCAAACACTTTCATCACCCAGTACCACATTGACCTTGAGTCACACCGGGATGCTGGTTTTGGGGCCTCAGTTCTCCAGTCTCTGTTCCCAAAGTAGGGGGTGTGCACCTTGCCTCCCTCCTCCCAGAGAACTGCTAGGAGTCTGCCAATAAGTGTGGATGAACTACATATCCACACCCCTAGAAAAACAGGTTACTCACCTGTAACAGTAGTTCTAGGAGTGGTATATGTTGTTCATCTACACTGACCCACCCGACCTCCCTGGTTGCGATGCACAAACCTGGCTTCCAGTGGGCTAAGATCTGGCATCATGGGGTGGAGCCAAAGATTATACTACCTGGGTGGGTGGGAGGAACCAGCTTCAAGACCTTCCGGTGAGAATTAAAGGGGAAAGGGACATGCCAATAAGTGTGGATGAACAACATATACCACTTCTAGAACTACTGTTACAGGTGAGTAACCTGTGTTTTACAGCACATGTTGTCTTTCCTGGTGAAACCTTTTCAAATAAATAAATAAATAAAAACAGCCCATTTACAGGACACCAATTCCAGACTGCCTTTAAGAGAATATGCAAGGCCAAAAACAGCCCATCTGCAGGACACTAGATCCACACTGTAGTGTTTGGTAAAAGTGTGGACAGGACTCCCATGTGGCAGTAGAGCATATATGTCAGCTGTCAAAACTGAATGATAAGCTACAAACGTGGCCATGCCATGGGACACAGACAGGAGCAGGAAACTCTTTACTGTGCTTCCAGTACCAAAAAGGAACACAGGATGTCAGCTGTTTAGAAAGGCATTGTTTAGCAACAGGAGGGCCCACTATACTGGATCTAAATGAAACAAAAAGCAGCAAGGACTTGCAGTCCTTAGTACTGTGTGCAAGCCCCCCAAGTAGGCTTACCTGTCATGGAGCCCCACAGCTCTGATGGTACCCTGCGGCACTGGCTGACTGTGGCTCCAGGTGGGATTTGCACCCTGCAATCTCCAGAGTCTGGCTAGTGGCTGCAGCCTTTCTTCTCTACTACTCAGCCTTTTTCCGTTCAAGCTGAGCCATGGGGTTGTGGTCCATGCCTCCAGTGGGCAAAGTGGTGGTCCTGGGTCCAGTTTTCAGGTGGCCAGGCTCAGGACTGCTGGGTATAAATAAATAAATGTAAACCCCCCAATTTGGGCCTACCTGGTAGGGCTATGGCCCTCCGACCCTCTGCCAGGTGTCCTCTGAGCGGCTGTGGTGTTAACAGGCTAAATTAAATAACCTGGGACTCGACTTCAGGGAGCCTGCCAAGGAGAAAAAATGGCAGCTCCCTGAAGAACTACAAACTGATGCTGCTGGGAAAATACCCAGAGACAGCCTGGAGACTACTTGAGGGGTTGCAGCCAATAAAAGGGAGGCAGCTCAGGGGAAATATCAGGCTGTTTTTTGGCACTGAAAAGAGGTTGTAGGTCAAGAGGGACTGCAGGGTGGATGTGAGAAGAGAGACTGCTCTCCTGAACACAGTCTGCCTGACTGTGAAATCCCTGCCTACATCCATCTGCCAAGCTGAGTGCAGGAGGAAAAGTAGCTACTTGAGAAACTGACACACGGTAGAGAAAAGCAGAGTTTATAGCAGCCCAGCTAGTTTGGACTTCAGTTTAATTGAGAAAATAAGAGGTGGGATGTGGACTCAGAACAACCCCTGCTCCCCATGGTGCAGAAATCGTAGTGAAGTGGACATTTCCAGCCAGGGGAGAGTCTGCAGTGTTGATTTAAGCTGCTGTGACAGAACCCAGCCTGCTGGTGAAAGTATCCTGAAGGTGAGGGGCTGTAGATATTGGGACTGTGGAAGCACTGCTGCCCGTGCTGGTCCTGAGGGTGGGCCTGCATGCTTTGGAAAGGGTTTGGGGAACATAAGCAATCTTGGTTCCCTGGACTGAAGACATCAACGCACCAGGTTAAAGGATGAGACAGGCCTGCCTGTGTGAAGTCTATATATAAAGACCCATAGGAGAAGTTGGCAAGGCCGGGCAGGTGAAGATTATCATCCCTGGAGCCATCCAGTTTTGTTTTCTCCACCAGTGGTGCACCACCTATATCAGAACCTCCATGGTACCATGCAATGCAGCTGGCTGTGAACCCCCCAGAGTGGACTGTAAACCATAAGTACCCCAAGCTGTGGCTCTGGGGAGTCTTTTAGCTAGCTAGTCAATTAGCAGTCTTCGGGTAAATCCTTCCACCTCTATTTAGAGACACTCAAGTATAGGATAATCAATCCAAGGTGTTATGTTTAGCTGGGCCCCGACAAAAGACCCCAGGCTTGCACCACTGCACAGGGACAATCTGGGTGTACCCAGGGGGTGGTGAGAAGAGTTGATACTGGAGAAGGTATCATGCCTAGAGTGAATTGTGTTTTATATTCTCCTCTTTGTTCCCACTCCCCAATAGATAAGATTACTGTTTGCACTTTATTCACTGTACCTGTGTTATTGAAAGAGTGCTGCTAGGGGTTGGGGTGGGGTGTGATGCTCTGCCCCCTAGCTTTTGATATTGTATGATATCTGTAAAATAAATAACTGGTCTGTGTATGAAATTGTCTCATACAAGTTAGCAGATTTGGCCTGTAACTTTAAAGGTCAGTAGCTGGAACTACAGGATGTAATTAAACTGACCAGGGAAACCATTTAATTAAGGCTTCCTTACAGAAGGGCATTTTATTACCTTTTTATGACCTGCCCAGGCTTTTGAAGTTGAAACCAAATGTGAGTTTTATGACATCAGGAAAAGGACATAATTTGGCTGATTTACCTTGGTTTCCTAACACCTTAATGACAAATGGTGGGATTAAGTTCAAAGAGAAATGTTTAATTAAAGACTGGCATATTTGGGAAATGGCTAGTTACAGATTTTTTGAAGTAATGCCTCACATCCTCAGGGATAAGTATGTCAGAAATTAAATTCTAAAAGGAGGAGCTAGCTGACTCACCAAAAGGGGGTGGGGAAAAGATAGAGTTAGAAATGAAACATTATATCTGGAAAAAGTGTCATATCATTTTGGGCTCTGAGACAGAAAGTTCTCTCTAACTTTAAACACACTTAAAAAAGTAATACTTAGCACCGATTTTAAGTACTGTGGTAGGAGTTTTGTTCTGTAATTTTCCCATTTTCTTTTGTAACTGTGAGCTCATGCTATTTGTTCTGTATTTTATTTTACTTATTTTATCATATTTTAGTAAACAACCATTTCTTTGAAAGACTGCCTGCGTGTCTTCTCAACTTCTTTTTGCATGTGAAGTACCTGTATTTAAGTCTGACAGCTGTTGAAAAAAGCTTGCTTGTGTTACTGAGCTTGCTTAAAAAGGGAAGAACTACCTAGGTCTCTTATAGAGTTTTAAGGGTTCATTTTGGAGACCTGGCTGAGTGCCCTTAGCAAAAGATTGTACTGCAGTCCCAAAGAGGGTACATATCTGAGCCTATAATTGGGTATGCTAGCATAAGGTTCACAGTTTGAATACCTCCAGAACTCGAGGCTAAAGGTGATTTGGACCTAAAGCAGGCAGGAGGGTTACTCTGTCTGTTACCTGTTCATACTATTGTACTCTGAGGTTGGCACTGTGGGAACAGAGGGCCTGACCTGCTGGGTGCATTTGTGACAGATTTGGTTGGCAGCTGTGTGATTTAAAGTATTGGCAACACAAGCTTTAACAGTTCAGTGTGCTAGATTAATACTGTACAGCTCACGTGCAACATAAGGCAGTGATTTTTTAAAAAGTAAACAGAACTATATCATTTTGCTTACAAAGTTCCTACCTATTTATTTTTTTCGGGTGCAAGTTAGAATAACTGTAGTTAGGGAAGAAGATGGCTTCCAACTACAGGGGGTACACTGCAGACAACTTGAGGCAGTTGTGCCAGGACAGAGAAGTCCAGTATGAGGGGTAAAGCCAACAAGCAGACCCTCATAGATGCTCTGATGGCTGCTGATGCCCAAAGCATTGAGTCACAGTCCATGACTGGAAAGGACCAAACCTTGGGCATGGAGGGGCCAACGGCCAGTGCAGTGTCCAGATCTGGTAAGGAGGACAGCAGGGCCAGTGCAAGCCAAGAGCCAGAGCAGCAGGGGAATGTCACCAGCATTCTGGAGCCAAAAGTAATCAGGCTACAGATGGAACTGTGGAGGATGGAACTGGAGTTCGAACAGAGAAAGCAGGAATTTGAGTGAGAAATGGATCAAGAGAAGTGAGCCACAGAGAAGAAGAGGGAGTAACTTCAGTGAGAAGCTGAGCGAGAATGGCAAGAAGTGGAGTGAGAGCAGTGAGCTACAGAGGAGAAGAGGGAATGAGAACAGCGAGAAGCTGACTGTGAAGAACGTGAGTGCCACGGGCAACATTAACTTGAGAAGCTATGACTCCAAACACCAGCATCAGTGCAGGTAAGTGGCCTGGGTTCAACTGGAACTCCAGGACTGGGTTACAAACTAAATTCTAAATTGATAGCAGAATTTAAAGAGGGGGAAGATATGGATGCCTTTTTAAATTCCTTTGAAAATGTTTGCATTCAGGCAAATATTCCTAAAGGGTTCTGGAGCTTCCAGCTATCCCCGCTACTTACCGGGAAAGCTCAGGATGCATTGGGTCAAATGGAGAATGAGGACAGTAATGATTACAGTAAACTTAAAGCTGCACTTTTAAAGAAGTATGATTTAACTGCAGAAGCATACAGAGCTAAATTCTGTAAGCTCAGGAGAAGCCCTGACATGAGCTATGAGGAGCTAGCCACGAACAACGATAGTTTTTAATACTTTGGTGGAAAGGAATTGAAACAGACTCTGTTGAAAAAATTGAAAATGCTGTACTTTCAGAGCTGTTTTTTTGGGCATGCCCAGCAGAACTGAAAACCTGGCTGGAGGACCGAGCTCTAAAAACAGTACAAGAGGCAGCTGAACTCTCTGACCGCTATGCCAGGAGCAGACCTGCTCTGAGAGCAAATGGGGCTGGCGTGGAAGTGCAGAAAGAGAAAAGCACGCCTTCAGGGCAGCTAAAACCCTCACTGCCTCCACTGAAACCAGGTTGCCACAGGTTTCAAAGGAAAGATTTAACTGAGAAAAGACATGAATGTTGAGTTTGCAAAGAAACTGGTCATATTGCCAGACAGTGTCCCCAAAGGACAAGCAGTACACAAAGTGGTGCTGCTAGAAAAGAAGTTGGTTGTTTGTGTGTCCCTGAAAGCATGCCAGTCAACATGAGGGAACACATGCATCCAGTCTCTGTGAATGATGTACAGACACAAGGGTTAAGAGACACTGGGGCATTCCTGACTTTGGTAAAAGGGGATCTGGTAGAGCCTGGTCAGCTTATACCCAATTGATTTGTAACTGTACATGGATTCACTGGGGAGGAGAAAACATTGCCACTCACTAGTGTTCTCCTAGACTGGGGTGAGACAGGGGGAAACTGTGCAATAAGTTGCTGTACCTGAAACCTTAGCAGTTGATGTAATTCTCAGCAACAATCTCAGACAGTGGATGGTGTGTGCAGTTACCCATAGCCAAGTGGCAAAGTAACATTGTAGTTCCCTGGACCCCGTAGAAGCCCCTGTGTAAACCATTGGGAGGCTGGTTCCCCAGCCTGGGTCTCTTGATATCGAGACTAATGAAAGGGGTTTAGAAATTTCCCCGGTAGCAGTTAACCAAACAGCTATGGAGGGTTACTCCAAAGAAGGAGGGGTGACCCATTGTCAGAGGGTTAGGGATGGTAGTGATCCTGAGTGCCCTGACGCTAGAGCTAGGGACCCTAGTTTAGAGACTGACAGGGACCTGTCCCATGCCTTGGGAAGGTGTAAGAAGTTTGCAGTTGCTCAGAAAAGTGACCCTAGTCTAGAGAAGCTGAGGGCTTGGGCAGACTCTGACGGAATACAGGGAGGTGATTGGAAACACAAAGTTTATTAGGACAATGGACTGCTGTATGTGCAGGATGCTAAGACAGAGGGAGGGGTGATAGGCAGGCAGCTTGTCATTCCCCAGGGGTACCGTGAGCAGTTGCTCAACATTGCACATGATATTCCCATGTCTGGTCACCTGGGAATCACGTGCACTATGCAGCAATTGGCCTAGAATTTCTATTGGCCCAACTACACCCAGCAGGTGAAGGAGTATTGCAAGTCATGTCACCAGTGCCAAAAAATAGGGAAGGCAGGTAAGAAAACCCAAGCCACCCTAATTCCATTGCTCATAGTGGAGAAGTCATTCCAGAGGGTGGGAATGGATATTGTGGGGCACTTAAATACCCCCAGCTCCTCCGGGAAGAGGTTCATCCTGACTGTGGTGGATTATGCCACCTGGTATCCAGAGGCAGTTGCCCTATCCTCACTGAGGACAGACAAAGTGGCAGATGCCTTACTTGGGATTTTCTCCTGTGTTGGGCTTCCGCAAGAGGTTATCACCGATCGAGAGGATTCCTTCATGTCGGACCTGATGAAATGTTTGTGGGTGAAGTGGGGGTGGCGCCAAGACGCATGACACCTTATCACCCACAAGCCAATGGGCTTGTGGAAAGATTTAATGGTACCTTTAAGTCAATGCTCCAAGCGTTTGCTGAACAGCATGGGAGAGACTGGGAGAAATACCTTCCCCACCTGTTTGCATAATGGGAGGTGCCCCAAGAGTCAACAGGGTTTTCCCCCTTCAAGCTCTTATACGGACACTGGGTACGTGAGCCCCTAGACTTGATCCAGGAGGACTGGCAAGGCAAACACACCACCCAGGGAACTCTCACAGTGGATTATGTCCTTAGGTTTAGGGAAAGGGTGAAGGAGTTTATGAGGACAGCCCAGAGCAACCTGGCAGCTGCTCAACAAAAACAAAAAGTGTGGTACAACCGCAGAGCCAGAGCTCACACATACATGGTGGGTCAGGAAGTCATGGTCCTCATCCCAGACCAGAAAGACAAGCTGCATGCCGAGTGGGCAGGACTGTACAAAGTAGTCAGAAAGGTAAGTGACGTCAACTGTATTATAGAGTTACCTGACAAATGACAGACACAAAGAATGTACCATGTCAACATGATGAAGCCATATACTAATAGGGCTGACATGGTGTTTGCAGTGTGTAGTCCTGGGGAGGGGACAGACAAAGGAGACCCCTTTCTGGACTTTCTATAAGAAAGTAAGTGGGAGTCCTCTGTGGAGGCAATTACATTGTCACTCCAGTTGGCCCCAGACCAGATCCAGAAAGTAAGGGAGGGTTTTAGCAGACTTTGCCCCACTGTTTGGCACCAAGCCTGGACTAACCCCCTTAGCAATGCACGATGTGGAGACAGGGACTGAGATGCCCGTATATGGCAGACAGCATATCGGGTGTCAGATGCTGTCCAAAAGGACATTAGGAAGGAGATGGAGGAAATGCTGGATTTAGGGATAATCCAGAAATTCCACAGCCCTTGGGCCTCACCCATAGTCCTTGTGCCCAAGCCAGATGGCTCTACTCATTTTTGTGTGGACTATCGTGGACTGAATGCAGGCATGAAGTCAGATGCCCACCAGATGCCATGGATGGACGAACTTCTGGACAAGTTGGGAGGAGCGACATACCTTACAACTATTGACCTGAAAAACGGGTATCGGCAGGTAGAGTTAACTGACAGAGCTAGGGAGAGGTCGGCCTTCATCATTCTGATTGGGTTATTTGAATTTAAAGTAATGCCTTTCCGAATGAAGAACACCCTGGCCACTTTCCAAAGGTTGGTGAACCAGGTGTTAAGTGGTGCTGAGGAGTACGCTGTGGCTTACCTGGATGACACTGCTATCTTTAGTGCCAGCTGGGAGGAATACCTGTCCCACCTTAGGGAAGTGCTGAGCAGGATACAGAGGGCTGGGCTCACTGTCAAAGTTGAGAAGTGCCATGTGGCCATGGCTGAAGTGGCATACCTTGGGCATGTTGTAGGCCGGAGACAGCTCCGTCCTAACCAAGCAAAAATAGAGGTGATCAAGGCATGGCCCAGACCAGAAATGCAGAAGCAGATCAGGAGATTTCTAGGGACAGCAGGGTACTATGGGAAATTTGTACCAAATTACAATGCCCTGGCTACTCCTCTATCTAACCTGGTAAAGAAAAGGATGCCTAAGAAAATTACCTGGGAACCAGCCTGTGAAAAAGCCTTTACCAGACTGAAGGAGGTGCTGTGCAGTGCTCCTGTGTTGACAAGTCCTGACTATAGCAGACCCTTTATAGTCCAGACTGACACCTCAAATGTGGGTATTGGGGCAGTGCTGAGTCAGACATCCAACCAAGAAAAAGATCACCCATCGTGTACCTAAGTAAAAAGTTACTTCCCAGGGAGCAGACTTACTCTACTGTGGAAAAAGAGTGTCTTCTCATGGTATGGGCCCTGAAGAAGTTAGAGCCATACTTATATGGGCAGCATTTTGAGGTACAAACTGACCACAACCACCTGGTTTAGCTAGCACAAATGGGAAAAACGAATGGTAGACTATTAAGATGGAGTCTTGCCTTGCAAAGGTATGACATGACAATCTCACATAGGACTGGAGCAACCAATAACAATGCAGATGGCTTGTCGCATCTGTTTGAGGAATGAACCGACTTGAGCTCATCCCGTGTAGGAGACAGAGCCGCCAAATTCAGTCTAGATGGGGAGGAGTGTGACACTCTGCCCCTTTGCTTATGATTATTGTATGATATCTGTAAAATAAACAACGGGTCTGTGTCTGAAATTGTCTCACACAAGTTAGCAGATTTGGCCTGTAACTTTAAAGGTCAGTAGCTGGAACTACAGGATGTAATTAAACTGACCAGGGGAATCATTTAATTAAAACTTCCTTACAGAAGGGCATATTTTTTACCTTTTTATGACCTGCCCAGGCTTTTGAAGTTGAAACCAAATGCAAGTTTTATGACATCAGGAAAAGGACGTAATTTGGCTGATTTTCCTTGGTTTCCTAACACCTTAATGATAAATGGTGGGATTGTTAAGTTTAAAGAAAAATATTTAATTAAAGACTGGCATATTTGGGAAATGGCTAGTTACAAATTTTTCAAAGTAATGCCTCACATCCTCAGGGATAAGTATGTCAGAAATTAAATTCTAAAAGGAGGAGCTAGCTGACTCACCAAAAGGGGGTGGTGAAAAGATTGAGTTAGAAATTAAACAATGTATCTGGAAAAAGTGTCATATCATTTTGGGCCCTGAGATAGAAAGTTCTCTCTAACTTAAATGCACTTAAAAAGGTAATACTTAGAAAGCAACGATCTTAAGTACTGAGGTAGGAGTTTTGTTCTGTAATTTTCCTATTTTCTTTTGTAACTGTGAGCTCTTGCTATTTGTTCTGTATTTTATTTTACTTATTTTATCATATTTTAGTAAACAACCATTTCTTTGAAAGACTGCCTGGGTGTCTTAGTTTCTTTTTGCATGTGAAGTACCTGTATTTAAGTCTGACAGCTGCTGAAAAAAGCTTGCTTGTGTTACTGAGCTTGCTTAAAAGGGTAAGAACTACCTAGTTCTCTTATAGCATTTTAAGGGTTCATTTTGGAGACCTGGCTGGGTGCCCTCGGTGAAAGATTGTACTGCAGTCCCGAAGAGGGTACATTTCTGAGCCTATAATTGGGTATGCTAGCATAAGGTTCACAGTTTGAATCCCTCAAGAACTTGAGGCTAAAGGTGATTCAGACCCAAAGCAGACAGGAGGGTTACCCTGTCTGTTACCTGTTCATGCTATTGTACTCTGAGGTTGGCACTGTGGGAGCAGAGAGCCTGACCTGTGGGGTGCGTTTGTGGCATGCGGCAATAGTGTGGAAACTGTAATTTGTGTGGGGAATGTATTGTTGGGGCAGGGTACTATTTCCTGGGGGGTGGTAACCTGTTCTTTATCCACAGGATTCCCATACCATTACCCCAGGTGAAGACACCATGCCAAACAAGCTGTCACTGCAGAACCCAGGCCGGCCCCCTCAGAGGTGTGTTCAGAACTACCCTGAGGGCCCCGGAGCAGGCAAGGTGAGTCAAAGGGCTGTTACAAGTGGAGGCATCACTGGGATTTGCTTCCCCCTAAAGGATACCCCTGAAATTGCAGTTTGAAATTTTTGGTCCCCCCCCCCCGGTTGGGATAAATGAAATGGTGTTCCAGGAAGTAAAGGACTGGTATGCGTTTGAGGGCCTTGACCTTCGGGATGCTGCTGTTAAAGAATGTGACTGGGGGATGGACAAAAGAGTTTATATTGGATGTATTAGATGGGCCCTGACAGAGTGTGGGAGAATGAAAATTCAAAGGGTGACCAAGGACCCCAGCACTGGGCTTAGGAAGTTAATAATAGAGATGGACAAGGATTTAGGTGCTGTTGACGTACCCCTATTGTGACATTGAAAGGGTTTCAGGAGACATGGGTGGTGCTGAAGAGAGGGAGTCAGGCTAGTCCACCACCTGGTAGTCCACCCCCCAAGAACCCCCTGCCCTGTGACCCAGGGAGTTTTGAAGCAAAACTGGACTCCCTGCTTGCTAGTGAAGGGAAGTCCTTGAAGGACCTTCAGGCTATGTTCCCAGGAGGGGGGCCCTCTCCTACAGTGTTATGCAGTGTCCCCCTGTGTAGTGGTACCATACGAGCAGTACAAATGGCTGTGCACCTTCTCGGGGCAATCCCCATGCCAGCTGGGGAAGCAGACTTTGAATCCTGGATAAGTCAGGCCACCCAAATAATCCAAGTCTGGAGGTGTTTGGATGAGGAAAAATGCAAGAGGGTTGTTGAAAGCTTAAAAGGCATGGCTGTGGATGTGATTTGGTCCCTACCAGCCAGCCTAACTGTACTGCAGATGACCATGTGGTCATTTTGAAAAGCACCCTTGCAGTTGTTGGGAAGAGAGAGGCCATCATGTTTCAATTTTGGGGCACCATGCAGCAGCATGGCAAAAAATTGTTGCAGTACATTACCAGGGTGGAGGCCATGGTGCGTAAGATTGCAGAGGATGGTGGAGAGTCCCCCGAGCAAGTAGCTAAGCTGAGACTTGACCGGGGGAGCTGTGCACTCCTGATTGACTTTAATCTCCCTCTGATTAAGAGGCCAAAAACAAAACACCCCATCTTTCAAGCAGTTGTTGGATGAGGTGAAGGAGGAGGAAGCTCAGGGAGATGTTGTTAACTCGCTGCAGATGTCTGCATCTACCAGTGCCGCCCTGCAACCCCAAACCACTAACCCTGCAGAACGGCCTTGCTCCTTGGAGTTGGGAAATGTGCTGAAAGAGTTAAGAGACTGTGTGCAGGACTTCAAGGGAATGAGAGAGACACCTCCCACCCCTACTATGGCAGAGTTCCAAGAAATAAAAAATTGTGTTATGGCCTTGCAGCTGGCATGGGAGTCCCGGCCCTTACAAAGTGTTATTGTGTCCAAGCTTAGGTGACAGTCTGCTCAATATTCTGCCCCAGACCTAGACCTCGAATACCCCTCGGGCCTCGAGATGACTGGTTCTGTTTCAAATGCAGACAAGATGGTTATACCTGACTTAGTTGCCTCGGTGCTGAAAATCCCCAGCTAGTGGCCAAAAAAACAATTGCGAATGGACCAGGGAAACATTAGTGGGAATCAGTAATGGAGCTACCTGGGCCTCAGCCGTTGCATTGCTCCACCAAGTGGACCGACCCCCAAATTCCCCCCCACTAGCCGGGTGCCACCGGGTCTGATTGGGCCCCTGGCTGATGCAGAAATCTTGCTGGAGGGAGTGCCTTGTTTCACTCTACTGGATAGTGGGTCACAGGTCGCCATCATTTACCGTACTTTCTATAACAGACATCTGCAGCATTTGCCCCTCCTGCCCCAGTCTGGTTTGTCACTGTGGGGGATAGGTAGTTCAAATTACCCCTATGATGGTTATTGCCTGGTAGGAATAGCTTTCATTTCAAAGGGTCCTGAAGAACACTCCACTATTGAGACTTTGGCTTTGATATGCCCGGAGCCACAAGGGATGACCAACACAACAGTATTAATTGGGACAAATGCTGATATGTTCGGGAGGCTGGCAAAAATGTGTACCGAAAGAGGTGGGACTGATGAGCTAGTGAGCCCTCTGGTAAAAGCTGTGGTAAAGAAAGTGGGCTTGACTGTGGCAAGTGCAAAAACAACTGTGAAAGAGAGTGTTGGTGTAGTGTGCCGAGTGGATGGAAAAGAGTTGATTCTGCCTCCAAGTTCAGTGTCCAGAGTTGTGGGAATTGCTGTTTGCTCAGCCACCTCAAGGACATGCCTTGATCATCGACGCTCTGCCACCTGAAAGTTTACCCGAGGGGCTGCTGGTGCAAAGAGGAGTGTTGCCCCCTCCAGATACACCCTGGGCCAGGCGTGTTACAGTGAGGGTCCAAAATGAATCAGGGAAACCCAGGGTCATCCGAAAGGGTCAAGTGTTGGCAAGTATGTACCGGCGTGGCAGTGTAATTGCAGTGAACCTAACAGTAGCTACTGAAGAAGAGACAGATCCAAATCTGTTCGAGTTTGGTGATTCCCCTATATCCGCCAGTTACCATTGAAGCCTAAGTCAAAAATTGACCAAGCGGCGAAAGGTCTTCTCGCTGCATGAGTGGGACATGGGGTGTGTTGAAGGCAAAGAGCATCAGATTCATTTGAAGGATGAGCAGCTTTTCCGAGAGAGGTCTCAGAGGTTGGCCCTGGGCAGCACTGAGATGTATGGCAACACCTGCAGAAGTTATTGGATACTGGCATAATAACTGAGTCCCGGAGCCTTTATGCCTCCCCCATTGTAGTGGCCTGGAAGAAGAGTGGAGCTGTGAGGATGTGCATAGACTATCGCACGCTAAACAAGAAGACCATCCCGGACCACTACACTGTGCCCTGGGTAGAAGATGCCTTGACCAGCCTGTCCGGGAGCCAGTGGTTCTCTGTGTTGAATCTCTGGAGCGGCTATTAACAAATCCCTATGGCGGAGGAGGACAAAGAAAAAATGCTTTTATCTGCCCATTGTGGCTCTACCAGTTCAAGCGTATGCTGCAGAGAATATCCGGAGCACCAGCCACTTTCCAGCACTTTAAGGAGAAGGCTGTGGGGGATATGAACTTGCTTGAAGTTATTGTCTATTAGGTGATTTGATCATACTCGGTTGCACCCTGGAAGAACACGAGACCCAGTTAGTGAAGGTTCTGGATCGATTGGAAGAGTTTGGCCTGAAGGTATCAATTGCCAAGTGCCAGTTCTGCCAGCCAGCAGTCAAGCATGTGGGGCACATTATCTCAGTAAAGGGCGTGCAAACTGATCCAGCTGAAGTGGAGACCCTCACCACCTGGCCTAGGCCCACCAACTTAAGGGCTCTGCAGTCCTTTTTGGGGTTCTGTGGCTACTACCGACACTTTGTAAAGGACTACTCAATGGTGGTACACCCACTTAATGATTTGATGCAAGGTTATCCCCCAACTAACCAGAAGAAGAGAGCCCCAGGGCCCAGGACAAGCCCGGCAAAGGAGTACTTGTGAGATGGCGAACCTTTTGGAGAATGGTGGACCCCTGAGTGCGAAGCTGCTTTCCGGGAGCTTATTCAGAGATCAAGTGAGGCCCCTGTTTTGGCGTTTGCTGACCCTAACAAACCTTATGTTCTCCACACTGATGCCAGTCTGAATGGCTTGGGGGCTGTGTTGTATCAGGAGTATCCCAAAGGGCATATGCCAGCGAAGGCATTCACTAGTCATAGTTTGATACCTTCTGAAAGAAACTACCCAGTGCATAAACTGGAATTTCTGGCATTAAAGTGGGTCGTGACTGACAAATTCCATGAATATCTGTATGGGGATCCTTTTATGGTCAGAACAGATAACAACCCCCTGACCTATGTCACCATGACAGCTAAACTAGATGCTGCAGAGCACTGATGTCTCTCTGCTCTTTCTACCTATAATTTCAGCCTTGAGTATTGAAGTGGGTGAACCAACATAGACACTGATGCTTTTTCAAGACGCACACATGGTGATACCGCTGACCCCCTCACCCGTTCAAATTGAGAGGGCTGTGGTTCAAGTGTTGTGTTTCAAGTTTGTATTGCCTGCTGATGATCCAGTTGTGAACCCTACCAGATCCATAGATATGCTGCGGTCTCCTGAAGCTATCCCACTGGCATATTTGAATTTCACTGGGCTAGACATGTCTTCGCTGCCCCAACCCAGTAAGCCTGAACTACAGCAGGCACAGAGAAATTACCCTGTTATCCAAAACCTAATTTGGGCCCTGCAAAAGAGATGTTCAGCTGACCAAGTGCGCAGCCATCACCCTGACACCAAACGCCTGTTGAGAGAATGGGGAAAGCTAGTTCTAACAGATGGACTGTTACTGCGAAAGGTACATGACAAAGACAACCCTGGACTTTCCAAGCTTCAGCTGGTACTGCCACAGGGGTACCGTGATATAGTCCTAAAGTCCCTGCGTGATGACGTGGGTCACCTGGGTTATGAACACATCCTCAATCTGTGTAGAGCATGATTTTACTGGCCCTGCATGAAGACTGATGTAGAAAAACACTGTAAAAATGGCCTGCGGTGCATACAGAGGAAAGCCTTGCCAAAGCGAGCTGCCCTCTAGTCAACATTAGTACCAGTGAGCCCCTCAACCTAGTCAGCATGGATTTTTTGTCCCTTGAGCCTGACAGCAAAAACACAGCTAATATTCTGGTTATTACAGATCACTATACCAGGTACGCCCAGGCATTTCCCACCAAAGATCAAAAGACTAGCACTCTGGTTAAAGTGTTGCAGCAGTTTGTACAGCACTATGGCATCCCAAAGAGAGTTCACGTCGATCAAGGCCAAGATTTTGAAAGTCGACTGGTGAAAGAATACTTGGCTATGTACGGTATAAAGAAATCTCACACCGCACCGTACCATCCCCAGGGAGACTCTCAACCTGAGCGCTCCAACCTAACTCTGCTGGACATGTTGGGTACCCTGGACCCAGCCAATGAGGCAAACTGGAGTCAGAAGTAAGCTATCTTGTGCATGCGTACAATTGCCCCAAGAATGATACCACCCAAACACTCTCCTTTCTACCTCATGTTTGGTCGTGAAGCCCAGCTGACCATTGATCTTTGGTTTGGTGTGTCCTCTGATGGCACGTCCCACCGAACCTACCTGGAGTATACACATCAGTTAAGAGAGCAACTTGAAAACGAGTACCAGCTAGCATCTGAAGCAGCAGCTCGCAGTAGCTAGAGTAACAAGCAGACGTATGACAACAGAGTTCATGATCAAGAGTTGCAAGTGCGGGATTATGTTCTGCTTCGAAACATGGAGTTACAAGGCAAACACAAGCTTCAAGATCGGTGGGTCCCAGAAAGTTACATTGTGGTTGAGAAACTACCAGAATTGCCAGGGTACCATATCAAACAAGAGCAAGGCTGGGGTCTAGGAAAGACTGTCCACCGAAACCACCTACTCCCCATCGGCGAGATTATGCCTGACCCTGCCCTTGATCCTAAACTTCCAGTTGCAAGACAGCCCATGACATGTAGTCAAGCTGCCCAGAAAAGACAACAAAGCCCAAGTCCATCCATGCCTCTCAAAAAGAACACATTGAACCTGAATACTGGTCCAACTGTACTTTCTGAGAGGACTCACAAAAGTGATTCTGCTGTAGATATGCCGCCCCGAGAGGACCACATTGAACCTGAACACTGGTCCAACTGAGTCTCCTGAGCGGCTTGCCAGCAGTTCTTCTGAAGAAACTGAGGAGGAGGAGTTTGAACTTTGTCCTTGTGAGCTAAGACCTGAGTTAACCCAGTCCTTGTGGAAATGGTACTGTCGAAACTCACCTCCATCCACCAGCACTGACCCTTCAGACTATCAATTCTCCTTGAATCCAAATGCCATGCCTTTCATTCCTGAGAAGGGGCCTGTGATCCTTATGCAAGAGCCTGATGTGAACATTGAAATGGACAATGAAGATGACTGGCACCCCCCCGAACCTGTGGTTGATGCACCAGCCACCCCGTGCCCTGCTCTTGTCCCAGCCCCGGAGCAGGATCAAAGTAGTGTAGCTGTACCTGACCAGGCCCCGTTGTGGACTGTAGAACCTAGCCAGGTGGGGCTACCCATTATTCCTGGGGAGATTCCCACACCTGACACAGCTTTGCCTAGGAGGATGTCAAGACAGCCAGGCCCATTGTCAAACTTACGTATGATACCCTGGGTGCCTTCTCCGACCTTCCCCTCCATGTTATTCACAAGCCTGTGGTTCCTGTTCTTTATCCCCCATGGTGTTGCTCAATGGATAGGGTGGGAAGGTGTATATGCATACCTGTAGTTACCTGTATATAGTTAACCTGTGTTGTTTGAACAGATATCACTGGTGAGATGCAAAATGTGATGACCATGTGATTATTGTTGGTGTTAGGAATCAGGTGTCTAGTTAGAAAAGTGCATGTTAAATGTGTAAGCAATAATACCCAACAGGGTGGGTGGTATTGGGCTATACCGGACCGCCCAGGGTCGTAGTGAGGCCCGACGCCACAGGCGGAGGGCCTTATAGCCCTTGGAAGGTCCGTATAGCCTATACCGCCCACCCTGGAGGGTATTATTGTGCTTAGAAAATGGGCTTGCTGTTATATTTTTATATGGAATTTGTTAACATTAAAAAAATAAAATAAAAATGGGAGAAAAAAAACATTTAAATGTTTTTATTGTAAAGTAGTCCCCCCCCCCCATTCTCTTGCTTTGGTGCCCTCTCTGCTGTATGACTTGCAGGACTGTATCTGTCTCATTTTTTTTGTGGGGTCTTTTATTCATAATGTTATTTTTAGGACAGAGAGAAGCTGCTGTGTCAGTTCTCTTTTATTTTATGTGTGTGCTTCAGAAGAAAAGTGGATTTGCGAACAGTGAAGTGCATGTCCGTTTTAGTTATACCCGGAAGTTGGAAGACGCATGAGTGTGAGGACAGAAGGCAGCGGTTTACATTATTTTTTTATTACACCACTCAGGAGAGAGATGTTTTTTTATTTGGGGGATGTACTTTGTGAGGCGATATCTCATTTGCTCTCTACGTCGCTTCATGGTTTGCTATGTTGGATAATGGGTGAAGAATGGAATGCTGTGAGCCATGGGAGGCAGACCGAGACTGGCAAGTAAAAATGTCCATTTTAGTTATACCCGGAAGTTGGAAGATGCATGAGTGCAAGGACAGACGGCAGCGGTTTAAATTATTTTTTTCATTACAGCATTCAGGAGAGAGATTGTTTTTTATTTGGGGGATGTACTTCGTGAGGAGATATCTCATTTGCTCTCTACGTCGCTTCATAGTTTGCTTGCCGTGGTAGGCAGACCGAGACTGGCAAGTAAAATTTAGTGCAGTTTAAAGAGAGATAAAAAAACAAAACGGAAGATTAAATGTACATGGATTTACTTTGGGCAGTTACTGAGTAGTGGTGCCTGTACTAAGAACTACACAGCAGGTGACTGTAGTGTAACTAAACAAGCATGAGCATTCGTGGGCTAGTCTCTCGCTAAGCGAGAGACAAAAATGGTGGAAAATTTAAAAAGAAACGAGGAGGTCTTAACCAATTAGGGAGGAGGGTGGGCAACAGGATTTTGGTGATGGGGTTGGCTGGGTTGGTACTTTTTAATAGCTGGGCATCTGTTGTCTGATAGATGCCCAGCTAGAGAAGTCCCTGAGCCAATCAGAAGGCTTAGATACTTTTACCCATTTTCTAATAGTTAATAGAGTGACTTGTCGGGGCATCAAGCATTCAACCAGGGGAGTGTGTAAGCCCCCCAGTTCAGGCTTACCTGGTAGGGCTACGGCCCTCTGTCCCTCTGCCAGGCATCCTCCGAGCAGCTGTGGTGTTAATGGGCTAAATTAAATAATCTGTAGTCTGACTTCAGGGAGCCTGCCAGAGAGACAAAATGGCAGCTCCCTAAAGAACTACAAACTGATTCTGCTGGGAAAATACCCAGAAGCAGCCTGGAGATCACCTGAGGAGTTGCAGCCAATAAAAGGGAGGCAGCTCAGGGGAAATATCAGGCTGTTTTTTGGCACTGAAAAGAGGTTGTAGGTCAAGAGGGACTGCAGGGTGGATGTGAGAAGAGAGACTGCTCTCCTGAACACAGTCTGCCTGACTGTGAAATCCCTGCCTACATCCATCTGCCAAGCTGAGTGCAGGAGGAAAAGTAGCTACTTGTGAAACTGACACAGGGTAGAGAAAAGCAGAGTTTATAGCAGCTCAGCTAGTTTGGACTTCAGTTTAATTGAGAAAATAAGAGGTGGGATGTGGACTCAGAACAACAACCCCTGCTCCCCATGGTGCAGAAATCGTTAAGTGAAGTGGACATTTCAGCCAGGGGAGAGTCTGCAAGTGTTGATTTAAGCTGCTGTGACAGAACCCAGCCTGCTGGTGAAAGTATCCTGAAGGTGAGGGGCTGTAGATATTGGGACTGTGGAAGCACTGCTGCCCTGCGTTGGTCCTGAGGGTGGGCCTGCGTGCTTTGGAAAGGGTTTGGGGAACATAAGCAATCTTGGTTCCCTGGACTGAAGACATCAACGCACCAGGTTAAAGGATGAGACAGGCCTGCCTGTGTGAAGTCTATATATAAAGACCCATAGGAGAAGTTGGCAAGGCCGGGCAGGTGAAGATTATCATCCCTGGAGCCATCCAGTTTTGTTTTCTCCACCAGTGGTGCACCACCTATATCAGAACCTCCATGGTACCATGCAATGCAGCTGGCTGTGAACCCCCCAGAGTGGACTGTAAACTATAAGTACCCCAAGCTGTGGCTCTGGGGAGTCTTTTAGCTAGCTAGTCAGTTAGCAGTCTTCGGGTAAATCCTGCCACCTCTATTTAGAGACACTCAAGTATAGGATAATCAATCCAAGGTGTTATGTTTAGCTGGGCCCCGATGAAAGAACCTAGGCCTGCATCACTGCACAGGGACAATCTGAGTGCACCCAGGGGGTAGTGAGAAGGGTTGATACTGGGGAAGGTATTGCACCTAGAGTGACTTGTGTTTGATATTCTTCTCCTTGTTCCCCCTCCCCAATAAATAGGGGATACATGATGGGCAGGAGTGTGATATGGAAAATATTCTCACTCCTGCAGAGTGAGCTCTGGATACTCTCGAGTGACGAAGGCATGAGTGAGAGTATCCAGAGCTCACGATGCAGGAGCGAGAATATTTTGCATAGCACATGATCTGCCCATCATGTGTGCGATTTATACAATAGGGCCATGTTTTTCTGCCATTTTCATTTTTTTAGTAACTTGTGTTTGTTATTTTAAGAGACTTGTTCTATGTTACTCAGTATTATCCTGCATTTTTTGGCTTCTGTGAATGAGCTTATTGTAGGTTTTCGTTGATTGGTTGTTCGTTAGATGTGGTCAAACAGCGTGTACTCTGATAGGTTGTGCTATGTTTGTGGGCGGGCAGCAGCGTTTGTTAAATATGGCGGCTATATTTTCGGTTCGCTTGCTGGAATTTACTGTTGCATCTGTTTTGTACTGTTTAAAAGTTTGCCTGAAGCTTTTTATTTGGTTTAGAGTTACTTTTGTTGCAAGCTACAGAAAAGGCTGTGTTGCCGTTTTCAGGTACGCGGAATAATGAGACCGCAGAAGAGTGTACGGAGCTGTTTTGGAACATATCAGATACTGGTAGAGGACTTCACAGGCTGATCAGGTTACTGTTTCAAACATATTGCTGCTTTTAACATACTGATATTTAGTCAGGAAACGTAACAGATAGATTTGTGCAATACAATCATTGCAGGGGTGTCACTGTCTATTTGTAGATTTTCGAGTATGTAACATGCACCAGCTGGGTGAGTAAGATGCTGACATATGCACTGTGATAATAAATGATCCGATCACGTAACGACTATGTGTATAAATGTAAGAGTTTACATTTATAGACATGGTGCATATGTCATCGGGCCATTTATTCCACTGTGGTGAGAAATACATGATTTTATCACACCACATATCCGCTCACCCCTATTGTATAAATAAGGTTACTGATTGCATTTTATTCACTGTCCCTGTGTTATTGAAAGAGTGCTGCTGGGGGATGTGGGGCAACAGTGTGGAAACTGTAATTTGTGTGGGGAATGTATTGGGGCAGGGTACTATTTCCTTGGTGGTGGTAACCTGTTCTTTATCCACAGGATTCCCTTGGCATTACCCCCAGTGGAGGCACTGTGCCACACAAGCTGTCACTGCAGAACTCAGGCCGGCCCCTTCAGGGTGTGTTCAGAAGTACCTTGAGGGCCCCGGAGCAGCCAAGGTGAGTCAAAGGGCTGTTACATAAATATTTAATTAGGATGGCAGTCCCATGTGCGAGGCACATGCATGGCCACCAAAGGGGAGAAAGTTAGCGGAGCAGCTGCTCTGGGTCCTGGGTCCGGTCTCTGGGTTCAGCTGGACTCAGGACCCCCAAAAAAGAGAAAGAAATAATTTTTTAAAATAAATATAATTATTTGCTTTAGTGTGATTGCAGACCCGTGTGCGGGGCACCTGCACAGCCTCCCGTGTCAGAAATTTAAAGAAGCAGTGGCTCCTTTTGGTGGCAGTTGTTTGGTACTGTCTAGCATCTTTTTGGGGGGGGCACATTTAAAATAGTGTATTCAGGACTACAAATCCCACAGGGCATCAGAAGGGTAGTGTGTTTGGTGCCTGTGTGTATGGTCCCTAATTGGACCCTGAGTTTTTTAGGTGCCAAACCACCGAGGAGATAAAAGGGACTGAAAGGGGGGAAATGGAAGATTCGAGAGGGGGGGAGAGAGAGCGAGGAGGAGGTCAGAGTAGGGTACTTGGCCAAGCAGCCACATTTGCATTTTATTGTTTTTAATAGTACACACACCTGAGGAAGAAAAGGAGGAGCAACGACTGCCGTTCTTTGAGATCCCCGTGTTTTGGGGCCAGAAGTTTTACAGAGTGAAGATGTTGCCTGCCATAACTGCCAATGGAGACATGAGAGATGGGGTTTAGTGTGGGGTCTGGGGATGGGCAGCCCCAGACCTGACCATGCCCCTTGCCTGGATTGCCAGTTCTGGGCTCTGTGCCCTAGCAGAAGGAGCATGTTTTGGGGGCAACTGTGGGTCGGGCAGTTGATCCCTAGAGACTGTGCATCAGACAGAAGAGGAGCAGATGGTTGGGGGGGGCTGTGACTGGGCCGGCCATCTCCTGGAGGTCCGTTCTGCTCGAGGGCAGTGTTCATGAGGGAGCCAGAAAACATCTGCAGCCTGTTTGCTTCAAGGTGGCCTGCTTGGCCTCAAGTGTGTTGCCTGCCTTGGACTGTGAGCTGCCCAACAATTTGCTGGCAGCTGCCTGAGACTTTATAGAGGGACTCCCACCAAAAGTGCTACATTGCAGAATTAGAATAAGCATACCCCTAATAAATCTCATACCAAAAATTGGGTTTCTACGTTACTTCATTTAAAGTTATGAGCTATTTTGTAACCCTAATTTCACTACCTATTCAAAAAATCCAGTTTAAGTGAAGAGCCACTGATGTTATCTCCTGAACTCACACTCTAGTCCTCCCTGTCTGCAACCTTATAAGACCTGCTTCTCCAAAATTTAAGAAACTGTAGCTATAGTTATCCTTTAAAAAAATTACATAGGGTTGGCTGCAGTGCTTGCATTTCCAGAATGTTAAGATGCATGGCAATGTACTTTAGAACGTGTCAGAAGGTGGTTTAGGGAATATAGCACTGAATCAAGGCATAGCATGTCAAGGTGGTGCACAATTTTAACATTTTTGTTTTGGGGGAGAGAAAGACACAATCTCAGAATGTGACAGGGATGTGCCATCTCAAAATGTGGTGGGACAATCAGTCTCGGAATGCGACAGGGACATACATAGAGGACTTTGGTGAGAACTGACAATTTCCGAATATAGTGGGAATGCTGTCACAAATGCACTCCGGGGGTCAGGCCCTCTGCTCTCACAGTGCCCAACTTTGAAGTGCAGTATGTGAACAGGAGACAAACAGGGACACTGTCCTGTCTGTTTTGGGTCTGAGCAACTACCAGTCTCGAGTTCTGGGATCAAATATGAACCCTTTTCGCTAGCACGTCCAGGTAACAGATACACATATCACACCCTCTTTGGGGAAAGCAGTGCAATACTTAACCCAGTGGGCACACAACCTGGTTCACAATCCCCCTTCTGACTCAATTGAGACCAAGGTATTTTCTTATCTTGCTGCATATGGTGACACACTATAAGCACTTTAACAGTTATGTCAGAATTACCAACACTATCCCAGCATTCACACTCAAAATGAGAAAATGGCTCAGGCAGGATTTCAAGGAAAACAGAGTTTACTCAAATTAAAAATAGTAAATAAAACACAAAACACAGAACATATAACATTAATGGTACAGTCATAAAAATAAAAGGAAAAGTATAAACAAATTGCCTTATACTGAGTAACTGATCCTATCCCAGTTTCAGTTGGTAAATCGTGGTGCTGAAACTACCTAATTTTGGTAGAAGTGCTTCTTAAGAGTCCAGAACACAAGTGTCTCTTGAAAGTCCAAACACAAGTATGCAATGTTGTTTCAGCAACTTGACAATATCGGGGGGGGGGTCCCACCCAGCTTGTGAGGTCACAGCTCTGTGGCGATACTGGCTGTGAGGTCACTCTCATTCCTGCATACTGAATTAGTCACATGCATCTGCACATTGCTAAACATCCCACTTAAAAAATATATACTTTTTTAATTAGTGAGCCACAGAGCATGAATTATGACAGGACAGAATATCCCTTTGATCTCTCAGAACAGCATCCTGAAAGACACTTCTGTTAGCTATGAGGAGTTTCACAGATATCTGTCAGAGTTGGCTTACCTTCTGATGTCATAAAATGCAATACTTTATAACAGGTTTTCCTAGGTTCAAAGTAATGGTTGGTTTTACAACCTGTTACAACCTGGTGTCAAAAGGAAGCTCATAATTAGTTTTTTCCACTGGGTCAAGGATATGGCAGATCCTTCTTTTCTCTCTGTTCAAATCATATGTTCCAGGATTCTTTTCTGCTTGGCCTATTTTCCTAAGCAGAAGTCTAAAACATATATTTATATCAAAATGATATGCTCATGACTACTAGATGATTATCCTGTTACAATGCACACTGTTAGAATGTGACAGCACACACCATTTATAATGAAAATGCTTGTCCCTGACACATTCCAGAATTGTATGCACCCACCATATTTCAAAACTGTGCATCACATCCCCACCACATTCCAAAATTATGCATCCCAGCCACATTCTAAAATTATGCATCCCTGCTACATTCCAAAATTGCACATCCCTTCACCATTCCCAAATTGCGCATGCCTGCCACATTCTGAAATGGCACATCCCTGCCAAATTCCATAATTGCACATCCCCGCCAAATTGTTTCAATGCCACATTCCAAAATTGTCACTGCCATGTTCTAAAATTGTGCATCATGCCAGATTCCAAAATTATGCATCACCACCACATTCCGAAATTGAGTATCGCTGCCACATTCCAAAAATATGCGTCACTGCTACATTCCGAAACTGTGCATCACCGCCACAATCCAAAATTGTATGTCACTGCCACATTCCAAAATTGTGCGTCACCGCCACATTCCAAAATTGTGTGTCACTGCCACATTTCAGATATGTGTATCACTACCACATTCCGAAATTATGCATCACTGACACATTCCAAAACTGCGTCACTGCCACTTTCCAAAATTGTGCATACTGCCGCATTCTGAACCTGTGTGTCACTGCTGCATTCCGATATTGTGCATCACTGCCACATTCCGAAACTATGCATCATTGCCACATCTCAAAATTGTGCATCACTGACACAGTTCAAAATTGTACGTCACCGCCACATTCCAAAACTGTGCATCACTGCCACATTCCAAAATTGTGTCACCTCCACATTCCAAAATTGTGCATGAGTAACACATTCTGAACCTGTGTATCACCACTGCATTCCAAAACTGTGCAGCACCACTGCATTCCTAAATTGTCCATCACTGCCTCATTCCAAACCTGTGCATCACCACTGCATTCTGACATTATGCGTTACCGCTCCATTCTAAAATTGAACATCACTGCTGCATTCTGAAATTGTGCATCACTGCTGCATTCCAAAATTGTTCATCACTGCCACATTCTGAAATTGTGCTTTACCGTTGCATTCCAAAATTGTGTGTCACTGCCACATTCTGAAACTGTGCATCACTGCCACATTCTGAAATTCTGTGTGTTCCAGCTACTTTCTCAGGCTGTGTCATTGCTGCATTCCACAATTGCAACCTGGTGACTTTTCAAAATCTCATATCTGCAGTATTTTAAAAATTGCACACAACTTTGTCATTCTAAAGCCATGTTTGCCACTGCATTCCACCCTGTCACATTCTAAAGTACTGTATCTTGCATTTACACATTATGGAAGTGTATGTGATGACCGCCCAGTGTCGGTTTTCCTTTTTCAGATGTTTACTACAACTGCAGTTTTAAGTAACATAGGAGAAATAAGTCATATAAGGTAGCTTGTAGGGAGAACTAGGTTGTGAATTCAGAAAATGGGTATCCAGTGATAACAGCGATTGTATATGGGTGACCGTTAAAGCAGCGACCCATATTACAGTGCTATTATCATGGGCAACCTGCCAGGGTAGCGAGGACTGCAACTGCGAGGGGGAGGGAAGAGTGAACGGAAAAGAAAAATAGCAAAGGGAAGGGGAGGGATAGGGAAGAGGATTATTACCCTCTAGTGTGCCTGCTCCACCGAGCTAACCATGTGGCATGGTGGGTAGGGAGGCTGGCTCCAACGGAGCAGGTCCTGGGTTCGGGGCTGGGGGCCAGGAAGAGTTTTTTTTGTCCCCGCCGCTGCAGGACTTACTTTAAAAAAAAAACAGGCTGTGCCCCCTCCCCAACATGCACCCCCCCTGGAGTTAACAGTACACAATCAGGGAGGTGCAGGGGGCAAAGCCCCCCACCCTGCAAACACACTTCATCTCTTGTCACCTCCAAGTGTATATTGCCGAATTGCTTTTCGGCAGTATACACTCGCCATAATAGTGATCACCATAACACATTTATTATTATGATATGGAGCCCAGGAGATTACATCAGCAACAGCTTTTCACTGAAACTGGCTTTTTTGAACAGGCAGTAAATTAAGGGTTACAAAATGACTTGTAACTTTTAAACAAAGTAACTTACTGATCTGATTTTTGGCATGAGGCTGATTGAGGATGTGCTGATCCAAATTCCGAATTTATTGATGCCAAAAAATTCTGGTTTCAGTCCTTCTTTATGAGTACTGTTGCAAGTTGCATCTCCTACAGTCGCCACAACTTGCTCTGCCCAGACCTCAACCAGTTAATTCCACTGCCACTGCCATGCATCAGAGCTCTGGGATACAGCTCCTGACCCTATTGATCAAATCCGTGGACTTTGGATGTGCAGTTGGTTGTTTTACTGTCAAGCTTGCTGCCAATTGGCCAAATCTGGGCTCCAGGAAATACCTACCTAGCTTGGTCCCTCTTGATACAGAAGACAGGACCCTGTTCCTGGCGGCTTTCGGGCGCAAACAGCATTTTGAATTTGGTGGCACTGTTCAGCAGCTTGCCATTTACTAGCTAGTGGGCATTTTCATCCCACCTGCCCTCCCTGACCTCTACTGAATTGGACTAAGCCCCTCCCACTCTCCTCCCACTAGCTCTTTCTCAAGGCAAATAACCAATCATTTTTTCCGCTTGTGGCAACCATACCCCCTTTGATTTCACCCTGTCCTCCTGTGTTTTGTTCTTGCTTTCGACAGGACCCAGACATTTTGATTCCCCCATCTCTCCCTCTAAATTGCACCCTACCACCCTGGACTCACTGTCATACATCTTCTCTGGTGTTTCTATACAGGGCTTACCTGGTAAGCTTGCTCTGCTAGTGCTGCACTGTTGCCCATCCCAAACTAAACTGCTAATTGTCATCTATCCCACTGCATACACAATGCTCCTGCTAAGAACAATGTGCTTCCTAGCAGCCTGGCAGCTGCTGGTGCATGTTGGCACAATAACAGATTCACCCCCAAACTTCACCTTAAAAACAGTAATTAATTGAATGCCCTACCTGCACTGCTTTATGTCAACCTCCACTCTGAATTTTAGTATATCCACCAATACAGCACCTTTCTTCAGTTCACGTACAACAGAGGCTTTGTCTATGTGCACTATGTATCCTATACCCCCACCAGTCATAAATATGACAGTAACCTGCTCCTTGTTCAGGCAGAACTTGTCCAAAAAACTGCCCCAGTCACAGGTAGTAAAAAACCCACAGTGGCAGGCAATCCGCCTGGCCTGGCTACTGTTACTTCTCTTTGGGAATATCCACCCAAATCCAGGCCCCTTGACTAACAAAATAGGACAAACTTGCAGGCAAAATGGACTGACTCTTGCCTCCATAAACATGTGTAGCTTTCTGGCAAAATTAGACTCATTACAAGTATGGGTGACCCAACATCAGCCAGACATCCTATCAGTTGTCGAAACCTAGCTTAATCCTAAAATAGCCAACACTGCCATTCAGTTACCAGGCTATACCATGTTCAGGCTCAACAGGGTAGGAAAACACGGAGGAGGGTGTTCCCTTTACATTAAGGAACACCTTCAGGCTCATGTACTACCCCCATCGAAACTAGTTGTAATACACAACTCCTTGTGACAAAAGTCCTTCTAGGCACTAATGGTAAATCAAAAACTGCGGTATCGGCATATATTCACCCTAAGGCCCAAAACAGTGGTTTCAGTATTATACACAACTACCTCCAGGACCATCGTCAGAGTGCTGAACTAATTATGATGGGAGACTTTAACATAAACTGGGCTTCCCCCGAAGCTGCCCCCTACATGGATGCATTAAGTGCTCTAAATATGAGGCAAACAGTCAATTCCCCCACCCGCATAAATTATCACATGGGTACTAGCTCCCTCATTGACTGGATTATCACCACCCACCCAGACAGAATAAACATGCACAACAGTCCTTCCAGATTCCCTAAGCGACCATTTGCCCATCCTTCTCTTTTTGAAATTCAACTTCTTTATTGGTATTATAATAGAAAAAGTCACATACATGGTAATTTAATCAAGGAAGAACCATGACTAACGAAAACAACTACTACTTAACTCCCCCCTGCCACCCACCCCTGGAGTGTGCTCTTATTAAATACGTAATGTACAACATAATGTACTGAGAATTAGATACCTGGAGAGTACAGAAACCATAATAAAACTAGTGTAAATATAAAGCAAATAATTTGCCCCATTTTTCATCAAAGAGCTTGAGTCTGTTCCTAGAACTAGTAATCAAACACTCCATCCGGAAGCACGTGGAAAACTCACTCAGCCACTCATTGTATGAAATGGCGATATGGTCCATCCAGTGCTTGAGCACTAGTCTCTTAACCACCATTGAGATTAAGGCCATGTGAAATCTTCTTCCTTTGACCTCTATATTGGTATAACACCCTGTAATACAGATTTCTACCATAAAGAGACCATCTAGCCTAGCAGGGGGGTCCATTTTGGCTTGAATCAACTGCCATAATGGGGCAACCTTTTCACAATACCAAAATATATGTAAAATATTCTCTTCTGAGCTTCCGCACCTGGAACAAAGGGCGGAGGGAAGGTGACCCATTTTGGACAGCTGAACCAGGGCATAATACATTTCATTCAGGATATGAACGTGGGTAAGTCTGAACCTGTCCTGAGAGTTATGAGTATAAAGGTCTTTCCAGATCTGTGGCTAATTAAGGGGTACATCTGGTAATAAAGAACTCCAGACCTTAGAGCCCTGTAAATTTTCGGGATAGCCCTTGGCCAGAAGGCAAGCGTACAAGAGTGACATGGCATGTGGCTTACAAGCTAGTCCTATAAGCTGCTCTACTGTGGGTGTTAATAGGGAGGGCTTAGAGAATGTGCCAAATGACTGACCCAAAAGGTGTCGGAGTTGGAAAATTTTAAAGATGTGCATCTGGCTTAAGCCATATTTTGAGAGAATATCAGGAGAGGAGAGGAGAGGAGAGAAACCAGAGAATACATATCAGCCACTATGGCTTCCCAAAGTTGGGGGTAGTGAGTCAGAAGGAAGGGCAGAGCCCCCAATCCTAATGTTAGGATTTAGGACAATGGGTTGGCAAAAGTCTCTATGAGGAGATATTTTATGGAATGAACAGAACTGGGAGAAAACCTTGAGTGAGGTGCCAATCACTATATCTTTAATCAGGATTGGGAGTGATTTCCATGGAAGAAAAAATATTGTTGGAGCAGATAGGTGGTGCAGCCTTAGGATCTGATTCTCTAATTGCTGTCCTAAAGGGGTATAATCTCCTTCAGGGCAAGAGAACCATCTTCCACATTTAGAAATGTGACTTGCCCAATAATATACCAGAAAGCTGGGAAGACGGAGAGCCCCAGAATCCTTGGGAAGACTCAACTTGAGATAGAAGCATCTGGGGTGTTCATGAGCCCATATGAACCTAGATATGAGTGAGTGCACATGCTGAAAGAAAGAAAGAGGGAGCCAGAGATCCAACATATTCAAGGGATAAAAGAGTCTAGGGAGAACATTCATTTTAATGATATTGATTCTACCCCATAGAGATATCGGGAGAGACTCCCACCTCTGAATATCCTGTTGGATACTGGTCACCAGCTCGTCTAAATTTAGCTTCTTGGTGAGGGAGGGATCAGAAGTGAAGAGCATACCCAAATATCGAATGGAATGTGCTAACCACCTCATGCCAAACAGGAGAAAATCTGCTTTGTTAGTATAGTGGATAAGAGGGAAGAGCTCTGTTTTATTGACATTCAATTTGTAGTTGGAGAATCAACTAAACTGAGATATTACGTTAAGTGTCTGTTCAAGGGATATTGCAGGATGTGCTAGATGAAGAAGAATATCATCGGCATACACTGAAAGAGTTAGGTTAGAGTCATACACCGGGATACCCTGTATCTGCGAAGACATTTAGATATGTCTAAAGAGAGGTTCCAAATATAAGGCAGTAAAAGAAGGTGAGCACAGGAACGGTGGTGCTTGCTGTTTGATTCCTGAATTTGAAAGTAAAATAAGCAGCAGCACACATCAACCACACTGGTTTCCACAAAGAAAAAAATGGATTCAAGGATCAGTCCATCACTAGCCTTTATTTCACCTTTTTAAAAACAAGGTAAGACCAGGAGAGGACAGCAGTAAAAGCACACTGCTGGCTTTATGTATCACCCTCTTTCCAGGGCTTCATCAGAGCTATTAGATCTTTACAAACACAGGAGCCTTAATACATTTTCTTAATTAATCACACATGGCAATTAAACAGATTGACAAGATAAAAACAGTGTAAAGGCAATTTTTTATTAATCCCACATCTTTGTGATACCAATCAGGATCTTCAAAATAATTGAAACACAATGATTGCATTCAATACTACAACAATTGGTATCTTAGTTCCCTTCATATATCTGGGCTTTATTTTTAAGGAAATCCAATAACCTAGGACAAAAGTATAAGATGGTTAAAAACAATCCTCTATAGTAAACTTACACATTTATTTTATACAATACTGTTAGATACACACATGTGATATACTGACTTCCATTCTTTTTATGCAAGGGTGGGGGGAGGCAGAAAAAAAAGGGGAAAAAAAGCACAGTTATGGATTTCCAAAAAAGGGTTGAAAATCCCACTTTTGACTTATTACTTTTTAACCCTCATGTTTTTAAAAAGGCGAAATAAAGGCTGGTGATGGACTGATCCTTGAATCCAGTTTTTTCTTTGTGGAAACCAGTGTGGTTGGTGTGTGCTTTGGCTCCAAATATAAGTTAAAGAGAAAAGGTGAGAACGGGCAGCCCTGCCTCGTGCCCGTAAAAAGAGAGAAAGGGGGAGAGAAAATGCCATTACAATAGATCTTGGCAGAGAGGCATGTATATATGGTATGAATTTATTGAATGAAAAGAGGGGGGAAAATCCCATCTTCCTAAGGGTCTGCCAGAGGAACTCCCAGTCCACTCTATCAAAAGCATTCTCAGCATCTTATGAGATCAGTGCCATGGGAGATTGGGAAGATTGGGCGGTTTTGAAAATATGTTATAATTTCCTGAGATGATCCGGGGATGATCTCCCTGGAACAAATCCCATCTGTTCTGGGCTCAGAAGACATGTCCATACCATTCTGATACGGGAGGAAAGAATCTTGGCTAATGTCTTAATATCATAATTTAGAAGATAAACTGGATGATAGCTAGCAGGGTTGGAATGTGGTTTGTCAGGCTTAAGAAGGAGGACAATAGTTGCTTCTAACAAGGAGGGATCAAGAACATCAGTGTTAAGCATGTAATTGTTTAGTCTGAGTAGCAAAGGAGAAAGTTCTTTAGAGAAAGTCTTGTAAAAATTAGGGGGAAAAACTATCTGGCCTGGGTGCCTTATCAAGAGGTAGGGCCTTGATGGCATTGTCCACCTCTTGAAGTGAGATGGGGGAAGAGAGGGAGATCCGATGATGGTCAAGAAGACAAGGGAGATTGAGAGTGTCTAGGTAATCCTCTATTTCCTGAGGGAGAGGGAGGTTTCCCATAAAGATTACGGTAAGAATTTTCAAGTACCAGCGCAATGTCCCGGGGGGAGGTTTTTGTAGAGCCATCTGGGGCGAGTATAGAGGGGGATAAGCTGAGAGCCCTATAACTTACGCAGCCGAAGGGTCAGCAACATGCTGGCTTTTTCTCCCTGCTCAACATATGTGGAACACGTTTTTAAGATGGCATATTCCACTTTCTCCCTCAATAAGTCCGCATATTTGTTCCTTAAGGAGAGCAATTGCTCTAGGATATCAACCGAGGTGGATGAGGAAAATGCAAGTTCAGCTGACCTGATCTGTGTTAAAAAGGATAAGGCTTCTGCTTCTCCCTGCCTCTTCCTTCTCGAGGCTATTTTGATAAATTCATCTCTAAGGTAACATTTGAGCACGCACCATTCAAAATCCTTCCTACCTACGGAGCCTCTATTGAGATCCATGAAGGACCATATATGGGATTGCACCTTGGTGACAATGTATTTATCTTTTAGAAGCTGAGTATTCAGCTTCCATGCTGTGTCTCTCTGGATGCCCGGTTCTGGAATGAGACTTACCCAGGCCACTGAGCGGTCAGATAGGACAATGGGTTCCAATCCTGTATGGCATAAACCTTTTAGAAGGGAAAGACTAATTAGTATGTAGTCGAGTCTGGACCAGGATTGGTGGACATTAGAGTTAAAGGAGTACAGACACTGGGAGGGATTAAGGATATGCCATGGGTCACACAGCCCGAGCAGGTTAATAAAATCACGTAGGAATCTTTGAGGCAGGGAAGGGGGCTTTAAAGGCAGGTAAGACCGGTCCATATCTTGCACTGGCTGTATATTCCAGTCCCTCCCCCAAGATTAGGAAGGCAGGCAATAGGGATGCAAGGTTGTTGGCAAAGTCCATAAGGAATAATGGATCCCCCCCCCACCGGACCGTACACACACCCCAATACCACCTCAGTGCAGAAGGGAGAACCCTTAATCAGGATAAATCTGCCTCCAGGGTCAGTGATGGTAGAGGCTGCTTGAAAGGGGGTACTACCCATGATTAAGACAGCAACACCTCTGCTTGAGGAAGAGTCCCCGGAAGCAAACACTTGTGTGATCCCCTGCTGACGGAGCCAGATGGCCTCTTTTTCCAGTAAATGCATTTCCTGCAAGAAGCTAATACTGGCCCTGAGCGATGTACAGTGCTTCAGGTCTCAGTATCTCATAGTGGGGTCTCGTACTCCCCGTACGTTTCATGTGATAAGTTTAGCTATGCTACACATCATTGACAGTATTCCGAATAGCATGAGGAACCTGATTGAAGCAGTCCAATTAAACCCCACATGGAACACTCCATCCCACCCCCCTGCCACCCCCTGACCTAGATGCAGATAACAAGAATGGTAATCCTGAAATGAACCTGAGGAAACACCCTTCATCCCACTCTCCCCACCCCTAAGTAACAATCTACCCCCCCACCCCATGTATAATGCAACCAGTTAAAACTTGTCAAATGGAACCAGTAACCGCCCTGTATCAAATAACTTGTCCCAACCAAACAAACTATTTACAATATCCTCCCCTAATAATCCAATTCATAACAAGTAGAAAGAAGCAGATGTAGGCAAGGACTATCCCCACTGTGACTGGTACCCTTCACCTTGATGGAGCATTGTGCAAGGTCAAGGCTAAATGGCTTATTGCACCAGGTGACAAGGAGCAGCCACAACCCCACCTTTATCCAGTTTGTGGTGACACACAGCATGACAGCACACCCTCCCCGGGCCCCCCCCCCCACATCCCGACAGATAAAACTTCCAATATCCCTTAAGGGTGAATTGCATGAAGGGGCCACTTACCCTCATTTCCTGGGGGGCACTCGGCGACAGACCTAGAGCAATCCTGACTGGGCCTTAGGAAAACTGCCATGAGGACTATTCATTATTGCCTCACTCTCCATCCAGTGGAAAGGTGGGAGATACCAACTATCGCTGGGAGAGGGATTTAGGGCATATGGGATGTCCTCAGTGATCACGGGTTTCAGTAAGATAAATAATTATATACAAGGATGACAGTGACCTAAGCTCTATTAAAGCTTTGTCCAATTGTAGCCCTATATGGTGTGACTCACAGGATAGAGGACAAATTCAATCTCCCCCACATTAAATTCACCATTTGGGTGATCCGACCCATAGGGGGAATCTAAACAAAGCGGGACAAGTGCCCTTGTAATTGAGTCCCCTGGGAACAATCATGCGCATCATGGTTCCAGCTAAATGAGGAACTGGGGGCTCTGTAGGGTGCTTAGCATCCCCGCTCCATGCCTATGAAAGGAATCACACCCCACAACCCAAGCTGGAAAACCTGGTGGCACTCCATGGATCCCCCTTCCCAAGACTGCAGTCCCCCCATTCTGGAGGCAAGTGTTTCAGGAGAGAGAAACCGGGCTGGAGCACATAAAGGAGGTGAATCAGACCCCATCAAAACAACCAGAAACAGCAGGTGCTAAATTATAAGCTAATTAAACAACATTGCAGCCAAACAGTTCAAGTCATGGAGAAAAGATCAGGGAGTCTCTGGCCCAGGTCTTGCTTGGCAGATTCAGGATTGTCATAGGAGTGCCAGGTGTCATTGATGCAAATCTGCAGACATGCAGGATAAGACATTTTAAAATTTCTGCCGGCAGCAATTATTTTAGAGACTATCGGGTGAAAAGCAGTCCATTTTTGGCTAGTTTCCAGGGGTAAGTCTTGAGTGAATTGCAAGAGTTTGCCTTCCCAAAGAATAGCCTGGAGCTCCCAGACTTTACTTAGGATGTGCTGTTTCTCCAAGTAGCTGAGAAACTTCAGGATGATAGGCTTTGGCAGAGCACCTTCTAGGGGTTGCGGTCTCAGTGACCTGTGCACTCTTTTGATTTGGTATCCAGGATTGAAAGGAGATGGTCAAACTGTTTTGGCTATCAGTTTCTTTATAAAGGAGACAACATTTGGACCTTCTTCAGACTCTGGTAACCCAAAAATGAGAATATTGTTTCTCCTGCTCCTTCCCTCAAAGTCTTCCACTTTTGCTTGAAGTTTGGATACTTGCTGTCGGAGTTTAACAAACTCTGATTTGGTCTGATCCTTCCAGGTCTCAAGAGATGAGGTCCTAATGTCCACATCACTGGTTTTATGCCCCAGGTCCCCTATGTCTGAATGCAGGGACTTCAGCTCTGATGAGATATCTGCTAACACTTCTCGGAAGGGCAGAAGCTCCAGCAGAAATTTATCTTCGGTGAGGGGAATAGCCGAAGTAGAATGCGAGGTAAATCGAGCTGACTGGTTCCCCTGAGCTTTCGGTTTCTTAGGGGCTTTCACAGGGGAGGCTGGAGGTGTATGGTGCGGTGGGGCCTGTCTCATTTCAGCATCCATCGCAGTGATAAGACAGTCGATAGCGATGTAATAAAGTATTATATCGAGAGAAATAGTTGAGCAGGCATCAATAGAGACCAAAACAGAGATTAAATCTGTGTTTATATCCAAGGATTGAGCAGGATATAGGAGAGGGAAAAGAGAGCTCTTCTGAAAGTCTGCTACCAGTCTACAGACATCATGTGACTCCTCCTTGCCCATCCTTCTCAACTGGACTAATAAGTCCACCAAGTTACCACCAAGAACAGTCACAAACAGGTTGCTGAAGAAAAGGAAACTTGCCTCCCTGAAAGCACACCTAAGGCTCAAGATTGGAGCTTCCTAGACACTGTAGAAGACGGTGATGCTGCCTTAGATGGCTTCATACACAGATTCAATGAATCATGTAATATCTACGCACCTCTCAAGAAGCAGAAGATCCGGGACTCCCACAACTCCTGAATCTCTCCACAGCTCCTACAAATGATGAAACACAGGGACAACCTATGGACTAAAGCTAATATAACAGGCTCCCTGACTGACACTCAACTATACAGAGCTGCACAAAACAGGTGCACCTGGGCAATCCATCAGGCAAAAAGTCAGCATTTCAGGGCACAACTAACCAACTCCTGGGGTGACAGCAAGAGGTTCTGGGAGAACATAAAATCAATATCAGGTAAACCTAATAAGACTCCCCCAACTATACTCAAGGTTGATGGCTCACCCACCCTCGATCCTAGCATCATAGCCAACATTTTCAATAACGTATTTACTGATCTCAGTTATATCCTGCCTACTGACCCCCCCCCAACCGATGGCTACTGAAACTCATTCTCAAGACTTCAGGACCCCCTCAAACAACCATCCCCCCCTTCTACCTGAAAATCCTCGCTCATGCTGAGGCCAAAAAATACCTCACTGCAGCAGTTGGCAAGTCCAGAGCAAGCAGTGACATGTTTGACCTTAAACTGGTTAAGCTCACCCTCGATGTTATCCTAATTCTCCTCACCAAAATTTTAAACCTATCTCTTTCTACCGGAAAATTCCCTGAGCTCTGGAAAGCTGCTATGGTTACCTCCAGCCACAAACCTGGTGACAGAACTTACCATTCAAACCATAGACTAATCTCAATACTCCCCCCAAAAAAAAGCCCTCGAGCATGTAGTATCAGACCAACCAATGGAAAACCTCAACAAATACCAACTTAAGTGTCGATAAAAACGCGGTTTTTGGAAGCTGCATAGCACTTCCACCACTTTAGTTGAATTCACCAACTATATTCAAAATGCACTTGATCAAGGGCTCTTGGTGGGAGCAACCTACATTGACCTCACCAAGACCTTCAACACCATTAACCATGAACTGCTACCGAACCAACTCTCCCACACGGGTCTATCCACAGAGTCTGTATCCTGGTTCAGAAGCTACCTTACTGGTAGAGTGCAAAGAGTGAAAATTCAAAATTCTGTCTGACAGATGTTCCCCAAGGCTCAGTCCTTGGCCCCCTTCTTTTAGTCTATTTCTTAACCACCTTCCATCAGCAGTTACAGACAACATCTTACTTTGTGCTTCTGACGCTGTTCTTTTCTCAAGCCATCAGGACCCCTCCACACTAGAAAGACAAATGCAATCTAATTTCTCTTCAAGGGAAAATGGTTTCTTAACTCCAAATTACTTCTAAACTACAAAAAAATGAAAACCATGATCTTCGCTTCTGCTCACAACAAAAGCAGGTCCCACCAACTAAAAGTCTGTAACATCCTCAACCCCCCTTCCCCGAAATGGTGCAAAGTTTCAGATATATCGGTGTTACTTTGGACAGCCCCCTATCTTACTTGCAGCACATCGACACTGTGGCTAAGGCTGTTAATACTAAACTAGGTTTGCTCTACTGCAACAAGCATTGCCTAACCAGTGCTGCCCTAAAAATTGCTAATACTAGCTCAGTGTTGTCTACCATTGATTATGGCCTAGTGGTTTATGGTTCTGCCACCCCTACAGTCCTCAAACATATCAGGTCTGCACTCAACAAAGTCTGCAGGCTTGCGCTGGATGCTGAATGTATGACACACGTGTGAACTATATGCCCAGACTGGTTGGCTAAACCTAGACAATAGAATACGATATTAGACCTGCCTTCTGGCAAAGAAAGCAACCTTAGGCCTCACCCCCTGTGGGGCAGGAAGCCTCATCCAGGTACAAAACACATCCAGAAGTACTAGGGGCCTGAACAACCATTCACTAAAAATCCCATTCCGTCGAACCTCGCAAGGGCAATGGTCCTTTGAATACCATGTACCTCTCTGGCTTAACTCTATTGGACTAGATCTTCAGCATGAATGAAAGCTTGGACCTTTTAAAGCGAAACTCAGGAATCTACTAACTGCAAGCAGAGGCTGTGAGTGTGAGAACTGATACCCTAACTCTCCCCCCCCAGTGCACTCCCAACTCTACGTGAGCTTCCCCTGGTCTCTTTCTTCCCTCCCACTGTACCCTCCCTACTGTATTCCTCCTCTACTCTATCTATGTTCTGCCCTCCTCTCCCCTTCTCCCCAAATATTTATAATCCAATCTGCTCCCCTCTATTACAGTAAGAGTGCAACCTTCCTTCCTCTCCCTCTTTCACTTGGATTGTAGTTTATATTTACTTCATTGTGACATGGCAATTACCTTGTAACCAATGGTATTGATGTACATAATATTAGGAATACTCTGCTATGTCTTTAATCTCATTATCTGTAAATGTTGTTGTGTATATCTGTTAATACTTTCTGTGTGTCTCAATATCTGTAACTTCTCGTGAATTTATTCAGTTAATATTTCTGTCTGTTTTGGTTGACGTGGAACCTCTGTAAACGAGCCTGTGGCTCAAAGGTCTCACCAAAAATTTGAATAAATAAATAAAAAATATAAAGTTTCTAATTTGACCCCTCCATCCAGATGTTTCTTTCAGCTTTTAAAGTGACCTCTGGGTCCGAAGTGACATTGTGAGCTTCTGATGTGAGCAACCAGTCCTGAGCAACTTGTTTGTTCTTTACTGCTATATGGAATGACTGTTGCTGTTCTGATTTAACTGTTCATTAAATGTGATCCCCTGTTTTTGCAACACTGCTGTTTGCCTCTTGCATTCAAAGAAACTGTTTGACGCTGCTAAAAGAAGTTGCCTCCACAACCATGTCTCCAGTGTGTTCCAGGGTGGCATCCAGAACAACGGGAACCAGAGAACCACCGAGGAAGACATTGAGAGGCCTGCCTGGTAAAGACTGTCTACAGAGGTCTCTGGGTGAAGTTGGCAAGGCCAGGCAGTTGAAGAGTCGGCATTTTCCCTTCTTCCTGTGAACCATCTCAGTGCTATGAGGGTCCGGGGCACCTTAATGGAGTCCTTCCATCACCAATATCACCTGTGGAGAATCAGGTACTGTTTTCCTGTAATTATTTTCTGGACTGTGTTTTCTTGTCTGTCTAGCACTTCCCCTTCCCCACGAACTTTACCATCTCCAAATACCCCTAGACAGGGAAGTGGGGGATGCTTACATGTGTAGATAGAGGCACAAAGCTCTATGGATGTCGAGAGACTGCAGGATAACTTCTCCAGCATTCTCTGGGGAAGTTAACAAAAAAACAAAACACTGAAAGGTGAATAGTCTGATAGTCTGACTCAGGGTCAACACAGAGACCATCGTAGGAATGAACCTAGGATGGGTATATAAAAGACCCAATCCTAATGAAACACAATGTACTGAGGACCCAAAACCAGAGCCTGCAGCTCAGAAACATACTGAACAGTGATAATAGCCACACGAAAAAGTGTTTTCCATGAAAGGAAACATCACAAATGGCAGCAGGTTTGAAAAGAACCCTGTCTAAAAAACTTCACTACCAAACTAATGTCCCACATCGGTAATAGCTTATACCTACAAGAGTTTTCTAGTGATGTCATATGATATGCAATCATCTCAGCCCTGCGCTGTTTCACCAGAGATGGAACTTAGAATGTTTAAGTTCAAACTCTTTTCTGTGGTCATGCTTCCCCGGCATTCTAATGGGTATATTTACTGTATGAATGATGAAGAGTTCAGATGCCTCAGAGTTCCTTTCCCATCCTTGTGCCTAAGTTCTTTTAAAGAAATCCCTATTTATTATTTTGTAATATTGTTTAGTAGGTTCACTATTCTGTGAAGTTTATTTACTTGCTATTTTTTTTATTGTATCTGTTCCACAGCATTTCCTGGAACCAAGGAAACTGCAGTTTAGTGATTCCCAGTTTGGTAAACCGATATTTAAACTAACTAAAATGCGTTTTTAAATTCAATTTGGCTTCATTTAAAAAAAAAAAAAACAGGCCCCACAGGTTAGAAAGTGTTTTTCCTCTGAACAGTTCCTGGCAAGGGCAGACAGCCACAATCTGTGGACCTGGATCATGATTTTGAAAACTGACCTCTGCAAAGTTTCTGTCCTAAAACAAAGGAAAAGAAGGCAACGAAACATGACTTGCTGTCTGCCCCAGCTTCTACCACAGTGTAACAGCAATGTTCTGTAAAAACTTCACAAATAATGGAAGGGTGTTCCTGTGATGGTGGAAACCACATCAGACAGTTCACTATCCTCGCAGTGGCTTCCAAATTCCAAAGGTGCAAAAAAATGCTACAAGCAGTCATCTCTGTCCAAGGACACTGATATGGCTGCCTTGAAGCCCAGTACTGAGCACAGGGCACCTGGTAGGGGGATCCCTGAGGAAAATTATGGCAAGAAGAAGAAAGGTTCTTCTGACTAACCACTGTCCTCAATATTCTCTGGTAAAAAGAAGCAAAAGGGGAAACACAGCACAATTCCTCTACCCATGAGGGGGTCAGAGTAACCAGTGCAGCAACCCACAGGGGCCAGAAATGAGAATACCCTCTGCTGGATACATTAAACGAATGTGGCAGTTCTTCCCACACCATGCAGGCTATATGAGTTCTTGCTGCTGCCCCCACTTTAAACCTAGTACTATATTCAGCACAGTGTTTTGGAGAAGAGAAGAAGGAGCCAATTAAGTCTTAGGTGTCCCCATTACAGGACTTTGGTTCCCTTCCCAGTGCCCATGAGAATTGGCCCTCGGACTTTGTATTTGTGGGCCAAATATCTAGCATAATTAATCTTACAGACACAGGAATAGAAGTGGATATAGAGAAAGCAGAATGTATGTGCATGCCAAGATTAACCTTAAAAAGGATATTGATTCCCATACACAAGTCCCTCAAAAAGGGTGCTGCCAAAGTGGAAGCCTCACCCATCTCAGTACTAGCCATTGACAAGAAAATCAAAAAAGATACCAGGTGGACAGGGAGGGCTTGGAATATATATATGCTCACCCTTCATGGTCCAAGCAGCTGTCTGTGAGAAAGCAAATGTCCCCCTGCCAGCTACACCCCTCGATGAAAATTCTAGAAAACGACCACATGAGTCATGAGGGTTACACTATATCACTACTACTTTAGAGGTAGGCAGCCTACCTTAGCTATGCTGCACACTATCAGAAGGCACTGTGGAATACATTCCTGCCTAAGTGTAATAGCCATTGGTGCCAGAACTGTCCGAAAAGTGGTAGGGCCAGGAATCTAAAGGGTAAATGCTCCCCTAGTAATAAATTAACATGATTGCAAAAACTGATAAGGCCACTTATGAAAGTGGTAATGCCATGGCCATAGTGCTCCCCCACCCCCACCCCCGTTCCGGCACCTATGGTGATAGCTTTGTCTTGCAAGAAAATACCAACCTGGCACATGTAGGGAAGGATAGTTTAGAAGCGGCTAAGTACCAATTTCTAATGGTAGCAGATTAATGCAGTGTCATTCAGAAAATGTGCGTGGCTCAGGTAATCTTCCCGGACACAGGACATGCAGAGTAAGTCCATTGACTTCACCTTTAAAGGCACTTCTCTTTTTGGGGACAGAACAGAGGACTATTTGAAACAAAAATTGCTGAACAAAAAGCAATGTTTGAGAACATAAGGAAAGGGGAAACTTTTTCACTAGGAAAGGCACAGTAAATGGAGTTTGTTTCCAGGTGAGACCAGGGAGCACAAGGAACTTAATTGACTTGCTCAGGGTCACACAGTATGCAAGTGGGGGCTAATGGGATTCTAACACAGGTCTCCAGTTTGCAGCTCAGTGCCCTTAACCACTACACTATACTGCCTAAAAAAAAACTTCCTTCGAACCAGAACAGGGAAGAAAAGGGCCTCCACCTTCTACAGTCCCTATAGAAGGGAAGTTATAGGAAGGGCACATTACAAAAATGCTTTGGAATCTAAGAGAGAAGTCACATGAGAAACAGAGGGCATATCTGAATCTTTACACCCTAGAACAGAGGAAATATGATGCTATTATGTAGATCAACACTGAACAGGGATCTATGGGGCATACATAAACTGGAGCTCAAACACAGGTGTCAATACCTGGAGGCACTGCTGGCAACTATTTAAAGGTCAGTTCAAAACTGAAAGAAGACAGGCATGGTTCCACAAGATAGTAGTCTCCTTATGTAACAAATTGTCTGAACAAGTAAGCAACAGTAGCAGTTTGGACACCTTCAAAAATAATTTTGACAAATTTATGATTAGGAACGAGATGCTTCTGTTGAGTGATGGCGGGCAGTCAAGATAGGCATAAATGTCTGCTTTTGCCTGAATCACTTATAATACCTATAATACAGCAGACCCTATTCAGAGGGGCACAAGGAGATATAGAGAAAGAAGAGGAGCAAGGCAGAAGTCTTCCTTTGTTCCCCCAGCCCAGGCAAATCACAACCCTTAATAATTTTGCCCATGTTGTCAGAGGCTCATTGCCAGTAGGAGAGTGCCTGTCAGCATCTCCAGGCATGAGAGAAAATTACCACAAACAATTGGGTACTGGAGGTAAACAGCTGGACAGAGCATAACCCTTCTATTTGTAAAATTTACAAAGTTCAGCCATGTCAGTCTTATCAGCTCAAAATGTAGAGCAAAATCCTACTGGACCTGGAGGTGAAAAAGCTGCTATAATTTAAGGCAGTAGAAATAGTCCCTGTTTCCCAGTTGGGGATGGGCTTCTTTCCAGATACTTTCTCACCCTCAAGAGAAATGGGGAATGGTGACCCATTCTGGACTGGAGGTTCCTGAACAGGTACTTGGAAAAAGGAAAAGTTCAGAATGGTAACACTGGTCAGTACTTCCATGCCCATGAAAGGGATCCAGACAAAATCCCAACAAGCCGAGTACGGATTGCGATTGGTACGCAAAACAACAAACCCAGCCTCAACAATTGTATCCAATTGCAATTCAACAGAAAAGAGGGAGGGATGAGAGCAGACAGCAACAGAAGAGGAGTGAGGATCAGGACTTAACACATATCACCATGTCCAAAGCATGTTTAGGGCAGAAGGATGAGTTGTCAGGATTTTGTCATGTCGGTATTTTATATGTGTCAGCATTTTAATTGTCAGGATTATGGTGTCGGGCAATTGCCTGTCAGGAGGAAAAGGAAGAGGAGACCATTATGGTTTTCCAAAGAGGTAGCAAAGAAAGTGAAAGCCAAAAAGATTGCATTCAGGCAATACAAAAAGACACAGGCAGAAGGGGATAGGGAGAAGTACCAGGAGAAGCAAAGGAAGGCAGGGAGGTCAGTAAGGGAAGCCAAAGCTCAGACAGAAGAACACATTGCAAAATCAGTGGGTAGCGGGGACAAAACCTTTTACAGGTACATAAGTGAAAAAAGAAAGACAAAGGGAAGGACAGTGAGACTGAAGGGGGAGAATGGGAGCCGCGTGGAGGATGACAACAGTAAAGCTGACATATTGAACAGGTATTTCTGCTCAGTCTTTACTGAGGAAGAGGGGGGTAATGGGTCTGAAGGGAGTACAAGGGGTGAGAATGGTGCAGAAATGGACACAAGTCCTTTACACGAGAAAGGGTCCTGAAGGAACTGGAAGTAAGGATTGATAAAGCAATGGGGCCAGATGGGGTGCAACCCAGGGTCCTTAAAGAACTAAGAGAGGTGGTGGCTGAACTCTGGCCATCCTGTTTAGCCGATCACTGGAAACAGGGAGGTACCCAAAGACTGAGGACAGCAGATGTAGTCCCCTTATACAAAAGTGGGAACAAAGAGGAAGCAGGGAACTACAGACCAGTCAGCCTCACCTCGGTAGTGGGGAAGATCATGGAAGCACTACTGAAGGAGAGATTGGTGGAACATCTGGTTGTCAATGGACTACAGGACCCAAGGCAGCATGGTTTCACCAGTGGAGGTCATGTCAGACCAACCTCGTTGAATTTTTGACTGGGTGACTAGGGAGTGGATCAGGGAGGCAGTGGACATGGCTCATCTGGACTTCAGCAAGGCCTTTGACACTGTGCCACATAGAAGACTATTACACAAACTGGGGAATATGGGTGGGCAGGACAGTAGTGTGGTGGGTAGGTAACTGGCTGGGTGGCAGGACACAGAGGGTGGTGGTAAATGGCTGTCCTCCACAGAGGGAAGAGTGACCAGTGGTACCACAGGGATCAGTGCTGGGACCGGTCCTATTCAACATTTTCATCAGTGACATTGCGAGGATCTAGAAGGCAGAATTTCACTGTTCGCTGATGACACAAAGCTCTGTAACAGAGTAGACACACCAGAGGGTGTAGACAGAATGAGAAGTGACCTGCAGAAACTTGAAGAATGGTCAAGGGTTTGGCAGTTGAAATTCAATGCAAAGAAGTGCAAGATAATGCATATGGGGCACAAAACCCCTGGCACAATATATCAGTTGGGGGGTGAGGATATAGCATGCACCAAGCAGGAAAGGGATCTTGGGGTTGTCATCTCTGATGACCTCAAGGTAGGGAAACAGTGTGACAAGGCAGCAGGTAAAGCAAATAGGATGCTGGGATGTATAGGCAGGGGCATCACCAGCAGGAAAAGGGAGGTCATAATTCCGCTATACAAGACACTAGTAAGGCCCCACCTGGAGTACAGTGTACAGTTCTGGAGACCATACCTACGTAAGGACATAGACAGGGTAGAGAAGGTTCAGAGGAGGGCAACAAAGATGGTGCATGGATTGCATCACAAGTCCTATGAAGACAGGTTGAAGGAACTGAACATGTACTCCTGGAGGAGAGGAGGAGAGAGGGATATGATAGAGACACAAGTATCTTACAGGAGGAACAGGGTGCAGGAAAACACTATTTTAAGCGAAAAGATGTTCCAGGACTAGAGGGCATGGGATGAAGTTGAGGAGGACGATTCAGAGGAAACATGAGAAAGAATTTCTTCACAGAACGGTGGTGGACAAGTGGAACACCCTGCCAGAGGAAGTGGTGGGGCTGAAACAATCACGGGATTTAAGAATGCTTGGGATAGACATAAAGGAATTCTAGAGGTCAGGGGTAAGGGGCAACAGACTTCTAAGAAAACAAACTGAACTTACAAGCTCAAATGGGCAGACTGGGTGGGCCATAGGCCCTATCTGCCGACACTGTCTATGTATCTATGTAGGATTGCGGGTGTCAGGCTTCCATACCTAGCCCCATAAAAAGGGGACTGGCTAGGGTCCCTGGATCTAAAAGATGCCTACTGTCATATGCCAGTAAGACCAAGCCACAGAAAATATATAAGGTTCATGGTAGGCTGCACAGTACCAGTGTACAGCAATACCATTTGGCCTGACCTCAGCACCCAGAGGATTTACACAATGCCTGTCAGTGGTTGCAGTACACCGGCACAGGCAGGGGATAGTTCTGTCCCCTATTTAAATTGCTGGCTCCTTCCTTCTGTGGGAAAACACAGGAGGGGGCAGTGCACTAAATTTAAACTGTATAGCGCACACTGCATAAATTGGGATTCCTCCTGAATTTAGAGAAATCCCACTAAGAACTCAGTCAAATATTGGAGTTCACAGGCGTAGAACTGAACACGGTGCAAGAAAGGGCGTATCTGCCAACTCAGAGGGCAGAAAACCTTTTTCATAGTGCAAGCTCGTGCCTGCCAGGCCATAAAGTCTGCTCAGGAATTCATACAGATCTTCTTCGGGGATATCTGTGTCATCAGGTCACATCTATGGAACCAAGCCATCAGGCACTGGGATCCCACGGTAGCTTTTTCTGTAGCAGTCCAATTGGGGCTGCCCATACCAACATCATGCGCCGACATCAACTTCCATATATATGCACAGGCGGCCCCGCTCCTTCCTCAGTTCTTTTCCCACTGTAGACCTATTCACACAGACTCCACCGAAGCTTCATCACCCCAGCTGACCAACATAACTTTAGTTTTCTGTATTTTTTCATTGGAAGCATTTTTTAAAGTGGTTCCCACAGTTTGTTTGTGTCAAGAACTGTTTTGACAGCTCTTTTCCATTGCTGCCACTATGGAAAGAAGATTTCCTTGATCGATGAGCATGACCGATGTGTCTGCTGCCTGGAGCCTAGCCACAACATCTCTGCCAGCAAACTTTGCTTGAAATTTAAGTTTACAACCCCATGACATCGTAAGATGGCTTTGCAAGAACTTCTTATGGAGCAGCAAGCAACCAGTAAGTAGCAGGGGCCTTCTGGGGGATTCCATGTCAATTCCACACACAAAATCGCCGCGGTAATTTTAAGCACAGTCAAATTGCCATGTGCAGTTAGCACTCAGCACTGTTTCAGTGCTAGACATGCCAGTGCCTGGCTTTCATCTTCAAAACATCTGTATCTGACACTATTGTCTCCCAAAGGTAGAATAGCAACAAGCATGATTCTAATAGATTTGAGCATATCTTCACATAAGTGCGGCCACTATTTCAAACAAGAGGTTACTGTGGGACAACCCGGGCAATTAACTAATTAGCTGAAGTCCTAGGGTGCTTGCATGTTAGTGTAGTAACAGGAATCAATTAATAGTTGGCTGTCCAGTTGTCCAGCTGCGAGTTTGAGTCAGAGCAGCACAGCATTCTTAAATTCATTGGTAGTCAGGGCCTGCAATCTTTTCATCACTGCACTCCTTTGCATCTCTTGTGGACATGCTGCTGCACTTTGTTCATAGTAATAGAGGGCAGCAGCTTCTCTCGCACAAGGATTATTTGTTCCGAAAGGAGTGCTTGTATGGGGCCAAGACATATTGGAAGTGCCTTCAAGATGATTCTTTTCAATGCAAGGCAAGGTGTCATACTTTAGATGATGAAATTATAGTATTTTTGAACCAACCAGTCTTCAGATTGTGCACTGTTGCAATATGTGCTAAACTAACATATAGGCTGACTCTGATTATGCACATACCGCAACGCTGAAATGCTTGTGTGGAATTTGCTGCATGGAATTGATGTGATACCTTCTGGGGCTCCCCAGGCCAAGTCGCCGGCCTCCCCCTCAGGCTTACAGGCCACTGAGGCCTGGGACAAAACTGGGGGGAAACACCACAAAAAGGATAGGGAGCACCCCAAGAACCATTCCCCATGGGAGCGCTCCCAATCCCCACTTCACTGTTCTTCTTCCTCTGGGAGTTCAGTGTCGGCAGCCCCGGCCCCATCACCCTCAGCTGTCCAGGCCTCTGCTTCTTCCAGGCACTTTACAACAACTCACTCAGCCAATCAGACTACGGCAGTTTCCACCTCATCAACCTACGGGTTGTCAACGACTGCCCCTCCAATTAGGCTGATGGACCTCCTGGGCCAGTTGATTTTGGGATCCTCGGACCAACCTTTGATGGCGGGTCCTTCGTCGGATCGCAGTCCTGTGCCACCTCTGTTGATTGCAGTGTCAACAACGATCCCATTCCCGGACGTCAACCTGAACTCCATTCCTACTTCTAGTACCACGGCATTAGTTCCGCAGTTATCCCCTAGGCCTGGTTATCCTCACCTGCTCCATCAGGTATCTTCTAGGCATTGACGCCCCTCTGGGCCTCATGTCCCTTGTCCTCTAGGGAGCCGTTGGCATCCCATTCATCGGCACAGTCATAGAACAGGTCAACATCTAGGAGGAATACCACCCAGACCTAATCTTCCCAGAAGAAATTGAGGAGGTGGTTGAGATGAAAGACACCTCGGAAGAGTCAACTGTGTCCACCAGGAGCAAGGACTTAGTTAAACACACCTCAGGTCCCCTCCTGAAGACCCCTTTTTCTATGGGGTCATGAAGAACCTGTCCACTGCTATGGGCTTCCAGACTGAGAAGGATGATGCCACCAGCAGGAACCTGGTGGAATTCCTGAAGATTCCAGAATCACCTCCCCAAAATGTCCCTCCTTTGCTCCCTGCTTTTCAGGATGCTGCCTCAGCTGCCTGGCACAGGCCTAACTTGGTCCCTGCCATGCCCAGGAAAGCTTAAAAGCTGTGTCAGGCCCCTCAGGCAATGCCCTTCTATGCTGCCCAGCCTGAGACAGACTCTGTGGTCATCAAGGCTGCCCACAACAGTCTCAAGTGCCCAGGCACCACAGTTCTCTCCTTTCTGATAAGGAGTCCAGGAGGATATACCTTTAGAGTAAGAGGGCCTTTGCTTCAGCAACCTTAGGCCTCAGAATTGCCAATTACCTATCCCATATGGTTAAGTACCAAAATACCCTGTAGAGGAAGGGCAGAGCTGTGGCTCAGGCCCTCCCTGAGAGTTCTCTGAAGCATGAACTTACCAAAGTCCTCCATGCCATGGAGGATGTCAGTAAGCACCTCCTCAGAGCCAGCTATGATGTAGTGGACACCAGTGCCAGGGCTGCAGCCACTGGCATCTTCCTTAGGCACCATTCCTGGTTGAGAGTATTGGGTTTTGCTGCAGATGTTCAGCAGAAAGTCTTGAATGTCATCTTTAAGGATTTCAAGCTTTTTTGCCCTGACGTTCAGGATATCAGTAATGACCTTCAAGATTCAGGATGGGCTATTAGGTCAATTCAGTCTCTGTACCACACCCAGTCCAGGAGTAGGCCCACGCGTTCCTTTCATAAAGTTCATAAGTCAGGCTCTGGCACTAGGGTAAATGCAGAGCCAGTTTTGCATTGCCCTCCCTCCCTCCTCCAGTGTCCCTTCCAAGTGCCAGGAAGGAGGCGGTGTGTCCCCAGCCACAGATCCTGCTTCAGCCTGACTCCTTGCCAGACTTCCTTCCAGTCAATCAATCAGTCAATCAAACTTTATTTAACCAGGCAGATCATCCTTGAGCAAGCTCATTTGCAAGATGGTCCTGAGCAAGATAGTACAGATACAGTGAGTAATACAATTAATACACTTAGTACAGGGCTGATACATACAGTGACATAGCAGTAACATCAACAGCTAATACAGTGAGAGCACAGATGTAACAAAATCAAAGGCAACACCTAGTCAGAGGAGCGACAAGTACACAAAGCAAGAGTAAAAGGATGAAGCATAATAAGGACTGACCAGGGGGCAACCCTGCATAGTGGTAGGATGGAGGGATGTGAGAATGTGAATGAGGGGATAGCTAACAGGAGGGGAAGGCTAATACGAACAGAATACAACCAGAGAGTAAGAAAAAAAAAAAGAGAGAGACAGAGAAGTGCTGATAAATGAGGAGCCAAGCAGGGAGGTCAGTAGGAGATCAGCTGCGGCAGGCACATATATCCCTCAGGTTGCGAGCGAGTGACAGCTTAAAGGTATGAGGACCCGGAAGGGATGAAATCCTTAGTATCTTTTGCATGGTGTTCCAGAAGGAGTGGCGGGAGAAGTTAATAGCAGCCAGACCATACTGTGTCCTTATTCTGGGCACTCTGAAGGAGACAAGAGAGGTGCTCCTTAGGCCATACGTTCCCTTGGCGTGCACAAATACAGTAGAGATATCAGCTGGCAGCTTATCGGTTAGCGCCCCGTAGAACCACAGGAGAGCATTTTTTAATTCCCTCCTCAATGTAAGACATGGCCAAGCCTGCTTTTGATAGAGCAGGCAGTGATGGGTACGAAGGGGCATGTCCAGAATAAACCACATGGCACGATGATAAAGGGTGTCGGGTTCACATAATGCCTGATTCGAACAATGGCTGTAGAGAAGGTCTGCATAGTCGAGCAGTGGAATAAAAGTTATTTGAACTAGTCTCTTCTGAGCTTCTGGTGTGAGAAGGTGTCTTATGTGATAGAATATACCTAGTCATTGTCTTTAGCTTTTTTGATAGCTCGTTCAGATGGACCATGAAATTAAGCTGGTTATCCAACCAGACACCCAGGTACTAGAACTTATCCACTGCTTCCAGTTGTTTGCCAAGTAAGGTGTAAATCTGGTGGTTCGCTGATGGCCTAGGATATGAGAGGCATGGGGTGATATAATCATTGCTTTGGCCTTTTTAGCATTAAGCAGGAGCTTGAGCTTCAGCAAGTTGTGCTGAAGAATGACAAAGTCATGCTGAAGCTCCTTATAAGCGAGATCCAGGGATGAGTTAATGGTGTTGAGAACCGTATCATCAGGGAATAGATGTACGTTACCTGCGCGTATGTGAGAGTCAGTATGGTTTATGTATATTGCGAACAGAATGGGACCCAGGATAGAGCCTTGTGGCACACCCCAAGGAAGGCTTTTTAGTGGGGACAGTTCCCCTTGAGCTTTAATTTGCTGCATTCTGTTGGTGAGATAACATTCAAATCACTTTAGGGCAGTATTGTCTAGGCTGAAACTATTCAAGACATTAAGCAGAAGGCTATGATCCACAGTATCAAAGGCCTTACTAAGGTCTAGAAAGAGGGCATGTACGTGTTTTTTTTGTATCCAGAGTGGTTTGCCAATCATTAGACACTTTGGCAAGGGCAGTTATAGTGCTGTGCTTGGGTCTAAAACCTGATTGGGCTGGGTTTAGGAGGTTTTCAGTTTCGAGGTATTCCTTAAGTTGGGAATTGACTATTTTCTCCAGGATTTTTGGGCAGGTAAGAAGAAGAGAAATTGGTCAGTAACTGTTCAGGTCAGTTGGATCTCCAGACTTGAAAAGGGGAATGATGTGTGCTATTTTCCAAAGAGGAGGTAACTCGCCTTGAGCCAGAGAACTATTAAACAGGTGGGTGATCTGGGCTGTCAGGTGATAGAAGCCTATTTTCAAGAAAAACGGTTCTAGAAGATCAGCGCCCCCACACTTTTTTGTGTCCAGGGTCATTAGGAGGTCCTCCACCTGTTTGAAAGTTACTGGTTGAAAGCAGAAGGAGGAATGTCTCGGGTTATGCTAGTTTTGTTTCCCTGGTTGTTTTCCACAGTATATCCCTGTCCCTGAGAGCTTTCTTCAAGTTTTGAGTGAACTAGTCGGAGGACCTTTTCCTTGTTTTGATTTTCCCAAGTGGAGCATGTTTATCTATCAGACCCACTAGTAGGTTTTGGAAGATATTATAAGCCTCTGTGACAGAGGGTGCCAAATAGAAATCTGCCAGTTGATATTTCCAAGATCTGTCAGAAAGGCAGTCTGGCAGAAGTTTTTTAGGCTTCTTTTTACCTTGAAGGTAGAAATAGACAACCGGTTGGAGGAGCGCTGAATACAGGGGGTGGCACGGTGATCACTTATGTTACTATGTAAAATCCCTGTATGTGAGATGTTATGTGACTTACTGACAAGCATAAGATGCAGTAGTGTACTGTGGCTGGGATTTTTCTTATTAGGACGGGTGTTCTCAGGAGCAATCTGGGTTAGCCTGTGTATATCGCAGAACTCCTTAGGCTTGTTAGAACAGCCATCGTTCCAGCTGAGATTAAAGTCTCCCATTATTATGCATTCTAGGCTCTCCTTATCCAGCAAGCAGTAGAGGTGTGCTACTAAGCCAAGCCCAGCAGAGGGTGGCCTATAACAGGCGGATATTAAGAGGGATACCTCTGGTGATAAGGTTAACTTTAGGGCAAGGCAATTGAATTCCTTAGGCAAAGAGGTCTGAACAATGCCTGAGACAAGGTATTTGATCTTGGTGTAGGTGGCGACTCCACCTCCCCTTGTTGGCCTGTCACATCTAAACAGATTTTAACCATATATATTAACAGTTTTATAATGTATGGTAAGTGCCTATTAACCACCATAATCAGCAGTCACACAGCTTTGTTATGCACTGTTTAGAATTTTAAAAGTTGTTAACCACACTTCAGAACTTCCAAATAGTGGCATAACAAAAAAGAATACACCAGAGTTCCATAATTCTCACATATAGAATGCAAACAGTGTTTTTTTGACCATACACTATAAAAGATTATGGCTGGGGATCGGGTGACAACCATGCTGAAATCACCTCTCGTGGTTGCTAGGGCTACAGTAAACCTCTCGAGCTGCGCTCTCGAGGTTTACCATGTTGCCCTAGCAACCACTCGAGGTGATTATAGTGTGGTTATCACCTGATCCCCAGCCATTATCCTCTATGTCAGGGATGAGGCTCGAAAGCCATATCTCTGATATCATAACTATGTTAGGTGATGTGTGTAGTACCCAGTGCTTGAATCAAGTCACATTTTTTTTGGTAAGCTGCAAACATTCATGTGCAGGAAACTAAGGCCCTTTAATTGTGAGAGGTTTGATGGAGCATCTAGCATGATGGGTATGCCAGGGTTAAGTTCAACACTCCCTGAACAGAGTAGAAGAAGTGCTAATAATTTCCTGAGACAAATTATAATCGTTTTCAAAATGACTGTATTTTGACGTTTGGTAAGTGAGGATTTATGGGGAGCATTACTAGGGGTTGCGAAGTAACAGAAGAGAGACAGGGTATATAGTGCCACTCTAACTGGAAGGAGGAGAGGTATTCAGTTGTAGATAGAAGGTCTGAGCCAGAGATGAGGAGCAATGAGCATAAAGGACTTAGTACCCCTTGTGTGGGTCGAAAATTGTGAGACCACAGTCTTCGGCAGATCTTGTTGCCTGGGTAGGTCCTGTTGTATTGGATCATCCATTTGTTCAGTTATACGATTGGTTAAAAGAAGGATCCATTCATAGATGAGGATGGTTATCGGAGCAGCCATTAGACTGGGAGGCCTGCACAGTGCAAGGGGGGCTGGCTTTAAGTGAGCTGCCAAGGCTGGGGAGCAGTATCCTTTTAAGGAGTAGGCTGCCAAGGCAGGGGAGCAGTATCCCTTTAAGGAAGGAGGTTGCCAAAGATATAGCCCAATAGGCAGGGGAGGAGGAGTGGCTGGCTCTCCGTGAAAAGTATTTAATTAAGGTTGGAGGTGGAGGAGGGTGGAGGTGGAGGAGGGTGGGGGTGGGGTGAAAAATCAGGTAGCAGCTAGGAAAAGCTTAGCCATCAAGTGGCAGGTTTTAAAAGCATAAATTCAGCCAAATAGTGTAGCCACCAAGCAGCAGGTTTAAAAGTCTTAACTCAGTTCCGAGCACCCAGCAAGACCCAATAAGGCAGAGGGAATTAGCTGGGGCAACCAATAGGGTCCGGAATGCAGCCAGGAAGTGCCCAATTGAAATTGCAGCTTTCAAGCCGTGGAAGGTCCAGGGCTCAGATGGAATTTTCTCGTACCTGTTGTGCAGAGCGGGTCGAACGTGCATGGAGCCGCGTCCGGCAAGGAAACTCCGAGGCCGCAGTGCTGGGGAACCCGCTGAGGGCTGGTTCTGCAGGGAATAGAGAATGGGAGTCAAGTTAATATAATAAAGGCAGGCCACACCAGAATATCAGCATGGGCGGGTGCAGAAATAAAGACAAAAGAAACAGGGCGGGGTAAGATAAGGAGGTAGTTATAGGTGTAACCTAGGTGTGGGTTTAGGGTTTGTTGTTATTTAGTGCCTGGTGCCACCATTTTTGTAACCCATTACCTGGTTAGCCTGGGTTCGGGGAGAAAACATTCGCTAGGCATCAGGGCTAGGTTTGTACTTCTGGATGGGGGCACCCAAGTAATTCCAGACACAGGAAGCAAGAACTATGAATGTCCAAATCAGGAGTGGGATTCTAAAGTGGGGCTTTTATCCACTTACACATAGGAATACAAAGCAAGATGGACCCCATGGGGCTACACTCACTGGTTATGCAGTTCTATAAAGGTCAGAACACATCTTCTTCATCATCACAACAACCCTCAGGTTCAGAACACACTGGGCTCTCAGCCCGAACTGGTACTCTCTCTGTCTTGGATTCCCTGGCATGGCCCTCGGCTAGCTCTGGTACACACTTTACATATGGCATGGACATTTCTGTTGGTAGGTCCCTCAACCACCCATGAGCACTTCCTAGCTCTAAGGGCAAAAACACACTTCCTTAATCCCACATCTGGGTACTTTCTGCAGACACTGGCCAAGTGCCTGGGAGAAAGCTATAGGTGCCCAAAGTGAATCCGTAGAGATAAATCTGATTACTCCAGATGGGGTGTCTCCCACCTCTTGTCCCCAAATCCATACCAGGCAATTCATTTGGAGTCAACACCTTTCCTTTGAACTCTCTGTTTGTAGAATGCTATCTCGAGATGTATATCACATTTAACATTCTGCTTTCTAGGTAACTGGTGTCCTGACTTGCAGCGTTCTCTAAGTGGCTATGTCCATCCCTGTAGACCCCCACTAATTAGATGCATTTCAAGCCATACACATAAATTCAAAGTACTGTGCTTGGCTGTCCTTTCATGACCCACAGTAGCAGATACTTTACTCAACAGTCTCGGTGAAAACATACGCTCTCTGGCAGAGCAGACTCAACATGGTTCGTAGGTGACCCAGGGCTTCTCTCACAGGATAAACATACGTCTGGTGCCTCAGCACAAATCTTCTCTTCAAGCAGCTTTTCTTCTTCCAGCAGGGCCAGGGAATTGCCCTGAAAAGCTGGTCTTGTTCCCCCCCATCCCTTTCAGGGAACAAATGGAGGAATGGTCTCAACCACTTCAGCAGGCTTTCTCTTCTGTGTCCTTCTCTAGGGTGAGAACACACACCCTCTTACTGGGGTAGCTCTATTACAGAGCTGGGGCTATGAGGGGATGCCACCTTCAGCACACCTCCTCCCTCCACTGAATCTCTCACTAGACTACTACTCACTCACTTTGAAAACCCCAACGTTCTAACTTAACTCCCAGCTGCAACAGTCCACTGTGGCTTATGCTGCTGCGAGAATTCTATATGATGTCATCCCTCCAGCTCAGCTGAGACCGAGGACAGAGTGAGACAGTGTGAAACCATTTAACTGGTGTCTCACAAGCTGCCTTCCCTGCCTGCCACTAGATCTAAGTGGGATTCTAGTAACCCTGGGTGACAGGGGGGTTATACAGGCTACAGCAAGAGGTTAGGAAGGGCTGGCGGAAACTACGCCAACTGAATCCACAAAAGAAGGGGTGGAGGAAGAAATGAGAGAGTTGGTAAGAGGTCTGAGGGCCAAAAATGGTAGGGAGGGGTGCTGAAGGCGTTTTAGTGAGGGAAAAGCTCAAGCAGACTAAGGAAATAAATGGAGTAAGTACAACCTGTAGGGTGTGAATCGGGCAGAAGTGAGGGAATAGGCAGAGAAGACAGTCGGGTAGAAGGGAAGGAATAAAGTAGAAAAGCCAAGGGTTGCAATCAAATTACAGGCTCACAGCTAAAAATATTAACAGTTTAAATTCCTAGCACTTCACTATCATCTTTTAACGTCATGCAGTAACAGTTTAAATTCCTAGCACTTCACTAACATCTTTTACCATCAGGCAGTAATAGGTAGTTTAAACAACTTAAAAAAAAAAAGTCAGGTAGCAGCTAGGAAAAGCGTAGCCATCAAGTGGCAGGTTTTAAAAGTATAAATTCAGCCAAATAGCATAGCCACCAAGCGGCAGGTTTAAAAATCTTAAATCAGTCCCGAGCACCCAGCAAGACCCAATAAGGCAGAGGGAATTAGCTGGGGCAACCAATAGGGTCTGGAATGCAGCCAGGAAGTGCCCAGTTGCAATTGCGGCTTTCAAGCCATGGAAGATCCAGGGCTCAGATGGAATTTACTCGTACCTGTTGTGCAGAGCGGGTCGGCCATACATGGAGCCGCGGCCGGCAAGGAGACTCCAGGGCCACGGTGTTGGGAGCCCTCTGAGGGCTGGTTCTGTTGTGCAGAGCGGGTCGGCCGTGCATGGAGCAAGAAGGTGATGGTGGGGGTCAGTTCTCCCTTCATCTAGAACAGTGGAGAACCATCACTTCAGATGTTTGGATTCTTCAGCTGATCCAGCACAGGCACTCTCTGGAACTTTTGGGACATCCCCAGAGACTCCCCATGCCCCTTCCCAATACCTTCCAGATCACATTCCATTATTGTGGGAAGAGGTGCTTACTTTTTTGTGCAAACAGGACATAGAACTTGTTCTCAGGAGACAAAGGCACACAAGGTTCAACTCCTCTGGCCCATTCTAGGCCTCAAACAGTTCAATCTTTACATCCAGTACAAAAGATTTGGGATGGTTACTCTGCCAGGCCTTCTGCCCCTTCTCCAGCAGGGTGATTGGCTGTGTTCCCTTAACACGCACGGTGCCTATCTGCATATCCTGGTCTGTCCTCCCCACAGGAGGTTCCTCAGGTTTCAGTTCCAGGGAGAGCATTACCAGTTCAGAGCCTTGTCCTTTGACTTGTCCTCAGCACCACAGGTGTTTACCAAATGCTTAGCAGTGTTTGTAGCTGCCCTCAGGCGGGAGGGCCTGTATGTCTTCCCGTACCGGGACAATTGGCTTCTGAAGACCCAGTCCAGGGAGCTCCTGCTGCAGACTCTGCATTGTACTCTGTAGCTCTTTCATTGGAGGTGATGGTCAACCTTTCCAAGCCAGTCTTGACTCCCCTCGCAGAGGCTTCAGTACATAGGGGCAGTTCTAGACTTTGCCCAGGGCAAAGCCTTCCTTCCCCAGGACAGAGCAGAATGTTTGATGGCTCAGGCATGCTTTGTGGCTCAGATTCAATATGTTACTGCCTGAGCTTTTCTCAGATTGCTGGGTCTCATTGCCACAGCCATTGTTGCAGTTCCCCTGGCTCAACTCCATATGAGGATTCCCCAATGGACACTGAGGATCCAATGGAATCAGAGCTTGGATGACATAGGCCAGAGGGTCCTCATCTCTGCTCTTTTTCTTCAAATGCTCCAGTGGTGGCAGGAACCCCAAAAACTGCTAAAAAGGATACCCTTCCTTATTCCTCTTCCCCACCAAGTCCTCATAACGAACACTTTGCAACTCTGTTGGGGGGGCGCACCTGGGCCCCTTTCAGACAAAAGAAATGTGGTCCTTGCTGGAGACCCACCTCCACATAAACATTGTAGAGATGAGGGCAGTCCTTTATGCCTTTCAGGCCTTCCTCTGCCTGGGTCCTATACTGGTGCAGTCGGACAGCCTCAGTGTGGTTTACTACATAAACAAACAAGGGGAGCTCACTCCTACCCTCTCTTCAGGGAGGTGATGAGAGTGTGGTACTGGGCTCTAGAACACAGTCTAGAACTGTCAGCAGTTCATGTGCCAGTTGACCATAACGTGCTGGCAGTCACAGTCCAACAAACTTGAGTGGGAGCTGCTGACCTCAGTTATAGAAGACCTGTTCGACAGGTGGGGTTGTCCAGAGTTGGACCTTTTTGCGTCCCCACTCAACACAAAACTGACACTTTTCTACTCACTAGATCCAAGCCTGGTGTTTTCTGGCAAGACGCATTGTCCCTCTCCTTGAAAGGGAGGTGTCTTTATGCCTTTCCTCCCTCCCTTCCCTTAAATTCAGAGAGTGCTTATCACGCTCCAGATGGAGGGTGCCGCCATGATCCTGGTGGTTTACTTTTGGCCATGCCAAATATGGTTCCTGTTGCTGTATCAATTAGCTGTGGAACCTCCAGTTCCCTTGCCGCTTTGCCAGGACCTGCTAACCCAGGCACAGGGGATCCTGGTCCATTCAGACCTCAAGTCCCTCCTTCTGCATGCTTGGCTCCTGAGGACGTAGCCATTATCCACTTTGGGGTGTCCCAGAAAGTGGCAGATGTACTGGTGGCTCCCCAGAAACCCTCCACTGGAGCCACTTATTCTGTGAAGTGGAAATCCTTCACTATTTGTCCGACTTCCCATCAGCTGGACCCATTCACTTGCCCAGTGAACCAGGTGCTGGAGTACCTCTTATCATTGTCTGAGGCAGGGCTCCAGTATTCTTCTACTAAGGTACAGCTCTCCACTATATCAGCTTCTCGTGTACCTGTTGATGGCCATACAGTTGCCCAGATGGATATGGCCCATACATTTACGAGAGGCATTCTGCGATTTGGCCCCTCCCTGGGACCTGAATTTTGTTTTAGAGAAATTGACACTGCTACCTTTTGAGCCAGCTGCATCTTGCGAGCTATGCTTTCTGTCATGGAAAGCGTTGCTTTTAGTTGCTATTACTTCTGCTTGAAGGATTTCAGAGCTCCAGGCACTCATGCGTGAGCAGCCTTATTTAGTTTTCCACAAAGATAGAGTGTCTTTGCGAACCATTCAAACGTTTCTTCCTAAGGTGGTGTTTGAGTTTACTTTAAATCAATCTATACACCTGCATGTGTATTACCTGGAGCATGCCAATCCAGGGGAAGCATTGCTCCATACTTTAGATGTGCATAGAATCTTGTGTTACTATATCCTCTGTACTAAGGACTGCAGGAAGTCCTTGTAGTTATTTGTTTCTTTCACCTCAGGCAGAGAGGGCTTTCTTGTTTCTAAACAGTGCTTGTCCAAATGGTTGGCCAACTGTATCATATTTTTGTTATAGGAAGCATGGTAAACCACTTCCTGGTGTGGTTCATGGCCACTCCACCAGGGGAATAGCCACCTGTACTGCCTGTTTCAGGAATGTATCTGTGGCTTACATCTGTGCTGCCGCCACTTGGAGTACAGTCCACACTTTCACCAAATACTACAGTCTGGACATTGCCTGTCGAAGGTGAGCAGGTTTTGGCCTTGCTGTTCTCCAGGGCCTTCTGTCGTAGGCCTTTCCTTTCCTGCCACCCAGATTGTATTTCTGTTTGTAACTGCTTGGGACTTGTTCAATAGGTGTGACCTGATGACAGATATATCCCCAAAGAAGATAAAACAGTTATGGAAGAACTTACCATAACAGTAGATCTTCAAGGGAATCTCTGTCATCAGGTCATGCTGTCCCTCCTACAATCCCCCTTTGGGGGGATCTCTGTTGCCTTGCTGTCTGCTTGGCTGCTCCAGCCCTTTATATATTCCTGGGCAACTCTTCTCTCTCTCTCCCAACGGTCCCTAGCCATGGCTCATTTAGTCTCTGGCAGGGAAAAAGAACTGAGTAGGAAGTGGGGAAAACCCATGCATATGTAAGGAAGGTGACGTCGGCATAGGAGGCCCCAGTTGGACTGCTACACAAAAAGCTTCTATGGGATACTAGTGCCTGATGACTTTGTTCCAAAGGTGTAACCTGATGACACAGATTCCCTTGAAGATCTACCGTTACAGTAAGTTCTTGCGTAACTGTTCTTTGCTAGGACACATGACTTTAACCACAGCAGCGGTTCCTTGGGTAAGATCAAAAATGAGAGATGAACAGAACTTTCTTTTTTTTTACATTTAAGTTTTATTGACCAAAATATATATTGTACATAAGGCAAGAACAATTATAAGCAAGAAAAATAAATATAAAAATATCCCATCCCCTTAAAATAAAATCTGGTAGACAATTTAGATACACAAATATGTAGACTATAAACCAGATCCAGGGAGTGGGACAAGTACTATACATGCTCACAAGATATAATATACATAATCATACAAGATTAGATGTACTAGGCTTGAACAAATTCATTATAAGGTTGTAGAACAACGTATAAGAAGAAGGCACTGGCACCAAAGAATTACACCTCTAAAGCAACCAGTACCAGTCACTCAGACGTTGGTACAGGCATTAAATTGGTAGAAAGAGGTAAGCAACTTCAGAAAGGGTATTTCCTTCCTTCAACCCTCTCCACCAAAGGTCCTAACAACACATGCCTGCCTTCAGTGATGGGTAGATCATTTGGTGGATCAAACAGTAAATGGAGTCTGGGACTCACACGAATGCCAGGATCATATAAACCTATTGGAACTCAAGGCAGTGCTCCTGTTCATGTACTCTTTCTCCTACCTGTTGCAAAACTAAACAGTTAAACAGGGTACCAGAACCTCCAAACTCTGTACAGAGGATATGAGAAACCTAGCATATTCTCTGAATGCAAGTATTTCTCAAGTACATTTAGCAGGATTGACAATGTACTATCAGATTCACTGAGCAGGATGGGCCAGGTGACCCATGACTGGTCTCTGAACCAGCAAGTGCTTGACTCAGTGTTTCAGAGATGGGGAGTTCCAGTGGTGGACCTGTTTGTTTCTTGGGAGAAAAGAAAGCTTCCCCACTTTTGTTGTTGAACCCCCTAATTGAGGACAATTCTATGGGATGCTTTGTCTCTCCCCTTCAGGGGAAAATCTCTCTGTGCATTCCTTCCGTTCCCACTGATCCCGAGAGGTCCTGCTGAAATTGAGAAGAGAGTCATCAATAATGACCCTGACAGGGCCAGACTGGCCTGGTATGCAGCTGTTGACAATGTCATGGAGAACTCCTTTATCTCTGCCTCTGAGGCAGAATGTCTATAGTATATCCCAGGTCTGAGTGACTCACCCAGATCTCAAACTCTTTTATTTGAAATCAACGTTCTTGAAAAGTTAGAGCACCATAACCTAAGTCTGTCTAACCATGTGCTGGACATTTTAAAGGATGCCAGGAAGCCAATAACCAGGAAAGCATACATGGCAAAGTGAAAAAGATTCAGTATTTGGTCTACTTCCCAGCAAATAAGACAGCTATGGCTGTGGACATGTCAGTGGTTTGGGATTACATGGCCCATTTCCAGTCCTGGGTGTGCTTTCCACTATAAAAGTGCACTTAGCAGTAGTTGCAGCTTTGAAGTCAGCAGGCAAAGGAAAATATTGTGCTTCACAGCCAGTGTTCAAAAATGTTTTCTAAGGGTTACATCGCTAGTATCCTCCTGAGGGAACCAGTTCCCCCATGAAATGTGAACCTGGTCCTGGCACAATTAATGGAACCACCATCTGAGCCCATGTTTTCAGCAGAGCTCAATTACCTGACATGGAGGACCTTATTTCTGTCATTGAAGCGATTACTTCTGCTGTAAGGGCCACTGAATTATTGGGCCTCTGTACAGATTCTAATTTTGTGGTCTTACACGAGGATAAAGTAATACTATGGTCATGTGTAAAAACGTTTACCAAATGTGCTTTCTGAACATACCTCTCAACCTCCCTCATCACAAATCAGGGACAAGGCTTTAAATGATCAGGGACAAATGACCAAAATCAGGGACACATCTGAAAAAATAGTAATATTAGTTCCAGAAGCTGTGTACAACGTGCTGCTTAGTATGAATAGCATTTTCTTAATGAGAACTAGACTGTAACACCAATGGCTTGAATTATTTTGTGATTCAAATCCCTACTCTTCAGTGACAGAAATGCCAAATTTTGGAGGGACAGAATACACTTCTGAGGCAAAATCAGGGACATCCCTAAAATCAGGGACAGTTGAGAGGTATGTTTCTGAATTTCACGTGAACCGCTATGTGACTGGCTGTTTATTTCACAAAATCTAACTCAGATACAGGTGAGGAGAAACTGCACAGCCTAGATATAAAGAGGACTTTTAGTTTCTACTTGAATAGGGCCAAGGAGTCCAGAACTGACAAAACTCAACTGTTTGTCTTTTATGCTGAGGTTGATCAAGGCAAGCCTGTGGTAAAACTGACAGTTTCTCATTGGATAGTCTCTTGTATGTAGTTCTGCTCTAGAAGAGTTGCAAGCAGTCACCTAAAGGCCTGTGGGCACATTCAAGAGAGCAATATCTGCCTCTGTGGCAGCTCTAAGGAGTATACCCCTCAGGAGGTTTGTAAAGCAGCTACCTGATCCACAGTACACACCATTACTTCACATTATTGCAAGAGGCTTAGTGCCTTCTAACAAGAGACAGCAGATTTAAGGACAGGTAGTTGGGGTCATGTGCTAGAATTGCTGACAGAGAGGACAGTAAGCACCCAGCTCAAACCATATCTCTTCGTTCTTTCTTTCTTTCTTTCTTTCTTTCTTTCTTTCTTTCTTTCTTTCTTTCTTTCTACAACATATGTTTTGGAACATTGACAGAGATAAAAAAGTAATATCTGAGGCACAGGAGATACTGTATCAGTGATATCTTCATGTTCCTATACATCATGGTAATATCTCCATGTTCCTATACGTCATGGTGATATCTCTATGTTCTTATACATCATCCAATAAACTTACTTGGTTGATCCTGCCATTTTCACACTGTGTTAGCAAAAAAACACACTTTCACTTTTGCTTGTGTACTGCAGCTTGACCGAGCGCTGTTAATAGCACTGACATGCTGGCAGAGCTTTAAAATAAGTCACTCTGTGTTCAAGCAGTAAGAAAAGTGTCTTTTTATGTTCAGTTTACTTAGTTTTCTATTTAGACTGTCATTTCCTACAAGCACGTTCACTACCGTTGTCTAATAAAGCATGACTGAGCGCTGTTAATAACAGTAACTGTTTTGCTTGCAGAGATTTAATATCATTTTTTTCATTATGTATTTTATGTGTTTTTCTTCCCATTTTCGCCCACCCCCAGTCCCAGATGTACATGCGTGTGCTGCATTCTGAGACGCCCTTCTGACTTGTCACCTCCTCCTGCCTGTGCTGCCACCACACCTCCACCTGGTAGCATTGAAACTATGGGGGGGGCAACAACCCCCCCAGGAGAGGAGAGCTGCCATTAGGTACTCAATCCTGCTCCACCCCTCCCCCCATGCTGGCACCCCAATGACTTGAGGCCGTTCCCAAACCCGGGTCGCTGGCATGGCACAAGGTGTGGTGTCCAGGGCCTCAACCCTCATAACCACTAGACAGGCTAAAATAGTTTTTATTTATTTGAATTTTGGTAACTGGGTAAGCCCACTGAGAAAGAATGTCCCTTTTTCAGGTGCGACCCAGGGGAAGGTACAATGGGAGATATAGTGATACAATGAATAGCAGCAGCAGATAAATGTACGATGATACCTTTACAATAGCACATTCATAACAAAATAGAATAGAGCAAGCAAAATGAAGTTACATATCACTTAACACAAATAGCAAAAGGTAGCAGCAAAGAACAGAATATATACAAGCTGCTATGGGCAGTATTTACAAATAAATACAGTATATGCAGGCACAGTAGTTGTATTTACATTTAACACAAGTAGCAAAAGATAGCAACAATGAACAGGGTATATACAAGGTGCAATGGGCAGTATTTACAAATAATACAGTATATACAGGCACAGCTTGGCTTAGCCACTCATACGATATCATGATATCATTGGCCTCTCATAAAGATAAATTGGATATCTTCAGTCAGGCCATGTCATATCCCCTATAGTCGCAAGTAGTGTGGGGAACCAAGCTCAGGTAATTAATCTTGGGATTGAGTAGATTAAAAAAGTCCTGCAAATCAGGTGTGTGATTGGAAGGAGGAGTTGCAAGAGGCTTAATGAGGACAGGTAATCAGGAGATACCAAGAGGAAGGAAGGGATGATAAAAGGAGTAACACCCAGTGTGTCCCATCATGCTCATCTCCAATCGCGTGAATGGCTCAGAGCAGGAGTGGAGCATCTACCCTAGAGGCATCTGTAGAACATCGACCCTAGGGATGTCTGTAGGATGTCTACCCTAGGGGTGTCAGTAGGACTTCTACCTTAGTAGTGTCTGTAAGGAGACTGCAGTCTGCAGGAGACTCTGCTGGTGCAACACCAGATTAAGATAAGAGGTAACATATAATCTGCTTACTGCATACTTTGATAACCAGCTAGGGAGTAGGTAACTACAGCTTGTAACCATAGTACAACTGTGTAAGGGGCAGTGTTCTTCCAAGAAAAGGTAGGAACAAGTAGGATGGTTACACAAGGGAATGCAGGAGACACCCTATTTAGGGTAGGGTAACAAAACAGTTTTAGGAAGCAAACGATGGAGGCAGGCATACAAGGGAGTAGGAAGGAGGTAGAAGGGTACAGCAGAGCTTTAATAGGCACTAGGCTAAGCAAGGAAGGCTCATGGGAGTGGTGATGCACAATGGTTGTGGGGCTGCAGTCTTTCTGGACATCTTCTGGAGACAGAGGTGATGCCGCATATCTAATTACATCTCTGGGTTTCAGGCAGAGGTTGTTGGACTCTGGCCGAATTGGCAAGGGTACATCAGGCAGAGGTTTCTCGACTCCGACCAAATTGGCAAGGGTACAGAGGACCCGCACAGGGATCACCAAATCTGCTGCCACTCCTCAGAAGATGTCTAGGCAAATGTTGAACAGATGGACCCTGGTGGTCTCCAGAAGGGAGGGTGGCAGGAAGGGTTCGCACAGTCTTCATGGCTGCCCAGGATATGTATAGGGGAACAAGTGGACTATTCTACACAGGGGTTTACTTCTCCATACATTCAAATAATCAAAAAGGAATTATTTCCACTAGGACTTGGTCATCTTTTATATGAGATTTACCTAAGGCCCATGGAAGAAATCATACTACAAATCAAAAAAAGATTAAGGGACACAGCCATAGCTAAGGATTTATTATTTATTTTATTTATTGAAAAGTTTCACCAGAAGAATTACACTGAGCAACAAGTTGCTTGTCTCACGGTACGTCCTGGGGGAAGGGGAGAGGGAGCAATTACATAATACATCAGTATACATCACACAGGAAAATAAAAATAACTTCACTTGTACATAGTCAAATAGCAAGATAACAAGCTGTAGAATATTTACATAACAGCAAAGGGGTGGAGCAGGAGGGGTAAAATGTTAGGATGCAGGAGAGTTTAGGAAAGTGGAGACAGTTAATTGGTCTTACAGGAGGGTGTGGGAGAAATAGACCCTCAGCAGAGACCAGCCCAGAGGGACTAGGTGCAATTGCAGTTTGTCACTAGATAGTTTAAGGATGTGGAGAGAGAATTGACTGAGGAGGAGTGTCGGATTTGGGATGGTAGTTGATTCCAAAGTTTAGGTAGTCGATGGGAGAAAGCCATTTGACCTGACGTAGTGCTTTTGTTAGGTATATTCAGGGAGCGTGAGTCATCAGATCTGAGGGAGTATTTGGAGGGGAGTGGGGCAGCTAAGGAGGTAGAGGTGTAGGCAGGGAGAGTACCCAGCCAGAATTTTGAGGTGAATTTAGCTGCATGCATGGTTCTGTCAGCAAGAGTGGGAAAGTTCAGTGAGCGGTAGAGTGTGCAGTGGTGGGTCAGATCAGGAGCAGCTAAGGCAAACTGACAGAAGGAGTTGAAAAGAGGGTCCAACCTTGATAAGGAGGATTGGGGGGCAGCTCCATATACTAAGTCACAGTAGTCAAAAATTGGCATAATCATTTTATGTACTAATTCATGCCTTGCCAGAAGAGGGGTACATTTACTGTTTCGGTATAGGGTCCCTAGCTTAGGCCGGAGTTTCTTCTGAATGGTGGCATCGATGTGTACTGAGAAATTTAGGTTCCTGTCCAGCCAAACTCTGAGGTATCAGAAGGAGGAGGAGGTGTCTTCTAGTACAGTCCCATCTGAGGTGCGGAAGGTGGGTAAGGAGGAGAGCCTGAATAGCCTCTGTCTAGTTCCGAAAGTCATAGAGACTGTTTTCTTTGAATTTAGGATGAGGTGATGCTTTCTAAACCAGTATTGTACATTGTTGAAATCCATTTGGAGCCTGCAGGTGACATCAGGGACTGATTTGCCTGTTGTATACAGTACCGTGTCATCTGCATACATGTGTATGTTTGTCGATGTGCAAGTCAGAAGGCGATCGTTATGGAAGATTGAAAAAAGGAGGGGCCCGAGTACAGAGTCTTGAGGGACTCCCGTGGTAATGGGGAGTGGTAGGGAGATGGCATCAGCCATACAAAAAGATTGGAATCTGCCTGACAGATAAGATTTAAACCAGCCTGTGGCTTTTGGGGAAAGACCAGCTGATCTGAGATATGACAGGAGTAAAGGGTGTGAGACCGTATCAAAGGCCTTGGCTAGGTCTATAAAAATAGCAGAAGTTATGAACATCTAAAAAAGTTTAAGTATTTTAAATGATACAAACAGATAAAACTAAATATCAGTCAGAACCATATTTAAGAATATTATCTAATCCTTCCCAAAGGTGGCTCTTCACAAGATTCTGGATGGAACTCTGCAATCCAAATTATGTAAATTTTTCTCAGAAAAGACCAGGCTAGCTGGCCCGGTGGCACTGAGAGTTGAAGTGCTGGACACCACACCTTGTGCTAAGCTGGCAACCCAGGTTTGGGAATGACCTCAGGTCATCGGGGTGCCGCGTCGGGGGGTTGGGGGCAAAGCAGGATTGAGCATGCCGATGGGCAGCTCTCCTCTCCCAAGGGTAGTGAGGGTGGTTGGCGCCCCCCCATGGTTTCGCTTCCACCAGGTGGAGGTCTGGTGAGTAGTGTAGGTGGAGAGGGGGTGGTAAAAACAGTTATGGGAGGTGGAAGGGGCTGAGCTGGCACCACGGGGTGCGTAGTATGCCTCTATATGCTCGTATGGCTGTGTGCCGGGGCCTCGGGGTTGGGGTTCAGAGGAGAAAATTAGTAAAATACCGATGTGTCCCCATTGCCAGTGGGCAGGAGGAGGTGATGGGGACCAAAGAGCTATATAAAAAAAAAAGAAAAGACCAGGCTATAATAGCCTGTATTGTAAATACAATACAAGTAATGAGGATGATCGGAAACATGTCCTATTATTATGCCATCTTTATTCAGCAATAAGACAGGAGTGGCTTGGTGATGTTTTTGGGGTCTTGGCTTCCCTCCTGATGAAATGATATTGTATCAACTCAACATAGAGAATTTAGATGTTTTACGGAAAATTTGTGGGTTTCTGGCAACATTACTTTTATAAAGGAGGAAGGAGTAGTAATTGTTGTAAGGATTTATAAGTAAATTTATTGTAAGGTTTACAGGTCTACTATTGTAATCTTCTTTGTTAAAATGGAGTTGAAAACAAATGTAAAATAGAGTATATGATGAATTTATCTAGGAATCTGAAACTTAAGTAAGTGAAAGGAATATTAATTAAGGGTTTTCAGTATCATAAAAACATTGACATATTGGATATATTATATAGCTAAACAGCGCCATCTTGAAAATCCTTGGCAAATCAAATAGTATGTCAAATTTTAAAATGTATGGCTTTTATACTCTTTATGTATTTATGTATTTGTAAAAACTTGTAGTCAATCAATAAAAACTTTTGTACTGAGGGTGCACACACCTCAGCCTGTACCACTACAGAACTCCTTCACTATACTGTCGGGATGGGACAGCTGAGAGGAGGTTCCTCAGAAGGGGAGGCCTCAAGGAGACAGGAAGAGGCCCCCAGTCGAGGGGAAGCAGCTGCTGGTGGGGGACTCTAATGTTAGAATAGACTTGGGAGTGGGGGAGGATGTTATAGTAAGGTGGTGCCCCTGAGTGGTGCTTCGGTTTGGAGGGATGGAGAGTATATTCAGAGGATCACTTGGAAAGCAAGAAATGGGAAGAAGCTAAATGTCATCCATCTGGGGACAAATGACTTGGTAAGGGACAAGGTAGGAATAGTGCAGGGTAATTTCAGAAAGCTGGGGAGGGGCCTCAAGCAGGTGGCACGTACGGTGACCTTTGACGAGGCGTTACCTATGTATGGCTGAGGCGCGGTAAGGATGCGCTGCACCAGGGCATTTATAGTAACAACTTGTTGAAAGTATGGTGAATGGAGGAGGACTTTAGCCACATTGGGGGCTGGGGGCCAGCCTGAAAGAATATGGGCCTCTACAAGAAAAATGGACTGCATACTTCCAGGAAGGAGACCGCAGTCCTTGTTGGGAGATTTAAATGCTACTTGGATGAGGATTTAAAATAGCCAGAGGGGAGGCAGTAAAGCCAAGAAAGGCAAAAAATGCTCCCCCCCACAGATGATGGAGAATCAGGGAGAGAGGGCCTGAAGGGAATAAACTTCCTAAGGCAGGGATGCAAGAAGGCAGGTGTGAAGACAAGACAGCAGAAAAAGAGGGTATAAAGTAGGTAGCGAGGGTAAAGGATTGAAGGAGACAGAATGGTAAAGGTAAACTGAGAAGAGGAGGACCGGGGGACATTAAGGAATAACACAGGCAGGAAGGGGTGAATTATGCTGGGGGAGAAGTAAGGAGTGGAGGGTCATGTGCACCCATGCACAGTCTTGGAAACAAAGATCTGGACTTGGAAGTCATTATGGTGGAGAGTGATCTGGATTTAGTGGCCATAAACAGAGTAGTGATGACTGATGTGGCCGTGCTGGGCTACTCTCTGTTCAGGACAGACAGGGCACAGATGAGGGTTGTAGTATATGTGAGAGAAGAAATCAAGGTCACAGAGGTACAGGGCACCCAGAGGAACAGGAAGGGCTGGAGGTGCTGTGAGTCATCCCGGAGACATGGTCTGGGGCCACCATCTGTACCGGGGTAGTGTACAGACCTCCAGCACTGGAAGAGGAGTTGGATAAGGCACTTGGCAATTGGGAATGCCATCATCAGTAATGGCAAGAAAGGGGGAGATGCTGCTAGTTTGTGACTTCAGTCTGCTAGATGTAGATTGAAACCTTGCAACGGCAGTTTTGGCAAGGAGTAAGACCATTCTTGACACCCTACAAAGGTTTTTTTTTCAGGCAGCTAGTCAAAGAACCCTCTAGAGATGGGCCTGTGCTGGACCTGGTGCTTACTAACAGAGGCAGCACTGCAGACATCATGTGGGCAGTCCCCTGGGTACCAGTGATCACTGTACAGTTTGGGTTAACATAAAGGCAGGTGCAGAGACAAACTTCATGAGGATGAGGGTCCTGGACTTCAGGAGGGTGGATTTTAAAGGAGTGGTGGACTGCCTCAGAAACTGCCTTGGGGGGGTTACCAGGGAGGGATAGAGGCATGGTGGGGAAAAATAAGGGAGGGCATAATTAATAGAATCAACTTCTGTGTGACGGAAGTGAGTAAAAGAAGAAGGAAAGAGACCTTTATGGTTCTCTAAGGAAGTGGCAAAAGTAGTGAAGGAAAAAGGGAGTCATTCAGGAGGTATAAGGAAACACAGATGGAGGAGGACACAGACATATACTGTACCAAGTAAAACAGAGGAGAGCAAAGGTTCAAAGGAAGGGACAGCCAAAGGGGTTGCTAAAGGGGATAAGGTTTTCTTCAGATACATAAGTGAGAAGAGGAAAGTGGGTCTAGTACAAGATCCCGACAATCAAAATCCCAATGGTCACAATCCCAATGGTAAGAAAATGCTGACAGCACAATTCCTGATATTGTTCTGTGGGGGGCTCTGCCCACTCCATAAAATATACATAAACACCTCAGTGTCACCATACCATGGGGAACGTGGTCATTGGGAGGGCCGCCATACCATCGGGATTGTGCCTGTCGGGATTTTGGTGTTGGAATTTTGATTGTCGGGATTTTGGGTGTAGGGATCTTATATGGATACCAGGAAAGCAGGGAGAGGGAGAGGGAGGATGAGAATGGCAGAAAGGGGATACTGCACAGAAGAAGACCAAGAAAAAAATAACATCCTGAATGGTAGCTCACCAATCCAAATAAAAGAGCAGCACTCATCTCCCTTGAATGGAGTTTTTCATGACCTCATGGCTGCATGTGCTGGAAGAAAAAATTACTCACCTTAGTAATGTTGTTTCTTCTAATGGAGTCTTGCTATATTATAGACATTAGCAGTTTGATCCAGCTCTAGAACTGCCCCGGAGTGAAATGGTTAAAACCATTCCAAAATAGAATTTTGGCACGAGAGCAGCTCTATCTGTGTCATTTCAAACTTGAACTGTCAGATCTTTACGAGCCAAACTCACTAAGGTCTGTGTGGAAGCTGTAACCTACACTAGCCAAATGGCTACCTAAATAATAACAACCATTGATGGTCCCAACACCCAAGACTCAAGTCAGGGGACCAGAAATACTAACACCATTCTAATAATATGAAAATGGAACATAAGTATAATAAAACACACACACGCTGCACATACACACTCCCCAAAGTCCCAAAGGGACAAAATGCTAACAGGACATAAGTAGTGCCCACACCTGTTGCCCGCACCCCACCAAGTAGAGGTTCTGAGAGGGGCAGGTTGGGAGGTCTCATAATATAGCAAGACTCCATTAGAAGAAACAACATTACTAAGGTGAGTAATTTCTTCTTCAAACAACCTGAAGTCTTGCTATATTATAGACATTAGCAGAATACACAGCAGTACCTCCATGGAGGAGGGCAGAACCACTTAGGGAATAGGCTCTGAAGAACAGCTGTGCCAAACCGAGCATCTCCTGGCCTGACATCCAGGAGTAATGCTTGGCAAAAGTGTGTACCGCTTTCCAAGTAGCAGCCTGGCAAATCTCTAATAAAGGGATATCTCTGGCAGCAGCTAGAGACACAGCTGTACCCCTGGTAGAATGAGCCCTCAAACTGGGGGCTCTGCCCACTTTCTGATAACAAAATTGGCTACAAGAGACAATCCACCTGGCTATTGATCTCTTAGTGGCAGGTTTGCCTTTCCCAACTTCACCATAAGTAAGGAAAAGTTGAGGGATTCGAACCTGTGACCTTTGGTACGTCTCTATAATAACATCAAGAGCTCTCTTAACATCCAGGCTGTGCAACCTCCTCTCACCCAAGAGGAGTGATCAGTGAAAATACTGGAAGGAGTTAGATTGATTAAGATGGAAATCTGAAACCACCTTAGGCAAAAACTTCCTATTAGTCCTAAGGACTACCTTATCCCTGTGGAAAGAAATAAAGTCAGTCTCCACTGACAAGGCTTGCAATTCACTTATGTCTGGCAGAAGTGATAGCCACTAGAAAAACAGTTTTCCAAGTTAGGTACTTAAGCTCTGCAGAAGACAGAGGTTCAAAAGGGGTTGCATTAACTGGGCAATGCAAACATTAAGGTCCCAAGCAGGGGCCGGTTCCCGAAAGGGAGGATTAGTATGGAGTAATCCCTTAAAAAACTTGGAAAACACAGGATGAGAGGAAAGAGGGGATGACTTTCCTGCTGACACAAAAGCAGACACAGCTGCCAAATGAACTCTCAGGGTAGCAGGTCTGAGACCCAAGGAATTCGTGATGGCCCTGGGAAATCCTGCTGAGGGCATAAGCTAGGACATTGTCCTTCCCTGGAAGATGAACTGCTATGAGGGAAGTGTTCAGAGAATAGGCCAGAGACCACAACTTCATTGCCTCGGTGCACAAGGCCGAAGACCGAGTGCCCCCCCGTTTGTTGATGTACCACATTGTTGTGGTGTTGTCTGTTCTGACTTGTATCACCTTGTCGTGAACAGATGCAGAAAAAGCTTGAAGAGCTAAAAAGACAGCTCTGAGTTCCAGCAAACTGATGTGGAGCAGAGATTCCTGGGGACCAAACTCCCTGAGTGGAAAGGTCGCCCATGTGGGCTCCCCAACCCAGAAGGGAAGCATCTGTAGTGAGACAAGTCATGAGAAGGGGAATGAAGGGGACCCCGCTCTAAATTGCTCTGATCCTGCCACCACTGGAGAGCTAGGATCAAGGTCTGAGTCACTGGGACCAACTTGAAAGGGGGTCTCTTCTGAGACCAGAAGGTTCTCAAGTGAAACTGAATGTCTCTCATCTGAAATCTGGCTCCCTGCACAATAGCTGTGGATGCAGCCATGTGCCCCAGGAGCTGCAGAAATGTCTTGCTGGTCGAGACCCTGCAGAGTGAAGGAAGAGGCCAGAGCCACTAAATTCCTTACCCTTTCTGGGGAAGAAAGGCTCTGGCTAGCTTTGTGTCCAATTCTGCCCCTATAAAGGTGAGTACCTGGACTGGTTCCAGAACCAACTTTGTAGGTTTAGCAGAAAACCCAGGGAGGTGAGAAGCTGCTGGGTGACCTGCAGGTGAGATTTTACCTGTTCTGGGGACTGGCCTACAATGAGCCAGTTGTCTAGATAGGGAAAACAGCAATCCTCTGCCTCCTTAAGTGGGCCACTGCCACTGCTAGACACTTTGTGAATACCCTTGAGCAGAGGTAAGGTCAAGGGCATTGCTCTGAACTGGTAATGACCTGAGGGCAGTTCGAATCTGAGGTACTTTCGATGGGATCTTCTGATTAGGACATGGAAATAGGCATCCTTGAAGTCCAGGGAGGCTAGCCAGTCCCCTGGCCTTAGGGAAGGTAAAATCATTGCCAGAGTTACCATTTTGAACTTTGGTTTCAAAAGATGTTTGTTCAGATATCTGAGATCTAAAATGGCCGCCATTCTCCTGTCTTTTGGGGTAAGGAAGTATCTGGAATACAGACCCCTGCCCTGATGCAGGGAGGAACCCTTCTACTGCTCTGAGAGCTAACAGGGATGAGACCTCTGTTTCCAGAGCGAGGGTCTCTGAAGCACTTGCAGGTAGAAAAGTCTGCTTCTCAACTTGGGAAACTTTTTGAAGCTGAGAACCAGACCCTGGCTACTACTTCCAGAACCCACTTGTCTGAGGTTAAAGAGTCCATTCTGACTGAAGTAAGCCAGCCTGCCCCCACTGGTACAGGAGAATCGGCCCTGGGCACCCCATCAGGGTGCCTGTTTCACAGGAGCTTAGGCTGGGGGTGGGAGCAGGTCTGCCCACCCCTCGCCTGCTGCCCCTGCCTCTGAAGAAGCCCTCTGAGCATAGGCAGAGGAGGCCTGAGTCTGGTAGAAAGGCCTGTGAAAAGGCCTCACCCCACCCCTGGGGCATGCCTTGAGGAGTGGCTTGTGCCGCCTCTAGCCTGGGCACTCTTGTAAGTAGTCCTATATTCATCCATCTTCTTCATGTAATTCTCTGTCTGCTCTCCAAACAGAGAATTTCCCACCACAGGAAAATCCATAGCCTTAGTCTGGGTATCCAGACAAACTAGTACACCTGAGCCAGGCCAACCTACTTAAAAGCTACAGATGTGCCATGACCCTAGAGGAAACATCATTAACATCCACAGCAGCATGAAACTGAACCTTAGAGGCTTCAATGCCATCAGCAGCCACCTGTTCTAGTTCACTAGCCAGCTGGCCATGGGCCTGCTTGGCCAATTGCATAACAGTATCCCATCTAGATTTCTGATACCTAGCTACATAAGCCATATAATTTGCTTGCCTGAGTCCCAGAGAGGCTGCCATATACTGTTTTTTTTGCCATGGCATCAATCTTCCTGGAATCCTTGTCAGGAGGATGTGAAGCCAAGGGAATATTAGCTCCCAACATGACTGCATTGCTGAGAAGGAATTCTGTATCAGGGCCTGACAAGGTATACCTTCTGTCCATCTTTTTATCTACAGGAGGCACAGAATTAGGAGCTTTTAAAATTTTAATTGTTTGTTTCCTAAAAGACTTATGTAAAGGAATAGACAATCTCCTAGACTCTGGAATATCCATCATTTCTACAAAATCAGGCTCCTCTTGCTCATCCACAGCCTCTTCTAAAGGAAGCTGGAGGGTTTCAGCAACTTTTTTATAAAACATAAAATGAGATGGGGACTCAGACAGCATAGGGGGAGATTCTAAAGGTCTGTCTGGGGAGATGTCCGGTTCAGTGGGCACACCCAGACCTTCCCAGCCACATTCGTACTGTTCATAATCCTCCTCCCTCCTCTGGTTCATAAAATTCTCAATATCATAATCTTGAACCACTGGGACGGACGAACCGACCTTTTACCAGATAGTGGTGGTTCGGACGGACCCTGGGAGACAGTGACTGGACAATTTGTATGGCTTTTGCTATCTCTGCAGCAGTTGGAGAAGGAATTTTGGACTCCAGACCTGCTGATTTTCTTGTTTTCTTTACTGGAATTGGTTCCTCAGAACCAGCTTTTCTTTTGGCCGAGGAAGTCTGGCCCTGGTCAGAGGGCACTCCCTCTGGTTCGGTTGGCATCGAACCGAGCTGGCCATTCGGATCAGCGGACTTTTTTGGCCTCTCATTCCCTGAGCCTGCCCAATCTTTTTTCCAGGGTGGCTGCAGGGAAATTATTACATACCTGGCAGTCTGACTGGAGCTGGTCAAACCCCAGACAATAAACACATGTGGTGTGTGGGTCAGCCTTGGCAAAGACTTCCCCACAAACATCACAGTGTTGAAACCCAGTGGGCCCGGTTTTTCTTTTGGGTTTCTCAGACATAATGCCAGCCTAACCAAAAACTTGCCCTTTTAACAGCAGTGTCAGGCAAGACACCCTTATCGGTTCCTAACCGTGTCACGGGTATTGGAAAAAACCGTAATAAATCCGTTTTTTTTAGAACCGATAAGAACCGGGAACCGCATTCTAAAATAGTAACTTTTAGTTTTAAATGAGTTTTAAACCCACTGATCGGTTCAAAACCGAACCAATAACTTACAAGTTCCACACAGACAAAACCTTCATTTACTTACGGTTACCACAGATAGAGCTTGAACCGAACGGTTTTGCGGTTAAAATAAAACTATTCTCGGTTAAATCCAACCGAGAAAACACTTTTTTAAACCGAGAAATGAACCGAGCAGAAGGAGAAATCTCCGGAGCGACTGTTCACTGAGGCGGAGTAAAGAATCTGACAGTTCAAGTTTGAAATGACACAGATAGAGCTGCTCTTGTGCCAAAATTCTATTTTGGAATGGTTTTAACCATTTCACTCCGGGGCAGTTCTAGAGCTGGATCAAACTGCTAATGTCTATAATATAGCAAGACTTCATGTTGTTTGAAAATAACCACTTGCATATTTAGGTCTGGTTGCAAAATCCAGCCACTTTTATTGACAGAAAAATGTGATATTAAAAAATTTGCAGGTACAAATCTCCATTCATTTCTTTAAAAATCCATTAGGAAGTTCAGCACAAAAAGTTCCCAAAATGCCAAAGTGGCATCTAGATGCCCCAATTAACATTTTGCACTATGTGCATCCACAGAGTGTTTACTCATTGGCTAGCTACTATATAAATTTTATATATGTATATACACTGATATACATAAATAAAAATGTCTATATAAATTTATGGCTGTTGAACTATGTTGGTGTCACCGTGTGGCCTGGGTCATGTCTGAAAATGGTCCACTGGATCAGCACACTTACCCAGTTAACAAAGACATAAATAAAAATAAATAAAAATGTTATTTGTGCTATGCAACTGTACACGTCACCTGAGCAAGCTATGGGTCAGTTAATGTATTCTTCCTGGTGCTGTGCTCACCCGGTTTCTAAACAGTTAATACTGGACTGCACTGATAGATTTAAAAAAATGTCTCCAATATTCCAGCAGATCAGGAGGCAAAAACAGCTCATAAATATTCACTTTTATAAACATTTATGCTGCCAGTAAGTATAACCTCCCGTCTGTGCATAGTGTACCGGTGCTTAGCAACTGCATTCTGTATCCCATATGTAGTCGATAATTTAATCTCCTTAGCAACATTTAAATCATTATTGCACAGTTCCCATAGATCAGGTTACAACATTCCCCAACATACAATCATAAATATTAAAAACAGTCTTTGCTGTTTTACTAGACCAGGAAGCACAGTTAACACAAAAAACTCAAGTTTTCTTTCCACTGATGCTGCCATTCAATATGAACTCCAGTCTGCAAAATACAGATACAAAATGAAGATTAACACACCATGAAGAACTGGGACTGGTCCACTTTCATTTCTTTATATGTGATACTGCAGGAGAACTGGAAGTAAAGGTATGCCTTTTTACAGATCATACTAACATGATACTAACATCTACAATAGGGTGGGCACTCAGGAGGGGGTGGAGAGAATGTACAGGGATCTTGGAAAAATTGCAGAGTGGTCAGAACTATGGCAGTTGTGGTATATAATATGCTTATCTACATGCACATGACGCGCACGAGGTACGTCATCACTACAAAGCTTACCCACATGTGCATCACGTACACAAGATGTGTCATGATTACCTGTATGCTCCCATCATGGAGATGATACACAAGTATATAACCCACAGCTGTAAGTAGAGACAGCCTTATACACATACAAACCCATGTCTCTAAGTGGGGATACTAATACTTATACTCACCCACAACTATAAGTAGGATAGCAGCACACATACAGACATACAAAGCTAGGGACACACACATAGAATTAGGGGAAAACACATTACACAGCACTTGGGATGCACACACAGATAGGGACATTCACATAGGGTTAGCATAGGGTTACACATACATATAAGGCTAGGTGACACTTTATGTTTGCATATATAATATAGAAAGCTTTACTAAGAAGAATGACCTTTACCTTACTAAGGCTACAAGCTACAGAATGCACTGCAGGACCTTTGTCCTACAAGTGATCATGTAGGATGAGAACAAGCAATCTCGAAATATGTTTTTACTACAGATACACATTGTCTCTGCTGCCATAATGTTTGAACTGCAATAATCAAGAAGTACTAATATAATATGGGAGCACCCTCTACATCTAAGGTGTCCTCTGCTGAACACAGCAGAATTTATGAATAGAACATTCAGAGAAGTATACAGATTGTTTTATCCATAAGAACACGTCATTGACAGAAGCATAGTCTTATGAACAGAATGCTGCAAACTGTAGCATTTGAAAGGGCAACTGAGATAATACTCTGCTGCCCCCCAAATTGACCAACAGAAGTAATAGCAAGAGCGATCATCATACGCACATGAACCGGTGTATCTATCCGATCTCATCAGGGTACAAAACCCCTTGCCCCATGCCACCTCTCCAAGTAAAATGCAAGCAGACGCTACATGACACTGCAGTGTTTGAGAGCTCCAGACTCCCAAGTGCATACATTACATAATTAGTATGCAATGTATAATGACTGTCCTATAGGAAAGCTGGTAGGACAATAAAATAACCTTATGTTGCTTTTATAAGACTTCTGTTTCTTTTTATTTTCCTTTCACTAGTCCTAGAATCTGTAAGAGGGGTATTGTACGTTTTGTTATGGTGTAGTGATCTCCTGACATTCCCCAAAGGGTTAAGTTTCCCTGCAGGTAACTAAGGGTTTATTAGATCATAATAATGAAGTCAGAGGGTGTCCAACAGAGCCTGACAAACAATATCCCTAATAGGGGTTCAATGCCAAATAGTGCAAAATTATGCACCTAGGGCATAGGAACCCTGGAGCAGAGTATAGAATTGGGGTGGGGGGGGTGGTGTTGTAGTAACAGTCACTAAACAGGAAAGGGACCTTGGGTTATCATATCTGATGACCTCTCCTCTCTTCTAGGGTGTATATGTTGAGATCTGTTGGTTTTTCATTGTAGGGCATCTCGTGCAACCTCTGCACCATTTAAGTTGCACTCCTCTGTATTGTCTCCACCCTGTCTATGTCCTTTCTGTGGTGCACCCTCCAAATCTGGGCACAATACTCCAGGTGGAGTCTCATCTATAAGTGATACAGTGGCAACACCACCTCCCTTCTTCTGCTGGAGCTCCCACTCCCTACGCACCTCAGCATCCCACCAGCCCTACCCACTGCTTTGTCACACTGCCCTGCCATTCTGAGGTCATCAGATAAGATAACCCCAAGGTCCCTTTCCTGCATAGTGGCTGACAAGGTGCATGAGAGAAACCTCTTTCAAAGTAAGTAAACAAGTAAGGACCAGGGGACAAGTGATGAAGCTTGGGTGGGGGGTGGGGGGTTAAGAGAGATGTGAGGAAATACTTTTTTACTTCAAGGGCAGTAGGTGTTTGGAACAGACTGCCAGTGGAAGTGGTGGAGGTGAAAACAGTGGATGGCTCCAAGAAAGTGAGATAAACATGAGGGTATATTAGAAAATGGGAAGGGAGGGTCTGTGGTGACAGATTAGGCAAGAAACACTTAGGCAGACTAGCTGGGCCAAGCAGTCCTTTTCTGCTGACAAATTCTCTGTTTCTTTGTTTCTGGATATCCAGACTAGAAGGGTTGCCAAGTTTGTACTTCAGTGCTTCAGAACCTTTTCCCCAAATAGGTTCTAGACCCTACCTCCCAAAGTATTGCATGGAGTTTGTGGATTGTATGACATCATTAGTAAACGTTCGTCACTAGAAGACAAAATTACCATAGTAATAATGTTTCATTTAGATGGTTTACTAGTGATTTATACCAATCCTTCTCAACCTCCCCATCTCAGGCTTTAGTATAAAAGGATTACTCAGACTATATCAAAGAATTATATTATTGTGTGAGCATTTCATTGGTGCAAACTTTACAAGTTTTCACAGTTTTTATGTGGTGTTGCATTATATATATTTACATTAAGTAAGAATACTTAGCAAAGATTAAATAGGGGGTCAAAGCTCTCTTCTGGACTTCAGATATAAATCTGCCATTAGAACACTAGCGGTTGAACTGGCCCAGTGGCACTGAGGGCTGAGGCGCTGGATGCCTTACCTCGCGCTGCGCCGGTGACCCGTGTTTGGGAACGAGCATGGTCGTCAGGGGTTGGCAGGGGTCGAGAAGGATCGAGCATCCAATGTACTGCTCTCCTTGGGGTAGGGGGTCCTCACTAGTCAGCACCCAGTTGCTCCCTGGCAGAGGCTGGGGGACAGGGCACCGGCCAGCAGCTTGGGGAGAAGTTTGGGGCAGACACCTGGAGGGAGCGCATGTGGACGCGTGCGCGCACCACTCCACTGGCATCATTGCATGCTCCAGGCTCCAGGGGACAGTAAAAATAGAAAATGGATTGCACCTGTTCATGTGGCTTGATGGCCGTCCATGTGTGTTCACCACAGCCAACATTGCACCCGCATTGGATCCGAGTTTGGTGGGGAGTTGGGGGCTCCCTGCTGCCCCACTGCAGGGGGTAAACTGCAGGAGTAGGGTGTCAGTTGGTTGTGGTACAGGTGGATGGTGGCTGGATTCCCTTGAGGATGCGAGGACAGGGGAGCAGACCAGGTGGCCAGAGAGGAGGTAAAAAGAATAAGCAAAAAAAAAAAAAAAGAACACTGGGGAGCATGACCACAGAGCAGAGTTTGAACTTAAACATTCTACGTTCCCTCTATGGGGCAACAATTCAGGGCAGAGATGACTTCAGATTATATGAATCACTAGTGAACCCTCTAAAAGAAACATCATTACTGTGGTGGGTAATTTGTTTCTACAGACCTGGGAACAAATACAGTATACTAGAAAAACAAATCCAGCACCAGTTTCCAGGTGAAAATAAAAAGCTTTAGTTACAAAATAGCCAGAGCACCATTCAGCTTGGTGGATACAATCCCTATACTGGTTTTGCTTAGTAGAGCGTCATCAGGAGGACCTGACCACATCACATACAACATCACTTAAACAGAGACAAATTTAAAGGTACATACACATCCTATACACATGACAATGTATACTTTGAAAGCAGCAGGGCACCTATTTAGGATAAAAGACCAATACATATGTTAGTGACCTATTAGTAACTCATACAGTTCTATTCCATATTTATAGGAAGACCCCTAACTTTAATAAATAAGTACAAAATGTGTACACAATTTGTAAATACCATAACTGATATATACATTATTACAATTAATTAAAAAATCAGAAGACTTTATAAAGTCACTGTTCAAATAACATTGCAAAGGGCTGCAGTGGGAAGAACTTGTATGTCTGCATATTGTAACTTTCACGGGTAGAACCCCAATAAAATCCAAACAGGAGCTTCACCAAGGGAAACTACCTATAAGGAAGACAAAGGTTTGTTATGAGATTAACTCACATAATATAGGTTATTAGTGAAATCACTTTATCAAATAACCTTTTAACTGTATGAAATCAAATCTCATATACTCATAGGTTCATAGGTTATGGATTCAAGTCTATTAGTTTGTAGGCCATTAGTAGACTTGCCACTAACAGTGGATGTATCCTAATTTTTCATCTCCCATATGAAAGTCAAGCTGGTTTTTAAAAGCTGTCATATTAATTGTTTTTACTACATTTTCTGGTAAGGCATGCCATGTATTCACCACTCGCTGATTAAACCAATGCCCCCTTTTTGTGGTCCTATATGATTCTCCTTTCAGTTGGTATGGATGCCCTCTTAGCTCTCTACCTTGATATTCTTTTCTAATTAGCCCCGATGCTTCCAGGATTACCTCATAATGAAAGGATTTATATACGTAGCATAAGTCACCTCTAAGTTTACGATATCCCATAGAGTACATACTCAGTTCCTTTAATCTGTCCTCATATATCAGGTTCCTTACTTTGTACACTTTTCTTGTAAGTTTCCTCTGTACTCTCTCCACACTTTTACTGGTGGCTATGCTAAATGGTGAGTAAAAAGGGGCACTATATTCCAATACTGGTCTCACCAAAGACCCATACAGGGGCACTAGCACCTCCTCCATCCTATTTCCAACACTCCTCAATATATTACCAAGAATCATATTTGCTCTCTTAACACAGTCAGTCGAGTGCTTATCAAAGCTCAAATGATCACAAATCAGTACTCCCAAGTCCTTCTCATTCACTGATGTTGTAATTACATTACCATTAATAGTGTAGTTTGCTTTCATATTATTAGCACCAATGTGCATCACCCTACACTTAGTTTCATTAAAAACTAATTTATGTTCCTTCGCCGAAGTGACCAATCTATCAAGTTGTCTTTGTAGTTTATCCGCTGAGTCTCTGTTATTTACTATCGCCCCCACCTTTGCATCATCAGCGTATTTACATTGCTATGCACCATTTTCCACTTGCATTGTAGAAATAAACACTCTAAACAAAGTAGGCCCAAGAATCGATCCCTGAGGGACCCCACTAAGCACACACCCCACTCTTACCAGTGTCCTCATATTCCAACTCTCTGTTTCCTTTGGTTCAACTATGACTCTATCCAGGCTACTAATTCTTCTTTAATACCCATAATCTTTAATGATTTTTGCAGAACACTATGTGCTACTGAATCGAAAGCTTTGGAATAATCCAAATAAATCACATCAACTGGCATGCCCCAGTCCAGTGTCTTACTCACTGGCTCAAAAAAAACTAAAAAGGTTAGTCACACATGACCTGCCCTCCACAAACCCATGCTGTGAGACATCTACCAGACCCAGCTGGCTTAAGTTTTCTTCCAGATGTTCTTTTACAAAGACTTCCGTAACTTTTCCTACCACTGACGTAATATTAACCGGTCTGTAGTTCTTAACATTGGTCTTATCTCTCCCTTTTAATATTGGGGTAATGTGTGCCAGCCTAGACTCAGTAAGGACCCTGCCCTTAGTCATTGATAAATTAAACATAAATGTGAGGGGACCAGCCAGTTCCTCTGCCATGTCATTCAAAAAATAGGGGTGTATACCGTCTGGACCACAAGATTTGTATTTGTTTAATTTTCTTAGCTTATCCCTGGCCTCACTCTCTAAAATACTTTTTAATGTCATTTGTACCTTTCTCACTTCCTGACTATCATCATGTTCTTTTTGGTCCTTAAAAAGATTCAGAAAATGCTCATTGAACTTTTCTGCCATCTCGTCCGTCATGACTTCATCCCCATCCTTTAATTTTACCAAATGTTTTTGCCCCTGCCTGACACTTCCTATGTAGTTATAAAAATATCTACAATTATTCTTTTTAGTAGTTGCCAATGTTAATTCCGACTGAGCCTTGGCTTTCTTTATGTGTTTTTTACATAATCAGACTATTCTTCTATACCTCTAGTAATTACCATCTGTCTGGTTCTTTTTATATTTTTTGTATACTCATTCCTTTCTTTTTACTAGTTTTTTAACCTTTTTATTAAACTATTTAGAAATTCATCCCCTGTTGTTATATTTATAAATAACTAGCAGCAGAAACAAAGTTAACAGTTTATCAGTGGCCATATCACACACCCATCTAAACAAGTCTATACATCTGTATGTGTATATACTGTATGTATATATATATATATATGTACACATATACACACATGTACTGTACATAACTGCACATACCCACGGATCAATGAATAATCAGCTCCTACTTTTCTATTTAATTAAAGGCATCAGGTCTATTTTATCATTAAGACCTGGGCTCTTCAAAACCTCCAAGGGTGTATATCCAAATGTCTCTCTTTCAAGCAACCAATTGTCCAGATCCCCCCCTTTTGGTCCCATAATCACTTGTTCATCCCACAAAATTTAAAAGCATGTCCTAATCTACTGCCACCAGGTCTATTATCCATTGTATTCGTGTTAGTATTTTGGTTCTGAAGGCAATGTACTGCTAGAGCATAAGTAGTGTCACCAGAGTTAATGCTCCTGAGGTGTTCACCAATCCTGTTCTTAAGTGGTCTGGTTGTCTTTCCTATGTAAAAGAAGCCACAAGTACAAGTGGCCAAATATACTACGTTATCAGTGACACAACTGATAAACTCACTCACACTGTAAATCTCATTAGCATTTACAGTAGTAAAAGTACAACATTTGATAATGGATTTACAAAACATGCAGTTACCACATGGATATGTGCCTGGTGGTTGTGTGGGTAGCCAAGTTTCGTCAGTAGGGGTATATTTTCTTTGGAGACCACAGCTTGAGGTTGGTGCCTCTTTTGTATGCCATTCTCGGTCGCCTAGAGGTATATTCTCTAAGTAAAGGATCTGTCTTAAGGATATCCCAGTTTGCCCTAATGACCCTCCTATGGCTGAAGATTGTCTACAACAGGCAGTGACAAAGTTTAATCTCTCTTGTTCTTCTTTTTGTGGCTGTGTAGATCCCAATAAATCTTCTCTACATGTGTTCAATACTTGTGCGAAAGTCTTGTCTACAATGGTATTCCTATAACCCGTTTTTAAATTTAAAAATTAAATACTGTATGTAGGAGTCCTTTGAGGAACTTGCTGTACACCTCCAATTGAGCAACAATCTTGCCACTTAAAAGGGTATGAAAGGCAAAAATGCCCAATAGATGGACTGCCACCAAAGAGTACTGGAGGCATGAGTCAGATAGGGACAGGAAGCAGTCCAAGACATGCTGCACTGGACACAAAACAGGATCCAAGGAGTGAGAGACTGAAATGTTTCCATGTCAAGGAGTAAGTGTGCTGGGTAGATGGTTTAGGAGCATCAGTAGAACATCTGAAACCAGGAGGTTCTGAAGAGGGACCGTTCTCCACCCTTAGGAACAAGGCATGAAGGTCCTAGTATAACAGACTTCCCTGGCCCTGGGATAGCTGACCTGCTTGTAGAAGGAGCAGGACAGGGGTTCCACGGACATATGCTAGAGCAGCGGGAACCATATTTGTCCACGTCACAATGGGGCTACTAGTTTCAGTGTTGCCCTTTGGCTTAAAACTTGGCCAATACATGCTGAATTAGAGGAATTGGAGGAAAGGCATACAAAAACCTCCCCTTCTAGGAGAGAGAGACAAGGCATTTTGCCAAAAAAACTCCAGGCCTTGGTGGGAGCAAGTGAAAATGTACCAGTTTTGCATTGTGCGGGGTCACAAAAAGGTCCAGTTTGTGATGACCCTACTGGGTGAAATCATTATCCAGGAGCTCCCACTCATGGCATTGAACAACAGACCTGCTGAGAGAGTTTGTCAAGATGTTCACATAACTGGGCAGGAACATGGCCATGAGGTATGCATTGTGTGCCAGTGTCCACTCCCACACCCACATGACTTCTGTGCAGAAGAGGGTTCATCATTTTTTTGTTGAGGTAGTGCATGATACCAACGTCTGTCCATGTGAGCAGTGAACAGCCCTGAACATGATGGGCAGAGGCCTGGAGTCCGAGAATGACAGTCCTCATTTCTAGAATATTTGATGTGGGGATGGCGTTCCATGGAGGACTACATACCCTGTGTCTTGAGTGCACCCAGATGGGCCCCCTAGCCCATAATGGAGGTGCCTGTGGTGACAGCAATCTGATGGGTGGAATAGAGAAATGGGGATCCCTGCCACAGATGGAAGCAGACTTGGCACCAGCAAAGGGCCCTGCACAAGGGATCTGTAATCAGAATAGCGTGGTCTAAGGCCTGGAAAGAGTGAGCCCACTGAGCATTTAGTATTCACTGGAGGATGAGCACGTTGAAGCAGGCCATGAGGACAGTCATGATCACAGCCACCATTTTTCTTATCTTTCAGAAAGAAGGAGATCCTGTCTCCTACTTGAATCCCCTGATCTCCCGGAGTGATGGCAGTAGTGGTGGTGGGAGGGAGGGGTGGCAAGGGAATCATAAGGTGGAGGGTGCTTTAAAGGACACTTGGTCTGATATACAGTGGTTTGCAAAAGTATTCAACCCCCCTTGAAAGTTATCAGATTTGTCTGGAGTACAAATGAGACTTACATATATTATTCCAGTCAGTATTTTTATTGCAAACTCATATGCTCTAACAGTATATCCTCAAATCCAAAATTAATTATCCATCAGCACATCTTTTAAAGTAAATTAAAAACTGGAAAATGCTGCTTGCAGAAGTATTCAACCCCTACACATTAGTATTTGGTAGAGCCACCTTTTGCTGCAATAACAGCTTTAAGTCTTTTGGGGTAAGTATCTACCAGCCTTGCACACTGTTCGGGAGTGATTCTTGCCCATTCTTCTTGGCAGATTTGTTCCAGGTTGGTTGGGTGACGCTTGTGGACCGCAATTTTCAAACAGTGCCACAGAGTCTCGATGGGATCGAGATCTGGACTTTGACTTGGGCACTGTAGGACATTCACCTTTTTGTTGTTTAACCACTCCTGTGTTGCTTTGGCCTTGTGCTTGGGATCATTGTCCTGCTGAAAGGTGAAGTTTCTCCCAAGCTTCAGTTTTTTAGCAGACTGAAGCAGGTTCTCTTGCAGTATCTCCCTGTATTTTGCTCCATCCATTCTTCCTTCAATTGTAACAAGATGCCCAGTCCCTGCTGATGAAAAGCATCCCCACAGCATGATGCTGCCACCACCATACTTCACTGTAGGGATGGTGTTTCTCGAGGCATGGGCAGTGTTAGGTTTGCGCCACACATAGCGCTTTGAATTTTGGCCAAAAATCTCTATCTTGGTCTCATCAGACCACGAAACCTTGTGCCACATCTTAGCTGGGTCACTCTCATGCTTTCTTGCAAACTCCAGACGTGCTTTGATATGGTTCTTTTTGAGTAATGGCTTCTTCCTAGCCACCCTCCCATACAGGCCAGTATTATGCAAAGCTCTTGATATGGTTGACTGGTGCACCTTCACTCCACTCTCAGCCACTGAACTCTGTAGCTCCTTCAAAGTGATTGTTGGCCTCTCTGTGGCTTCCCTCACTAGTCTCCTTCTTGTTCAGACGCTGAGTTTTGAGGGACGGCCTTGTCTAGGTAGTGCCTGGGTGGTGTGATGCAGCTTCCACTTCCTCACTATTGATCCAACAGTGCACACTGGGATATCCAAACACTTGGATATTATTTTGTACCGTTTTCCTAATGTATGCATGTCTATTACTTTATCTCTAACTTCCTTAGAATGCTCTTTAGTCTTCATTTTCACACCCTTCCTTCAGATTCACAGTCTGACCAATGGTCATTAAACTGAGGAGGGGGGGTTTTTATCCAGAAAATGTGAGCTACTTTAATGTTTCAGAGGTGAGGCCAATTGTAAGCCAATTGTGTCCTCGTTAGGGCAATATTTTTCATCTGTGTAAACTTGGAGCTTCCAGAGCACGGGGTTGAATACTTATGCAAACAGCATTTTCCAGTTTTTAATTTACTTTAAAAGATGTGCTGATGGATAATTAATTTTGGCTTTGAGGATATACTGTTAGAGCATATGAGTTTGTAATAAAAATACTGACTGGAATAATATATGTAAGTCTAATTTGTACTCCAGACAAATCTGATAACTTTCAAGGGGGGTTGAATACTTTTGCAAACCACTGTATCTGAGACTGACAAAGGGGATATTCCATATTCCTAAGCAGCTCTCTCTTCTGTGGCTCGGAGTCATCAATGGCATAATCCCAGTCATATGGATATTGACTCCTTAGACAGTCTCCCACCAGTGACTCAATGTCCTTTACATCACTTTTGTAGCATGCCTGCATCCCTGGATGTTCCCAATAAGGAGGTCCCAAAATGGGAGTCTTACTCCTTCGTGGTCATCCTAGAGTAGCATTCCTCACCTCGGGTGGTGCTCCTGGTCACTGAAGCCATTCAAAGCCCTGCATCTCCCTGCTGGATGGACCCCATGTATGTGGTCCATTTTGGAGGGCTCTCTGGGTTCTCAGAACATCACTCCATGGAGTTTCTTGTGGCTGATGCAATGTTACACAAGGTGCAGGGCAAATCAGATAAGGAGTCCAAGAAGCAGGACTTCCTTGGATGCAGGGTGTATGTGGTGACGTCACTTAGGGTTTGGTAGGCAGTTATATGGACCTAATGGCTAGGTTCAGTCGCAAGCTGTTTGACGGGCTGTCACATATCCCTCTGTTTCCAACAGATAGCCAGCCCAATGCATGGGCGCTTCAGGACATAGGTCTCTCCTTATCCGAGCACCAGTTACAGAATGCTCTGGAGTCTGCCAGTTCATTGACCCTAGCAGTGACAGTGGTGATGTCCTTGTGCAGGAATGCTTTGCCACCTGTCTCTATTTTTACCTTGGAGACCCAGCACAAACTGATGCACTTTCCCTTTTTGGCCACCAACTTTCTTTTGCCCAGAGGTGGAAGATCATCTCACCTAGATTCAGAAGTCCAGTGTAACCCAGTGGCATCTGCCCAGCAGACAAAGCAGTCAAGGAAGCCCAAGCAACAGGGCTCCTTTTGTAGTGCTTTTTGTGGCTTGGGCTACCAGCAGCAACAACCACAGCAGTAGCATAGGCAGCAGTTTCAACATTACCATTCAGCTAAGTCTGGAAGTAATGGCCAGAAAACAGTGGGAACAGTAGTGCTTCTGGAGGTGAGTCCTCTGGAGCACCCTCCAGGGGTAAGAACTGAGGGACTGTGGGGACCCATTCCCCATCTGCATGGGCCCTGCTACAGCTCCCAGTTGGGGGTAGACTGTCACACATCCTACCACAGTGTTGTTCCGTAATATCAGACAAGTGAGTCCTGGCAGTTCTGGAATCGGGTCTGTTTCTGGAAACTGAGACTCTCTGTCCAGGTCAGTCCCAAGTGCCACTGGAGTCTACAGTGTCTGGAAACACTCTGGACACACTGCAAATTAAGGAGGCTCAGCTCATGCAGCTCAATGCTATCAATGTTGTCTCAGACACCCTAGCCTCATAGAGGTTCTTGTCTTATTACATTTTAGTCCCAATCAACCTGTACATCCTGAACAAGTTTGTGCATAGGCAGAAATTCCATATCATTGTCCTCAACCAGATAATGCCTTCTTTAGAGCCCAGGGCTTGGTGCTGCTCATTGGACTTCAGGACATGTGTTTTCACATTCTAGGGACGTGGATATGATGTTCATCCACACTTCTGGCAGTTGCCTTTCCCCTTTAAATGTTGCCAGAAATGTCTTCAAGCTGGCTCTTCCCACCCACCCGGGTGGTAACTCCCTTGGCTTTGCCCCATGACACCAGATCTTCCTTTCCTCTGGAAGAAGCAGGTTCCCTCCTTACTGCTCCCACGTTGAGCAGGCCCTCATGCTTAAATCTCCGGATTTACTTCCAAATTTATAAAACAAAAAAGTTTTTTGTCTTCAGCTCGATCTCCAGTCATGACCGTGATGGGCAACAAGTCCACTCCTCGGTTCTGCTGGTGCCCTTGCAGGCAGAAGATGTCCCTAACCGACCCACACTCCATATGCATCTACTGCCTTGGACATGCACACAGTCCCCAGGGTTGTGACTTTTGTCACTCCTTCCACCCCAGCATTCTTGAGGACCATCTCACCTGTCTTAAGCTAGGCCATCTGGGCCAACAGAACCCACCAGTCAAATTCAAGGATGCCCGCTGGGTGGTCACCATGGCTGCGAGACCCGCTGAATTACTTGTGGCGTTTGAAGAGAAGGTGGCCCAGGCCGCATCCCTCTCCTCTTCAGCTTCTGCCTTCACACCACTCCAGCTGGGCTCGACTTTTACAGATTATGGGCACAGCCCAGGGTCAAGTCTTTCTTCCCTTGGAAAGGGCAGAAACACTGCAGAAGCAGGCTAGGTAGGTGGCTTCCAGCCACTGGTCTACAGACAGGTCCATCTTACATCTCCTGTGCCTTATGGTGGTGGCTATTCCCATTATTCCTGTCACCAGACTCCACATGCGTGTCACGCAGTTGACTCTTCCAGTGCAGTGGAACCAGAGGTTGGATGACCTGGACCACAGGGTCCATGTTTCCAGCCCTATGCAATGGGATCTCCTCTGGTGATAGGATCTGAAAAATCACTGCCGAGGGGGCCCTTTCCAGCCTCTACCTCCGGTCCAAAACATGACATAGATGCCTCTGGTCAGGACTGGTGTGCTCACGTGGGGAATCATAGGACCCAGGGATCCTGGTCTCAGCAGGAGATCTCCTTGTACATCAAAGTGCTGGAGATGCGCACAGTGTTGTATGCCCTTCAGGCTTTTCAGCCCCTTCTCCTTCCAGGCTCACTGCTGGTCCAGTCAGACAACATGTGTAGTTTGGTACCTGAACAAGCAAGGAGGCACGCGGTCGTACCCTCTATGCAATAAGGTGATGCATGCTTGGAATTGGACTGTTCAGCACCACTTTCAGCTCATGGCAGTGCATGTCCTAAGCATCCAAAACCATGAGCTGTGCATGTTCTAAGCATCCAAAACATCCTAGCAGACACTCGCAGCCACACTCATGCAAGGGTACACGAGTGGGAACTAAGGCAGTCAGTAGCCAAAGACATCTTTCTACATTTGGGGTCACCCAGCTCTAGATCTGTTTGCCTCCCCATACAATGCAAAACTATCCAGATTTTGCTCTCTCATTCCCAGGTCTGGCGTTTTTTGGTGAGATGCACTGTCTCTTTGCAAGACAAGGAGGTTCTTGCACACCTTCCCCTCTCTTCCCGCTACTTCAGAGGGTGCTGCTCAAGCTGCAGGTGGAGGGGGGCTCACGTGGTTCTGATAGCACCATATTGGCCTTGCCAGATTTGGTTCCCTCTGCTCCAGCAGTTGGTGGTGGAGCCTCTGATTCCTCTACCCCTCTATCACAACCTTCTGATTAAGGAGCAGGGCACCCTGGTTCATCCAGGTCTCGGGTCCCTTCACCTTCACATGTGGCCCCTCCTCCTCTATAGACATAGGCACTGAATCTGCTCCCCAATTGCAGCTGGTGACACATCAGCCCAATTTACAGCTCCAGTAGCCGGGAGCTCAGCAGAATGTGCAGCAATCACCTCACAGTCACAGGGCAAATAATAAATATATACAGGGAAGAGCACTGGCACATAGAATTACAGGCACCGTTGTTCAGGTGCTATGCTGAACATGATACCATAGCAAACAGTACCTAGTACTATCACCTAGGATCCTGGTTCCCCTCCTGGACAGATGCAGACCATCACGCCAGTATAGGCCTGTATCTCTCTGGGTGGACCCCCAGTCCCCAATGAAGCCAAATCCCTGAGCTCTGCACCAGTTTTTCAACCACTGATGTGGAGCACCCTAGCCTCACCCATGTCATAGACAGGCAGCACCTCTGAGAAGGTTACCATGTGTGCTACTTGTCTAAGGCCCCTCCCCAACTCTACAAACTCTTCCTGCACAGCTCTGATCACTTTCTCAGCCAAGTAATTTGTCCCGAGATAGACAATGACATCCAGCTCCCTCCCCCGTGCAGCTGCTCTAATGATCCTGAGGATTCACTCCCTGTCCCTCCAAGTCATGGCACCAGGCAGGCACCCTACCTCCCTCTCTCCTTTCTCCCCAAGTTCTTACCCCCTAATAATGGGGTCCTCCACCAGGAGTTGTTTCCTTCCCCTGTGGGATCTGATGCTACCCTCCTGTGGGTCTCCTTTGTGGAGGTTCCCAGCATCAATATGTCCAGAGAAGTTGAGGTGTTGGTCAAGCCAAACCCCAAGACATCTGAAGGAAGAAGTGTCCTCTAAAATAGTCCCATCCAGGGTGTGAAAGGAGGGGAGTTTGGAGAGCCTAGAGAGTCTCTGCCTAGTGCCGAAAGTCATGGTGACAGTCTTCTTGGTGTTGAGGAAGAGGTGCTGGTTAGAAAACCAGAGCTGAACTTGGCTGAAATCATGCTGCAAGCTGGTTGTAACCTCAGCAGGACTTGAGTCAGAAGCATACATGACCTTATCATTAGCATACATGTGGATGGAGGAGGAAGGGGAGAAGACTAATGGTAGGTCGTTTAGGAAGATTGAGAATAACAAGGGACCAAGCACCGAGCCCTGTGGGAGTCCTATGGTGATTGGGGGGGGGGGACTCCAGAGATCCTAATTGATTGAGTTCTACCAGTGAGGTAGGCCCTGAACCAGCTAGTGGCAGAAGAAGACAGGCCTACTGATGAGAGATAGTCCAGGAGGAGGGTGTGGGAGACAGTGTCGAACGCTTTGGCAAGATTGACAAAAATGGCTGAGGTGATAAGGCCATTATCCATCCCAGTTAGGATGGAGTCAGTGAGCCTGAGCAGGGAGGTGGTGGAGGAGTGTTTTTTCCTGAAACCAGATTGGAATGGGGTGAAAAAGAAGGAGTTAGATAGACAGGAGGTGAGTTGAGTGAGAACCAGGTGTTCTTGAATTTGGCGAGGGTAGGGAGGAGGGAGATGGGGTGATAGTTGCTAGGGAAAGAGGGGTTCCCACTTTTGGGTAAGGGGAGGACCACAGCATGCTTCCATGAGGTGGGGACTAAGCCAGTGGAGAAGGAGATGTTTAGAGTGTGAGAGAGGGGGTAGGTGATGGCAGGGGCTAAAAAATTGAGGAGCTGGGAGTCACGATAATCTGGGGAGGAACTTTTTGAGGGGTTGATAATGAGCAAGGCATTTAAAGCATCATCAGTGGTGATGTCAGAGAAGGAGAAGGGGGGAGAGGTTTTGATGTTGGAGAAGGTGAGGGGAGTAGGAAGGGAGGGACTTTAGAAGCTCAGCAGTGCATGTGGTGTAGTAGGAGTTAAATTCCATGGCCACCCTGTTTGGGTCGGTCACAAGAGTGTTGTTTATTTTAAGGACTTGGGATGGAGCATGGGATTGGGGTATGAAGAGGGCATGGACCACCTTCCAGAATTTTGATTAAGTATTTATGTTTCTGAGGAAGGCCGATTTAAAGTATTCAGACTTAGCTAATCTTGTTGCCTTGATGCAGGCGTTTCAGAGCATATGGTATGTGGCGAAGTCTTCAGGGGTCTGAGTTGATGTATGAAGCTTCCAGGCACAATCTCTAGCCATAAGGCAGGCCAGAAGTTCAGGAGTAATCCAAGGAAGGTGATTGCCCCTGACTCTGGATGTTTTAAGTGGGGAGAAAGTATCCCAAGTATCTAGGAATATACCTTTGAAGTAAGTGAGGGCCTGGTTCACTGAGGAAATGGAAGCTAGGGGTGACCAGTCAGAGACAGTAAGGTTGCGCAGTAGGGGTTCAAGGTTCAGTGAGTTGAACGTGTGTAGTTGCAAGGTTTTTGGCAGGGATTTAGACCTGTGGACTTTCCTGACTATAAAGATTGTGTTATGGTTACTGAGAGCATCAGGAAGGATACCAGATTTGATTACTTTGTTGGGGTGGAAGATGAGTACCCAGTCAAGCAGGGAGTGGTTTAGTGTCATGTGATTTGGGTGAGTGGGTTCTGAGATCAGCTGGGTGAGGTTAAGGGCTCCTATTTCATTATGTGTTTTAGCAGACTTAAATGACAGACAGATTAAATTGAAATTGCCCAGGATGTATAGTTCACCAGACTGAGAAAGGGCAGAGATGGAGGTAACTAAATCAAGTGCCATACTTGGCTGAATGTTTGGGCGGCAGTAGACACTGGCTATGAAGATAGGGAGAGTGAAGGGCAGGGACACTTGTATAGCTACAGCGTCATGGGTCACTGGATTGGAGGTAGAGTAATGGTCGGAAGAGTGGCAAATGGAGTTTAATGCAAAGAAGTGCAAGATCATTCACATAGGGAAGAGAAACCCTGGAGCTACCTACAAGTTGGGAGGGGAGTTGCTGGCAATCACAAGGGTAGAAAGAGACTTGGGCATCGTCATCACAGATTATCTGAAATCATCCAAGCAGACCACTAAAGCAGTAGGTAAGGCTAGAGGGATGTTGGGGTGTATTAGTAGGGGTATCACAAGTTGAAAGAGGGAGGTAATAATCCCTCTTTACAAGACACTGCTTAGGCCCCATCTGAAGTACTGCATGCAGTACTGGAAGCCGCACTTGCACAAGGACATTAACAAAATGGAGGCAGTCCAGGGAAGGCAACCAGATTGGTGCAGGGACTGCATCAGAAAACATATGAGGACAGATTAACGGAGCTCAATATGTATACCATAGAGCAAAGGAGGGAGAGAGAGGTGATATGATCTAAACATTCACACATCTTAAGAGCATTAACAAGGTGAAAGAGTTGAACATGTTTCAATATAAGAAAAATAGCAGGACAAGAGGACACAGCATGAGATTAGAGAGAGGCCGATTAAGGGGTAATGTGAGGAAGTTCTTTTTCACAGAAAGGGTGGTGGATGCATGGAATAGCTTACCTCAGGAAGTGGTGGATATGAATACAGTGCAGGGCTTCAAACAGGTGTGGGATAGGCATAAGGGAGCAATACAGATGAGTATGAATAGATAGGCCATTGACAGGGCAAAGGCCAATGGCACATTCATAAGGTAGAAAAAATGGGCAGATTGGATGGACCTTACAGTCCTTATCTGCCATCAACTTCCATGTTTCTATGTTTCTATAGTACAATATTGGAGTGTGGTGAGAATGTACAGGGCTACGCCACCACCCCTACTACCGTGGTCTTGCCTTAGGATGGAGTAGCCTGGGATGGAGACCGAGTGATCAGGGATCGTGTCCTTTAGCCAGATTTCTGTAATATTAGTATATCAGGTTTTACAGTAATCTCCACAAGTTGAAGGAAGTCGATTTTTAGCTGTAAACTACAGATGTCACCCTTGACATGTCTCTCACCTACCATACACATATCCAACAACTGTCCTCCACTATCAACTCCAGACTTGGACTTCTGTACCACCATAAACACTGCCTTCCCCCAATGGCTATCTGCCTGGCCATTAACTCTTCAGTCCTCTCCCTGGTAGATAATGGCATTGTCATCTATGGCACTGCTAACCCCATTGCATTGCGATGCATCAAAGTTGCCCTAAACAAAACGTGCAGACTGGTCATGGGTTGTGACAGATGGACACACTCCTGTGATCTCTACAAGTCTGCTGAATGGTTGCTATTTGACACCGGTCTTAGGTACCATACTTGCCTCCTGGCCAAGAAAATCCAACTTGGTCAAGCCCCACCTAGTCTGCATAGCCTTATCCAACCCACCCTGTTGGTCAGAACCTCCCATAGCTCTACTGGGAACTCCCTTCTAGTCCCCACTGCTGAACTTCCGTTTGGTCAAAGAGCCTTTTTCTACAGAGCCCCCCCATTGGCTCAACAGCCTCCCCCCTTCTGTCTCCCTGGAGCCCAGGATCGCTCCCTTTAAGACCAGTCTCAAAGCTCATCTGCTAGAATCGTCAGCCTATGACTGTCCTTAACCCTCTCTTCCTCCTGCTGCCCCCTCTTGGTGGGGCTCTGTAGTATAAATCTACCTCATAAATGTTATGCTATATATATGGAATACAAAATATGTATTCGTGCACTGCCTAAATATTATGCATATTATGGATAATGTTGGGTCCTCGTCTTCCAAAGATTATTGTTCTGTATCCCCCATCTGTGTGGTTTTGTGTATTGTCTTTCTTCCATGATCACTGTACTTATAATATTGTATAATTTTTGTATGCGTAACTTCCATTACTTGTTTTCTCTCATTTCTACTACCTGAGCACTGTGCTGCTTAATACTATATGTAAGTCTTCTTTGTTGTTTGACATGGAGCCTTTGTAAAGGAGTCTACGATTCAAAGGGTTGTAATTCTGACTGTTTTTAAATAAATAAAATAAATGTTTAAATGTAGGATCTTGAGTCCTTTTTGAAGCGCAGAGGGGGCAGAGAAGGGAGAGGCAGTTGCAGAAGAGGGGCCCAAAGTGGAAGAGGCAATTGGACCTGGGTTAGGGTGGACATTCTCTGAGGAGAGCAAGAGCAGGGCAATAATTAGGAAGTGAATCTTAGGGCACTTATGAGTGGATGAGGAAGAATCCTTGGGCCTGGAGGGGTGGTGGGGGGGAGAAGGAGAACATTAAATGAAGAAAGGCAAGATTAGCTGACATGGAAATCAGGGGAGCATGGGGGAGAATAGGAAATGTGACCTGGGTTCAGGGAGGGAGGCAGAATGACTGCGAGGATGAAAGTAGGAAACTGGAGATATGGTGTAAGGAGTGGAGTCAGGTTGTTTGGTACAGGTGAGTAGTGTGAAAGTGGAGGGGGGTAAGGATAGGGTTAGGAACAGTAAAAGGGGGAAGGTGGAGAGGCAGAGTTGCATTGTGAGAGGAGGAGGAAGAGGGTTAGATTGACCTGAAAATAAGAATATAAGAGAGTAGTGGGTTAAAAAAGTGGAACTGCAGATAGATAGGTGAGGTAGGAGAGTGTGGGAAAGGTGCCTGGAGCAGGGGACCCTGCTCTTAGCAATCTATCTGCAAAAGTCCAGAGCATGCTTGCAGCTGAATTAAGTTGAACAGAGGCAGATCCCCAAGAGTAGTCACTAGCACAAGACACTGTGAGATCACTATCTCACGAGTGACGCACCCCAAATGTGGACCTTTTTGTGTCTCCACTCATAAGTCTCATAGGTCTTTTTTGAGCAGAGTTAGGACATTTTCCCTTTTATGCTTTCCTTTATCTCAACTCAACACCAAACTGCCTCGACTCTGCTCCAGAAACCCAGGACCTGGCGTCTGTTTTCACGATACATTCAGACTGCCATGGCAAAATGTATTTCTGTATGTATTTCCTCCAACCCCTCTCATTCAGAGAATGCTGTTCAAGCTAGAGGCTCACTGGGGCAGGATGATCCTAGTGGCCCCTTGTTGCTCTTGACAGATATGGTTTCCTCTGTTGAATCGACTGTCAGTAAGTAAACTGTGGATTCTGCCACTCCAGATGGACTTACTATCCCAGGGTCAGCTAGTCCACTCCAACATGTGCTCCCTTCATTTTCAGGCCTGGCTACTAAAGAGATAGACATGAACAGGTTTAAAGTGTCTCAGAGTGTCTCTGATATATTCTTGGCCATGCGTAAATCTGTCACCAAGAAGACATACACAGCCAGTGGGAATAACTTTCCATCTAGTGTTCCAAATCCCCCACGGACCCTTTCAAATGTCCAACAGAAAAGGTTCTGAAGTATTTCTTAAACCTGTCTGATGCTGGTCTGCAGTATTCTATAGTCAAAGTACATCTATGTGCTATATCAGCATATCACGAACCTGTACATGCCCTCTCTTTGGTGCAGCTGCCATTGTAAAGATGTTCCTTAGATGTATCTTGCACACCAGGCCCCCATCAAGCAGCCGATGGCTTCCTGTGACCTTAATCTTGTGCAGGATGTGCTCACTTGCAAGCTCTTCAAGCCTATTGTGATTTGTGACATAACATTTCTGTCTTGGAAAGCAAACAAATTGTTTAGTTGCTGTATTGGTCCTTATAAGAACAGATCCAGATGCAAATGGTTTGATAGCTTTTACTGGACCAACAAAGATGTTACAAAAAGAACAAAGTACTTGGGTATGGTGGATGTGAGTTTGGGAGTTGTAGTTATATTGAGGTAGACTTGTATTCTAATACATGACATAATGGCATTACAGTGACTTGGACTCACAGTCCACTTACATAGTGAGTATTTACTTCCTGCTAACTAGTTTTATTTACTTATTTATTTCAGTTTTGTTAACTGGGTGAACCCACTGAGCCCCAAAGGTCCCTTTTTCAAGGGAGACCCCAAATTAGTTACATAAAGGAAAAACATTTGCAGATACAGTACATAAGTGAACAAGCCACTAGTTGCTTACAGATACGACTATACACCATTAGGTAAATCATACAGTAATCAGTAGACACTTCAATATACTATCACAAAAAAAGGGGGATGGGAGTTAATTTCATTGAGTTTTTATTCAGATTCCTTAGACTGTTACTGTACACATAGTAGTTTTATTATATGCTGTCACATTTTTTAATTCTGTACATATTAGAATGCTTAATCTTATTCACTTGGAGTGAGTTCTTGACAGTTTTAATTCCATTTAGTAAATATTACAGTGATTGGTGTAAATGATGATGTATCAGGACTCTTGACTCACTAATATAATGAACATATACCTTCTTCTAACTAGTTATCTTCTCCCGGGGGAGGGCAGGGTTTAATTCCATTGAGTTTTATTCAGATTCCTTAGACTGTTTCTGTACATATAGTAGTTTTATTATACGCCGACACATTATTGAACTCAGAACATATCAGGATGCATGGTTTCATTTACTCGGGGGTCTTTGACAAGTTGTTTTTTATTTGGCTCTTATACTAACAATTGTTATTATTGTCTATAAAATCTTGTTAGAGCACTGCAGGCCTTAAGGTTTATTATGTATTTAAGTATTTAATGTATAGGTTTTGCTTTTCATTAGACTGGATTCTCAAAACACACTGGGAACTGTTGGAAGTGTTCTTATCTTATTCTTGGGATATTTGACCTTGAAAGGGTCTTCAGCTAAACATATATTTAAATGAGTGTTGAATCCAAAGGTTTTGATTTTCATGAGACTGGATTCTCATACACACTAGGACATTCGTAATTTATGTTAATGATCTCTCTGCTCAAAGTATTCTTATCTTATTCTGGTAACATTTGATATTGAAAGACTCAGCTTAAGGCAAACGGGTGCTATCCAGTTTCTCTGATACAAACTTCAGTTATGGTTTAAATGAGTATTTTAAACCAATGATAATTGTTTCTGTTTTTTATGCATGATCTGGGTGTTAATAGTATGTGATTTTCTGGGTGACTGTCATAAATTTCTGAGGAAGGACTTAATTGGTCCTAAAGTTGAAGTACTTTGTTCTTTTTGTAATATCTTTGTTGGTCCAATAATAGGTATCAAACCATTGTCTTGGAAAGCAGCATTTCAGGTAGCTGTCACTTCTGCATGCAGAGTATCTGAAATGCATGCTCTGGTCATAGACCCCAAGTTTCTACCTAAAGTGCTGTTGGAGTTTCATCTGCATCAGTCTATAATCCTGCCTACCTACTTTGCCAGCTTCAGTGATGGGAGGAAAAGACACTCCACTGGATGTAAAGTGGGTCCTTAGGTTTTACCTGGACAGGACTAAGGACACATACAGTTGTAACAGCTGCCTCTTTCAACCCTAATTGAAAAGGACAGCCTGTCACAACCAAGTGCATTTCAGCCTGGATTATTTATGTATTTATTTATTTATTTATTCAATTTTGGTAACGGGGTTAGCCCACTGGGCCCCAAAGGTCCCTTTTTTCAGGGAAGTCCCGAGGTTAGTTACACAGAAGAGCATTTCACATACAGAGAGAATATATAACAGGTAGGTGCTTGTGGCCATTTCAGGTTACAATCTGGCCAGCACAATGCAGAGTTCGAGTCTTAGTACATGGTGCAGATTAGTCACTCATACATTTGGAATACAGTGGAGTTAGTTAACTTGGCATACAAACAGAACAGTAGACATATAGAATAATGGATAGGGAACTGTGCACAACAAGGCTGTTTCTCCATCGAGGGGGTTGATGACATCATAGCCCTCGAGAGCGAAGCTCGAGAGGTCCTTATGATGTCATCAACCACCCGAGATGGAAACACACAGCCTTGTTGGTGCACAGTCTCTCATCTATTATTTTATATAGTATATGGTTCCCCCAAAAATGTGGTTGGTTTAATTCACAAGAGTTGAGGTCTAATTTCATACCTTGTGTACACCTTCAGTCACACCGCGCATCTATCCGGTCCACGCGTCACGCCGCCTGCTGCCACTGAGTATCTCCATTCTCACCATTGTCCTGCCAGCGCCGACTACAAACATGAACTGAGGTAGTGTTGTTACAAACACTAAAAAGGACAAACTGAATGTTTGGAACACGGAGCCAATTATGGCAGAGTTGTGTCCAAAGAATCTTTTACCCGCTTCTCCCAGCTGCTCGCTAAGTGGCGCCACCATGTTGACTCATATTTTTTAAAGTGCAATGTTTCAGCTAATCGGAAACAGTTCTTAGGTAAAAGTTGTTGTACTATCGATGTGATGTCGAGCAATAGTACAACAACTTTTTTGACCTTGAACTGTCCTACAACAAGATTTTGAAAACCACGGCTTATTCATAATAAACCCTAACCATATACTATATAGATATGTGAATGTTGACAACAGGGCTATTCTTTCTTATTGAGTTACACTATGACGACGGATTAGGTAATCCATCGTCATAGTGCCAGTGAGGTGAAAGATTAACCCTGTTGTCAACTGTTCCCCATGCACTTTTCTTTATAGTGTATGGTGGAATGTCATTTTTGGGGGAGAAAAAAATCACTACAGCATGTTTCTGCCTCAAAACATTTGTACTGGGGTACTAGAAGGAAAAAAGAACTTTACATTTTGAACCTTTTCACGCTTGACATTTTAACTGTTGAAGAACTTTACATTTTGAACATTTTAACGCTAAACATTTAAACTGTTTAAAAACTCACATACAGCAGCACCCGGAACAGCAATTCACAATCTGCAGGGAAGAGCAGAGAAAAGGGGTCAATAGTGAGGATCACATTTCATCACTCAGGAAACTATGTAATTGCCGCATGTCATTTCTCGTTTTGTTTTTTTTTGCCGTTTTTTTTTTCCTGATCGAGGATGAATCTATCCCGTTCTGATACTGACTTTGACAGTACTGCCACCAACACTGCTGCTTTCGCTATGTGAACTGTCTATGGAGTGAGCCCTAACTGTCACATGCTGCTCGAGGACACAGTGTGTGACGTGTGCAGTGCAGTAGAACAAAAAATCATTCTGCTGCACTGCGAACGTCACTAGTGCAGATGAACAACATTTTGACAGTGATGGATTTCGGTGGAGAACGACGTTCCACCATACACTATAGTACCTTATATTTATTTATTGAAGATTTTGGAATTCAAACTTTTGTGTCAGAGACTCATTTACAAAGGCTCCATGTCAGAATACAAACATTGTTAGACAGGAATACAACAAGTAAACATATAGAGAAGGGTTACAAATAACTGAGTAAAGGGTGTGCAATATAGTACAATGGTCATGCTAAGCAGTACAATTATACAGAGTTTACTACATAGGAGACAATAGCCATGAGAGACTATAGCAAAATCAGTACCAAATTGAGGAGAGGCAGGATGAGGGTCCTTTGTCAGCAGTTATGAAGGCAGGATGAGGGTCCTTTGCCAGTAGAAGAGGAGGTTAGTGGGTAGAGGACGCTTGAGGAAAGGTTTGTGGAGAGAGAGGGGTGGAGGCCAGAGTTAATTATGCAGTCACAGGAACTGGCAGAGCAGAGGTGATCCCTAAGGAGGGATTTGAAACAGCCTAGCTTACTTTCAGTGGAAATGGAGTTGGGAAGTGCATTCATTCAGTAAGGGACCGTGTAGCTGAAGGTTCTCTGACGGAGGGAGGTCCGGCATCTAGGGACCAGGAAAGGGGATTTGGTGGAGCAGCATGCATTTCTTAATGCGGGAGCTTTTTAGCAGAGCAGAGAGGCCTGGGGGGGAAAGGCCAAGTGGTATCTTTTTGGCCAATAGGCAGGTTTGATACTTGAGTCTACAGTCGAAGTTAAGCCAGTTGGAGAGACTGTAGAGGGAGCAGGTGTGCGTAGTATGATCACAACCTAGGACTAGGTGACAGGCTTTGTTAAGGGACAACCTGAGTCTACAGAGGGAGCAGCTGTCAGCATGCCCATAGACCAGAATCCCGTAGTCTATTAGTGAGAGGATTGAGGAGGAGATAGCTAATTGGAGGGCCTCAGGGGTGAGATAGTGTTTGTACTGGTGGAGTAGTCCGTTTCTGGAGTTGACCGCAGTGCAGAGAAGATGAATATGTTCGTGGTAGTTGAGAGAGGAGTCTAGAGTGATGCCAAGGTACTTGAAGGTGTCCACTTGGTCAAGGGGAATCAGCTGGGAGTTTAGGATTTGCAGTCAAAGGCTTTTGTGCTTGCTCTGGTGATGCACAAATGTCATAACTTTGGTCTTTTTATAATTTAATACTAGCCGTTGGTTGGCGAACCAGTGTTCAGCCTCAGTGAAGGTTGCTTGGAGAGATTTTTGGAGCATATGGGGATCAGGATAGAAGGAGAAAAGGACCACATCATTGGCGTAAAGAAGCAGATTCCTAGAGCATGCACTAGGCAGGGTGTTTAGAAATTGGGCTGAAAAGAAGAGGCCCTAGGATAGACCCCTGGGGCACCTCAGACTTTACTGGGAGACTGGAGGAGAGCGTGTTACCTATCTTAACTTGCTGGGTTCTGCCAGTTAGATAGTCAAAAAACCAATTTGTGGCATCCTGGGAGAGACCAATGAGAGAGAGAGAGAGAGAGGGCCGATAGGAGGAGAGCATGTTAATGGTGTAGAATGCTTTCGACAGGTCCACAAAGACAGCACTGGCCAGGCATCCTCTGTCAAGTGCTGAGTGAATAGAGAAGGAAAACTCCAGCAATGCAGAGGTGGGGCTGTGGCCTTTATGGAAGCCATATTGTTCTTTACAGAGAAGATCATATTTCGTGAGGTATTCAGTGAGTTGATCCAAAATTATATGCTCCAGTGCCTTGGGGGGATTGAGATGGGACTGTGGTTCCAAGTGGCAGTTCAGTCACCACTTTTGTGGATGGGGGTTATGATGGCTGCTTTCTAGATGGATGGGAATTTACCTAGGCATAGGGAGCGGTTGAGGATGCTGGTTAGGGGGTTGAGGACTTCTTGAAGGGTCAGGTGGAGGAGTTTTAGGTCCAAGGTATCACTGCTGAAATGGGATCCACCAAAAGCTTTTTGTAGATAGGGGTTGGCTTCCCAAGGTGTAAGGGGTTTTAAGCGAAAGGGAGGTGAGGAGAGGGAGATAAGGGGTGGTGGGGAGGCAAGAGGATCAAAGAAGTGGGGAGGGAGTATACTGCTGAGGTCTGAGAAGGAGGAGTTAAGGGAGTTAAGGGAGTTGGCAATGAGTTTAGGGTCAGTGGTATAGTTGCCATCCAGTTTAATTTGGGGGGGGGCACTGATTTCCTGTTAAGTTCCCTGAGGTTATCCCAAATTTTCTGCCAGAGCTCCAAGAGAAGGTGAGGGATGCCTTATAGTGTTCTGCTTTAGCCCTGCGTATAGCCTAAGTGCACTTATTCCTGGCAGCATGGTAGCATTGTCCATCAGCTGGCTTGCCCATGTCAAGGGCTGTTTGCCAGAGGGAGTTGCGATGGTGCATCTGGTCTAGGAGACATTTGGAGATCCATGGGGTGGAGGGACCATTGACCACACATTTGGAAAGAGATGCAAAAGTGTCACAGGCAGTATTGAAAGGGTGAATGAAGTAGTCGAGTGCTGCATCTATGTCAGGTGCATTGTTTATGGGTGGCCAGTCCCAGAGCATAAAGTGTAGATTTAACTGTGCAAGTTTACCTGGTTTGAGTCTGTGTTGGAAGATGATTTTAGGTGGGGATTTCAAAGTCATACAGGACCAAGTACAGAGTATAGGAGAGTGGTCACTCAGAGCGCTGGGGAGCACTGAGACACCTGTGATTCTGTTGGGGTGGTTGGTGAGCACCAGGTACAGAAGAGTGACAGAACCAGTTTTAGGGTTCTGTCACATTGGGGAAGTGACTACTTGTGTTAGGTCCATAGCAGCAATAGCGTCTTTATATGGAGAAGAAGAAATGGACTGCCAATTTATCTTGAAATCCCCTAGAACTATACATTCAGTCTTTGAGGGTAGGAGGGAGAGGTAATTCAGGACAAAGTGGAATGCAAGTTTTTGGTTCCGGGGAGGGAGGGGATGTAGACTGCAGTGATGAAGAGCGGGGAAGTGGCCTTGCCAACTGTAATTTTTATGGTGAGTGCCTGAGCTCCCCGTCCAGTTGAGTGGGAGGGTGGGCTTGACCTTGCAGGGAGTCCTGAAGGTAGAAGGCACAACCTCCACCATGCTTACCTCCTCTGTCAACCCAGGAGAGGGAATAGCTGGGGATAGACACAGCTGAGTCCGGGGTTGTGCTGGACAGCCAGGTTTCAATGAGGGAGAGTTCATTGGGTTGGTGTTGGGCCATTCATCACTGGAGGCAATCAAACTTTTTCAGCAGGCTACAGATTTTAAGGGATGCAATGTGAAGCCCATCGGTGGAAGGAAGGCTGGGGGGGGCAAATGTGGGCCCTGGGTTGGGGTGAATATTACTGGATAGCAGTAGGAGTAGTAGGAGGGCCCTAAGAAGAGTATAATGTATTAATTTTCAGAGGCTAGGACCACGAGGGGACAGGTGCACCTGTTTGGAGCAGATGACTGGGATGGGTGAAAGGACTGGGGAGGGGTGGCTAGTGGGGTACAAGCGTAATGGTGACTGAGAAGCAACAGTGGGTGCTGAGTAAAAGGGGAGTAACAGCGGGGGAGGAGGGGGCCTAAGAGAAGCATGCAATACAGTCAGGGGAGTCTGGACAAGTGGAGACAGTAGATAGAGGAGTAGGAGAGAGGACAGGGTGGAAACAGTGGCCATAGTGTTGGGAGAGAGCAGGGGTAACTGTCACAGGTGTCAGTGTGGAAAAGCTTGAGAGGGAGGGTAGAGGGGTGTATATGTGAGTGGTAGAGGATAAGAGGTAGTAAAAGGTTACCCAGTTATAGGGTTGTTCACATAGCGCAGCAGTAGAGTCACAGCCTATGGAGCAGTAGGTGCGAGGTTCAAGTCTTGGGTGGGGAGACTTGGGCAAGTGGGCAAAAAGTGGCTTAGTAGACACAGGTAAGGATGGGAGTAGATGAGAGGGAGCACAGAGCTAGTGCAGCAAAGTAAGGGTAAAGCAGTATGGGAAATACTGACTCCTAGTGGCCACTGGGTATAACAAACTAATGGAGAAACACGGACATAGAAAATTATTGGGGTGGGTCACGTGACCAGATAACATCCATAAATTTAGGGACACCCATGGGTGGGAGGGAGGGTGCAGGAGTTGACGCAAAGCGTCGATGGGCTAACACCCTCCACAATCAGGAGCAGGAGAGGAGTATCATTATCTTTAGGGAGCTCCAGGGAATCCCGCTGTAGTGCTGTGGTGCAGGGTGGTGTCTGCAGAGGGAAGGAGTTCCAGGCCTGCCTTTAGGGAGCTCCAGGAAATCCTGCTGTAGCGCTGTGGTGCAGGCTGCCTTTCCCACAGCTATTTATTTATTTAGCTTTTGTTGACCAGGTAAGCGGGCTATTGTTGACCAATTCCATGAGTACTTGTATGGGGCTAAAATACTAGTAAAAACTGACAATAATCCTTTGACCTATGTGCAGACCTCAGCTAAGTTGGATGCCACTGCCCATAGGTGACTTTCTGCATTATCTACATACGACTATGCTCTCGAATACTGAGCAGGTCTGAACCACATAGATGCTGATGCTCTCTCCCGGAGGCCTGTTCCCCAGAATGATTGGGTCAGATTGGCAGAACCTGACATTCGGGCACTCTGCCGGAAGTTTGACAGGGAGGAACAATGTCCACGGACGAGTGGACTGCATGGTGGATTGCTTGGGACCCTCTGAGAATTGCATACCTGCTGCTTATTGCCACTTTTTCTGCAATAGACATTGTGCACTGCCTCAGCTGGACAATGACAGTATTCGCGGGCTCAGTCCCGCGATCCCATAATCAAATCAGCTTTAGAAGCCCTCTGTGCAGGAAAAGATGTGTCCAAATTACGCTCCACTGATTTGAGAACTGCGCTGTTATACAAAGAAGGTCCTAAGTTGAAACTGATCAATAAACTGTTATACAGAAAAACAGTAGACAGAGGGGGACAAGTAGACAAACAACAACTAGTGCTGCCCACTGCCTTTCGAGACTCAGTATTGAGGTCCTTGCAGAACCATATGGGGCACCTTGGTATAGACAGAACACTTGACTTGGTGAGATCCAGATTCTATTGGCCTAAGATGGGGGCTGATGGAGCAACACATTCAAACTTGTAGTCGCTGCTTACAGAGGAAAGTTTTGCCCAGAGGGCTGCCCCCTTGTTAACATCACCACCAGTGCACCCACGGAGCTGGTCTGTATGATTTTCTGAGTTTGGAGTCAGATCAAAGAAATATCAGTAATGTGCTGGTGGTCACTGACCATTACACGAGATATGCCCAAGCTTTCCCCACCAAAGACCAGAAAGCATCCACTGTGGCCAAAGTACTTGTAGAAAACTTTTTGTTCACTATGGGCTCCACAAAGAATCCATTCTGATCAAGGAGAGACTTTGAGAGTCATCTGATCAAAGAGATGCTTTCTCTGTGGGAATGCGAAAGTCCAGAACCAATCCTTACCACCCCCAGGGGACCCACAGCCTGAACGTTTCAACCGCACTTTGCTAGATATGCTAGGCACCCTGCATCCAAAGGACAAGCCTAGATGGAGCCAACAAATTAGCACCCTGGTACATGCTTATAACTGCACCAAAAGTGATGCCACTGGGTTCTCCCCACCACCTGATGTTTGGAAGAGAAGCTCTACTCACCGTAGATGTGTGTTTTGGGGTCTCTCCTGATAGGGTTCAAGCTGACAACTATTTACAGTAGGTGCAAAAGTTAAAGGCCCAGCTAACTCATGCGTACTAACTGGCTCAAACCATGGCTGCCAAAAAGAAATCTGGCCAACAAAGAAAGGTATGATAAAAGGTGAAAGCACAGGAACTCCAGGAGGGAGATCGGTATTGCTAAGAAATCTGGGACTGCATGGCAAACACAAGATTGCTGACAGATGGCACCATCTCCCTCACATTGTAGTGGCAAACTAGATGATCTGCCAGTGTACAAAGTAAGGCCTGAGAATAATTCAAAAGATTTAAAACAATGCATAGAAATCATTTACTGCCCATTGGACAAATCTTGATTGAGTCTGAGCCCCAGAAGATGCCCTCTGGACCAGTGACTAGAGCTGCTGCTAAGAAAAGATCAAGAAAGTCTGCACCTACAGAAGCAGAGTTAAAGTGTTCCTCCACAAGTCCCAGTTGAGCATGACTGTCAGTCCATATCAGAAGAAAGTGAGAGTGACTTTGAATACTATCCTTCTTACAACTGAGTCAATTGTTTCGGGCAATCCCTAGTCAATATTGGAGACAAAGCTGGCCTTCTGGACTGTCTTAGCCCCCAGCTTTGTCCCTGGAGCCAATGCTCCCAGAAAGTGAAGTGCAAAGCATCAGATCAGATGAAATGGAATCATTGTGCATGGTTGAACTGTTTGAGCTTTAGGAGGAAATGATGGATTGGGGCAGACTGGTGATACACCAGAACAAGAAGAGTATTTTGAGTGCACTGACAATCCACTGCCAGAGTCCGAAAGCTCTCCATGTGAGCCAAATGTTGTGGACTCAAACTGTAACTCCTGGAGCTGAAAGTGCCCAAGTTCTAGCCTCTACCCCATGGAGACTCCTGACAAGTGAGGACAATGCTGAAAATGAGGCTCAGAGTGCAGAGACTGTAACAGTTCCCCCTAGAAAGACTGGTCGAGCTGTAAAGCCTGTGGTGCACCTCAGTTATGATTCCCTTGGGAGGCCTGTGGACTTGCCTCAATGTTGTCCATAAAGGAGTGTATGTGTCCCCAAGCTCATTGCCCAAACTGAGATCAGTGCTAACTCCAAGTTACTTGTTAATTCTTTCAGTATGGTGCCCTTGCCCCTGTCCAGCCCCAAGGTAACTGATAGGGAAGGCCCCTCTTCAGGTTTCATGTACAAGAGGTAATAACTTGAGTTATGGTACAATGTGTATAATACTGTGTAAAGAGGACGTATGCAATGTTTCAGAAATGTGTTCTTTGTAAATGATATATTGACTGATGATTACATGTGTGAGCCTAATGCAAATGTATATGGTTGCAGTTGAAACTTATGGTACTTGCTTGACGCGACGCCAAGCTTTCCCAGGCCAGGAAGGGTGTAAACCCCTGAAAATGGGGGTTCCCAAAAGACTTGTAGGAGCTGCTTGAATGCTCCAAGCCTGAATGGTGTTTGGCTGCTAAGCCATTTATCTGTGAGTGTTTTTAGAGCCTCTGGTACTGTTCTTTAAGAGCTGTCTGCTTGCAGACATAATTAGTTTGTATGTGGGACTGTGTGTTTCTGCTTGAGTACCACTGAGCTGCTGCCAATTCACTCCATTTTGCAGTCACTAGGAGTGCAAAGGGAACCTATCTGAAAGATGTAACTGTTTGCCAGAAATCATTTAGAGTAATAATGAAAATACAGTTTGTCTAACCTGCTTTTGCAGTTAGAACTGTGTTTGCCTAGTCCCCATTCTAGTTTTGAACTGCTGAACTGGACCAATCAGTGTGGGTTAAGGTAGCTCAAAATGGTGCCTTGGACGAATCAGAACTTGGACTCGAATCTGAGCCAGCCACAAGAGGATTGTATGGGCAGTGACCTGGGAGATGTAGTTGACTTCGGCGCCTTTTGGACCAACAGGCAGTCTATTGTGAGTGACAGCCAATCCAGCCAAGAACTGGGAGGAACTCAAAGGAAGTGCCCGGTTTTGTCTGCTGGAGTTTCAGCTGAGCTCTGGCAGTGAAGAGGGAAGGAGCCCTGTGCTTTTTCGTGTGTAGTTTTAGTCGGGAACGCGTGTAAGGCCCCGAGTTCCGTCTGCAGCTTGTGTAACTGCTTGTTAGGACTGAATCGTCCTGTGAAGAGAATCAAAGGATATCTGAAGAGTAGAAACCAGGCTCACCCTGTAGAAGACTGGAGAAATTGCTGAATTGCTGCCGGTCTGTCAGGAACTGAATCTGCTGTGTGTTCTCCCGGCATTGTGCAGTAATCGCGATCGGATAGAGAAGCAGCCTGCCTGGTATAGTACTTCTTTACCATATAAATATGTGAGGAGGCTTGTGTAGCTCAAGTGAATCCTGCTGCCATTAAAGGACTTTTTGCCTGTTACTGTTTACTATATAAATATGTGAGGAGGCTTGTGTAGCTCAAGTGAATCCTGCTGCTATTAAAGGACTTTTTGCTTGTTGCAGTTTGTCATATAAATGTGTGAGGAGTCTCGTGGAGCTCAAGAGTAGCCCTGCTGACGCTGAAGGACCCTATCTTGTTTGAGGTCGTGAGTACTAATTCAGGGTCGCCTCCCCGTTGAATTGCCACATTGAATCCAAATGGAATTACTGTACTGCTGACTGTTTAACTAATTTTTCTTTTCTTCTGTGAAAGGGCCCCTACCAGCTGCCACGGTTTGACTAGCCACTAGGGCTTGGGTACCCAGGGACAGTAACTGGTAGGGATAGGCCTGTGCACAGAGCCATAGGTAGATGAGTAAAGTAATAAGCTAATTAACCTGATTTCCCCCTGTCCTTGTTATATCCCCCTAAATAAATCAGAGCTGCTTGTTTCAGCAAAGTTATACTGCCTGAGGTATTTGTCTATGTTAAAGCATTGTACTGTGATTGTTGCACTGTATCTTCTTATTTTACAGGGGGTCCCAGTGCCTGAACCAGTCCTGGGGGTAAGTGTATACTGTGAAAGTAATTCTGATATACTGTGCGGGCCACTAGTGGGAAGAAAGGGGGGGTTGCAGTGTCCCAGAGGGCTGTGACCAAGTTAGTTTAACTATTGCAAACCCTGACCTCTGGGTGGATGCACCCATCGGATCCAGGCCCCTCAACCTGTTGGTGGCAAATCAGGCAGGGGTAGTAGCCCCTTGGATAGCGCCATCTAGGGGTTACACAAACATATGCCTATTTTCAGGTGTGACCCTAGAGAATTACATAGAATATGCAGACAAAAGACAAGGTATACACAGGATTAAGCAAGATTTCAAGGGATATACAGCAACGCAGGATACAAGAATAGAGCAATATTAGACAGCATGGAGTAAAATAATTAGAGATTGTCTCAATTTAATAGTGTAGCAGTCAAATTCAGGATTTATGCACAAGCTAAAAAACTCAGGCCAGCCTCACCCAGAGACTGTACAGGAACAGTAAAGTGCTATCACATATTAAATGGAGGACACATTGCTATGCCATGGCTCAGGTAAAACTAGAGGACAAGGTGCATGCCCACTCCACTAGAGTGGTTGTTACCTCCCTGACAGAAATATGCTCTGTGCCAACTGGAAGAATTTGCAGAACTGCAACTTGGAGCACAGTGTATACTTTTCAATCCCCAGGAATCCCTCATTATTCTTTAGTGCTATCAGCCTACAGGCCTGAACTGCACTGGAGCTTAGAATTTATGCTTAATAGAGAATCTTGGATGAAATTCAAAGTCTGCTATTTGCTCATGCTCACCCTAACGGTCTAATGGCAGATTTATTTATCTGCTTGAAGAAAGCAGTCACTCTGGAATCTTCTCTCTTCAACTTCAGTTTATTATTTTGTAATAGTGTATTATTTAATTATTTTTCAATAACTATGCATAGTTAGGTTGTTATTGTATATTTTTTTACTTTTCTCCGATTCCCCATCAGTTCTCAGGAACCAGAGAAAGCCGTTTTTTGGTGCAGTTCCCGCTTTTAGGGACCTGCTTTAAAACGACTTTATTTTCATTTAATTAGTAAAAAATGTGACTGGGTTGCATTTTCTACTGTTTATTATTCTTGGTTCCTCTTTATTTGGGAACCAAACTGATTTTTTACAGTTTAACCCAACTAAATTATCTGTTATTCAGAAAATCCAGCACTTGTGGAGACCAAAATTTAAACAAATGTTAGTGGTTTATTGTGGCTGACTACCCAGACTGAAACCTTTCCCCAGCGCTTCGACCCTAACACAGGGTCTTCCTGAGGGAGTGAATCAGATTTGCCCCCTGAGGAAGACCCTGTGTTAGGGCCGAAGCACTGGGGAAAGATTTCTGTATGGGCAGCCAGCCACAATAAACCACTAACATTTGTTTAAATTTTGGTCTCCACGAGTGCTGAATTTTCTGAATACATTGAATGTTGGGCTGGCATCCTGTTCTAGCACCACCTGCTATACCTAAGCGCACCTTCTTCTTTCTGTGTTTTAAATTATCTGTTAGTCTGCTTTTATGTGTGGTTTCATTTTTCAGGGAACTGAACTGCATTTCATATGCTTTGAACCCCTTTTACATATATGGAGCTTTTTTCTTGTCAGTTTTACTTTGATTTATGCTTCTCTCTGGTTCATCAGTGTTTGGCATGACTGACAGACCCAAAAGAAGATGGGACCCACAGGCTTAAATTTGCAAAGTTTGTTTCCAACTCCAGGCAATGGCAGACCGTCACAAGTTGTGCTGAAAGTGCCTCTGTCTGGATTACATCTTAATTGGTATGAAGTTTGTCCTAAAGCCAAAAGGGCTAAAAAATTAGAAGTCATTTTGGCTTCTCAGTCTGCCTCCACATGACCAAAGGCTCAGATGAGGGTCAAGCCCTTCAAAATAAGCAGAAGGATAAGGCTGCTAAAGATGGTTAAGAAATTAGGATGTCTGAATGGAGGGAGAAAAAAAAAGGAAAAACATGTCACCATCCCTCCTTCTTCAGGAAAGGAGATGCCAGTGGACAAAAATAAAATGCCCTCAATAGAGCACATGATAAGAACATGACTAAGACCTCTGTACAAGCACCGGAGATAGTGCATGCTAAAAAAAAAAAATAGAATGGTAGCTATCCCTCCTCCTGAAAAAGGAAAGGCGTCCCAGTGAATAAAAATAAAATGACCACAGTGGAGGACATTACTAAGGCATGGCAATTCTTCCAGAGAATTTTATGAATATGCTTGCCTCCCCCAGGCTCTGGTTCCATTCCCATTGCCTGTGGAGGAGGAGATAAAAATGTTTTATGAAGAAGTGGGAGAACCATAGAACCAGATGGTTCTCCTGAGCAAGAGTTTGGCTCACTTCCAAGTCCATCAGATGACTATACCTCTCGCTATACCTTTTGAGACATATAGAAACATACATAGAAACACAGAAGTTGTCTGTAGATAAAGACCACTTGGTCCATCCAGTCTGCCCTAGATTCCCTGCCTATGGTGCTACCAGAGACCGTACCTGAATGCTGGCCTGCACCCCCCTTTGCTTCTAAGATTCCCTTGTGTCTACCCCATGCATTCTTAAAACCCGTGACCATTTTAGCCTTCACCACTTCCTCTGAGAGGTGGTTCCAAGCATCCACCACTCTCTCCATGAAGAAGTACTTCCTCACGTTTCCTCTGAGCCTCCCCTCCTCCTGCTTCATATTGTGACACCTTGTCCTTGAGCATCTTTTACTTTGGAAAATGTCCCCTTCCTGTACCTTTTTCACTCCTGTGAGGTACCTGAATGTCTTTATCATATCTCCCCATTCCCTCCGCTCTTCCAGGGAGTACATATTCAAATCCTTAAGCCTCTTCGCATAGGGCTTCTAATGTAGGCCCTGCCATCCTTTGCACTGCATCCACCCTATTAATGTCCTTTTGGAGATGGAGTCTCCAAATCTGTACACAGTACTCAAGGTAGGGTCTCACCAGTGATCTTAACAGGGGTATTCTTACCTTCTGCCTTCTGTTAGTGATACCACTCCTTATTGATCCATGCATTCTAGCCTTACTTACTGCCTCAATCAATGCCCTCAGCTTTTCCTCATAGGAAACTTGATGAGGATGAGGAGAGGGTTGAATTAATGGATATGATGGGTTTATCCCCCACTAAGGGGTTGATGCTTCCCATCCATAAATCCCTCAGGAAAGCCACTTTTGCAATCATGTCAGCACGCACCTCAGTTGCTGGCATGGATAAAAAAAATTTTTAAATACTGTAAGTAAATATCGGTTGACAAACAGGATTTTGGGTACCTGTATTCCTATCCTGACCATGAGGGAGTGGTCCAGAATGCTGCCTGGGACAGGGCCAAAGTGCTCCTTCCTTCCCAGCCTCCTGTAAAAGATTCCAGGAAACTGGATGCCAGAGACAAAAAAGCGTATACTTCAGATTCTCTGTTCCTAAGGCAGGCAGCTTATCTGGCCTACACAGCACATTACCAGAGAGCCTTATGGACATTCTAACACTGAGCAAAAAATTTACTGGAGACTTGGCATAGGACATGGCTAGTACAGCAAGATCAGCCATAGGTGCCATGAAGTACCCATTTCATAGGGCAACATATACGAAGGACACTGCATACGGGGTTAAGGCCCATACAGTGTCCCTAAGAAAGTTGTCTGGCTTAGAACTACATATCTGTCCCAGGAATCTCAGACAAATGGATTTCCTTTCTGTGGGAAATTCCATTTGATGGCATGACAGAGGCTTATATGAAGAAGATGGATGCGTATAAAACCACCTACAAGAGGGTAGGGGATACTACCCTCATGCTTATGCCCCTACGAATACCCTCCACATTGTAGCTCTAGGGGCAGAGGTAGAAGGGGACTTAGGCATGCTGCTGCAGTACCACCAGCACTTGAATCCCAGGCAAAACAAAGCCCCTGACAAGCCGGACCAGACTGTCCAACCATTGCCAGTGGGTGGAAGACTGGTTCACTACTTCCATCCTAGAGGCAGTGAGCCAGGGTTTGACTTTGCAGTTCAGAAGACTTCCAAAACTACAGGACTCACACATGAAAAAAAATAAATAAAAAAAGTCTGCTGATGGTGAAAAAATTGCTGTAAACACAGGTAGTGGGACAAGCACAGTACAAGCTGCACAACAGGGTAAGGAACATTACTCCAGGTACTTCATAGCCATTAAGAAAAATGCATAAAATGCCTGAGGAAAATACCTCAGGCTCAGGTTAAGGGACTACCACTAGCAATTTACAGCCCTTCCCTGTGGCCTCACCTCAGCTCCAAGGGTGTTCATAAAGTGCCTAGCTGGGGTGGCAGCACATTTGAGAAGAGAGGGGTGGTGTTTTTTTCCTTACATGGATGGCAGGCTGATCTCAGGGAAAACACAGCAAATGCCTCCATACTGGTGACTCAAAGTGCTTTGGAGGATCTGTGCTTCCTCATAAACCTTCAAAGTCTCAAACAGAACTGGTTCAAGTTCTGGACTTTATTGGTGCACACCTGGATACCCTGTAAGGGTAGTAAATCTGTTTTCATCTAAAGAATCTTTCATAGCAGGCCAGCCAAGGCATGCAAGTTTTTTTTTGAATGGTATTGGGTCACAAGACCTCCACCACAACAGTGGCACCAGGTGCCAGATTCCAGATGAGAGATTTCCAGTATCACCTTGGGGACCACTGGTCTCAGAGGTGGGACACCATATCCAAATTAGCCCCTCTGTCACAAGAGCCTTGTTAAGGGAACTGGACTGATGGAAGAGGGAATGCAAACTTATAGAGATGATTCCCTTCCTCCAACAATTCCCCAGTCATTCCCACAGCAGATGCCTCCCTCCTAGGTAGGGGTTCCCACCTGGAGGATCTAACTATGGGTAGAACATGGAGTGCACAGGAGAAGCAAGATCACATAAATCTGCTGGACCTCAGCGCAGTGTTCCTGACAATGTGGGCATTTTGCTCCCAGATCAGTGGTCAGTCTGTCCAGGTCAGAACAGACAACACCACAACCAGGTACTACATCAACAAACAGGGAAGAGCAAGATCTTCCAAGCTGTGTTTAAAGGCCATGAAGATTTGTAACCCAGAATACGCCTTGGTGGTGCAGCTGTCTGTAGTGCACCTATCAGGGAAAGGCAATGTATTAGCACCTTGAGCAGGATCAATCAGGGAAATCACAAATGGGCCCTGACCCAGTAGGTGCTGGCATCAGCATCCACAAGGCAGGGTACACCAGAAATAGATCTTTTTGCATCCTGGAAGAATCATCAGCTTTCCCTGTTTTGTTGCAGGTCTCCAGCAGTGGGATCAGTCCCATTGGATGCCCTGACTCTGGACTGGATGGGGAGGGGGTTCCTGAATGCCTTTCCTCCCCTCCCTCTCTTGGTGAAAGTGCTCTTGAAGCTGAGGAGCCAGTCTGCAACAATGATCCTAATAGCCCCAGATAGGGCCAGGCAGGTTTAGTACTCATAGAAATATAGAAACATAGAAACTGATGGCGTATAAGGACCACTTGGCCCACCCAATCTGCTCATTTTCCCTACCTATCGAAATACCGCAGACCCTACTTGATCTCTGGCTTTATCCCACCTTTCCTAACCATTAAGGTTCCCTTATGCCTGTCCTGTGCATTTGTACTCCCTACCACTGTCCTTCTCCATCAACCATCCCACCTGCCTCCCACTGAGGCACAACCTGCTGACCATGTCTCAGGATGGGATAACCTTCCCAGACCTCATGTCTCTGTGCCTCAAGGCACAGTTCCTGAGGAGCTAGAGTTCTCTGATTTTAAACTTTCTGAAGAGGCTTTACAAGTAATCAGGGTTCCCAGGAAACTAGCAATGAGAAAAAACTATGCTTCCAAGTGGAAAAGGCTCTGTCTGTGGTATGCCCCTTAGCAGCTCAATCCTTTGCATGCTGATCTGCCCACAATCTTGGACTATCTATTTCACCTTCAATCTCTGGGCCTCAGACCCTCAACCCTTAAGGTTCATCTGGCAGCAGTGTCAGCTTATGTTTCAGCACGTAAAGAGAAAACAGTGGCTTCACACCCCATTTGTAAAAAGTTCTTTAAAGGGCAACTGCACCTGCATCCCTCTGTCAGACACCCAGTTCCTCTATAGAATTCAATCCTATGCATTGCTAAGCTCATAGACCCTGCTTTCAAGCCCACGGCTACTGCTGATTTAAAGTATGTAACTTGGCAAACAGTCTTCCTTGTGGCCATAACGTCTGCTAGAAGGGAATGCGAATTGCAGGCACTCCACACAGACCCATATTACATCCTCTTCCACAGGAGCAAGGTAGTCCTGAGGACAAACAGAAAATTCCTCCCTAAAGTAGTGTCCAAAGTTCACCCAAACCAGTCCAGTACCCTTCCAGTGTTCTTTACAGCAAAATCCAGCTCGGGAGAGCAGAGGCTCCACAGTCTAGAAGTCAAGAGGGTGCTCATTTGCTACCTGGACTGCATTAAGTAAGTCATGTCATCCCATTCGCAGCTGGTTGTCACATATGGTGAAACTGGCAATGGTAAGCCAGCTTCCAAGTGAACATTTACTTGCTGGATAGTCTCCTGCATCCAATTCTGTTACATCAATGCTGGCAAGCTACCACCACAAGGCCACAGAGCACATTCCATGCATGGCACTTTTGCCTCTGTGGCAGCTGCAAGGGACATCCCCATGCTGAAAATTTGTAAATCAGCCACCTGGAAAACAGTCCACACCTTCACAAGGCACTATTGACTGGATGTACATCTAGAAGGGATGCCAGATTTGGTACTGCTGTCTTTCAAAGCCTGTAAATATATTCAGTACCCAGCCTCCCAAGGTACTGCTTTGCAGTCTGCACAAGTTAAGCATAGTGAGGGATTCCAGGGGCTTGAAGAAAAAAATATTCACTGTAGTAATGCTGTTTCTTCCAAGGGATCCCTCACTATGCTTAAAAATCCCAATTCCTGCCTCCCCTTCCAGAACCTGAGAAAAGGTTCACACAAGAAGTAGTTCTTTATGTTGCTTGAGCATTACTTGTTATAATGCCTTTACATCTGTTACTCAGTGACCTGAGCTTTTTAAATTCTTCATCACATTTTAAAGGTGTTTTTGTTATATTTTTGATAGATATTTAGTTAGTTTAGTGCTCACTGCTCACCCTAGCTGTAGAAATAAATCTGTAGTTAGAATGTTAGGGTGAGCATGAGCACACAGCAAAGTTTCAATTTCATTCTAAAATTCTCTACTTAGTATAAAATTCTAAGCTCTGGGGCAGCTCAGATTTGCAGGCTGATTGCACTAGTTAAGAATAGTGAGGGATCCCTTGGAAGAAACAACATTACTACGGTGACTAATTTTTTCTTACTAAGCATTCTGCCCTGGAAGTCCATGCCAGGTAGGATGTCACATTTGACAGGGCAATTCTGAATGAATTATTATACTGAGTGAGCCCTGAGCTCCAACCTCCCTAGTTTGGGGGGGCTTTCTCTGAGCTTGGTACTATGACCCGTTAGTAGTTATTGTGGAGAAGACTGACTCTTGGAAGCTATGAACATTACATAAGTACCATAACTATTGATCTTCCTGAGTATCTTCTCCTTAGATTACCATGCAGCTGGAAATCCCCCAGACTCATTCCAGTAATGTGCTGGTCTTCACCCCTTTGTACTTGGTTTGGGCTGTGAAGACATTGTTACTGGGTTGGTGGCCCTTCTTTATGTGGGCCACCAGGGCTATCTTATGCCTTTAAAGTGCATATGTTACTCATTAGGTTCCTACTGCCCTCCTCCTCTATTAAAAGGGTACTGATGTGGTTGGGGGCTAGTACCACTGAATACCACTAGGCATGTGCAGTGATGCATGCAGGGCATACTCTTGTCACCAGCCCTACAGAAATGTTCTGGCTCCTGTGGGGTCCTAGGGCCTCCAACAAAGATCTATTAGTGGTACTCTAGGGAGAAGATATTCAAGAAGATCAACAGTTATGCGCTCCTCAGGGGGAAAACTGGAGGCAGGGCTATATTCCACAAAGACAGCCTGCTGGTTGTGTGCTAGAAGCTTGGCAGAAGACACCAGGAGGAAGGAGTTCTGTGTGACTGGACTTCTCTACTGGGACTAAAGAAGTAGAACTCTTGTACTTGGACCTCTAATTTAGGGTAAAAAAAAAAACAACTAACAAACCAAACAAAAAAAATGAGTGTGTTTGTCTGAGTTAACTGAACTGAATGGTTATCTGAACAGTTATCTAGGTGTAAATCTCAGGTGACTGAAAGGGCTTGATAGCTGTGCAGTTTAAATTGCTTGTAGAAAGATCTAGTGAGTAGGGGGAGTGGCTTAGCTAGAAGGAAGCTAAATTTAAAGATTGCCTTAGAAAGATTCTACTAGAAGCTTGGCAGAAGACACCACGAGGAAGGAGTGCTGTGTGACTGGACTTCTCTACTGGGACTATATTGCCCTCCTACCCTCCCACCGACCCAAAGCTAGTTCTACTTTTATAGGCACAGGATTTGACTGACAACAGGAACTTCCTGTTTGGGAGCAGGAAGTGAGTGATCACAGAGCCACCAAAAACCCACCATCCTAGAAGGGCAAGAGTAGCTCTCCAGCCCCCTCTAGCTGCTGGAGGTCTGCCTCTGAGCAAGTAAGGGGTCTACTGAGAAATATAGGATCTTCTTGTCTCAGAACAGGACAATCAGGAGCTTAAAGGGCACAGAGGCAGAAAGTAAGTAGAGAGAGAGGGGAAAAAAACAGAGAAAAGAGTAAGGATTCCAAACAACAGTTAAGGGGCCAGAAATAAGACATGATGGGAGTGGTGCAGTGCAGTGGCTGTGGAGCAGCAGTCTTCCGGGAGACGTTCTGGAGTATGCAGTGTTGTCCCATCTGCAGGCACTTCTCTGGGCTGAGGGAGGAGGTTGCTCATCTCCAGGCTGAGTTGGCCAGGATTTGTGGGACCTCCTCTTCCATCCAGGGACCACCAGTGCCACTGCCATTGCCTTAGATGTTGCCAAGAAAAAGGAGCGGTTGGACCACAGTGGGCTCAGGGAGGATGACAGTGGTGGAACAGAGGTGCATCCCTCCAATTGTACCTCTCCATAATTCCTATGCCATTCTGGAAAAGTGTGGTTCCTCTATGGAGGCACCCACAGTGGAGACCAAGGTGGATGCTGGGAACCTCCACAAAGAAGACCTACAGGAGGATGGCATGGGACCCCACAGGGGAAGGAAACAACTCCTGTGGGGGACTCCATTGTTAGGAAGGTAGAACTGGGAGAGGAAGGGGAGAGGGAGGTAAGGTGCCTGCCTGGTTCCATTGCTTGGAGGGACAGGGAGCAAATCCTCAGGATTGCTGGAGCAGCTGCACAGGGGAGGGAGCTGGATGTCATTGTCCACCTAGGGACAAATGACCTGGCTAAGAAAGGGATTAGAGCAGTGCAGGAAGAGTTTGTGGAATTGGGGAAGGGCCTTAGACAAGTAGCATGCACAGTAACCTTCTCAGAGGTGCTGCCCATCTATGGCATAGGAGAGGCTAGGGTGTTCCGCACCATGGGATTCAATCAGTGGTTGAAAAACTGGTGTGTAGCTCAGGGATTTGGCTTCATTGGGGACTGGGGGTCCACCTGGAGTGATGCAAGCCTATACTGGCATGATGGGCTGCATCTGTCCAGAAGGGAACCAGGATCCTAGGTGATAGGTTTAAATGCTTCATTGGCAAGCATTTAAACTAGCCAAGGGGGGAGGCACTGGAAAGGAGCAGGGAAATCCTAGCCCCCAAAAAAAATCAGGGTAGTAAGTGCGGTAAACACCAACATAGAGGTGTCGATAGGGAGAAGGGCAGGGGTAAATGGGGAAAGTGACAAAGGCAAGAAGGACAGGGATGGGGCAAAAAGGAGTAAGACCATCAGGAAATGGAGGGTAATGAGTACCAATGCCCGTAGTTTGGGCAACAAGCTCCCTGAACTGGTGGCCTTGATGGAAGAGGGATGCCTGGATATCGTAGCAGTCACAGAAACATGGTACACAGAGAACCATGACTGGGATGTTAACATACCAGGGTACATAACCTACAGGAGAGACAGGCAGGGGAGAAGAGGGGGAGGAGTAGCTCTCTATGTAAAGGAAGGGATAAAAGCAACTGAACAAAAGAGTAAACAGGGAGGAGAGGAGGCACTGTGGGTCACCTTGGAGACTGGAAAGATCACCACAATCTGCACAGGGGTCGTGTACAGACCCCCATCTCAGGGGGAAGGAATGGACAAGGATATGATAGAAGGCACTCTTAGGATGGCAGAGAAAGGGGAGATACTGTTGTTGGGAGACCTGAATATGCCAGATGTTAACTGGAGCACATTTGCTGCAACCACATCCAAAAGCAGGGCCATTCTTTTTTTTTTTTGGTGGGGGTATTATTTTTCTCTCCTCCAGAGCTCCGGCTACTACCCCTGCCCTCCGTTGTTCCCCCCAGCACCATCCCTGGACATCAGACCCCCTCCCTGTGCACCCGTGACTTACCCTCCCTTCAGCAGGGTAGTGAGGAGTGACCCAACCCACCCCAATGGATCCATGCCAGGGGCGCCCTTCCAGGAATGGCACTGAGGGGTAACAACCGATGCTGCGCGGGGCTCGCTTTTCGCTGTTTTTCCTCCCAGTGGGTCATGGCATGCAATGACACCAGCGACTGGGTGCACACGCTCCCGCATGCGGCTCCCAACTCCGGCCTGCCACCCCGCCCCCATAGCTTGCAGCCACGCATATCGACCCCCAGCCTCCGCTAGTCAGGCAAGCCCGGTCACCCAAATCCCCCCTCCCGGAGATGGAGAGCAGTCCCTTGGACGCTCAATCCATCTCCTCCCCGCTGACCCACGGCAACCCATGCCCATTCCCGAACTCGGGTCGCTGGCGTGGCGCGAGGTGTGGCGACCAGCGCCTCAACCCTCAGTGCCACCGGGCCGGCGAGCAGGGCCATTCCTGATGCCCTACAGGTGGCAGGCCACAGACAGCTAGTTTCGGAACCCACTCATGAGGGAGCAATCTTAGACCTCATACTCTCAAATGGGGGCAGTGAGAGGATCTCAGATCTAGCAGTGGGTTGCCATCTGGGAACAAGTGACCATCAAACAGTGTGGTTCACGTTAAACTCAGCTACAGAGTCAAGCCATACAAAAGTGAGGGTACTGGACTTCAGGAGGGCTGACTTTGGCAAGATGGGAGAGTGCCTCAGAAAAGCACTAGCAAACAGGCTAGAAGGAGGGGTGGAGCAACAATGGGGAATCATCAAAACTGCCATCACAGAGGCAACAAGCCTTTGTGTGAAGCAAATAAATCAAAATGAAAGAAAAAACACTATGGTTCTCAAAGAGGTGGCTGGGAAAGTCAGGGAGAAAAAGATAGCATTCGGTAAGTATAAGGAAACACAGAAGGAGCAGGACAGAGAGCTGTACCAGTTAATGCAGAAGGAAGCAGGGAAGGAAGTCAGAATAGCGAAGGCCCAAACTGAGGAAAAGATAGCCAACTTGGTTAAGAAAGGGGATAAAACCTTTTATAGGTACATCAGAGAGCGTAGAAAGACAAAGAGAGGCTGAATAGAATGAATGGTGGGTGGGCAGAGGGGAACAGTGAAAAAGCAGGGATACTGAACGAATATTTTTGCTCAGTATTCACAAAAGAGGAGGGGGAAGTGCCTAATACAATTAACAGAAGCACTCTTGATAGGGGGGTTGATCCCAGTCCTTTCACAGAAGAAAGGGTTCTGCAAGAACTCCTAAAACTGAAGGTGGACAAAGCAATGGGGCCTGATGGAATTCACTCCAGAATTCTAAAAGAATTAAGGGGGGAACTAGTGAAAACACTGACTACTCTTTTTAACAAATCATGGGAGGGTGGTGTGGTACCCAAGGACTGGAGGAAGGCGGATGTGATTCAGCTTCACAAAAGTGGGACCAAGACAGTAGGAGGAAACTACAGACCTGTCAGTTTGACCTTTGTGGTAGGGAAAGTGATGGAGTCACTTCTGAAGGAAAGAATTGTTGAGTACCTAGAGGCCAGTGGGGCACAGGACTCAAGGCAGCATGGGTTCACAGCAGGAAGGTCATGTCAGATGAATCTAATAGATTTCTTTGACTGGGTGACCAAAGTAGTAGACCAGGGAGGGGCTGTGGACATGGCCTACCTAGACTTTAGCAAGGCATTTGACACAGTCCCACACAAAAGATTAATAGTCAAGTTAACCAGCCTGGGAGTGGGTCCCAGGGTGGTAGCCTGGGTAAAACATTTGCTGGATAACAGGACACAGAAGGTAATAGTAAATGGAGACCACTCTGAAGAAAGAGGGGTTACTAGTGGGGTACTGCAGGGTTCAGTACTGGGTCCAGTCCTTTTTAATGTCTTTATAAGTGACATTGCAGAGGATTGCAGGAAAAGTATACCTCTTTGCAGATGACACAAAGATCTGCAACAGGGTTGATACACAAGGAGGCTGGAAAGGATGAGAAGGGACTTGGCAAGGTTGGAGGAATGGTCAGAAGTATGGCAGCTAGGATTCAATGCAAAGAAGTGCAAAATAATGCACCTGGGAAACAAGAACCCAGGGGAAGATTACACAATGGGGGGGGGGGTGGAGGTAGTAACAAGAACAAGCATTTGTCAATGCCGAATGTTTGCTTGCTGGCATTGGCATTGGTAGTGTAAAAGTTACAGTGCTGCATAATAGGAATGGCAGCGAAGTATTGAACTGAAGCCAACCCCACCACCACCCTGCAGAGAGTGACAGGCATTGGGGTGTGCCTTTGGGTTGTCAGGCATAACGACCACGCCATTTCACCACACCCTACCCTGCAGACACTGACAAGTGTCACAGTGTGCCTTGGGGTCTTTGGCCCTTATGCGCACCCCATTCCATCAGAAAATATGGTGAGATGGGTGTGGTATAGGAGAATGGGGTAACGTTTGGGCCCGAAGAGTCCGAGGCACACCTTGATGCCTCTCACTGGCTGCAGGGTGTGGGTGGGGGTGGAATGGTATGAGCATTACAGGCAAGAATCCCAAGTCACACCCCTGATGCCTGTCATTCTCTACAGGGTGGGGCGTTATGGTCGGAAACCCTAATGCCTCAGGCATTCGTTGGTATTTTCACTCCAAATTTTCAACATGGTTTTTTTGTGACCCCCACCTCATGAACAGTGGCAATATCAGTTTAGCGAAAACTGCTTTTGCACAGTGACTACGGCATTTGGCACCACACGGTGCAAAACACATTCGAACAGGATGTGAAAAATGACAGCGTACTGTTCATGGGAGGTGTAAAATGGCAATGTTGAAAATCTGCTGTGAAAATCTTTAAAAATGGTGAAGTACTCGAGCAGTATAGAAACTGTGCAACGCACACCCATAATGTAAGTAGTTTGGGGAATTTTTTACAGCAGATTGTTAACGCAGGCATTTTGGGACCTCCGATCATGAACAGTGTCAGTGTGATTTTCTTTATCTGTCCCGAACAATGATTTCCCACAGTGACCACGCATTTCTGTGCTGAAAGTGTGAAAACACATTTCGCCCATGTTGTGGAAAATGACAGCCGTACTGTTCATAAGGAGGTGTGGAAAAATGCCACTGGTGAAAATCTGGACTGAAAATATTACAAATTCATCAACTTACGAGGGTGCATGGAAACTGCGTAATGCTCACTCGTAACACAGTCATTTTATGGAGTTTTGTCACCAAATTTTCAACATAGCCATTTTAAGACCTCTGCTCTTACCAGTGTCACTGTGATTTTCTTAATCTGTCCCAAACATTGTTTTCGTACACCGACTGTACCATTGTGCGCTACATGTGCGGAAACAAATTTTGGGCGAGATGTGAAAAATGATAGCTGTACTGCTCATAAGGAAGTGAGGTAAAATGGCACTGTTGAAAATCTGGTGTGCAAATATTACAAATTCGCAAACTTGCCAGCGTGCATAGGAACTGCGCAACATGCGCCTAAAACAGTCATTTTTGGGAATTTTTTCACCAAATTTTCAACATAGCCATTTTAACACCTCTGCTCATGACCAGTGTCACTGTGATTTTCTTAATGTGTCCCATACATTGATTTTGCACACCGACTGCGCCATTGTGCGCTACATGAGCGGAAACACGTTGTGGGCAAGATGTGAAAAATGACAGCTGTACTGCTCATAAGGAGGTGTGGTAAAATGGCAATGTTGAAAATCTGGAGTGAAAATATTGAAAATTTACGAACTTACGAGCGTGCGTAGGAACTCTGCAACGCATGCTCGTAAAACAGTCATTTTTAGGAATTTTTTCACCAAATTTTCAACATAGCCATTTTAAGACCTCTGCTCATAAACAGTGTCACTGTGATTTTCTTAATGTGTCCCATACATTAATTTTGCACACCGACTGCGCCATTGTGCGCTACATGGGCGGAAACACATTTTGGGTGAGATGTGAAAAATGACAGCTGTGCTGGTCATAAGAAGGTATGGTAAAATGGCAATGTTGAAAATCTGGAATGAAAATATTGAAAATTCGCGAACTTACGAGCGTGCGTAGGAACTGCGCAACACACACTCTTAAAACAGTCATTTTTAGGAATTTTTCCACCAAATTTTCAATATAGCCATTTTAAGACCTCTGCTCATGAACAGTGTCACTGTGATTTTCTTAATTTGTCCCGTACATTGATTTCGCACACTGACTGCACCATTGTGCGCTACATGGGCGGAAACATGTTTTGAGTGAGATGTAAAAAATGACAGCTATACTGCTCATAAGAAGGTGTGGTACAATGGCAATGTTGAAAATCTGGAGTGAAAATATTGAAAACTCGTGAACTTACGAGCGTGCGTAGGAACTGTGCAACGCACGCGCATAAAACAGTCATTTTGATTGTCCACCAAATTTTCAAAATAGGCTTCTTGAGAGCCCACCTTATGAACACTGGCAGTGTCATTTCATTAATTGGTCCCAAAAGGTGATTTTGCACAGTGACTGCGAAATCACCCTTCGGGTCCGAATAACGCCATGACAGTGACAGCATTTACGAGAAGGGGTCCCAAAAGCCCCATGTTGAAAATTTGGTGCAAAAATCCAAAAAATGCCCGAGATATGCAGCAAAGTTGAAAAAACCCTATCTATTACATTATACAGTTTACTGGCATTTCCTCAGTTCGTGGTCGGCTTTGAAGAGTGCAGACGTGTTCCCGGTCCACCGCAGATCATCGCGCCGGACTCCAGAGGTAAGTATGGGGGGGAGTGTGTGTGGGGAGGCAGGGTGTGCAGTGGGTGGGTGGTAGGGGCAGGGAGACTGAGGGACCATTTTTAATTTACAGTTTTTTTTAAATTATTAAGACTACGCGGGACGCTTGCCACGCTGGGGTGGGCTCCCAGCGTGGCAGCTGGAAAGGATGTTTGGGGCTGGAGCCGACAGGGGATTGGGCACCCGTCATTATATAGCTAGTGCTACACACTGGGGTGGGCTCCCAGCGTGGCAGCTGTAAGGCTGTTTGGGAGGGGCTGGAGCCAGCGAGTTGGGCACCCCATCAGCCATATGGGCGTGTGCCATGCTGGGGTGGGCTCCCAGCGTGGCACCAGAAACTTTTGGGGGGCGTGGAGCCGACGGGCATGGGCACCCGCCGGCTATACTGTATGCGTGGGAGGCGCAGCATGCAATATGCGCGTGTGCGTGTTGGGGAGCTCTGCTCACTGAAGCGGAGCTCTCCTTTCAACTGTATGCCACTGCATTTTCAGCTGTCATAGACAGCTGGAGCAGTGATTGGCGACTGCGACCGCGCCTGCAAACACACTGACTGAATTGAAAGAGGCTGACACACCTCTGGAAAACTCGGATGATGGCACTATGTTTCTTGCACATGCGTGCAAGCAAATAAAAATGGAAAGGGACCTGGGGGGAATCATATCAGAGGACCTTAAGGTTAGCAAGCAATGTGAGAAGGCAGTAGGGAGGGCTGGGGGTATACTGGGATGCATAGGAAGAGGCATCACCAGCGGAAAACAGGAAGTTGTTATCCCTCTGTACAGACAGCTGGTGAAACCCCATCTGGAGTACTGCGTCCAGTTCTGGAGACCCCATCTCTGCAAGGACATAGACAGGATAGAGGCAGTCCCGAGGAGGGCAACTAAAATGGTGCAGGGTCTGCAAGAGAAGCCGTATGAGGAGAGACTAAAGGAGCTTAATATGTATACCCTTGAGGAGAGGAGAGAGAGGATGGACATGATAGAAACTTTTAAGTACCTCAATGGAATCAACGAAGTCCAAGAAGGTAGCATCTTTTGGAAAAAGAGACATGCAAGAACAAGGGGACACAATTTAAAGATGGGGGGGTGGCTCAGGGGCAATGTGAGGAAGTATTTTTTCACAGAGAGGGTAGTGGATGCATGGAACAGCCTTCCTGAGGAGGTTGTGGGGTCCAAAACTGTGGGAGAATTCAAGAATGCATTGGACAGACATAAGGCAATTCTTGTGAGGGGTAGGAAGAAATAGGCTGTTGGTTAACTAGGATCTGCGGCCTATCCTGTAGGTAGGGAAATGGGCAGACTAGGTGGGCCATGTAGTCCTTATCTTTTGTCAAAGTTTATGTTTCTATGTTTCTATAGGCCAGATATGCTGCCTGCCTAAACTGCAAGGTCGAAGAGGTATCTACTTTCCTTGCTATATGTGGCCCAGTTTCTTTAAATCTTTCTCAGGGAGGAACTGATGCTAGGGGGACCTTTGCTTTTTCACATGCAGCAGCTTGGAGCACCCCTTGTGGTCAGGATGGGCATACAGTTATTTGGGCCAGTCCTTTCCACTTGATGCCTTTTCTCCACCCTTTTAATGATTGCAAGTACAAAGTTAGGTGTGTGGAAAACACTCTGGCAATAGTCTTTTTCATCAGCTTGTGTATGGGAAGTAACATCCTCTTTGATGATGTCAGCCCCAAATATGCTCATGAATTCAGCCTCCTTTATGTTTGCTTGTCTGCTTCTGTTTCAGTGTATGGGAGGTTTAATATGTCCAACAAAGGGCCACGAAGCCATAGGAGGAACAAATCTCCATTTACTCTGGGAGGGAAACTGAAGTCCTGCTCTGGGAAAATCTCAGTCTCTATCAATTTCTCCTCCTCCTGCTCCAATGGGGCCTATTCAGGGTACAGAGCTTTTTTTTGGGGCAGCCAGGTTTCCCATAGGCTGCATGGTGTGGAAAAAGTGCCACATTATTTTAATGTTCTCCAGGGAGGGCACACTGATTGCCCTGCTTTCTTGCCCAGCAAAGAACCTATGGTATGTTTCTTCCTTACGCTTCTTTTTCTCCCCAGACATAGAAGGTAATGGCTCATCAGATCATTTATGCTTTTTGCCATTACTAGCAACAGGTCCCCATGCTCTGAAGATGGCTTTATAGCCTTGCCAATCTCCTTAGGCAGTGATGACTGCAGCATATTTCAGCCCCCTTTTAAACCAGGGATCACTGCGAGGGTGAGACCCTGCTGATATGTGCTTTCCACCATCAGGGGTGACCCCCTCCATGACAGTGCTTTTTGTAGAACATTTACGTGACACTGACGGAGACTGATAGCTGAAACAGACTCAGTTTGAGTCCTATTATTTTGGGGAAAAAAACTTTACAGAGATCAGTTTTCAAACCCTTGATCTACGGTAGGCCTAAATAATCAAAACAAAGCTCATGGCTACCTGCCTTTGCTAGGAACTTAGAGTAGGATACTTTTAAATCCCATGGGCCCAGTTTACATTTTAGGCATTTCAATCATGCTAATTTGATTCAAAAATGGGCAAACACATTAGCAGTTAATAATTGTTAAATCCACTAAACTGACAGACAATTTTCATAAATTAAATCCTTTCCAGCTTTGACATGGTGTTTTTGCTTTTAAAAACCCTAGGTGGGTACCCAGTAAAAACATACTTTTTCTGGTTCCAAGAACCAATTGGGAACCACAGAAAAGACGCGATTTTCTTTTAAATATTGTAAAGTATCCTAAACTATTGCAGAGTATTGTAAAATTAACAATAATAATCTTCTATTTTATAGAAGCAATAAACATAGCCACTAGAACTGGAACAGATCCCCAGGGCATCTGAACTCTTCAGCGGAGAAATAAATCTGCCGTAGAAATGCTAGCGGGAGCTTGACGACAGTGGAGCTTAAATTTGCATAAATTCAAAATCTAGCTCCAAGACAACAAATTAGGCACAAGATGACTGCAAACTTGTAAGGCATCTCTAGTAAACTCTTATTAACTGAGCTAGACTCAAACTCAAATCTCATGCTGGGACAGAAGTCCACACAGGGAGAACCAGGGCCAGATTTACATCGCCATGGGCCCTATGTACAGCAGTAACCATGCCTCCCTCCCACTGCATGGTCGAACCATGTTGTGCAAACATTCAATATATAATTCTAATTAAGCAATGAAACGTTTTATTGCACTGCAGTGTGCACCTTCAATGCAATAAATAAAGCACAATAAGAAACTATACAACCCTCACCCCCAGTTATACAAATGAATTATAAATCCAGGTGTGGGTGAAAACTGCACCTACGGGATCTGTAAAATCTGGACTGGCCAGTCCAGCTAGGATGAATGCAAGCTGCATGAATGTTGCTGATCTGGTCACTCTGGACAGATGGGCCAGTGATGCTTGTACCTTTCTGATCTGGTCCTGTTCAGGCAGTTCATTTTTAACCCCTGCCCAGGATGGGATGAAATCTGAACTGTTGGGACCAAACAAAACCAGACCAGGCCAGACCAGATAGGCAAAAGCCCAACTATTCTATCCAGTCACAGTGACCGGACCAGCAATATTCATGCAATCTGCACCTGGTCCAGATTTTCTGGTTGCACTGGCTAGTCTGGATTTTACCGATCTGGTTCAGCCCAGAACTGGGAGTCACGTTTTCACCATGTCCCAAAAGTCCCTTGCATATTTTTTCCAACAGCAGCACTTTTACATACACGGGATGGTCCATCTCTAGCCTAAACAGTAACACTGGCCACAGTATGATTCTTTTTTTTTTTTTTTAAACCAGTACCGAAAATGAAAATTACAAAATGCTCAAGTATCGCTTAAATTCGCATCAGAGCTTTGAGCTGTGGACAGCAACAGTAGCCTACTATGTAGCAAAGCTACAGTGTGTGCATCAGTGGCTACATGATGTAGCAGCTAATCGATACACTATTAAAAACACACACACACACACACACACACACACACACACACACACACACACAGAGCAAGTCTTGCACAATTAATCACACATTGCATTATTTACCACATTACATCAACTGCACTTCCACACCAACCATAAAATCAAATACACTGTTTGACTAATAAGTAATAGGCAGGAGTGATAAAACAGTATAGCCAACATTGCACAAAACACAGTTCCAAATGCCAATGAATGCATGCCAGTTACGTGCATCTGATTTATTGTACTTGATGTGCTGTGTCTACATCTTTTTTAGCCCACACGTGACATTTCATTTTTATTACATTCCACATCTTATACACCCACCATCACGACTCCGAGACCCTCCCTGGCTAGCAGCTGCCTAGCCTCCATTGAACAAAACTTGATCATTTTATCTCATTTTAAATCAGATCAGCACCACCATTATTTATTAAATAATTAAAATCAATAATAAAATACCTTCTGATTAAATTACTGCTTTTCTTCAGGCTGCCACTGAATCCTATGCAGTGTCCACTCCCCAGCAGTCATTCCCAACTCTTCTCCACCTGGCTGCTTCAAGTTGTCCTCTTCTAGATAAGGATAAGTGAGAACATGTTATTCCAGGCCATGAGGTCCTGTCCATCCATGCCAGTCAATCATTAGTAGGACTTGGAAGGGAAAACCGATAGCCAAGGCCCCAAGTTCTCTGTGGCAAGGCTACTGGACTTCTGCAGAGTTTGCCCACCATGATAATGCAGAGGAGCTGGTAGGGAAGAGAGCACTGGTACTAATGCGCTCACAAGGAGAACAGAATGGGTGCTTGCCAAACAACTACTCAGGTAAGGACACAAAGGGCAGCACCCATCTCAAAAAATATACTGAATTAAATAAAATCAAAAAGCCATAAGGTATGCTCAACAAATGAGAGCCACAGCACAGCTGTCCTGGTGCTTCAAGTCATAATTGTGCAGCTTTGTCAGGGGGCGGAGCTACAACACCATGTTTCATAATTTAGTAACATACATCAATTCAGACACAGTATTAAAGCTGCGACAGTTAGACAGTAAATGCATTATAATTTAGTACATATAAAAGTGCTCCCAGTTAACAAAAGTGCATAAAAAATAATCAGTGAGCAGCATAAACTAGGATTGCAGCATCAACATGTATGAATAATTTATGAGTAATAAAGGTGTAGTAAACAAACCTCTCATGCTCAGAAAAATAAAGTGGATAATAGAAGAGAAGGGGGGAGGGTGGCAGGAAAAGGAAGAAGATTACCCAGGGAAAACTGAACTAAACAGTACTTGTAACATGGCAATAAACAAATGTCTAAATAGAAGGTACTCATTGGGCAAAAGGCAGCATGTGATGCAAAACTAGCAGGGATTAATTCCCTAGTAATGCCCTCTGTTGTTCATAGGTAGTACAAGTTCAAGGGACAAGCCCATATTTGAACTCGCCATCGAAATGACGGAAATTACATTTTTTGTTGCCCATGTATTGATCCAGCTCTCATTTAAAATGGTTCACATCCTGACTCATTACCACCTTGACTGGGAATTAATTCCATATATGTGGCACTCTCTGTGTCACAAACAGTCTCCTTTGTTGAGTTTTACAGGTTTCGGCATACAGTCTTAAATTATGTGATCTGGTACATTCAACTGGAGGTTGTTTCATCAAACAATTGGTCTCGAAAAACAAGTCATCCCCAAAGCTTTGTGGGCTCAACATAGTTCCCCCCTGCTAGTCCTATATTCTTGAGAAAAAAGACCTAAATTCCTGAGCCTATCCCCATATTCCAGATTTACTACTTTTGAAATAGATTTGGTCATCCTTCGTTGTATTGATTCATATGTTTTTATATCATTAGTTGTTGTTAGTGAACAAAAAGGGGCACAGTACTCTAAATGTGTCCTAACTAAAGTAGTATATAGGGGAATAAGAACCTTAGCTTCTCGACTTTTAATGTATTTTAAAATGCATTTAAGAATGCCATAGCATTTTTTAGCAGTTGTGTTGATATGATGATTGAACTTCATGTTGTTTGTGATGTTAACACCAAGATCTCTCTCAGAAGTAGTTGTCTGGAACTTTGAGTTATTTATATAGTAACTAGCTAGTCTATTATTGCGCCCAAAGTTCATCACTTTGCACTTGGCAATGTTAAAAACGAGCTTATTTTCTGTTGCCAGGTATAGAGATGGTTTAAATTATCCTGAAGTAGTTTAATAGCATTGTTATTATTCACTATGCCTCCAAGTGTACTGTTGTCTGCATATTTTTACAGCCAGACCCCATTATTTGCCTGCATGATAGACACCATAATATTAAATAAAGTTGGCCCAAGAGCAGACCCCTGCAGAACTCCACCACTCACAGTACCCCACTCAGATTCCAAACCTCTCAAAACAACTCTGCTTCCTGTTATCCAGTCATGAACCTACCCATTTTATAATTTGGGGATGTATTGCAAATTTCTGGAGCTATTCCAATAAGATCTTATACAACACTGAGTCAAAGGCTTTTTCATAGTCTAAGAAAGTAACATTGACTGGGAGTCCATTATCCAAGGCTTTGCTGACTGGCTCAAAAAAGATGATCAGATTACTCATACATGATCTCCCCTGTGAAAAACTATGCTGGGTTATATCATGATTCCCTGTACTGTATAGATGGTCGACAATACTGTAGTAATCTTTCCATAATTTTACCAATACAAGATGTTATACTTATGGGCATGTAGTTGCTGATATTATTTTTGTATACTTTTTTATAAATAGGAGTGACATTGGCTAACTTCTAGTCCTCTAGGGCAATGCCATCTTTTATTGATGTGTTGAAAAGAAGAGTAAGCATGCCGACCAGTTCTTTAGAAAGATTCTTAATAAAAATAGTGGGAATACCATCAACCCCAGTGGATGAGCTGTGTTTAGTACTATTTATAGCTCTGCCGGTATCACTCTCAGAAAAAATAATCATATTTTTAGGAGCTGGCAAATTCTCCACACTGTAGTTCTCTTTTTTTTTTAAAAAATATACTAACAAAGTATTTATTAAATTCATCCGCCATTTGTTTTTCATCCACAACTAAAGTATCCTGTATGAGAAGAGGTACTGCCCCTACTTTGCTCCCTCTAAGGGATCCAATATAATTATAGAATTGTTTTTATTGTCCATACACTCCTTAACTAATTTTATTTCTAAGCTTCTTTTAGCATGCCTTATAAGTTTCTTAGTGTTGTTGGTCACATGCTCAAATTTCATCCATGTTTCATTAGTGGGATTTTTCTTATAACGAGTAAGGGCCCTTTTTTTCTTTTTAATACTCCTCTGAATTTTAATGTTCCCCCATACAGGTACTCTTTGTTTTTTATTATTGTATTTTACTCATAAAGGAACCCAAGTATGTATACAGTGGTTAATTTTATCTTTAATAACATTCCATGTGTTATTAGTATTTAAGCTTTTTAGATCATTTTTCCAATCCCATTGCCTCAAATATTGTATGATTAACTGGTAATTTTATTTATTTATTTGTGACTTTGATTACCGGGTAGATACACTGATCCGAGAGACCGTTTTCAGGCACGACCCGGGCCATAAAAGATGGCATAGTTAGGCAACAATTTAAATCACAAGGCACAGGAATGTTACAGGTTAAACAGAGGTCAGGAACATTTTTATGTAACGGGAATAATAAATACAGGAGCAAATGGTGGAAATCATAGTACAATAGGAGAGACAATAAGAAGGTACAAACAAACCCTACCATTCCCCCTGATTCACCTCACCTTTGAAAGTCACATCTAGATGGAGAGAAGAGAGAGGGATTTGCTTTATAAAAGTCAGAAACTTTAGTTTCACCAGCATTGTTTGTCTTGACAGAAAAGAAACCCCAGCTAATGACAGAATGATGGCTATCACCCAGGGGTTCCTGTATTATGGGTGTGGAATCATAGTTTTTAATATTTGTAATAATGAGATCTAAGATATTCTCCTTTCTTCTAGGTTTATCTACTATTTGCGCAAGATCATTCTGAACAATAAACTGGATTAATCTATGCTCATGGCTACTATGGGCACTGAGAGTAGACCAACCTATATTAGGTAAATTAAAATCCCCAAAAAGAATAAAGTCAGTGTTAATTGTCACATTATCCAGAGCTGAGAAAAAGGCTTCATTAGCTTCAGTATCTAAGCTGGGAGCCTGATAACCTACTCCTATAGTTAATCGATTATGTAAGGAGCTTATTTGTACTGTAATCAATTCACAGTCTATCTGATTATTGTGTATTTCATTGTACTGGAGATTATTTTTAATATATAAAGCCACACCGCCTCCTCTTTTAGACTGTCGATTTTTAAGTACCACTGAGTATCTGGGTATATCAGTAGCCCAGTCTCCATCAGCAAACCAGGTCCTGGTTACCGCACAAATATTAATGTAATTTTTAAATAATCTATATGATAGTTCACCTAATTTATTATTAAGGCTCCTGGTGTTTACTAGCAGTGTTTTAATATTCTGTGGGCTATGCTTTTTAGTTAAAATATTGCCAGTTACCCTCTCACTTGGTGTTAGATTATCAGGGAGAGTGGTAGCCATACAGTTATTTGTTACATCGTCTATGTAAGGTGTAGAATTACAATGTACAGTACCCCCCATGCACCTAGTTTAAATTATTAGCAATGAAACTATTGAGTTTGTCTCCCAATATGACTGTTCCCTTTCTGTTTGGATGTAGACCGTCCCAACAAATTAAATCTCTGTTTTCTATGAATTCTTCCCAGCAAGTAACGCATCCAAACTTTTGTTTGAGGCTCCATATTCTTAACCAGTTATTTACATTTTTAGTTTTCTTGTTTAAATATTCATTTGCCCCAAACACTGGGATAACTTCTGAGAAAGCAAAGACACAGTCCCTATCCATTAAAGTATTAGCTAGCCCGACAAATTCTTCCTTTATAATCTGCTCACTTTGTTGATGTATCTTATTTATAGCAGTGTGTGCAATAACAAGTAGTTTGTCACCTCCATTCCTCAGGATAGCCCTGGACATTCTAGTAATGTCCCTAATGTTTGCTCCACGGAAGCTGGACATGGTTCTATTAGTTTTATTTTGGTCACATATTTTCCTGTCAAGATGCTTTATCATTGGGTCTCCAAGAAGGTAACCTTGTCTAAGCTTCGCTGTTCTTTCAGATTCAACATCTATGGGATCCACGTCAATAAGGTTTGTAGGTTCATGAGAGGGTACTGTATTGGGAACATTGGGGGAAACAAAGGAAACTGTATCGGAGATTATAGCAATGGGTATTGATTGGTCAGGTTGATCACTTAATAAGTCAAAGTGATTATTCACCTTAAGCTGAAATTCTTTAGCTCTCCTACCTCTTTTAACTGTACAAGAGCTTCTCACCTCATACCATTTATCATTTGCTTGATCAGTATTATCAAGGTCCCTAGTACGCTTTTTATTAGTTTTAACATTCAGACAAGTATCAGTATTAGCATTAAGGGGGTGTCTCTCCTGAACCAGAGGTACCACCAGCATTAGACATTGTTATTACAGGGTCAGGGAGTGTACATATAGGTGCTAAGATAGGATCAGCAAAAAACAGTTCTTGCTTTGACTAGGCTCAATTACTTCATTTTGGTAGGAGCTATTAATTCTGTTGGCCATTAAATCTCTGACTCTCTTCCAAATGAATAAGTCTGACACTAAAGAGATTTATCTCTTGGTTCATGTCTTTATTTTCAGTGCATTTAGTGCAGATAAAGGTTTTGTCTTGTAACACCATAGAATCAAAGCTATACATGTAACATGAACAGCACTTGACGTCCCACATTACCCTCTGTTGTAGTTCTTGTATCATTCATCATGAGAAGTATGTGCTTACACTTTTATTACCAGGATAATGCCACTAGTCACAGCAAATAGCTATTTTATCTGTATAGTTAAGACACAGTACCCACACTCACTTACACAAAATCACACAGAGATAGTCACCTACTTCTTTCCCTTCACAGACCACAGGCTATGGGGCAGTCAGGACATACCACTAAACACTGCTAAAACACGCAAAACATGTGCTAGAATGCTTGTGTCTTTGCACGCATCTTCACGTGCAACGCCACAAACCCACCCAGCTCTTGCTCGCCCTGCTCACAGAGGGCAGAAAAATATAGTGCTCTCGTGCCCTGGAAGTAACTCCCAGGGGTCATGAGATAAAGCGCTCTAAAGTAAAGCCCAAAAGTGCCCAAATGAACTCTGGTGCCCTTTAGAAGCACCAATTAACCCTCAAAGTGTGTCAGAAATAAAAATATGCAATCCCAAATGAGTAGTAGTTCGTGCACTGCAGCCCATGAACTACTCACTCCTCTTCCTGTTTGCCTCAGTTATCAAGGAAACAGGGCTCCAAGGTAAAAATGCTCACAACAACAATAAAAGGTATTACCTTTTTTGTCCATGTTGAAGTCACCATCGCACATTAAGAATGAAACTGTCAGTTGTACATTGGGAGCGCGCTTGCCGAGAGGCAGAGACAGACATACTGTAGTGGTTGTCCATCATACTTCTTCGTCTGTCCAGTGCATGCACTAAAATGGACACACAGACAGAAAGCTCCTCAATATGATAGATCCCCCCCTGGTGCAGTAGTCCCTTTCCACCCACCCGCCCTGCGGTCCTCCGTGCACCCAGCAGTGTATCCCACATCTGTCTGAAACCTATTTTTCTGTATTGACACACAGAGAGCAGGAGAGCAGAATGTCCCTCTAAATGGCACTCGGCACAGTGACACACATAGCGTGACCAGCTGAGTGCTATCAGCCATCTTCTGAGTAGAGCATTATCAGCTGCAAAAGCCAGGGGATTACATCGGGAACAGTTGTATGTCTCTCAGACGTGGCCACTATGTGCGAGAGAGAGAGAGAGAGAGAGAGAGCTATACCACCAAACCACAGCATTTTTTGAAAGAGTGCAGAGCCTATCTGTTTAACAACATGCCAGGTAAAAAAGTACTTGGATTGATCAATAACAATATTGTGAACTCCTCAGCTTTGTTTTCTGTGCACATTCAGTAGTGCATTATAGGAAAGGTACAAACATTTGCATATCTTGACTTACAGAGATATGCAAATCTTCGTACTTTACCCTTAATGCACCATTGAATATAAGGTAAAATCAAAAGTGATGAATTAACACAGCTGTGTTTTTAGCAAAGTTTTTTTTTTGCCGTCTCTCTCTCTCCCTCATTATACAAAAGAAGGCTGCAAACCGTGTTTAAACTGCAGGCACAACCTTAATGAATATAAAGTATTGAATATGCATGTGCACAGTTCCATATCTGTGTAGCCTGTAAAAGGTGTAATATTTCAGCACTGAAAACAGTGTTCTGAAGCAGTATCTGATGTTATACCATTGGATTAGTCATATATTGCATAATTTTGCTAACTGTACAATTTTTAACCAGCACTTTCCATGTTACAAGCACATTAAACCACTCAAAAAAGGAGGCTTCTACTAGAGAATTAATGCATAGTTGGGTAGTTGGGGCACTCAGCCTCTGGCCTTATGCACCAACCCCCCAACCGTGCATTAATTCCCTAGTAGAAGCCTCTTTTCTTGCGGTTTAATGCTTACTTAAATTAGATAGATGAATGTGAACAAAATTCATGTACAATAAAAAGCGAGATTTTTTTCATATGGAAATGCATAATGCGATCATATTGAAACAGATGTAAACTGGCTTTAAGAGCATAACAGAGCCATTTAAAGTGTATTGAAAGTTCTATGAAGGTACTGTCATAGAACTGATTGCAAAATAATAATTATACCATGGACATAAGTGAACAGCCAATGAAATGGTCATACTGGCAGTTTACCACCGGTGTAAAGCCTCTGATAATCACTGGCTGATGAGCAAATAATAGTAATAATGGAGCAAATGGTTATCTGCAGACCAGGACTAACTGCAATAAAAATAAACAAACACAGCAACCTCTTTAATATTTGTATTTTATTATAGTAAAAAAATTAACCTTGGTATAATTGCAATAAGCCACTCGGAGGATGTGGGTTATCAGGGGATTTACCACGGCTGGCAAGGATTTACCCACTTGGCTGCACCTCGTGGGCAAACCACTCCAGCCATGGTAAATCCCACAATAACCCACACCCCCTCGTGGCTTATTGCTTAATGATTAATGACAGAACTGAAAAATTATCAATATGACCAAAAATGGTCACCATATTTAAAGGCACCCGTCATTAATAATAATAATAATGCTTCATTATTTAGCGCAATTCTAAAAATCAAATCACTGTGCATATTTAAAAACATCATAAAACAAACAGCTCAAATTAAAAATTATTTACAATATAATTTAAATACTTCAATTAAAATTATCCCGAGATCCCATATGAAATACTAAATGCTAAATGCCTGCTTAAACAAATATGTTTTCAGGCCTGTTTTACAGCTCTCCATGGTTCGGCACTCTCTAACCTGACAAGGTAGAGAGTTTCACAGGGATGGGGCACCAAACATGAAATTTCGGGACCCAGATGTTTTCTACCGTACCCTGGGAACTTCTAACAACCTCTTGTCAGTTGAGCAGAGAGGACAGCCAGGGCTGTAGGGAGTCAGGAGCTCTTGCAGGTAGCTCAAACCCAGTCCATGCAGGGCTTTATAGGTCAGAAGACTGACCTTGAATGTGATCTGCCACTGCATAGGCAGCCAGTGTAGGTCATGCAGCACTGGAGTAATATGACTAGAATGAGAGGTCCCACTCAACAGTCATGCCGCAGCGTTCTGCACCAGCTGCAAGCGATGGATATCAACCCCCGGAAGCTCCAGGTAGAGGGAGTTGCAGTATTCCAGGCACAAAGTCACAAAGGCATGGATCAACATAGGCAAATCACCGGACAGAACAAGGTGCTTAATTCTGACGATGATCCTAAGATGGTAAAAGGAAGACTTGATGACTGCCAACACCTGCGCACACAGTGTCGGTCCATCATCAAGAACCACCCCCAGACTGTGCACCTGTTCAGAGGAAAATGGTTGTACACCCTCAAGCCAAAGCCCAGAGGGTAAACCCACTACTGATCTCTCTATCCGGTTACCCGGATCCACCACCAACGCCACAGTCTTCCTGGAATTCAATTTCAACCAGCTGAATTTCATCCAGTCATGGATTTCTGCCAGACAGCTGTTAAACATCGAGACTGCACTATCCTGGTTGGGTGCTAAAGACCACTAGAGCTGTGTATCATCATCATAGCAGTGAAACCTCAGCCCATATCATCTTACAATGTCTCTGAGGGGCAGCATGTACACTGCAAACAACATAGGGGACAGCACTGAGCCCTGAGGGACCCTGCATGGCAGAGAGCATGAATCAGAGGAAAAAAACCCTGACACTACCCTTTGAGATCTCCCGGGTAGGAAAGACTGAAACCATCTGAGAACTAAACCAGCCAGGCCACAGATAACCCTCAGGCGCTCGAGCAGCACGCTATGGTCCACAGTGCTAAATGCTGAGGAGGCATCAAGAAGCACAAAGATGGAATTGCGCTTCTGATCTCTCACCATCAGGAGATCATTGAGCACCCGAACCAGAGCAGTCTCAGTACTATGTCTTTTCCGGAAACCAGACTGGAGAGGATCATAGACGTGGATGATAAGATGGTTCTCCAGTTGCAGCACAACTACTTTCTCAATCACCTTCCCAACAAAGGGAAAGTTAGAGACAGGTCTGTAGTTGGCACAGCAGTTTGAGTCCAAAGCAGCTTTCTTATGAAGTAGTGTCACCACAGCCTCCTTCAGGGAGCTAAGGAACTCACCCGAATCTAAGGAACACCACACAATCTTTGCAAGGCCTGGGACGATGGACTCCATACACCCCAGTAATAGGTGTTTTGGGGTCCCGGATCCAAACTACAGCATGTTGGACACAAATTCTGGACAATCCGCACAGTGTCCATGATCTCTTGCTGGTTGAAAGATATTCAAGAAAACTGGGGTGAAGCGACCAAGCACTGACCACCACCAACCACCATAGAGAGCACTGGATGGATCTTGGCCCTGATGTCAGCCACCTTATCCGCAAAGAATTGAGCGAACTCATCACACTTAACTTGTAAAAAAGCACCTCAAACTTATAGACAGGTTGGGTTGCACAGCCTGTCAATGGTTTGAAAGAGCTGAGCTGGTCGATTCTGAGCAATAGCAATCTCACCGGACAGGAACTTTTCCTTCTTACGTATGATTGCTGATTGATAGCTTTGATAATGATCAATCAATCTAAGATGATCGGCATCAATTTCCACAAGTGATGCTCTAGCCTTCATCCTACTTGTCTCAACTCCCTCAAGGTCCCATCAAACCAAGGGGACCAAGGGCGGAGACAGAAAGGGAAAACACGGACTGGGGTGATGGAATCCAGAGCCTAACTAACAGCCTTATTATAGGCTTGAACTAGACTCTCTGGATCCTTGCCTATCCCTAAGAATCCTGATAGGTCTAATACCAACAGAAGGCCTTCCGGGGTCACATCCCTCAATGGGAGATGTCTGACCATCTCCACAGCAGCAGGCCTATAAGGGGGAGCCTGGAAATTGAACCCTTCTTGTGTGGTGATCGGACCATATGACTGGTTCCACTGCCAAGTCGCAGGTCTCGATCCCCAGGAGGAAGATCAGATCAAGTGAGTGACCAAGACTATGAGTAGCAGAGGCAACTACCTGTGTGAACCCCAACAAATTCATAAGTTGGAGGAAGTCTTGACCAAACTGCAAGAGTTCATCGTTGACCCAGGTGTTAAAGTCACCCAGGACCATCAACCAGGATGACTCAAATGCCATATTGATGATGAAGTCTGCTGCTTCCTGCAGGAACAATTTCTCACCTCCGGGTGGACGGTAGATGAGAACAATCCTGCAGCCCACACCTGCTACTATGGTGAACTCAAATGATCTGATTGCATCAACTGGTACACCAGTAAGGCCCAATTCCGATCTAAAACAAACGGCTACACCTCCGCCCCTGCGGTCCAATCTCGAGCGCCGTATCACCAAGAACCCGTCTGGAACCGCCGCCTCCAAGATGGAGCCTGCATTGCCATCAAGCCAGGTCTCGGTGATGCACGCCAGGTCTACTGTCCCAACAAGATCAGCGATAACTGCCATCTTGTTCCTCATAGACCTGGCATTGCATATCACCACTCGAGTCGGATGGGATTCCGGGGCTGGCCGAGTTATCAGACCAGAGATACTGGAGCCCTTGGGTATGGTAACTAGATATGGAGAACCACGTTCCAGAGACCATTTCACCCCCAGGGCATCTCCTGGTCTGTACAACCCCGATATGGCTGCTCCGCTCCCCCCCAAGGTCCGGGACCCCCAACCCACCGCCGTCTCTTGCTGACAATACCCAGTGCCCTGCAGTGGCTATAAACTGCTGTGGGCAGGGGATGACAATAAAAAGGCCAGAGGTCCCGGAGTTCAGCAGGGGAGTAGAGTCTGATGGAGAGAGCAACAGGCCAACACATTTTCAACCCCTAATTTGCCCAGAGCTAACAACAACAACACACCCATACTTCTCCTGCCCCAAAAAGAACTTATGATACTAAAAATAAAATAATCTAAACTATGATACAACCCTCACAAAAACAACCCTATGAATAACCACCCTCTTCAAAAAATATAGCACAATGATAGTATATGAAGTAAATTCAACAAACACCAAACCTAAAACAAAAAATAAAATGTGAGATCTAGTGGACCAGGGTCCTCTCACCACTCTAGTTTACTTTGTCCAAGATAGATCACCCCCACTATCTCTTATGTAGTGGGGGGAAATCCAGCAGCAAAAGAAAATGAGCTAATGAAAAATAACTAAAAACTGAATTAAATAAATAACAGCACTGAGTCATAAAACTTCCAGTGACATTTGATCAAGTCTTTGCAGGGGAAGGAGAAAACTACCAAAAATTCCATGGCTTTTAAACACTCCCCTCCACTAAAAGAAGAGGGCGAGCTGTGATATAAGGTCAATCCAAGTTCACCATCATAGAAGAATGATCCCAAATTAATCCTGTCAGCCTGCCGCAGAGACAAACCTCAATGGCCAAGGAAAAACAGGCCTGAGGCCAAACTACAGTTCCCAAAACATTCAAGGCAGAGCCCAAGAAATCCTCAACACAGCAGCTGGCTGGGACATGCAGACTAGATCCCAAGGGGGAGCCCCCCCCAAAATGCACCAACTCACGGGCCCCAATGCCCAGCTGCCAGCGACCCACAGCTACAGTCCCCCGGGGGCAGGCCACAAGGATTGTCCCACAGGAGATTTAGGAGAAAGCCCAATCAGCACTCTGGCTCCCTAAAGAGCACAAGGTGCAACTCCTGCTCTGTCACGGGAAGCACAATCAACCACTAGCCCTAGGCACAAGGAGGAGCCCCCCCACCCAACGCAGCTCCTAGACAATGCTGTTCCTCCAATCCCAAGGTCCAGCTGACATTCAGTACACAGAGCGGTATCCACACATCTCTCGGGTAATCTGTTGATGTTACTCACAGTTCTGCAGTTCCTCAGGCGGTTCAAAGCCACAATAAGAACTGCAACATTAGCCTGTGATAGTCCCAGCTGGTCTGATAAAATTCCAGCCGCAAGTCCCAGCGAGGTGTCTCCAATGGTTCACTATATGCCACAGGCATCAGCAACCCTGAATATTCAGTAAGTTTGGAGTCCAATCACAAAGCTCCTAAACAAGTAGTCCCTTGGGGTCATCCACAGGTCCAGAAGCATGGAGCTCTAGACGCTGAACATTCGATTAAAAAAGGCGCGATAAGACAAACATTAAAATGGTACAAACGGGGAAGCAAAATGGAGTAAAAATGGGGAAAGGCGAATGAACAAAATAAAATAGCAAGCAGGCAAACATTTTACAAACAGGAAGCTCCTGATAGCTGACTCAGCATAGCCATCTTGCAATGCTGAATGTTCGCCACTTGCATTGCTGTTGTGCCGGGTCCTACATGTACACATGCACAAAGGCAACAGAGATACAGGAAACACGGGGGGGGGAGGGGCTTCACCAAAATGGTTTGGAGACTGCTAAGTAGTTCCAAAAAGACAGTTATGGCCAAAAGATAAAAAAGGTTTTTAGTTGCAAATAATGGTTGATAGACTGCTGTGAATACAGAGGTCCATAAAAATGTCGAATGGATCAATGATAACATCTTGGAGGCTGTTATATACTGTAGTATGTAAAACCACAGGAGTATTTAACAACCTTTAGTTTTTGTTGAGGTTTGAACAGGACAGCACTGTCACTAAGCAAGAAAATAATGGCAAACTAATATAAAAAAGTGAAAAAATGCAGAACACAAAAGCAAAAATTACAGACAGCTAGATTTTAAAAGTGCCCGTCTTTAGTGGCTGAACACTAAGGCCCAGATATTCAAAAGGGTTGCGCCATGCGCAATAGGGTTGAGCCTGCGCAAGTCCAAAAGTGCACCATTCTGCAATATTCAGCAGGAGGCAGTTGCGCACAGAAAACATGCTGAGCCACAGTGCAATGCAAATGACGGCATGCGCAACCGAGGGGGGTGGATCCATGCATAAAGAGCGCAATGCGATATCCAAAGACTTGCGTAATGCGCAACAGCGGAACAGCCGGAAGTTGCGCAGTAGCGGAAATGAGCCAAAATAAACAGGCTCAAGGAACAGGTGCAAGAACGCCACAGGGATGCCAAGTGGGGAAGAGAGAGACAGAAAGACAGTCAGTGACAGGCCAGGCAGGCAAGGAAGCAGTGTGGGCCATAGGCTGCAGAGGCCAGTGGGGGGGGTGCCCGGTGCAGTGGAAGTAGCAGTCAGGACAGTGGGGTAACAGAGCAACATCAGAGGGGGGTCACAAGCCAGGGAGATGGACAGTGGCAGCTTCCACATGGAAGCTGTAATGAGGGGGGTGAGAATGCAAGGTGCAGGGGGACGTGGCCGTGGAGGGGCCGTCGGCGGTACGCCCCCAACAGGCAGTACCGTGCCCGCATCAGCTATGAGCTGTACACAGATGTAGAGATCGTGGGCTGGTACCGCCTGAACAGGGCAATACTGAGGCGGCTCTGTGAGCTGTGCAGTGATGTGATGCAGGCACCCTCACGACGGAGTCATGCTCTGTCAGTGGAGACCAAGGTGACAGCCTGCATGTGCTTGCTCGCCACGGGCACCTTCCAGAGGCCAACAGGGGACACCACAGGCATCACACAGTTGGCCACATCACGCATCCTCACCCAATTCCTCAGTGCACTGCTGCCACATGCTGAGGAGCACATCCATTTCCCCAGCACCGCGGCAGAGCGCACAGCAAACATGCAGGCGTTCCACAGGGTAGCACGTATGCCTGGCATGCTAGGGGCCATAGACTGCACCCATGTGGCCATTCGCACGCCACCTGGCCCTGATGGGGCCGCATATAGGAATAGAAAGGGCTTCCCCAGTGTCAACTGCCAGGTGGTGTGTGATGCCACTGGGCGTATAATCAATGTCTGTACCACACACCCTGGCGGAGCACATGATGCCTTCATATGGCATCAGTCCGCACTGTGCCATCGATTCGAGAGTGGGGACATCCCCACAGGCCATCTAGTGGGTGAGTACACATGTAGGGGAATGCAAACTCGGGGCAAGGGTGGGAATGCAACAGGTGCCATGGTAGTGGCACACAGGGATATGGGCAATATGGACCTGAACATGAGACTGATCTCCACTATCTCCACACAGGTGACAGCGGATACCCACTCCGTCCCTGGCTGCTCACACCATACCGGCGCCCCACCACCCCATCGCAGCAACGCTATAATGAGGCACATGCCGCAACATGCAACATCATCGAGTGGGTGTTTGGGATGCTCAAGGCACGCTTCCGATGCCTAGACACCTCCGGCGGTGCCCTACAGTACAGCCCCTCAAAGGCTTGTGGGATATTCCTGGCCTGTTGTATCCTGCACAACATGGCCAATGACTGTGGGATAGCCGTACAGGTTGAAGAGGGGGACAGCGATGGGGACGCCAGCGGCGCCGGTGTTGATGGTGATGAGCAGCCCCCCCTTGGACGGCGGGACCCCCGACTGATCCGGCAGGCCCAGCTGCACCGGGACACCATCACGGAGGAGCATTTTGCACAACACAGGTAAGTCAAGGGGCCATGTGCAGACAACACTGTCCTGGCGCAACCCACAGGCACACAGAGTAACACACCCGGGGTGCCTGACAGCAAGGGGGGTTGAAGGGACCAGGCACACCAACACACCATCAGGGAGGGGCGAACAGTCAAATGGAGACACACACACACAAACACACCAGGCACAAAGCGTACATGGGCAGGTGCACAGCACAGCAGGAACAGACACGGCAAACACACCGTAACACAGACCACACCCACCACCTGTACTAGTCAAGCATGTGTGTCAGATGCTGGGCACCCTTGCACCTTGGTGTACAGTACAATGCAGGCATCATCATGCACACGCACCTGTGGACAGTGGTTGGGATGGTGTGCAGGTGGTCCGTATGTCGGCGTGATGGGCAGGGCACCCACCAGTGCACTGCCCACCATGCCGCACAGTGCGCACAGGGCAGCACCAGACAGAGCCAGCACTGGGAGACAGGTCAGTCATGTTGCACCATTCCACAGCCACCGCGGATGCGTGGGCGGCCCCGCCATGACCCAACAGCACTGGCAGGCTGAGCAGGGGCCACATGGGGTTGCATCGATGGACCACCAGGGGTCCCACTGCGTGATTGTGACCTTGTCCGCAGTGGGGTCTGTAGGATGCCAAACATACCTGCACCAGGGGTGCTTGGGATGCCCACAGCAGAACCTGGCATCGACAGGCTTGGCGTCGCACGATGCCGGGAACGGGGAGTGGAGAGCGTACTGTATGGGGTACGCGGTACAGGAGCACCTGCATGTGTGCCCAATGCAGCCATGACAGCGACCAATGCCTGGGTCTGCCTGTCAATGGCGGCGGTCACATCCATCCGCATGTGGACCATCTCTGCACGGTCCAGAGCACATTCCCTGCTGTGCCGCTCCACAGCCGCACACAGTGCCTCCACAGACGTTGCAACCCGCCTTTGCTGCTGTACTGATTCCCGCAGCAGGCGGGTGTGCTCTTCAAGTGGGTACTCTGCCACAACAGCATCCTGTCCCCCAGGGTGTGGAAGGTCCTGATGCTCAACACCCCTTGAGGGTGGGCGCCGTTCACCAGGACCAGGAATGGGCATATCAAAGGGCGGCAGGCATGTGCCACCGCTGGACACTGTACCCCCAGACCTGGTGGGTGACTGATGCTGCTGCCCCTCCAACCGCTGTGCCCCAGGGACCACTCGTTCCACTGCTGTGGCCGCAACAGTGCCAGACACCTGCACAGCCACCGGTGCTGCCCCACCGGTGGTGACAGGCACAGCCTGGGACTGTGCCGACATGCTGGCACACATGTTGGAACCAGCTAGGCCCAGGGGCACGTGCTGGCCTGCTGTGTGTCCTTCATGGGACACACACATGTCACTGCCTATTGCAGTCCTTGCATCATCAATGGTACAGGTACGTGCTACAGCCACAGTCACAGCGTGCTGGCATGCTTGCATGCCAGACTGCTGAGACACAGGCTGTGCACCCCCCACACCCAACTCACCGACACCAGAGTTGGCAGCCCAGCGTGCATGCTGGTGCAGTGCATGCTGGCTGGTGACAGAGGTGGATGGACTCTCCTCCATGTCCAGCAGGTCATCCTCACTGCCTGGACCCACCACCACCATCGCCTGAAGATGAACTGGATCTGTAACAGAAAGAGAGGACATGTGAATGCATGTGAACAACCTTCCCCCCCCCCCAACACCACCACCATGTCATACCGTGCAGTGATGGGCTTCCACCTGTCTGGAATCCACCTCTGTACGCCCTCAATAGCACTCGCTGCATTGATGCAGCCAGTCGGTCCTCAGCCGGGGTCAGCTCCACCACCGCTGGCTGGCCCCCGCCAGTGCCAGCACATGCCGCCCTGAGGGCTGCCACCTTCTCCTTCACCCTCCTGCGGTCTGTCCCAATCTTCTTTTTGCATTCCTGCACGGAGCGCAGGTGGCTTCCATGCAGGTTCACTGCCTGAGCTACCCCCTCCCATGCAGCCGCATGGCCCTGAGGGGTGCCCCGCCATCCATTCAGTAGTGACTCCTCCTCCAGGTAGGCCTGGAAGAGGGCCTCTGTCTCTGCCATGGTGAAGTTGGGCCTCCTCCTCCTTCGCCCACCATCCTCACCCTCACCTTGGCTCTGCTCGGTCATGGCGATCTGTATGGGTGGAAGTGGACACCTGTCACTGTGCAGTCTACAGTGCTATCCCATGCCCATTGACCAGAACATCCCACAGCATGCAACCCACCTCTCACCTGCAGTAACCGAATCTGGCCAGCTCAGCCCAATGTCGCACTTTTATAGCGCAATGCATGCAAATTAGGAGTGGAGCAACTGTAATGAGATGCAAATCGCGCCACTGCGCCTTTGAATGGCTGATCAGATGATTTGCATGTGTCGGCTGAATATCGCGCTATTGCGCTTTTCGCAAGACGGTTGAACCGGCTGAGCCAATGGCACAGATCTCTGACTGTGTGGTACACTGCATTGCGCATGCCCATGTAGCTTACGCAGGCATCTGCCGCGCTGATGATGTGCTGTGCGCGATCGGCAGTTCAGGCCATGGCCACCATTGTGCCAGTGGCGCTACAGCAATGGGCACCATGGCATTGTGGCACTACTACGCAATAGTCCACTGTGGCATTGGCGCGGGTGGTCGATCGGCGCGGGATGCGTGGGCATCATGTGGCGCTGTCGTGTGCGTCCTGGGCCCTGACCTGGTGTCCGACCTTGGCCCCCTAGCGCCATTCGGCTGCCATGTGTACGGCCCTATTGCGCTGTCTGGTGACAGCGCTATGTAAACCGACAGCGCTGTACGAACAGCGCGATTGGGACCTATGGTGGTCTATTGCGCAACATTTCCACGTGGGGTTGCCGCGCTGTGGGGTGCCATATTTCCTGCTGTATAGTTAGTACAATGGCACGCAGGAGGGAACTCCAATGGAGCCCAGTGGAGGTGGCCAACCTGGTGGCCCTGGTAGAGCCCCACTATGGGGCACTGTATGGGGAGGAGCCCCTCATCATGGCTCGAACCCAGGTCTGGCTGCAAGTGGCCAATGACCTGGTGGGGGTCACAGGGCGGCGCCGGTCTGCCAAGCAGTGCCGGCACAGGTACAGTGACCTCCACAGGAGGGAGCCGGAGTTGCTACACAGACTACGGTCACGTGCCAGGAGGGGCGTAGTGCCTAGGCCAGGTGGGTGTATCATCTATGTACCTGTATTCTCCGTAGGGGTGTGCGTGTGTTTTGGTGGCTGTGCATGGGTGATGGCTCTGCCATGGTTGGCTGTGTCAGTGTGTGCAGGTGTGAGATGCATGGGTCTGGCTGTGTGGGCAGGCACACTCACTGGGGCAGGGGGCAGTCTGCTTTGGAGTCACACTGATGTTTTTCTCAACATTTGTCTCCCACAGGCCGGGCCGAGAGGATGCAGACATGGGATGAGGAGGGCCGTGGCAGGGCCCCAGTGGCGGTCGGTGGTGTTGCAAGGGCTGGGCCGCAGCAGCAGCAGCAGCCACAGCTGCTTGCGGAGTGTGAGTATCATTACATCATGGATGCTATTGCATGCTGGAGGGGGTGGGCATGACCACCAGCCATGCACAACACAACCATGCACGACACAGGTGACATTCATCACTGTCCAGTGTCACTGCACGTCTGTGTGTGCGTCACTGGTGGTCCATGCATGCACTGGGCACATGGCTGTGGTACTGGCATTGCACCACATTGCCACGTCACTTGACAGCCTAGTTTGTGCTGTGATGGACATGGGCAGTGTGTGTGTGCAGTGGTGCACATAGCTGGTGCCGCCTGGTTGGGCTTGTCATGTGCATGGTCACTGTGGGTGGGTGCATACCATCACAGGTGCGGGACATTGGGCTATATGGCTTGCAGGTTGGGTGGTGTTCAGGGTTGTGGTCAGTCACAGCCATTGACTGTGTTCCCTTTTCCTAGGCCTCATTGTGCTCTGCAGAATTGAGCAGGCACTGCACCAGCTAACCCGGGTGTCCCTTGAAAACAGGAACATCCTCCAGGATATACAGCGTCATGGGCTACGGAGGAGGCACAGCCAAGCAAGACAGCACCAGGCAGTGAAGGACCAGCCTGCTAGGCCTTAGGCCGGCTTCCCTTCCCACTCACCATCCCTCCCACCCTGCCTTCCCTCTCCAAGTTGTTCATCCTTGCCTTTATGCATTCCTACCTTGTACCCCTACCCCTCTTGTAAATAGTTTTGTTGTTGTTCATTTTGTACTTTACATTTTTCTAATATATATATATTTTGATATGAATACTGTGTTGGTCTCTGATTTGCAGCTGGCTATGGTTGCTCAGTTGCAGTGGTGTGCATGCCATCTGGGGTGGTATGGTCCTGGTAGTGTGTGTGTGTGTGTGTGTGTGTGTGTGTGTGTGTGCATGGGGAGGTGTCTCCAGTGTGGCAGTGACTTTCTGTTGGTCTTGCCATCTGCTGCCACCACTGCTGGGTGCACAGGGTGGAGTCTGTATGGTTCTGTGCTACATGGGGTTGACGTGTGCTGGGGGGGATGCATGGTGTTTCCTGCAGTGCCAGTCATTGCACATGGGTGGTGTCTTGGGGTCACAGTGCAGGGTGTGCTGTGCATACGGGGGCTGATGTGCACTGTGGTTGTCAACCCTGTGTGTGGCAGTCTCAGCCTGCCAGTGGTTGTGCTAGGGCGTCATGGCCCTGCTGTGCTGCTTGTTGGCTTGTCCCCATGGGCCAGTAGGTCATCCGTCCCCACCCCAGTGATGCTGTGCTTGGGGTGTGCAGGTGTTTTGTTGGTTCTGCAGTGTGTTCCTGTGCCCATGTGTGGCATGGCTGGCGGTGGGCCCCAGCCTGCCTCCCCTGGATGTGCAGTTCCATTGCTCTGCTGGAGGGCTCTGCTTGCGCTATGGCACCTCTGGACTGCTCAGCTGGGCTAGCCTTGTTGCGCTATGGCGCAACCTTTCTGCTCAGCTTCCCCTTCCTGGTTGCGCTATGGCGCGGTTTGTGCGATATTCAGACCTTGGCTGCTTGCGCAATTTGTTTTGCTCCATGTTTGAATATCACGTCTGTTGCGCATATGTGCAATTGACTTGTGCTTGCTCCTGCTGTTGCGCACATTTTGGGCACAGTTTGAATATCTGGGCCAAAGTAGTATGGAAATTACTATGCAGCCATAAAAAAGAAAGAAAGAGGGGGGAGGAGAGCAAAAATTAAACAAAGGAGTGCAAGTCTGGAATAACATAATATTATGATTTATATTAATATTTAATATTTGAAAAGGCTTTCAAAAGGAAATAGTGATAAAATGCACAACATTTTCTTTTAAAAAGGCGACGCTCAATGTAGGTGCAACCGTTTTTAATATTGCATATAGTTTTAATTATGTGACTGCTGTATATCAAATTGCCTAAATTGGACTAAATTAATAAAATGCAGAAATAAAAAAAGAGGAGGAAAGGAAAAGAATAAGAGCTGGAATAAAGATGTGCCTTAATATATGCATCAAAATGATAATAGCTAAAAAAGTGAAAAAAAGTTTTAGTAAAAATTATAGTTATGTTCAGTGAACATTTTTACAACTTTATATCCGATATAGTAAGAATATATAGTCAGGGGATTCATGGATATACCTATAACTGTAAATCTGCTATCAGTTCTCTGTTGATGAATTTTGTTGACCCGGTAAGCCCACTGGGCCTAGAAGTCTCTTTTTCAGGGGCGACCGGGGGGCGGGGAGGGGGGATACAGATGGTAAGCAACTGAAATTGAACCAGATTAAGCTGTTGGTGGTATTTTTAGTGAATGAGGGAAATTTGGCCAGGACACTGGGGAAATTCCCCTACTCTGCTTCCTGTGAGCAGGGGGGACCCTTTTGTCAGTGACTCCAAGATGGTTGACGTTCCTGCTGTGGGAGGTGGAGGTGGTGGTGGAGACTCTGCTCTGCCTTTGGATCCTATCTTGGTGTCTGAGCCTGTTTGTGTTCCTGCTTCTGAGGCTTCTCAAGTTCACACAGACGGTGTGTGTGTGTGTCCTTCTGCTTCTGCTGTTGATAAGGATTCTACTGTTCCTTCTGGTTTATCTGACATGGAGAATTCTGCTAAACGGGACAGCCATGAAGTTGCTGTGATTCCTGATGCTATGTTGCGACAGATATTCTCTCAGCATAAACAGATCATTCTACAGTTGATTTGTGACGATGCTTCTACACAAAACACTTTGCCTGACACTGATTATTCTGTGTCTTCTGCTCCTCAGACACCACTTCAACAGGCCTCTGAAGCCCTCCCTGCTGATTTGCCTATTCCCCCGGCCTCCCATTTGCACCGTAGACCTACCTTGAGGACCGCTGTTGAATTGAGTGCTACTTGGTCTCCAGACGCTGCTCTGTGTGCTGCTGGCTGGCAGAGATCTTCGAGTTGGGAAGCCCTGGACCTCATCTGGTCCTGTTTTGGCTGCTGCTATTATTGGAATGCCCATGAATGTTTTCCCTACTGCTCCAGCTTTGGTTTCTACTCGATCTTCTCCCCCTGTGGAACCTGAGACAGATCTTTCTGTTCCACTGCTTGCTACTGAGAACACCGCTGACTCTTTGGACGTTGTGGTCCAATCACAGGTACCGACAGAACACTGTGCTTCTCCTGCTCACCAATCTTCTCCTTCTGCTCCTGTCCCAGAGGACTCGACTCCTTCTTTCAAAATGTCTGATTTGTTTAAATCTGTTGGGGAACCCGCTCAGCGGAAAAATGCGGTTCGACTGAAGTTCTGGGTGATTCTTCTGTGGCCCCCACACACCGTACTGTTCTCCAAGGCATGCTTAGAGACTCTCTGGGAATTAGCCCTTCAGCATTGTTTGCCTTCATCCATATCAAAGGGGAAACTGTGTACGACGTTAGTTTCAAGACTGTTCAGACTCTGGAAAAATTTTGGACTCAGTATGAACTGGTTAAGAACCCTCCGATTTGGGCCTCTTTCTTAATCATACCCCTTACTAAACCTTTGGTGAAAGTACTTATTTTATTATTTCATAGTGAAGGGGTGAATATCCACAATGTGCAGTTTTGACTTCATCAGAGATGTGATCTGTTAGATTCCCCCCACCCTATTTTTGATGAAGATTTAGTGTGGACGGGTGGCTGGAAGATTAAAGTTCAGCTTAAGCAAACTGAGCAGGGGGTTCTGCATATTCCTGGTAGCTTTTACATTGGTCGGGATAGGGGTATCTGTTTCTGCCCTGGCCAGCCTCGCACCTGTCATAAGTGTGGCTCTCGGACTCACCTGAGTTACACTTGTGATCAGCCTAGATGCACCTTGTGTCTTGCTTATGGCCATGCTAGCTTGGGTTGTCCTAATGCTCAGTTTTGTAACCTGTATGAGGATCACAGTCATAACTACCCCCAATGTCCTTGGGCTGAACATAATAGGGTTGATAGGGTCCCCCGGGACCATTCTACCATTATCTCTGATTCCCAGTTACAGGCCCAGAAGCGGCAGCAGGAGCTCTCTCTGGTGCCTACCAGCCCAGTGCCTACTACTGATCCGGACCTTGTGTGTCCCTCGGTTTCTCCCCCCAGGAGCCCCCTCTTTCTCAGACTGTTACTCCGGTTCTGGAGTCTGCCCAGGCTTCTCCTGTGGTTGCTGCTAACCATTCTCCGGTCCCGATTTTGATTGATGTTATGCCTCCCCTCCCTCTCAAACTGATCTGCCCTTTATTACTGTCCCTTCTACTAAACATGGGAAGGGTAAGCATAAGTCTGAGTCTCATGCCCCTGCTACTACTGTTATTACTGGAAATAAGTTCCAGTTGCTAGCTAAAAGAAGACAATGGGGGGATACTGAAGGTGAGGAAGAGGACTGTAATTCTTCTCATGCCTCTTCCTCTCATATGGACCTTTCTTCTGAATCTGGTAGAGAAACTCCTCGGTTGGAAAAGATGCAGAGAATGCAGTTCCCTCATAGTTGATTTTGAGGGTTCCTTTTTTCCGGGCTTTCTGTTTTGGTCAGATTGTTTCCTTTTTCCTGCCCCTGACGCCCACTGCAGTTCTCTGCATCTCTTTTGACCTTTATTGCCCCTTCCTCAGCAGCCTGTTCTGCGGTGCTGCACTATAAATGTGTGCAGTATGAAATCTTTCCGTAATAGTATTTCTACTGTTTTTTTTCTTGCTTTCTTTGAAACAGGATGTTTATTTTGTTCAGGATACTAGGCTTAAATCTAGGTTTGAGGTTGCACTGGTGAGACATCGATGGACTCTGTGGCCTTCCTTTTGGTCGCATGGGGGAGGATCTCTGTGATGGGGTGGGCATTTTGTATTTTGCCCATCTGTTTAAGATTTCCAGAGTTCTTGATGTGTTTCCAGGGAGGGTTCTCCTTTGATGGTTCTTTTGATTTTGTTCCTTTTTGTTTGATTAATACTTATGTGCCACAGAGTATTGCGGCGCGGTCTGCTTTGTTTCTTGCTATCCAACCTTATTTATTTACCACTCGACAAGTTTATTATGGGGGTGATTTCAATTGTGGTCTTTCTGTTTCTGATAGACCTAGTAATGCTCACAAGCTTTTTAGTGATGCTGCTACCTTGTCTAAAATCCTTCTTTCAGCCCATTTGGTGGATGCTTATACCTCTGTTCACCAGCAGGATGCAAAAACTTTTTATAAGGGAGCTCTTGCAACATGGATTGATTTTTTTCTTCATTTGCAGGAATGTATCAGTCTCCCAGGCTTTTGTAATTCCCTGTGAGACATCAGATCATTTGGCAGTTGCCTTGCTTTGCTCTCCTAGTGCCAGACCTTGTCCGTTTGCTTCTTGTATACGTTGGAAGTTGACCAGTTCCTTGTTGACTGATTCTCTTATCTCTCAGGGTTGTCTGGATTTGTTACGAGCTAGTGTTTCTGTAATGGATGCTTATTCTTCTATCCTCTGGTGGGAGAATACTAAAACTGACCTTCGTAATTTTTTTATCCAATACACCAGCTCTCAGTCCCGCTCTACTTATTTTCATTATTCCCAACTTCGTCAACAGCTTTTGGATACTTATTCTAGGGCTTCTGAATTCTGTGTTGATCTCCCCAGCCAAATTCAGGCTTTGAAATCTGTTATGGAATGATATCAGTATGATCGTGCCCTCTGTTTGAAGGCTGGAGCTCAGTGCGGCACGCAGGCTTCAAAGGCTGCATTTGATCCTTATAGGAGTTGTTCCAATAGGATCTCTTCCACGATTATTGACGGTCTGGTTGATCCCCTTACAGGAGTGCACCATACTTCTCTTCCATTTTTGAAGCACATTGTACAATCCCATGTGGAAGGGATGTTTGGTACTGTCTCATCTGTTTTGGATCCGACTGAATATCTTTCTGATTTGGTCATTCCTGAGGTTTCTGAGGACCTGCTTCTTGCTCTTGTGCGTCCCATTTCTGTTTCGGAAATTATGACTGCTATTAAGAAATAGAAACAGCATACTTCTCTGGGGTTGGATGGTTTGATGGCTGCGCTTTACTACTCTTTCATTGATTTTTTTTTGCCCCAGCTTTGACTATTGTTTTTATTGATGTCTTGGCTTCATTTTCAGTCTCTCAACATTTTTCGGATGCTATTTTGCTTTTGATTTATAAAAAAGGTGACTGTTCTGATTTATGGAACTGGAGACCTTTGAGCCTCCTTAATGTGGATTATAAGATTCTGGCTGTCATTCTTTTGGCACAGCTCCTGCCCATAGCGGACGTTGTTATTTCCACAGCTCAGACTTGTGCTAACCCGGGTCGTTCCATGCTATATGCTTTGTCTCATCTTAGGGATGTGGTGTATTCTTGTACTGATGTAAGTAGGGCTGTAGCATTTTCTTTGGATCAGGAAAAGGCTTTTGATTGAGTGGAGCATCCTTTTTGTTTTCTGTTTTGGCACACTACCATATTCCTTCTGGTTTTATCTCTTGGCTTAAGCTTTTATATAACACTGCCTGGATCACCCCTCATGTCAACCATTCTCCTGGTGCTGCATTTTTGAGTAAACAGGGAGTGTGGCAGGGTTGTCCTTTAAGTATCCTTTTGTATTTGTTCCAGATTGACCCTTTGTTACGTAAGTGAAGCTCCTGTACTATTCCTCCCTTGTTCCTTTCAGGTGGTCACTCTGTACCTACTGTTTTTGTGTACGCTGATGATTTATGTGTCTGTACCACGTCCTCTCTTTCTGCTTCGGGTTTCACATGTCTGTTTTCTGACTTTAGTTTCTCTTTCTCTCAATTGAATTTTCATAAAATTATGGCTAAGATCTTTCCCTGCTCTGTGTCCTCCTCCTGTACTACTACTTCTGTGGCTGGGATTCCTGTTGTTTCTGATCCTCTTAAAATTTTGGGTCTGTATTTTGGCAGTCCTGATGATTCTCTGTATAATTGGAATTTGTCTGTTGATAAAGGTCTCCAGCTTGTTACCTCTTGGAAGGGTCGGTCTATTTCCAAGGAGAAACATGTTTTGCTTTTGAAGACTTTAGTTCTTCCTTTATTTTTACATGTGGCTGCTGTTTTCCCTCTTCCTTTTGTTTTGGAAGCCAAAGTCAATAGTGTTTTTTTTCAAGGTTTTTGGGGTTCTCATTTAAATCCTGTCCAGTGTTTTTTTTTATATCATGATTATTGTCAGGGAGGTGTTCGGATGTTGAATTCTGTGTTTTTTTTTCATTGCCTGTTTCTTAAGTTTTTGTTTCCTTTTCTGTTGTAACCTTCCTCCCCTCTTGGGTTTCTATTTTGGGTGCCTGGGTGACTCCTTTGTGTGCGAAATGGCTTGGTCCTCCTTTGTAAGTCCCTCGGAACTTTAGGACTTTTGGTATTCCCTCCTCCTTGTTTCCCACTTTTCTTAAAATCCGGCAATGGTACTTGACCCCTCAGGTTCTGCGATCTCAGTCTAGGAAGCAACTGTATCATACTGTTTTGCTTTCCTCTTTTTCAGATACCCCTAGGCTTTTGAATGCTCTTGGTACTGAATTGGATACTACTGTGATTTTTCACCAGCTTACTGACCCTAAACTTCCTGCAAAGTTATGGGATCTTACTTGGTTGTCGTGCCACGAGAGGTTGGGGGTGCATGGTAATTACCTGCATAAGTCTTTGGAGGAGCGTATGTGTTTTAGGGATACTTGTCCAGGTGTAATTGAAACCATGACTCATTTTTTTTTGGATTGTCTTTTTAGTAAGGATTTTTGGACTCGTTGACTCCATAAATGGAAGAAAAAGCGCCTTACGTTGATTTCGTATGACATTCTTGTGTATGGGCTGTTTCCTGCCTCCCTTTTTCATTATTATCCTAGTACCCTCTGTCTGGTCTTTGCCCTCTATAGGTTTTTTCTATGGCAGGCCCGTTGTGCTCAGTTATTGCAGCAGAAATCTTATATGAGCACTCATATTATGGATCAGATTTTTTCAGATCTCCGCTCTATTCAAGATAAAGAGTGTGCTTCTCTGCCCTGTGATACACACCGGCTCTACTGGACTTCGTGTGAGTGGCCTTCTGCTGCTTGATCTTGTCTGTGTTTCATTTAGGTTTGGGGGTGATAGTCAGTTTTGTTTTGGGCCCCTAATTTTGGTGGCTTGCCACTGTTTGTATTTTTTTGTGTTGTGCAACTTTTGCCTTGTGTCATTGATTATTTGCTGTCTGAACTCCACTTCCTGCACTTGTGTCATGCTACTGATGTTAGTACTTTATGTGACCTGTGTCTCGCCTGTAATTTTATTTTATATGTTTGTTGAATTTTGTTGACCTGGTAAGCCCACTAGGCCTAGAAGCATTTTTGCTGTTATTCCGTTATGATTCCCCCTACTCGGTCAGTGGGAAGGAGGAGGGGGTTGGATTATGTTGTTTTCTTTTGAGTTGGGGCTACTGTATGACCTAATGATTTTTATGTTCTTGCTTTTTTCTTTTTCTGGATTTGCATGATGTCATGCTGCTTTATGTTTGTTTTGCTATGATTTCACCTAACATTTTTCCTAATCTTTTCATATGATGGGATGGGGTGGGGGAGGTGTTTGCTATATTTTTTTGGTTTTGTAGCTCTTCACCAACTGTTTTTTTTTTTTGAGTGTACGATGTTCATTATTCAGTTATGTTATTCTTTTTTCTGATTCCTAGTAGAGATACTCTGCTTTGTTTACTTTTTGTTTATATGTATGATGTAATACATATTTGCATTTCTTTCCTATTTTTTATGCGTTCATGTGCTATATTGCTGTTTGGATGTATCAAGTTTTTATATTTTGTCAATAAAAAATTCCCCTACTCTTTTAGTGGGGTGGGGGAGGGGGGTTGGTTATAATGTTTTTCTTTTGTTTGGGGTTACTGTATGAAATAATACTTATTTATGTTCTTGATTTTTCCTTTTTTTATGATTTTGTTTAATGTAATACTGAATTGGATATCATTGTTATACTTTCAGTAAAAAATTCCCCCACTCTTTTCGATAAGTGCCATGGGATCTTTAACATCCACCTGAACTACCACCAGTCCAAGCAGATGGGACCTTGGTTTAATGTCTCATCTGAAAGATGGCACCTCAGAAGTGCAGCACCCCTCTCATGCTGCACTACAGTGTCAGTACTGGGATATTAACCCAAGTGCCAGATGTGGGAACTGGACCCACAACCCTCTGATCTCCCAGCTTCAGAGGCGAGTGTGCTACCTACTGAACCACTGATACACTGATGGTCATGATTTCTATACAACAGCCTAATCAGACTTCACAGAAATGGAATAATGGCAATGCTCTCATTAAGATCAACCTGAGAATGAGCACTTAGAATAAAAATTAATCTAGTTTCACATTGAAGTAGGTGTTCTGTCTGTCCCCCATTCTTGGATTGGCTGGTACATATTCAATACCAATAAAGTGAAAGCTACTTGGATTTCCATTATGAAACAGTGACAAATTTATTCCAACAGGGGGTATTCGGTTCTTGTTTAGTGATGGAATGAACATGTTCCTGGGCCCTTTCTTTCGGGGCATGAATCATGCATCCTATAATAAATCTTGGGGCACGAGCATGTACATGCATAAACCACAAAAGTGGCTGTGCAGTTAATAAACCAATGAATGGCAATGACCTTATTGAGGACTGGGTGCTTGAAAATTTTCTCTTGCAGACAATATCTGCAGATGTTGCCCCCACCACATCTAAAGCAGCCTATATATAGGTGTAGGTGGCATCCAATCAGGATGAATATTAGGGAATTTCTTTGAAATAAAGGCTGCTAGGCAGTAGATCCTTAAGATTGTTACCCCTTGTATAGGAAATTGTAGGTCATAGACCCAGCTCCCTTTTAAGTATGGGATCCCCATCTAAGACAGTCCAATGTCTATGAATAATAAATACAAATACGGTGGATAGACAACTGTATTCAGTGGCTGTGACAGGCTGGTCCAACTCTGAATCTCTAGGTATAGGTTTTAACAGATCACTTCTATTTAGTCTGCAAGCCTTATTATAAGCCTCATTAAGTACTGTTTCTGAGTTCAAGTTCAAGTTTATTGCAGGAAAACTCCATTGAGTGAACTCATTCACAAGGAGGTCCTGGTGGACGGGCAATAAATCATACAGTGTATACAAGCAGGGGTTGCAAGGCAACATCACGTTACAGGCAGGGGTTACAAGGCAACAGCATCACATTAATGGCAGTTAGGATCAAGGGAGTATCATGATACTAAGTAAGCAAGTACAAAATAGAAGGATCCAGTGCCGTACACTTGCAGTGTCAGTGGCTCAGTAGGTAGCGCACTTGCCTATGAGGCCAGGAGATCAGAGGGCTGTGGGTTCAGTTTCCACATCTGGCACTTGGGTTAATATCCCAATACTGACACTGTAGTGCAGCATGAGAGGGGTTCTGCACTTCTGAGGTGCCATCTTTCCGATGAGACGTTAAACTGAGGTCCCATCTGCCTGGATTGGTGGTAGTTCAGGTGGATGTTAAAGATCCCATGGCACTTATCAAAACGCGTAGGGGAATTTCCCTGGAGTCCTGGCCAAATTTCCCTCATTCACTAAAAATACCACCAACAGCTTAATCTGGTTCAATTTCAGTTGCTTACCTTCTATATCCCCTGGTCGCCCCTGAAAAAAGGACTTCTAGGCCCAGTGGGCTTACCAGGTCAACAAAATTCAACAAACATATACAATAAAATTACAGCCAAGACACATGTCACATAAAGTACTAACATCAGTAGCATAATGCAAGTGCAGGAAGTGGAGTTCAGACAGCAAATAATCAATGACACAAGGCAAAAGTTGCACAACACAGAAAGAGAAAAGCTGTAATAGCAGCATACATTGGTGTGAATTATCTGCTTGTAGTACAAGTAATAACACAGCCATGAGGCACATAGACCGCATATTCAGTAAGCTGGGTGGGCTGAGTTAAGGGGGGATCAAGGTAGCGGTTGGATAAAAAAGGGGGTTTTAAAAATCTATTTTTAAGCTCCTGTGCTTGAGTTTCAAATCCCTCCAAGGTGGAACAGTTCATCCTTATTCTGGTGAATTGTTCATAGGGGAAACTTTTTTTGAGATGTGGGGGAAGGGCACTAGAAGCATGCAATAGCATGTTTCCTGAAGTTGGTTTTCTTTTTTTCTATATACAACTTTTAAAATGTTCCCCCATTTTCTCCCTGACCTGGGACTCCAGCAATCACGGCACTGCATGCACATGGAGGTGCACATGTGCTCTATGCACTGGTTCAGCCCCTTCTAACCCTCCCAGGCAATTACCACCACCCCCTCCCACCTACGCTACTCATCGGACCTCCTCCCGATGGCAGCGGAACTACAGGGGGGGCGGACAACCTCTCCGGGAGAGGACAGCTGCCTTTCGGTTGCTCAGTCCTGCTCCCTCCCTCCCATGCTGGCTCTCCAATGACCCAAGGTTCCCAAACCTGGGTCATCGCCGTGACTCGAGGCAAGACATCCACTGCCTCAGACCTCTGCACCACCGGGCTGGCACAAGTTGGTTTTCTAAAGGTTTCACTCACCACTGGACTCTCATCAATGCCATGTAAAGACAAATCCAAACTCTGGCCAGAACCGATACGGCTGCAGCTGAGGAATCTGGGGTAAAAATATTACAAGTTATCAAAGTTATGAGCCTGTGTTAGCAAAATGTAAAGTATGCTCATAAATTTGTTGCCTTGTAATATTTTTACACCAGACTTTTGGCATAGCCTTGTTATGATCCTGTCACATGAAGAAGGGCAGAGGAAATGTTCAACTCCTGGCCTAAAGGTGATTTCACGCAGGGGCTGGAAAATCAACTTTCAGGACACAAAAGCACATTTTGGGCAGGAGTTGAAAAATGACAGTTGTCACATTCATGAGGTGCTGTAAAAAATAGCTGTGGTGTGAATTTATTGTAAAAATATTGACTAATACCTAACTTACAAGCCTGCGTTTGAAAAATCCAACACAGCCTAATAACTTTTTTTTCAAATTTAGAACATAGTCTTCTTATGACCCCACCTCATGAACAAGGACAGAGAAAATGTTCAACTCCTGCCCGAAAGGTGATTTTGCACAGGGACTGCAAAATCACCTTTTGGGACAGATTTGCCTAATGTCAGTGTAATTATTCACAGGGTGGGGTCCCAAAAAACGCATGCTGAAAATTTGGGCCAAAAATATTCAAAAATGCCCAAGTTATGCCACTAAGTTCAAAGTACCATTGAAATACATTGAACCGCATACCTGTTTCTTCAGTTCATGGTACAGCTTTGAAGAGTGAAGACATGTCTGTGGTCCAGAGAGGATTACAGTGTTGTACCCCCGATGGCCAGGTAAGGACTTGGGGGTGCTGGTGGTGGATGCTGAGTGGAAGGGTTGGGTGGGGGTGGGGGCAGTTATAGCCACAAAAGACATTGATGGGCGGTTTTTCACAGGGTGAACAAAACAAAGTGGGGTATTGGGTGCTGAGAGGAGGGCTATGGGCTAGAGTTAAAAAATGAAAGAAAAAAGGACTTGGTTTCCCGTGACTGGGATTGGGCACCCCAGTGCAATGGACTGAGGATTTCTGCACTGGGATTGGGCACCCCAGTGTGACTGCAACACTTGGGGAGGGAATGGATGGGTGGGTTCTGAGAGGAGGGTTGGGTGGGTGTAAGGAAAAAACATTTTAAAAACAAAACAGTCACATCCGCAGTCTTGCAGTCAGAGGTCAGAGTGGAATACAGCAAAATCTGCTGTGACCAAGATGGTCATCAAGCACTATTGTGCATGCGTAATACAGGTTGTCAGCCATCTTGGACACAGCAGACTGTCCTGTGTTTGGCCGTGACCTCCGACTACAGAAAATAGTGCTGTGCAAATGCTAAGGGACAGTGTGGAGTGCTTCACAGATGCAGAGGCGACTGTGAGGCAACTCCACACTGTTGTTGGGTCAGAAAAAATATCCCTTTTTTCCAATTGCAGGTCTGCAGGGTTCTGCCTACTGCAGCCTTAAAAAGTAATAGAATGTTGGTCACTAAAGCCAAGTCCTACTTCGTTATTGTTTAGAAAATCCACAAAGGAAATAACTGACTGTTCATTCCCTCTCCACAACTATCAATAAATCATCTATGTAGCAACCCCACAAGTGTATGTGGGGAAGGAAAGGATTTCTAGCATGGCTGAACATGACAACCTCCTCTTACCATGCAAAAAAAAGATTGGTGTAGGAGGGGGCCATTGTGATCTCCATGGCTGTACCCTGAACCTGTAAATAAAACTTAGAATCAAACACATTGGCAACCTCAAGATGCATTAACACAGCTTGTTACTGAGAGGTTAACTATCCATTGTTTTTCATAGTGTATGATGCCCCAACCTGCCAAAAGCAGTAAAAATTACTTTAGTAATCAGTCCATTTTTTCTCCATCTGTGCCATTTTCCTTCGCTCTCCTTTTCACTGTGGCTGCTTCTTGGATGTGTAATGCACATGCGCTAACACATTCGATGTTGTTATGCTGTAGTAGCTATGTAGTTAGTGCAGGATAACAGTTATGATGACGTAGCTACTACAGTATAACAATGTTTGGAAAGGTCTAGATTTTTATCGGAAACAACGTCCCATCATACACTATTATAATTTTTACTACGACTGTTTTCACTTTTTGTAGTTATCATTTTGATGCATATATTAAAGCATATCTTTATTCCAGATCCTATTCTTTTCCTTTTTTTATTTCTGCATTTTATTAATTTAGTCCAGTTTAGGTGATTTGATATACAGCAGTCATGTAATCAAAACTATAAGCAATATTAAAAATGGTTGTGCCTACGTCGAACGGCACTCTTTTTAAAATCCTTTTTGTACATTTTATCACCATTTCCTTTTGATAAGGCCATTCCACATACTACACATTTATATAAATCACAGATAATATTATGTTATTGTGGCCTTCCACTCCTTTGTTTTGTTTCTCCTTCCCTCATCCCCTTTTGTCCCCCCCCCCTTTTTTTGTGGCTACATGGTAGTTTCCATACTACTTAGTGTGCAGCTAATAAAGACAGGCACATTTAAAATTTAGCTGCCTGTAATTTTTGTTTCTGTGTCCCGCTTTTTTCACTTTTTTATATTAGTTTGCTATTATTTTCTTGCTTAGTGACAATGCTGTCCTGTCCAAACCTCAATAAAAACTAAATACTCCTGTACCTTTAAATACTATGTAACACAGCCTCCAACCTGTTGTAGTTGATCCATTTGATATTTTTATGGATCTCTGTATTCAAAGCAGTCTATCTACTGTTACTTGTAACTAAAGACCTTTCTTGTTGTAACCCCCGGACCCCTGCCTTTTTTTGGCAATGTAGATTAAAGGGTAAATGTATAGCACATCTCCTCTGCATGTCTTGGCTTTCCCCTTGTGCTGGACTTGAACATACTTTTACTTCAGCTAAGCCTATTCCTCTAGGCCTCTCACTAATTCAGCAGTCCAATCCCCACTTTAACACAGTTCAGGTGAAACATAGGCCCTTTGACAAGAGCAGAACTCACCCTTTGGTTGCAGGTGCCCCACAGGTGAATCTTGAAAAGCTTCTGGTGCCACAACACATTTCAGAAAATAAGGCAGCTTCTTCACTAGCCGGAACCACGAGGTTGCCCCTGGAATAAAAGGCAAACTTTCCACCCCCATCCCCATCCCCTCAGGGATGGGGCACAGAGACCAGTATCAGCGGTCTCCACCACTTCAAGAACAGCTTACTGTGTTCCTCTTTTGGCGGAAACACATACCTTTCCCTAAAAGTAGCTCTATATCAGAGCTTAGGCTCCAAGAGCCTGTACACAGACTGCTGTGCTCCTCTCTTCTTCACTGCTCACACACAACTGCTCACTGTTACTGTTCAAAAACTCCCAACATTCTAACCTAACTCCCATCTGCAGATTCCAATGTGGCTCATGCAGCTGCAATAGTTCTATGGTGATGTCATCCCTCAGTCTCAGCTGAGACTGAGAACAGAGTGAGACAGTGTGAAATCCATTTAACTGGAGTTTCACAAGCTGCCTTCCCTGCCTACCACTAGGTCTTACTGGGATTCTAACAACCCCGGGTAACAGTGGGGTTACATTGTCTTTTGGCTGTAACTGTCTTTTTGTGACTACCTAGCAGTCTCCAGACCATTTAGATGGATCACTTAATGATGGGCACATTTTAAATGTATACGTATTTTTTTATTTAATCATTTGTTAACCGGGTAAGGACACTGGACCAAATTAGACCTTTTTCAGCTCCGACCTGGAAATCACAGCAATTAAACATAAAACATCACATACCATATACAAAGTCACAACATAATCAGAATCTACTTAATACAATTGAAAACAACTTTAGATAATAAATATTGCTTTAACAACATCTTAAAATTCTTCAGAGAGTTTGCATTCTGAATAGGGAAGGGAATTCCACAAAAGGGGTGCAGAAATTGAGAATGCTTGTGACCCACGTTTTTACTTACACAGTGGGGTTTCCAGAATCAGGCCATTTGATGATCTTAACTTAGAAGATATATTCTGTATTGTGATCAGATCAGCTATGGGGAACAACAACTTTAAAAAAAAAAACAGCCTTAAATGTAAAACATCCTAATGAATATTCTATTCTAGAAGTAAAGGGTAACCATCCCAAACTAAGGTACAATTCACAGTGATGTGTACAATAGGGAACATTTTGTAATATATGGATCCACTGATACTACAGTTGGAGATGACCTTTGAACTGTAGTATTATCAGCACAAACGATAGTATTATCACTTTTCAGGATAGTATTATTGAGAGTAGTGCTGTATTACTGGGAAATTTTTGTATAACTTAGTACAGTATTATTGAGGCTTATCCATGTATTACAAAATGACAAATGTTATTGTAAGTTACTGTTAAAGTATGTAACTGCTTTTTTCCCAGATTGTGATATAAACATGCTCCATACTCAATGTGAGGAAGCGAAGTACCTACAGCAATGGCCTTTCTTGTATTTTCAGTAAAATAACTTTTAAATCTGTACAACAGCCCTATTTTTTGATTTACCAATCTACAAAGTGCAGTAACCTGAGGAGAAAAATTTAGCACAGAATCAAGTAATATCCCCAGGTACTTAAACATCTGTACCTGTTCAATAATTGTCCCTGTTGAATCATGAATCAATAATTCCAAACTACCCCTTAACATATAACTAGTGCCAAATAACATTGTCTTTGTTTTTCTTAGAATTCAAGACCATTGAGTTATCTGTAAACCAACCACATTGAAATCCTGTTGTAAATAGGATGTGATATCAGTTACTGATTTATCTTGATAAAATAAGATCAGGTCATCTGCATAAAGAATTGTATCACATATTGTACAGTGTGACTGTAGTTGGTTCACAAATAAAGAGAATAGTAGGGATAGCAATATGGACCCCCTGTGGGACTCCACAAACCACAGGGGCAACAGATGACTCAACTTTGCCTAAATATACCACTTGGAACTGGTTGGATAAATAGTCCTTCACCCATTCAACTTACCCACCAGAGAAACCCAGTTCCAATAACGTGTAGCAAGCCAACTCATGTTCAATCAGGTCAAACGCCTTTGTCAGGTCCACAAACACCACTCCAGTCATTAACCCACTCTCAAATCCCCCAAGAATGGTGTCTGTGAACCTGACCAAGGTCGTGCCCATACCATGATGCCACCGAAAACCATGCTGTTGTGAACACAGCAAACCTTGATTTTCCAGATGCTCGTTTATCTGGTTAGCTACTATCTTTTCCATTATTTTACTTAATGGATTTAATATTGATACAGGTCTAAAATCCCCTTGCAAGTCAGGATTTGGCTTCTTTGGCACTGGCATGACCCTTGCTTGCTTCCAGCAAGATAGAAATAGTGTAGTAAGCAAAGACAAGCTGAAAATATAACATACAGGATCAGTAATATATGGAATTATTAATCTAAGGAAACAACCATCCCGTAATCATTACATTTGTTGGGTAATGTATGCAGTAATCCATAAACTTCACTCCCTTGAACTTTTTAAAGAAAAATTTTGGTCTCTCTTTTCCTGTTGGGGACACTCTAAGTTCCTGTAGATCACTTGGATGTGTAGCCCTTCTATGGTCTGACAAATTGGTAAATTTCTTATTTGAGAGATCAACAGTCTCCATTGTTGAAGTAACTTCACTGTCACCTATCTTCAGTTTTTGAATAGAACTGATAGTTTTTGGAGACAATAATGAGCTAACACTGTCCCAAAAGGTTTTACGATTGGTCAAATTCACCTCACACTGTTCTTGAAAATACTTCTCTTTTCCTGCCCTAACCACATTAGATACCCTATTACGTAAATTTCTATATGTATTCAACATGGCAACAGTTAGATGTGTTTTATACAAATCCCACGCCTTATTTGTCTAATTAAGTGCTTTATCTCAGATGTAAACCACTTATTAGCAGTACCACTAACTCGCATAGTCCTCAAGAGACAAAAAAAGTTCTGGATTGGTAATAAAACTTCACAAAAATAATCAAAAGCCAAATTTACATCAGGTATACACTCCAAGTACGACCAGTCCAGTAGAGATACATGTGCAGCCAAAGCATCCTGAGCTACATTTTTAAAATTACGACCTTCCAAAATACGTGGGAGAACTTTGGCATGTTTAAAATTCAGGAAACAGAAACTTGTCTTATAGTCACTCACAGACTCCAGCAGAACCCCAGTAGAGCCAACCATATTCACCCTATTTACTACAATCCAATCCAAAATAGTATGATTAAAAGTTTTTAAATTATAATATGTAGGTTCTGTTATAATCTGTGAGAGACCATACGAATACAACAAAGGTTCAAGATGCAATTCGTCCTTAAGTGACCAGTTTAAATTCATGTCACCCACTACTACAGAATCATGACCTTCCAGGTTAGGTGCAACATGTGCGATGTATTCTTTCAACTCTTGAATTCCAGAAGAAAGGGGATTATAAATACACCCTAACATAATGTGCTTCTTGTCCCCCCAACAATAACCGGAGTAACAACCAATCATTGCAGTGTCATAAGCAACACTTGATTTTTCAATTGTTACCAGCAGGTCCTCTTAAAAATAAACTACTACCCCACCCCCTCATCTTTTCCCCTTCTGATCTGCTCTTACAACATTATACCCTGATATTTTGCATATGCTATCTGGCACTGTGGAATTTAACCAAGATTCTGAAATGGCTACATCTGGATTATAATGAGCAATTATTTGCTCAATTTCAGTTAGCTTTGGGATCAAACTTCTGGTGTTAAGATGTATAATTTTAAAGCCATGCAAACTGTATCTTCTAGTTGTACCCAATAACCTTTCTTCACCTAAGGGACCTGCGTTGGGTTCAATATCACCCCCTAACAGTAATAGCAATATATTATTTATCTTTGATATCCTGAGAGCCCCAGTACAGCAAATCTCAAATGTGTAGTATCTCAATATATATCCACAAACTCTCATCTCATATTTCCTAAGCATTAAGAGTGGGATTACATCAGGTAACCTGTCATTAACCTTTAACAAATTATACATTATAAAATCTAACATTGACAGGTTTCCTCCATATTCTTCATGTGATAAGCAAAGGTCACTAAAAACCAAATCCTCAACTAGGCATAAAAGAACCCCAAAGCATATAATAACCTTAGCCATCTTAAGGCAATCTACATCTTAACAATATCTGCAAACGTAGATTCTTACTGGCCCCAGTTCCCAGTCCTCCCATGGACTCCCACCAACTCCAGTCACACTTTGCAGCACTTCACTGCCACCGTAGACACAGCCGTGTCTTAACGGTGACTAGATTTAAACCCCTTACCCCATGAAATCAGACTGCCACCACTAATCAGTGGGGTAGGGGTGTGGCAAGCAAATTAGTAGGCTAGCAGTGCACTGTGTATGGCTGCTATGGCAACCCTCGTGGAGCGCTAGTGCACAGATGCAGGCAGTTGTCAAAGTTCATGCAGCAGGATATAGTACAGTCACTCAAAAAGCAGCTTGAGGAATGCAGTAATAGTAATACTTTTAAAACGCATTAAAACAGCAGCCTGTCTTATGCAAATGATACTTGAACACCCCTGCAGGAAGCAGCAGGAAGCATCCCTGTACTTCAGCAGTCACAGTCACATAATAAATCCAGCTGCATGATTTGAAATGGCAATATGCTTAGGATAGCCACAGTCACTCACAGCCCTTCTCCGTTCAAGCTTACACAGGATCCCAGCAACTGCAGGAAGACTGTTGTACTCTGCAGTAATTCTTCTCACTGTGGCTTCATTGCTCGGTGTTCCAGCCAGACAGGGATGCAGCTTATAATGGGGCCAGTGGGGTCTGCCACTCTCCAACTGACTCCCATCACACTTTGCCGCTCTGCACCATCACAAGCCACCGCTGTAGACACCGATGTGGTGGCTTTTTTTGGTTACATTGATAATTTTTCAGCTCTGTCATTGTTCATTATTTTTTTGCAATCAGTTCTATGACAGCACCTTCATTGAACTTTCAATACAATTAAAAGGCCCTGTTACACTCTTCAAGCCAGTTTACATCTGTTTGAATTTATTTTATTTATTTATTTTGAATTATGATGACCAGTAGGCCCACTGAGATAGACATATCCCTTTTTCAGGGGTGACCCGGGCAAATACAATTCCAGGTTGAAAGAGAAACAGGTTACAAAACAAGCACATAGGCAGTGACAAAGAATAATATACATAATAATGTGAGCATACATTTGACAAGGAATAATAGACATAGTGTGTATACAATATGGATTAAAACAGAAGAGTAGTTACAGAGAGTATCCTACAGAATAACGTATATTAATAGTTGCTCCATTAAGTGCCATGGTCAAGAGGAAAAAAGAAAATCAAATACATACAATATGATCGCATTATGCAATTCCATATGAAAAAATTGCCCCTTTTTATTTTACATGAACTTTATGTTCATATTCATCTATCTAATTTAAGTACTGTTCAATTCAGTTTTCCCTGGGTAATCTTCCTCTTCCTTCCCCCCTTTCTCTTCTATTAGCCACTTTACTTTTCTGAGCATGAGAGGTTTGTTTACTGCACCTTTATTACTCATAAATCATTCATATACTGTACGTTGATGCTGCAATCCTAGTTTATGCTGCTCACTGACTATTTTGTATACACTTTTGTTAACTGGGAGCACATTTATATGTACTAAATTTATTTGTTTTTGTTAACCGGGTGAGGTGCACTAGCCATATGAATGACTATTTTCAGGCACGACCTGGGAGGTTACAAAGTAGTGGTAACAGAATACAATACAAGAGCAGTACAATACAGAATACAATATGAGAACAGTACAATACAGAACAGAGGCAAAGCTTAGCAATCACAGTATTGCAAAATACAGTAGGCGAAATAAAATACAAAAGAGTACAACATGGCAGCACATACGAGTATCATATCACACAAGAAAAGTGCAATCATAACATTCAAGAAATTGTAATGCATTTCAGTTTTGGGGCATGAGACAACACTCATCTCCTGTTCTGAGGGGCTTATTAGCTTTAAAAAAACACCGAGTCCATCAGGTATCTGGTTCTTCAGTTTATTTGCTGTGCAAACTACAAAGTGACACATTTTGCACCATTTTGCAGAGCAAATAAACAGAGGAACCAGGTACTTGATGGACTCAGTACCGTTTTAAAGTCAACAAGCCTTCCTTCAGAACAGGAGGTGAGTGGTGTCTCATATCTGTCTCCATAAGTATAGTACAGTTACATAAGAACTTACTGTAACAGTAGATCTTTGAGAGAAGCTCTTGCAGCAGGCCACACTGGTAGGAATTTGCTGCCAGGTGCTAGGACCACACGCAAAACGTTTAGCTAGCAGTCTATCACGGGGGACCGCCCACTGCCAATGTCAGACAGCTGACATCAGCTTAGCCTATAAAGGTGGACGGTCCCCTACACCTACCTCAGTTCTGCTGCCGGAGACCCAGTATGGGCAGCTAAAGGAGAACTGAAGAGGTTTCCTGACAGCCAAAAGAAAGGCAGAAATAGTGCAAGAGAAAAAGAGCAGCAGGGCGAAAAAAGGAGGGAAAGCAGGGCCCGCTGCAAGAGCTTCCCTCGAAGATCTGATGTTATGGTAAGTTCTTTCATAACTGTACTATCTTACTTCAAAGAAGGTTCTTGCAGCAGGCCACACCAGTAGGACTGAGTCCCATGCAGTACTGGGTATCACCAGGATAACACCACTGGGATGAGCTCAGGAGAGAAGGCCCTGAAGAACTGCTAGGCTGAAATTGGCCCTGTGCCTAGAGGCGATGTCCTGACTGTAATGTTTGGTGAAAGTGTGGACAGAGCTCCAGGTGGCAGCTGCACACATGTCTGCAGCAGACACATTTCTGAAGCAAGCCATGGAGGCAGCCATACCCCTGGTGGAATGGCCTTTGACCACCCTCGAAAGAGGTCTGTTGTTCTTGCGGTAGAAATAAACAATGCAATTTGCTAACCGCTTAGAAAAATACTGTTTGGAACAGAAGCACCCTCTCTCTTGGGGGCGAATGAAACAAACAACTATTCAGATTTTCTGAAAGGCTTTGTGTGGTTCTTGTAGTACCACAACATCCTATGTATATCTAAACTATGGAGCCTCCCTCTTATTGGAATGCTCAGGAAAATAAACTGGAAGGTGGATGGACTGATTCAAAGTAAATTCCAATACCACCTTAGGTAAAAACTTAGGACAGTACGCAAAGACACCTGTCTTTGTGAAAAAACAAATAAGGCTTCTTACACATAAGAGCCTGGAGCTTTGAAATCCTTCGAGCAGAAGTAACAGCAACTAAAAAGAGCGCTTTCCATGACAGAAAGTGCAGCCCACAACTCACAGACTGTTTAAAGGGAGGGAAAGTGAGTTTCTACAACATATAGTTGAGGTCCTATGGAGAAATCGGGTCCCAAATGTGAGGTTTCAGATACAAAATGCCCCGAAGGAATGTGCGGGACACCCCAAGCTGGGCGACTGCTTTGCTCTCGATAGATGCATGGTGCGTAGAGATGGCAGAAAAGTGCACCTTAAATGAGGAGTACCCCAAGCCTGAATCCAAAAGGGAAAGGAGATACTCCAACACCTGATTCACTGGCACGTGAAAGGATCCAAATGGCGAGCAGTGGCCCAAATGGAGAAGCGCTTCCATTTCATAGCATAAGTGGCCCTGGTGAAAGGTTTCATGGCAGCCACCAGAACATTTGCGACTCTAGAGGATACCCTGAAACGGACAATAGTTAGGTCCGCAGGAGCCATGCATGGAGATGCACGGACTTCAGGTCAGGATGGACCTGGATGCCCTGGTCCTGGGAAAGCAAGCCGGTGCACAACGGCAAGGGCACTGGAGATTCCACTGCCAGCTGTTGCAGCAAGAGGAACCAAATTTGGCATGGCCAAAAGAGGACTGTAAGGTAATCTCTGCCCCTTCCAGCTGGAGCTTGAGCAGAACCTTCTGCAGGAGTGGGAAGGGAGGAAAGGCATACAGAAACCTCCCCTTCCAGGAGAGGGACAATGCATCTCACCAGAAAACTCCAGGCCTGGGATTGAGCATACAAAAAAGTGGCTGTTTTGCATTGAGTGGTGACACAAAGAGGACCATCTCTAAATGGCCACACAGGTCAAAGAGATCGTCAACCACCAAGGTTAGAAGCTCCGATTCATGAGCCTGCAATCTGCAGCGGCTGAGACTGTTGGTCAAGATGTTCTGAACACCTGGAACATGTATGGGCAAGAACTCAAGACCATGCTCGATGGCCCAATACCAGACTCTCATCGCCTCCCAACACAGAGGGTAAGAGTGGGCCCCCCCACTTGTTGATGTAATACACCACATGCATGTCCATCTGCACCAGCAGCAGACCGGGGAGGAGATGAGTCTGAAAGGCCTGCATGGCACGAAGAACCACCTGCATCTCCAGAACATTGATATGAAGACCCTGCTCCAAATCCATCCAGGTGTCCTGAGTGTGGTGACTGGCCAGGTGAGCACCACATCCTAGGCTAGATGCGTCTGTCATGAGACTCTGCCAGGGGGTCGACAGCTGAAAAGTGACACCCCAAAGTAGGCTGGCTGGATCTAGTCACCACAAGTGAACCCTCCGGACCAGGTCAGAAACCAGGACCAATTGGTCCAGATCGTCCATGCACTGGTCCCACTGGACCCTCAAAATCCACTGAGGAACCCGCATATGCAGACAGGCCAGGGGAACCGTGGCAATTGCAGCCACCATGTGGCCCAGAAGGTGCAGGAAAACCCTTTACATGGACCTGCCGGCTGGAGGAAACCAGATGAGCCTGCTCCATCAGTTACTCCACCCTGTCCTCGGGCAAAAAAGTCTTGCCCTGACTGGTGTCCTGGACTGCCCCATTGTATTGGAAGCACTGGCAAGAAGAGAGGCAGGACTTCAGCAGATTTATAGTGATCTCCAAGGCCTGGAAGAGCGGGAAGGTGTCTTCCAGGGTTTGAACTAAGCGGACCCTGGAGTGGGCTACTAGCAGCCAGTCATCCAGGGAAGGGAACACATAGAAGCCCTGCCTCTTCAATGTGACTGCCATGCATTTGGTAAATACCTGGGGGGGCTGAGGAAAGGTCAGAAGGGAGGGCCAAAAATTGAAAATGGGCCCCTTGAAAGTGGAAGTGGAGGAAGCAATGATGGGTAGTGAAGACTTGGATGCACAGGTAAGTATCCTGCATGCCCAGAGAGCAGAGCCAGTCCCCCTGGTGCAAAAGGGGTAATAGCCCCTCGAGGGTGATCATCCTGAAGCACTTGTACTCGATGTGCAGATTTAGATGGCTCAGGTCCAGGATGGGCTTAAGATCCCTGGCCTTTTTGGGGGACGAGGAAGAAGCGGGAGTAAAAACCCCTTCCCTACTAAGCCTCAAGGATGGACTCTGCAGCTCTTTTTTGAACAAGAGCCAGAATTTCCTTCCAAACCAGAGGTAGGTGCACGTGGGGGGGGGGTATGTGGAGTGAATGGGAGGAGGGGTTCTGGGGGCCACTCTAGGAACTCCAAAGTGTGACCATGTTCTATGATTTGGAGCACCCAGTTGTCTATGGTCACCCCCTGCCACCCCTCTAGGTGGAAAGAGAACCGACCCCCAACCACCTCCCTTGGATCCTTGGCTGGGGAGGGTCGGCTAAAGAGTCAGGACGTAGGGGCAGGCACAGGCAGGGGGGGCCACGGGGGCCCTGGAGGCTCTGGTGGTGGTAGCAGCAGGGGCTGCTGGGGCCTTACACTTGTGCTGACCCCTGGCAGGCTGGTTACGAGACTGCTTGCAGGAGGACCTGCGAAAGAACTGACATTGGCCTGCTCTAGGTTAGATGTGATAGAGTGAATGGACTGACTTGGGGGCATGCCCTGACTCCTGCAGGGTAGAAATGATGTCCTGGAATCCACCCAAAATGGACCAATCCCTGGAAGAGGGCATCAAAAATGCTGGCTTGCATATCTGAGGCAAAGCCAGATACACAAAGCCAAGAATGGCAACTGAGACAAACTCCAGCAGCTGCCCCATGCCCGGAGGTGTCTACAGCATAATACGCTGCCTGGAAGACATGATTGGCAGCATCCAAGCCTAACTTCATAAGTTGGGCAAGCTGTGTTTAGTGGGGTCCTCTGGTAAGGTCTGTACCAGATCCCTGGCTTGGTCCCAAAGAACATTCTAGTATTGGACTACCTGGGCCAGATAATTTAAGGCCCATATAGCCAGAGTGGTAAAGGCAAAAACATGTTTGCCAATGTGATCCAGCTACCTGAACTCCCGGTTTGGGGGGAAGATACTAACGTACTTGGGCTTCTTAATATGGTCATGTGCCGCTTTAATTACCACTGAATCTGCCTTGGGGTGGTTCCCCAGAAAGGACTTGCTAGCTGGGGTGTGGTAAATATGGTCTGCCTTTTTAGTCAGAGGAGGGGTAGTAGGATGATTCCAGGCCACCCTGGTGACATCCTCATATGAGTTAATCAAAGGGGGCACCACCACAGGGAGGGCATCTCACTGCCAGAGATAGATAGCCAAACAGCGTCTCTCCAGTTCCTGCTTCTCTGTCTTCCGGACCATAATTGACTGAATGTGGCACATGACATCCATGAAGGATGGATCTTCGGGGGGGGGGGACTTTGGCACCGCGTTAGCCTGATCATCCCCCTTCGAAGACTCACCAAGAGTGGAGGAAGACCCCGAAGAATCTGAGTCGTCCTCAGTAGTAACACTATCTGGGACTGATGCTGGGGACCAGTGATTGTCCCTCCTAGAACCTGAGCCAATGTCAGGTCAAGGCCCTGAGGATCCCGATGTGCAGGGATTGCTCAGACAAGCCCCGGTCTGGGTTCTGGGGCTGGGGGTCCTGGAGAGGGTGGACGGGAGACACAAGAGGGAGCCCTTGAGGGATGGGGGTCTGCCTTTGCATGAAGGACCACCACATCAAAAAGAGGGCATTGTAATCCACCAGGGGCTGTATACTGTACACTGGCAGGAATGGGAAAGAGGGCACATGGGAAGGGTATGACAGTGAAGGAGCCGGCAAAGGTTACCCGGCATAGGTCCACCAGGTGCTGGGTGAGGGTCCGGTGATGGCCAGCAGGCACTGGCTGAGGCACAGAATGCGGCAGGGGTGATGATAGGATCGGGCCCATAGGCTGGAGCTATGACAGCACTGGCAGTGACCCAGCTGGCACCAGCCTGGAGTGCCCAAGAGAAGGATCCACCGGTGTCGGCCCAGCTGGAAAGCTGGTACCTGAGGGGGATGGAGACCCCTGAGTCAAAGGCAGACGCAACGCTGGTGAAGAGGAGATGGCGGTAGCCTGCTGTGGGTGCTGCTTGGCAAGACTGATGTGGGTCTCGGTGATGGGAGTCGATGAAGGCAGTGCCGTGGCTGGGAGGGGTGATGATTGTGGAGCTGACACATGAGAAACTAATACCAGCTAAGCCACCTGGCTTAGAGTCCATGGAAGATATGGGCCTGAGCATTAGGGGCTGGGGAGAAGGAGACAAAGTCCCCTGCCCTGAAAAACTGCTGCCTGAAACGAAAATAAGGGTAAGCGGTGGAGCCACAGGGGGCCCGGATGAAGAGAAGGCAACGATTTGTGGGGCGAACAGGAAGCTGACTAGTCCCAGTCCTGGTGTTTATCCTGGTGCTTGTGCTTCCCCGATTTCTCCTTGTGAGAAGACGAAGAGGCCTCAGAGGACTGCGCCAACAAGGCTGAAGAGCTCCTGGCCTGCAGCCCCTTCTCCATCGCGATCAACTTCTGCTTCAAAAGGTGGCTCTCCAGAGTTTTTAAACAACGTCTCCAAGTGGCCTGGTTGAATTTCTGGCAAAATTGGAAGGCTTCAGTGTCATGGCTGGGGCCTAGGCAGATGAGACACGCTGTCTCCATCCTTTTCAGGGATCTGCTTGCCACAGGCAGACTACGTGGAGTAGTTGGAGGACAAGGCTGGTGGAGAAGACATAAACCTGTCAAAAAGAACACCAAAACTTTGATGTTTTACACAGAAGAAAATGAAAAATAAAAAAAAAGTGTGGGAAATGGCGGTCGACTGCAGCTGTGGAGTCCATGGGTCAACAGTGGGAAAAGAACCGAGGTAGGTGTCGGGATCACCCACCTATATAGACTAGGCTGACATCAAATGACTGATGTTGCCGGTGGGTGGGTCCCACATGATAGACTTCTAGCTAGGAGTTTTCTGTGTGGTCCTAGCACCTAGCGACTTAGTCCTACTGGTGTGGCCTGCTGCAAGAGCCTTCCTCAAAGTAAAATCTATACGTCTTTGGAGCAAGGCACCACTGTACCTGATACACGTTCACCCTCTTAAGACATATCAGTTTTGAGACATCCAGTCCTTCATTTTGTGGCAGGTCTTTTAGAAACTTTACTATGTTGCGGAGTAGGAGCCTCCATGTAAATTGAGGGGACTGATCTTGTTTTTTCCTTTTCAGCGCTGAAGTGATGACCAGCCTGGTCAGTCTGAGATGCAAGCAGGAGGATAAGGTAAACTGGATAACACACAGATGGACAGAGATGGACTGAGATAAAAATGTCAACTGTAGTGTGAACAGGATTGACAGCATAGATAACAAGGTTTCCTACTAGATTAGAATACCCCCGGAGTCCCGATCCTAGTTCTGGTGAAGGGCTCTGGTTTAGGAAGCAGCTGGAAGCTGGTGCCTGATTCGACGAAGAGGCTCATCCTGGTGTATCAGCACCACCAGTATGACCTGAATCACCCGCTGCCTCCAAGGCAGAGTCTATGGACACTGACCAAGGAGATCATTTGGCACCTAGGGGGTGAACAGATGAAGATCAACACTTATTTAGAATAAGTAGATCCATTGGGGCCTGACCACCTTGAAAAAAAAAAATACTGTGCAATGAAAACTCCATTCTTCCATTAAAATACCTCTTTACTGAAAAAATGCATTCAGAGGTGCTTCAGCAAATATAGTGCAAAAATACAGCTTCAGTTGGAAACAAACTTTACGGATGCCGACTGACCAAACATTTTGCAGTAATCCTGTGGTGCTTCGTCAGAGGTTTGATGGCATTTTTATGGAACAAGTGAGTTGCATTGTACTATTGATGAGGCTGAGTGTCGTCTCTCCATGTTAAAGGTGTGCTGTACTATTTGAAAAAGTACTAATTTTCTCAAGTACTGCAGCTGTTGCCACCACTGAAGGGAGACTGCCAATGTTTCTCTTGTATTGGAATCAGAGTGGACAGAGGCTGCCCAAGTTGTGATCAAGCATTCTTTTAGACACCACTGAACTGCCCTCATGTGTCTTCTTGACAAGGGAACTGAGGTGGTGCCTGTCATGAAACCTAACAGTTGGAGGAAATCCTGTGCAGTCCTCTTAGCCGCCTTTTGAAAATAGGCTGTAAAGTGGTTGAGTGTGAACTCTTTCCCCATGGGAGGAAGGCCCTGGCTTGAACTGTGTCCAGTTCTGTCCCTATGAAGTGCAGGTTTAAGTGTGGATTCATCCTTGTTCAGAATGAAACCCAGCCTGTGCATCACTGATATCACTTCTGCCAGTATTGCCTGGGCTTGTTTCCTGGTTCTCCCACTCATTAACCAGTCTTCTTAGTACTGATAGACAGTAAACCCCTTCTTCAGAAGTGCTGTTGCCACTATAACCATGCACTTCGTGAAACCCTGGCACTGCCCTCTTTTGATAATGATCCATACCTAAACCATAAATACTTTGTGTCTTTCCCTGACAGGAATGTGGAAGCAAATTGGCTTCTTTGTTGTAGAGAGGCTATCACTATTTGCAAGGTGACCATTTTGAATTTCTCCTTCACTGTGTGTCTGTTTAGACACATTAAAGAGCTAGTGGAACCAAAAGAGTCAGACAGGAAAACGATACAAATTTTAAGAAGTAGTCAGTTGTAACTTTTTATTTCTGAAGTATTTTTCTTTTTCATTTTACTCATTAGAAAGATTTTTATGTGCTAATATTGGGTTTGATGTATGGAACAGCTCTCAGCCTGGCAGATGACATATCTATCTCTAGTCCCCCAACTACATCAATAGCATTGTGTCCTCATTGAAAATGACATCACAGGCAACTGACCTGGTAACTACTGAGTGGCTGTTTCTAAGCAGCACTGATGTCACAGTCAGTGAGGTCACAAAGCTGATGATGTAGTAGGTAGAACAAGCTAGGTATGTCAGCTTCCAGACGGAGTGCTCTTCCACACATCACACCTGCTAACATCAGGTAAAAAATCTTATAATTAACCAAAAGGAAAAGAAAAAAAGTATCTCAGATATAAAAGGTAATGGCTGACTTTTTAAAAACGAATACAGTATTAGTTTTAGGCAGTACACTAGGGCACAGATATTCAGAAATGCACCAAAACCCAGTGCAAGTCTGGCGTAGCGCAAATCCAATGTGCCATGGTGCAACAGGAGCAATATTCAGAGGTTGCACAGGCCGAACTGCGCCAGCACAACCCGACTGAATATGGCACAGTTGTGCCATTGGTGCAATCAGAGTTGCGTCATGGCACAGAGAGAGAGATGCTCCGGCACAACTGTGGGAGCAGAGCGGCACAGCACAGAGAACAGACCCAGGAACACAGCCAGGGAAGCACAGTGACAGGCCACAGGAGGCCACCACCAGCAGGCACAGCAGGGCACACACAGGCACCCAAACACCAGTTCCCAGAACACAACAGTGGCACAGATAGCAGGCAACAGGAGGTGCCAACAGAGGGCCACCAAAGGAGCCCCCCACTGCAGTCTGTTGGCCGTGCCCCCCCTCCCAGACCATAGCAGGCCACACCCAGGACCACGCAGCCAAGCACACACACGCCACCCAGGAAGCCCACACAGTAGGCACTGAACATGCCAGGAGGCAGGTAGTGTGGCAGACCACATGGGACAGGCTGCACAACACCAAGCAGGGGCCCCAACACAGTGTGCGGCCAGTACCCGGCCAATGACCATGGCTGTGTGCCACCACGATGCACACACCTGCCACACACCCCTGACAGCCACCCCATGGGCACCCCAAGGCATAGCCACCAACCAAGGGAAAGGACACCACCACAGTGGGACAATGCACAGCACACAGCAGTGAACCACAGAAGCACAACATGTGCCCCTGCACATGCACACCACACGGACAGACACTGGGCCACTGCAGCACGGCTTCTTACAACACCTGCAAAGCAGACACTGACACAGGCAGGTAAGTCAAAAAATATATACTAAAGAACACAACAATGTACAAAAACAAGGGGCTGGGAAAGGGTAGGTAAAGTGAGGAAAGGGGACAGGGAATAGGGACTGTACAGTGGGAAGGGGAACTGTAAGGGGAGGTACAGCAGGGGAAACAGGGGAAAGCTGGGACCAAACTAATGGTGGCCACAACCTGTCGTCCTTTGGTGTTGTCGACACCTCCTCTCCACCAACATGTGCCTCATCTGAACACTGCCTCCATTATTGTGTAGGTGATCAGGATAATCTGCCGGAGCAGCCGTCCATACAATGGCCGCCTGGGTCCCCGCCGCTGGACACCAATAACAAGGGACAGGACAGGTGATCAGTGCAGTGTTCCAAGGAACCATGCCCACCCACAGTGCACAATAGGCAGCGGAAACACACACCCCTGGAGGGCCTGTACCGGCCACCCGCAGGGGGTTGCCAGCAACTTGGCGCACCACGACATTGCACAGAGGTGGTCCCCGCCACACAATGGCCACCCGACTACTGCACAATGACAGTCACATGGCACAGTGCACCAGCAGCACCACGGCAACAACAGTGGCAGCCAGGCGCACACCCACCCCACCAACAGCTGGCACATGTGTCCAATGAATGCACCACAGTGGCATACACCACACACAGTGCGACACACACACAGCTGCCATGGCACATGGCACAGGTGGCCATGCCTGCACCCACTCCCCCACCACCCCCATGTAGAATGCGAAAGACAATGACAGTGCTTACCTGCCCTCTGCGGCCCCGCCGGTGCCAGTCCCGTGCCACCATGGCCCACTACAGCCTGCAGTGCAGCTGCTGCCTGTGCCTGGTGATGATCCTCAGGCCCTGGGAATGGAAAGAAGACAGGTACACATCAGGAATCAAGCACAGCAGCCACCCACCACCCCACCCCTGTGCACAGGGTGTGCCCCTTCCCATGTCCCACATGGCTGCATCGCAATTCAAGTGGCAGCTACCAATGCAACACCGCAATGTGCACGACAGTGTACCCCTCTGCAGGGCATGCCAGGCAGCCTAGCCAACACCACAGTACAGCACCAGGGCACACATGCAACATGGGATGACTCACCTGGCTGTGGCACAGCCTCTCACCTGACGCGTGCCTGCAGCCTCTGCAGGCGCTCTGGGTTCCGCTGCAAGAGGTCCCCATACCAGTAGCTACATTGCTCCCCTGTCCTGGCCACCCCGGTCCTCTGCTGCAGCCTGGCAGCAATCCCCTGCCAAACAGTGACCCTGGCCTGCTGCAGGGGCACCTGACCAAAGAGTTGGGGGTGTGGGGCTCGACACATGCCACCAGGTTCACCAACTCCACCTGTGTCCAGTTTGGGGCATGTCAAACTCGTTCCTGTGCCATGTTCATAACCGCGAGCTCAGGGACGAAAATGGCAGCAGGAGGCGCACGTGTCCACACCATGCGCCCACCGTGCGATGCACAGGAACATGTGCAGTGCATGTACATCACGCAGTGTCAGAGATGCACAGAGTGGGCACGGCTACGTGGGGTCACAGGGTCAGAGGTCTGACCCAGGGGTCAAGGGTCGACCGGCATTGCGCACGTGCGCGATAGGGCATGGCACCCCATGCGCGGCCATGCGCGTAGCTGGCCCATGCACAACATGCACAATGCCACTGCATCGTGCTGTCTGCGCACGGTGCGTGATTGACACCATGACGCACATGAGCACTGTGTGCCTGCACACCACGCATGGGTGTGCAGCGCGCCATTGTGACTTGCTCCGACACAATCCTATTGCGCACGGCGCAATATTGCGTTATTCAGACACCACATGCAAATGAGCTCATCAGCCAATGCGTGGTGCACTGGGGGTATTAGCATGTCATTACTGTTGCGCCAAACCTCATTTGCATGCATTGAGCCTTATAAGCACCACGGAACAGCACAGGCCATGAACCAGTATTGCATCCTTTCGAGGTAAGTTGTGCATGCCGCTGCAGCTCACTGGGAGCGGACAGCACTGCAGGTTGGGACAAACCAGGGAGATGCTGCCACACTGACACACACTGCAGTCCATGTCCACAGGCAGTAACACGTCAGATCATGAGGAGAGTGAGAAGTGTGGGCCTGCATGGAAGCGCAGGCCCAGTTTTACGAAGGCCGAGACAGATGCCCTGTTCAAGGCCTACCTGGACAGGGAGCCCCTGTTGAGTGGTGCCATGGGCACACCACAGGTCAGGGCTGGTGCATGGCAGGAGGTGGCAGCATACGTCAACCAGCATGGCAGCCACCAGCAGTCAGCGCAGGAGTGCAGGAAGAAGGTGGGGATGGACAAGAGGCACATTAAAGAGAAGGTGGCAGCCATCTGTGTGGCCCAGACTGCCACCGGAGGGGGGGGCTGGCAGAAATGCCAACGCTAACGCTGCAGGAGGAGGAGTTGGTGGCAGCCACCATGTGCCGCACCATGGTGGAGGGTGTGCCTGGAGGTGGATTCCAGATGGGTGGCAGCCCATCACTGCATAGTAAGTGTGTTAGTCAGGCACAACTGGTGGCACGGAGGGTGCGTACATGGGCATACTGGTGTGCATGCAGCTGAAATGCATGTCATGTGCATGTGAGCGCATCCACGCGCATGCCATGCTGCAGGACACGTGCAGCAGCAGTGTGGGGGGGCACATGCGGGCATTGCATCACTAACACACCTTTCTTTCTCTTGCAGCACCAGCATGCCTCTGTGCAGATGATGGGGCACCAGCAGCGGCAGCTGCTGTGGACACTGGTATGGCCCTGGAGGACCAGCTGTCCACCTCCACCGGCATCCAGGGGCCTGACAGGCTGCAGCTCACCACCACAGTGCAGGTGAATGTCCTGGACCTGGGGTCGGACGAGGCCCTGGATGTGTTCCTACAGGACGCCAGTCTTGGTGTCCTTTGCACAAAGACACAGATTGGGGCATGATCCGACTCCGATGATGACATCACAATTATCCTGGACAGCATGGGCAACGTTGTTGGTGAGACGCCCCTGCTGTCCTCTGACACAGGCAGCATGCCCAGTGCTCTGCCAGCAGCGGAACAGCTGCCTGCCACCACTGCAGCGACTGCCCATTTGTTTATCTCTTTTTTTTTTGTCTGTTGAGACATAAAAAACGTGCAATGATCATAGTTCAGCCAACCATGATCAATGCCTTTATTTGCCCTAGGGAAACTAGTGCCATGCTTTTTTTTTTAATGTGTAGGTGATGTTTTTTTAGGGTTTTGAACTGTTTCTTACTGTGACATAAGACCAGAAATTGGCATTACAGTATAAAACCAACCTCAGTCCTTGACAGGCAGAGTAAATGTCAAGCACGGTCATCATGAACGGAAAAAGCAAGATTCAGGGGCTCGGAAAAAAAATGTAAAAAGCACCTCAAAATGTTTTAAAATCAATGTGGAACTATTACAACACAACCACAAGATTATATACTAAATCGCAACTCCATCACAGTTGTTGAGAGTAGTGTATATTGCTTCTTAGTTCCCTGAAACCAATGGAAACTGAGAAAAATGAAGGAAAATGTCAAATTGTGCTTAAACACAGACTGGAAGGCACATCAATTCTAAATATTAAATATAAACTTTTATATACAATTTAACTTCAGTTTTTAGACTTGGCCAGTGAATTAGCTGCAGCACCATCTGGAATGACTGCTCTTTTCAGAACAGAAGAACAGTTATGTACTTACCATAATAGAGAGAGAGAGAGAGAGAGAGAGAGAAGAGAGAGAGAATCTCTTCCCTTGGGCCATACCATTGGAACTATACCCACGTCAGCATTAGGACCATACAGAAACTTTTGCTAGCCAGGAGCTGCCCATGATGATGTCACACGTCAGCATCTACATAAACATGGGCGGCCCCATCTCTCCTCAGTTCCCCATTGGAGACTGTGCAGAGAGGACCTCTCTTCTTGGGGAGCCAGATCATACCAGCGCCTCATATAGTTGGCAAGTGAAGGTGCTGGATATAGCAGCCATGGAAATTCCCAAGGCAGTCTCAGATGCCATACTCCCCTACAGCTTACAAAAGGGAGAAGGAAGGAGGAAGGGCCAGCATGGCCTAAGGGAAGACAATTTCTCAAAGATCTATTGTTACAATGAGTACATAACTCTTCTATCTTCTTTGAGGAAATCTCTTTCCTTAGGCCACACCTTTGGAACGAGTCCCAAGCAGTTCCAAAAGCTAACTGGGAGGTTGATGCAGTCTGGTTCAGGAAAGTAGCCCCTGTACAACAGTGAGACTGAAACCTGCTAATCTACAAGAAACAATATCCAGACTGTAATGCTTAATAAAGGTGTGGACAATTCTCTCTGTGTGGCTGCAGCACAAATGTCAGTCGCAGACACATTTCTGAAACAAGCAACAGAAGTGGCCATACTTCTGGTAGGATAATCACAAACTGCACCAGAAAATTTCTTACCATACTTCCTATAGCAGAATGTAGTACAATGTGCTAGCCATTTGGACAAGCACTGTTTGAATACAGGGGTGCCCTCTTTTCCAGGAGCGAAAGAACCAAAGAGCTGAGTGGACCTTCTAACATCCTTGGTTCAGTTCACACAGTATCTTAGTATTCTATGTACGTTCAAAGTATGGTGCAATACCTCAACCCGAATGGCATGTTGAGGATAATGAACAGGAAGGTGGATGATTTTATTTAATGTAAACTCATACACCACCTCTGGCAAAAACTCTGTGTAAAATCAAATAAAGAGGCTCGCATATTACAGCCTGTAGCTCTGAAATCCTTTGAGCTGAAGTGATTGCAACTAAAAATAATGTTTTCCATGAGGGAAAGCGTAAACCACAACTAATGGCTGGCTCAAAAGGAGCCAAAGGAAGTTTTTCAAGAACACACGATTTAGATCCCAAGGCTGGATCGGATTACGAATGTGGGGTTTCATGTGCAGAATACCTTTCAAAAAGGTATGGGAGACCTCCAGTTGGGCTACTGTATGCCCATCAGTAGGAGGCGTAGAAGGCTGCTATAGCTGCCAGATACGCTTTCGGGGAGGAATACTGCAGACCAGAACCTGACAGTGGCAGCAAGTATTCCAACACCGCATTTACCGGATAGGTGAATGTGTCCATATCTCTGGAAGTGGCCCACAAAGTGAAATGCTTCCACTTCAGAGACTGTATGTCTGGTGGAAGGCTTTCTTGCTGCAACCAGCACATCAGCCACTTTAGGCGACACATCAAACCATGCAATGGCTATGTCTTCAGAAGCCAGACATGCAGATGCAGGGACTTCATGTCCACATGGACCAAAGTCCCCCTTGTCCTGTGACAACAGGCCCCAGCACAGAGGTACTGGAGGCTCCACTGCTAGTTGCTGGAGCAGTGGAGTCCATATTTGCTGAGGCCATAGAGGTGCAATGAGGATGAGTGTCGTGCTCTCCATCTGTAGTTTCAGCAATACTTTCTGTATTAATGGAATGGGAGGGAATGCATGCAGAAACCTCCCTAAGAGAGGGACATGTCTTGCCAAAAAGCTCCAGGCCCTGAAGCCAGTGAGCAAAAATGCAGTTTTGTGTTGTGTGGGGACATAAAAAGGTCCAACTCTGGATAACCACCTTGCGAAGAGGTCGTCTACCACCGAGGTCAGCAGTTCCCATTCATGCATCTTTGACTGTGACATGCTTAGCCCGTCTGCTAAGACAGTTTGGACACTTGGGAGATGCACAGCTGATAGCTGTAGGCCATGTTACATCACCCAGTACCACACTCTCATTGCTTCTCGACACAGGGGATAGGAATAAGTCTCCTCACTTGTTTATATAATGCATAACACTGACGTTATCCATCTGCATTAGCAAATGACCTGGAGTCAGATGCTCCTGAAAAGCCCGAAGGCTGTATAACACAGTTCTCATCTCCAGGACATTTATGTGCAATTTGGTTTCCACCTGGGTCCATGAACCTTGGGTTTGATAAGGGGCCCAGGTGTGCCCCCATCCAGATCTGGATGCATCGGAGGTGAGAATCTGAGTTTGAGTTGATATAAGAAATGGAACTTAAGAAATTGTGGTGGTCCATCCACAACATCAGTGTTTGGCGTAAGGGGGACATGACGACTACCTTCTAGTCCATGTTGTCCACCATCTAGTCCCATTGCACTCTCAGTGTCCACTGAGGTATCTGCATGTGTAAACAGGTCAGTGGCACAGCACAGTAAGAAAAAAATTACTCACCTTAGTAATTGTGTTTCTTCTAATGGAGTCTTGCTGTATTCTGACATACGCAGTTAGCCACAGCACTTGAACTGCTCCGGAGAGGAAAGAGTTAATTTCTATGCCAGGCATAGAACGTTGAGCTCAAGCTCGGTTTTCAAACCTCTGTCTGTGGTGCCTCAGAGTGTAACCGTCAGATTATGAGCAAACTAACTATACTTCCAGTGTGGAAATTGTGAAACATATAATCCAACAGGCAACAACTTGGGTCCAAAAAACTCAAGTCGAGAACCCAAAAGAAAAAACAGAAGTGAACAAGATATATAAATCTAAGTTAAAACCTAACAACAACCATCACCCCACCCTGAAGGGGAAGGGTGCAAAGTACACCCAGGAGGTGCAACACTGTACCTGCCAGCCCACATCCCAAAACTAGGTTCTGAGAGGGGAAGTCAGAATACAGCAAGACTCCTTAGAAGAAACACAGTTACTAAGGTGAGTAATTTCTTCTTCAAACAACATGAAATCTTGCTGTATTCTGACATATGCAGACTACGAAGCAGTACCTCCACTGAGGAGGGTACGAACCTATTTTGGGAATAGACTCTGCAATACTGCTATATCAAACCTAGCATCACTCCTAGCCTGGATAGCCAGAGAGTAATGCTTGGTGAAAGTATGGACTGTTTTCCAGGTGGCTGCTTTGCAGATCTCTAACAAGGGTATATCTCTGGCAGCAGCCAGAGAAGCAGCTGTACCCCTAGTTGAGTGAGCCCTCAGGCCTGAGGGAGGTGTTTTACCCAGCTTGGTATAGCAGAATTGTATACAAGAGACAATCCACCTGGCAATAGTTCTCTCAGTAGCAGGCCTACCTTTCCCCACTTCACCGTTAGAAACAATTAAAGACAGTCATTCATATGCGCCTTAGTATGCTCAATGTAGTAGCTAAGTGCCCTCTTAACATCCAAACTATGTAATCTTCTTTCTCCTGAAGAAGAATGATCAGTGAAAAACACAGGAAGAGACCTGGACTGGTTCAGATGGAAAACTGAGACCACTTTAGGTAAGAACCTCCTATTGGTTCTGAGGACCACCTTATCTCTATGGAATGAGATAAAATCAGGTTCAACTGACAGGGCCTGTAATTCACTAATTCACCTGGCAGAAGTGATAGCTACCAGAAACACAGTTTTCCAGGTCAGGTACTTAAGTTCATCCAAAGCCAGAGGTTCAAAGGGTGGCTGCATAAGCTGAGCAATGCAGATATCGAGATCCCAAGCCGAAGTAGGCTCTCTAAAAGGAGGGTTGATATGAAACAGACCTTTAAAGAACTTACCAAAAACAGGGTAAGACACCAGGGAAGAGCCCTTCCCTGCTGAGAGGAATGCAGACACAGCTGCTAAATGAACCTTTAAAGTGGCTGGCCTAAGGCCTAAGCCATTAAAGTGAACCAGGTAATCCAAAAGTGTAATAATGCCAGCAGCATCTGGTAGAATATCCTTATGGGAACACCAAATGCTGAATCTTTTCCGTTTGGAATTATACGTTTTCCTGGTAGAGGGTTTTCGAGAAACCTTAAGGATGTCCAAAACTCCCTGAGAAAGATGCAGGCACACATATTCTAACTCTTCAAGAGCCAGGCCTTGAGATTGAGAGACTGGAAACTGGGGTACCAGATCCTCCCCTGAGAGGAGGTAAGGAGATTGTGTCTTTTGGGAAGAGACAGCAGGAGTGAGACTGCTAGGGACAACAACAGAGGAGACCAAGGCTGTCTGGCCCAGTCTTGAGCCAATAGAATCACTGTGCAGGGTTGTGACCTGATCTTGACTAGAACCCTGAACAACAGGGGAAAGGCATAAAGGAACTTGCCTTCCCAGTCTAATATCAGGGCATCCAGGGGAACAGTCCCTAGGACTGAGGGTCTGCAGCAGAAGAGGGGAAGTTGGTGATTGTCTGGGGCTGCAAAGAGCTCTGTCTCTGGAGTGCCCCACCTGGTGAAGATTACTTTCAGTATGAGAGGACCCAAGGTCCATTCTTGATGGCCCTGGGAGATTCTGCTCAGAGCATCTGCTGACACATTGTCCTTCCCTGGGAGGTGGACTGCTATTAGGGAGGTTTGCAAGGAGTAGGCCAGAGACCATACTTTCATGGCCTCTGTGCACAAGGCTGTAGACTGAGTGCCCCCTTGCTTGTTGATGTACCACATGGTGGTGGTGGTGTTGCCTGTCCTGACCTGAACCACCTTGTCCCTTACTGAGTCTGAGAAAGCTTGAAGGGCTAGGAATACTGCCCAGAGTTCCAGAAGATTGAAATGAAGGAGACTCTTGTGGAGACCAAACACCCTGTGCTGTGAGGGCTCCTAGGTGGGCCCCCCAGCCCAGGAGAGAAGCATCTGTGGTTAGTACCACTGAATGAGATTGACTGAGGAATGGGACACCTTGTCTGAGATTGTCCTGATCCAGCCACCACTGGAGAGCTTGGACCAGAGTCTGAGTCACTGGAGCCAATTTGGTGAGAGAATCTCTTTTCTGAGACCAAAAAGACCTGAGGTGAAACTGAATGTCCCTCATTTGGAACCTGGCTCCTTGTACCAATGCAGTAGAAGCTGCCATGTGGCCTAGGAGCTGAAGATAATGTCTTGCTGGGTGAGAAACCAGAGGATGAAAAGAGGAAGCAAGATCTGTAAGGGCCTTTATCCTTGTTAGTGGGAGGAAGGCCTTTACTTGAACTGTATCTAACTCTATCCCCATGAAAGTGAGGAGTTGTACTGGCTCGAGAACCAACTTTGGCAGATTGAGAAGAAATCCCAGAGAACTGAGCAAATCTTAAGTGACTTGAAGAGCTGACCTGACCTGGTCGGGAGACTGTCCTACCATGAGCCAGTCATCCAGGTATGGGAATAGAGAGATCCCCTGCCTTCTGAGGAAGGCCACTACTACTGCAAGGCACTTTGGTTCTTGGCCATGGCATCCACCTTCCTGGAGTCTTTATCTGTGGGGTGTGAAGCCAAAGGTATATTAGCCTTGCCATAAGCTTCAGCCTGCACTACCCCAACATGGCTGCAATGACTGAACAAAAACTCAGTACCTGAGCCTGATAGCATATACTTCCTGTCTATTTTCTTATTCACAGGAGGTAAAGATTTTGGTGTCTGTAAAATTTTTTGTGTCCGTTTCCCCAGGGATTTATGGAGGGGAACAGACAACCGCTTGGACTCTGGGATGTCCATCATCTCCACAAAATCAGGCTCTTCTTCCTCCTCAACAGCTTCAACCATAGGGAGCTGGAGGGGTTTCAGCCACCTTTTTGTAAAACAAAAAGTGAGATGGGGACTCAGAAAGCCTTGGAGGGGAGACACTGGAGGGTCTGTCTGGGGAGATGTTCGGTTCAATGGGCACATCCAGACCTTCACATTGTCAATTGTCATCATCATCATCATCTGGTAACTCTTCGTCCCCCTCCCACTCCGATTCATAATAACCATCCGGATCATAATCTGATGGAGTTGGATCCGACTGAACCGAGCGCTTCACCGACGGCGCCGGTTTGGATGCAACCGGACGAAGCGATTGCACAATACTGATCACTTTGGCTATTTCTTCAGCAGTTGGAGTAAGGGATGCTGGATCTGAACCAGCTGACTTTTTTCGTCCTTTTGATGGAACCAACCCCTCAGGGTCGGCTCTCCTTTTGCCCGAGGATGTCTCGCCCAGGTCAGTGGGCACCTCAGGTTCAGTCGGAACCGAACCAGGCTGGCCATCCGGGTCAGCGGACTTCTTGGCCTCCTTTTCCTTTAGCCTACCCAATCTTTTTTCCAGAGTGGCCTTAGGAAACTTTTTGCAGATTTGGCAGTCTGTTTTTAGGTGGTCAAACCCCAGACAATAAACACAGACAAGGTGGGGGTCTGCCTTAGCAAAGGCCTCCCCACACTCTGTACAGTGTTGAAACCCAGTGGGACTGTTTTTTTTTCTTGGGTTTCTCAGACATGGCCAGACTAGAAAAAATTACCCTTTACAGCTTTTAGCAAGGTAATACACCCCTATTGGTTAACAACCGTATCACGAGTTGTGTAAAGAAACCGAAAAAAGTTTTGTTTTTTTTTTAAACCAATAGGAACTGGCACACCACCACTAAAAACAAAAAAAAATAAATTTAAACACAAAAGGTCAGTTCCCAACCGGACAGACCGAGAAGGAACCGAAGTTTACAATTTCCACAGAAGAAAAACACAAAATCACAGTTCACTATCTACACCACTTACTGTACCGTAGACAGAGGCTCGAAACCGAAAATAAACAAATCGGTTGAAAAACCAACACGTTTTGAAACTTTACCGAACCGAAGCGAAGGAGCAATCTCCGGAGTGACTTCACAGTTAGGCGGAGTAAAGAATCTGACAGTTACACTCTGAGGCACCACAGACAGAGGTTTGAAAACCGAGCTTGCACTCAACGTTCTATGCCTGGCATAGAAATTAACTCTTTCCTCTCTGGAGCAGTTCAAGTGCTGGGGCTAACTGCATATGTCAGAATACAGCAAGACTTCATGTTGTTTGAACAATGGCTGCTGCCATGAGCCCCAGAAATGTTATGGCTAGGATGTGATAACTGCTGTATAACAGTTGCGCTTGTGCAATGAATCCATCCACCCTGTCCAGGGGCAGGAATGCAGAGCCCTGCTCAGTGTCCAAGACAACACCTATGTACTGCAGCCTCTGACGAGAAGTCAGTACTGACTTTGGCACATTCACTATAACCCCCAGATCTTTGAACAATTGCCTTGTTCAGGATAGGGTACGCAGGAGTTGGTTCCTGGAGCTGGCTTTCAAGAGTCAACTGTCCAGGTATGGGAAGACATACAGGCCTTCACTGTGCAAGGCAGCTGCCACCACTGCCAAGCATTTGGCAATACACTGAACTGATACCGCTTCACTTCCAGTACAAATCTCACATATTGTCTGTGATGATGTCTGATCTACATTCTTCATATCCAGGGAGCCAATCCAGTCCCGTTTGCAACAGGGGAATCAAAGCTTGCAGGGAGACCATGCGAAACTTCTTGTATCTATGGGCTTTGCAGATCTGACACAGGCCTGAGATCTCCTGTCCATTTGGGAACCAGGAAGTATGTGGAGTAGAACCCTTTGTTCTGACAAGAAGGCACTGGTTCTGTTTCACGTTTGTTTAGCAAAGCTTGTACATCTTCTTTCAGCGGTGACAATTGTCCCTGAGGATAAGTGGAAAGAGGTGAAGGATGGTCTGGAGGGGGTTTCTAAGAGCTACAGAGCATGTTCCCTTGCAATTATCTCCAGGATCCATTCATCTGTGGTAATCTCCTCCACTGTGTCACATGAAGGGAGAAGCGACCCCCTACAACCACTTCTGGAGGCACTAGTGGTGTGTGAAGGGAGGTCCAATTTGAGTCATGCTGAGGCAGTGGGGGCAGAACCACTGGCCTTTGTTGCTTTGGAATGGGCTCCTGGGATGAGAGGAGCAGCAAGACACCACCACCACCCGTACCCCGGTCTTGCTGAAAGTAGTCTTGACAGCCACCTCTGCAGCAGGCTGCCAAAAGGATCCCTTGCCATGACCCCTACCAGGCATTAGATACAGGGATTTGACTGACCTTAAAGTCATTTTAGAGACTTGGAAGGCCTCTTAATACTGTTTCCACATGGTAGCCAAACAGTTTGGTGCCTCTGAAAGGTGCATTCAGAACCACTTGCTGCATATCAGTGGCAAACCCAGGACCCTGAGCCAAGAATACTGTCTCATGCAAATACCAGTGGCAATTACCCTGGCAAATGCATCGGAAACATCATATGCTGTATGTCTCAAATGTTTGCCAACCTCAGCTGCAGAATTAAGATTAACTCATTCTTGGCACATCCTTTTGGAAGAGCCCAAGCTGTAGCTTTAGCAGGCTTCCACAGGCTATTCTGAAAGTTTGCAATATGAAGGCCTACTGAGGCAGAAACATGTGTGCACTTGGCCATCACATCTAGCCTCCTGGATTCCTTTGAGGGGGGGCAGAATACTCATGTGTTTCTGTGCTCCGGATCTGTCATAGGCAGCCATTACAACCACCGAGTCTGTTTCAGGCTAGTTGGCACAATAAGGCTTGGTAGCAGGAGTAGGGTACAGCTGGAACTGAATTTGGCCTGTACCATGCAGCAAATGTGGCATCCTCCAATGCAGGGTACATTGGAGGAACAATGATGGAGGGAATACATGGTACTGTACCTCCAAAAAATCCAGCAAGTTCTTTTTAGTGGAATCCTCTTCTTCCACAGCAAAGCTCACTGCATGCTGCATCATAGTTTGGAAGGTAGCATCTTCAGGAGGAGATAAGGGTGTGTATATCACAGAAATCCTCACAAGATGATGCACTGGAGCTAGAAGGTGGGACATATTCTTCTTCTCCATACCTCTCCTGCTTTTCATAATCCTCCTCCATTATGGGGCCTGGATTATATTCCTCTTCGTCTACGGGAGTGGAAAACCTCATTGGCGATGCTGGAGGCTGCTGCTCAGGAGGTATCTGCTGTGAACCAACCAATGATGTTTATGAGACTGGTGATGCAGCAACACATGCTGATGGCAGGGCAGGCTGCAAAGGTAAGCCTGGAAGTATGTGCCGTATTCTATCCGACAATGATGCCAGTACTGCCTGCGCACCAGCACCCTGTCCAGGGGATGTGACTGCTTGAGTCGACGACAGGCCCAGGTATGTCGATGTACCATCTGTAGTAGGTACGGTAGTGCCTAAGCCAAGCCCTGACTTTAGTGTCTGGTCAACAATCGGGGGGGGGGACCTGGTGTTGCCACTGCCGAGGTGGACGATGGTGCAGATGGTAAAGTACCTGCAGGGTGCAATGGTGATCTAGGCCTTGCCAGAGAAGCAGATCTGTCTTTCTCCTTATGTTTATACTTGCGTCCAATCAACCAGTCTTTTTTGTATTTTTTCGATTTTGATGACCATGAGTCGGTCAATGGGGCTGGCAACACTTTCTAACCCTGGCCTTTTGCCATGGCAGGCAGTTTTTTCCCAGCAAAACATCTTTGCCTTTCTTTTGCATCACCATCGTCCCTTGACTGAAGGCCTGGCAAATCTCACAAGCCCTGACTGTCTGTTGTTTAGGCCTCTCTCACACACACTTTGTGTGAGACGTCCTTATACATTTTTTCTTTGCACTCAGAGTACTGGGACATCATCGGTTTTGGCGGCATGGTGATATTTCCACTATAGGTCTGACGAGCACAATCGATGGCGGGAGAGGAAAAAGAATTGAGAAGAGATGAGACTGGTCATATTTACATAGATGCCGACATGTGATGTCATCGTGGGTGACCCCTGGCTAGAAAAAGTTTCCATGTGGTTCTAGCTCTGATTCAGTATAGTTCCAAAGGGGTGGCCTAAGGAAAGAGATATCCTCAAAGAAGATCTAAAGATCTGATAGGGGAATGCTGGCAGCTTGAGACCAGCACAGAAAAGAGTTTTCATTAAAACATTTTACATGTTCCAGGGCACCATTCCTCAAGTGGAGATGATGCACAGAGTAGAACTGCCTGTTCTAGATTTTAGTCTTTTTTTTAACTATGTATAAGATATACCCTATATAATGAATGTCTACCTGAAATCTGTACTGACAAGATTTTTTTTCAATAAAGTTCAAGTAAAAAAACAAAAAACTACTAAATATTATTGTAAGAAAGAGAAGTCATGGACTGACTATTGCATACCAAAGGAAATGCTGATACCCTGAACCACGAATAGCACCGGAGGCAGCTGCTCACACCAATGCATTATAGGCAGAGCATAGCACATACTATCCCAAGTCCAAACCACAAATGAAGTGACAGTCCGCTGGACCTCACTTTTAGCAGGACCAGGCAGTTTGTCAATGACAGTGCGCAGGGATATCTACAGGCTATTCTGGTACCTGATCATGTAAACCTGATAACTAACAATAAACAGTCCCCCCATGATGACCACAAAGTCAGTCTTGTGTTGCAAATGCATAAAAACATTTTGTGGAGGGTGGAAGATACTGCTTATCTGCGTTATGAAGAACAGCGTGCAAGCTACCAATCGGCCATAGTGCATCATCTAAAGCAAGATAAAGAGCAGGAACCATCACAGACTGGGTGGTAGTTACCTCCAGGAACTCATAAAGAGCACACTTTGATGAATCCTTGTCAGCAGCAACCACCAGAGCAGCCTGCATGCGGTGGAGCAAGGTTTGGAAAGAAGCATCTTCCATAGGGGACCAGGTTCTATATAGTACATAGTCCTTATTGCAGAAAGACAAAGCGGAGTTGGAGTCAATGCCTGCAAGCATCTCCAGGTCATCCTCACCACACCCATAATTCTCTGTGTGGAGGAGATCAGGATTATACTCCCCTTCCTCACCACCTGAGTGAGGAAGAGGAAGCACAAGGCACACTGGCTGCCTATGCAGCAGCCCTGGAGGTGACGGGGTCAGCCCAGAAGAACCCATACTTGACATCCATGGATGGGAGGAATATGCCAACCACAGGAGCACACCAATGACTGGATGGGTGGCAGTAGCTGACTGATTAGCTCAGGGACAGTAGACATAAGCAACTGTAGATCGATGATGCCAGGCAGCAGGGGCACACAGTGGGGTATTTCCAGTTCTTGATGGCAAAAAAAAAAACTGCTACCAGCAGGAGAGCCAGTGTCAGCATCCGACCTTGGTGTTGTGACAACGATGGCGAGGGATAACAGGAGATTAGGTCATGGACTTGACAGTGGACCTACTCCCAGCACCGGCGTGATGAGGGGACCGGGAGACTAGGAAGACTTACTTTGCTGCTGGTCTGGGAATGAGGACTTCTGATGCTTGTCCATTGATTTAAAAGAGAAGAAAGATCACATGGAAGAAGTGTAGCCATTTGACCAGAACTACAGGTGATCACCAGAGTTGAAGCCATGGTGCAAACATACATCGATATGGGCAATCCTAGCTGGCAAAACTTTTTTTGAGTTATCCTGACACCAATGGTTCACTGTTCCAAAGACGTGGCTCTATGGAGGAGATATCCTTGAACATGTCATTACTATGGTTAAATCTTTCTTCTTTCCTTTCTCAATGCAAGCATAGTTATCCTGTATTCTCTGGATGCTCACAGCACCTTACGCTTCTATTTGGCTCACATGACCAACTGTATGTAGTCCTTTTAACCTTCTGTTTCCTTAGCCATCTGGATCATAGGCACGCTGGTTTCTGGGTACTACCTTTCTAACATGGTTGGCATCTTGCATTTCATTTGTTTCAAGAAGCCTAAACTTAGGTGCTTTCTGGTCCTGCCCAAGGGATGGGAGGGGGTTGTCACTCAAGCTATAGGCTCCGACACGTGGACCATGTTCCATCCTTTCAAATATTCTGGGAGTTATCTCTGCAGTCTGGTATTGCTTGGTACTTGCTCCATATGTAGGGAGAAGTCCTTGAGGAAAGTACAGTTACGTAAGAACTTACCATAACAGTAGATCCTTGAGAGAAGTTCTTGCAGCAGGCAACACTGGTAGGATTATCCCACCAGGTACTAGGACCACACAGAAAACTTCTAGCTAGCAGTCTACCACGGGGGACCGCCCTCTCAGACATCTGATGTCAGTACAGTCCTTATAAGGGGCAGTCCCCCACAACTACCTCAGTTCTCCTGCAGGAGACTCCGCACAACCAGCTGATGGAGAACTGAGAAGGTTGTCCTGACAGCCAACAAAAAAGGCAGAAGCAGATGCGATAAGAGACAAGCACTTGTCAATACCGAATGTTGACTTGCTGGTACTGGTAGTGCAAGCTTTGGAGAAATGCACAATAGGAATGGCAGTGAAGTAGTGAACTGACGCCAACCCCCATTCCCACCCTGCAGAGACTGACAGGCATTGGGGTGTGCCTTTGGGTCATCGACCATAACGCTCACACCATTTCACCTCACCCTACCTTGCAGACACCGACAAGTGTTGCAGTGTGCCTTCGGGTCTTCAGGCCTTACGCTCACCCCATTCCATAAGTAAATACACTGAGATGGGTGCAGTATAGGAGAATGGGGTGAACTTTGGGGTCGAAGAGTCCAAGGCACACCTTGATGCCAGTCACTGGCTGCAGGGTGGGGGGTGGAATGGCATGAGCATTACAGCCGACAATCTCAAGTGTCACCCCTGACAGTCTCTATAGGGTGGGGCGTTATGGTTGGAAACCCTAACATCCCGGGCGTTTGTTGGTATTTTCGGTCTAAGTTTTCAACAAGGGCTTTTTTGTGACCCCACCTCATGAACAGTGGCACTACGAGTTCATTAACCGAAAAGTGATTCTGCACAGCGACTGTGTCATTTGGTGCCACAGTTGCAAAAACCCACTTCGGGCAGGATGTGAAAAATGACAGCTGTACTGTTCATGAGAAGGTGTAAGAAAAATGGCAATGTTGAAAATCTGAAGTGAAAGTATAAAACATTGGTGAAGTCACGAGTGTGCATAGAAACTGTGCAACGCAATTATTTTGGGGATTTTTTTAACCAAATTTTCAACATAGGCAGTTTGGGACCTCCGTTCAAAAACAGTGTCACTGTGATTTTGTTAATGTGTCCTGAATGCTGATTTCACACAGCGACCGCGCCATTGAGCGCCACATGCCGAAAACACATTTTGGGCAGGATGTGAAAAATGACAGCTCTACTGTTCATAAGTAGGTGTGAAAAAATGACAATGTTGAAAATCTGGAGTGAAAATATTAAAAATTGTCAAAGTTCCAAGTGTGCGTGGAAACTGCGTAACGCACGCTTGTGTAACTACTTTTTTACTTGGTATGAAAGAACAGAAGAAGGCCAGAGCACATCAAGACTGTTCCCCACACTATGTGGGACATTATTTATCTATTATCCCGCAACCAAACATCTAATTTGTTTTTAAAGACAGTGGCACTAGTTGCCTCTACCAATTCTTGTGGCAAGGTGTTCCATACAATGGATGCTCTTATCGGAAAAAAGTTTCCCCTTTTGCTGGTTTTATAAGTTTTTACTTCAAGCTGTTTATTATGCAGTCTTGGAACATGTCTCCTTTGAGAGTGTTAGACCACATTTTTCCATTAGATCTGGTGAATTTATTAAATTAAAACCATAAGCATATCACCTCTTAATCTTCTAGTTTGAAGAGAAGATCAGTAGCTTTTAATCTGTTCTGATAATCCAAGTTTGTTAATCTTGGAATCATTCTAATTACTCTCCTTGAACCTGTTCAAGAATTGCTTATGTCTTTTTTGGTTTGAATTCCAGAAAGGGGAGCCATAGTCTAGATACGGTCTAATATATGCCCTATACAATGGAATAAGGCATTGTTCAGTGCGATTAACAAAAGTACGTTTTATTTGCCTCAAATGTCTGTTGGTCATGCAAGCAGTTCTAACACAGTGATCATTTGATGTAAGTTTATTATTAACATATATCCCTAAATCTTTTTCACAATTTGATGAGTGAAGTTGTAGTCCGTTTATATAATATATCGTTTTTGGATTTACACCGAAATGCACTACTAAACATTTGTCTTGATTAAACTGCATATGATTTTCATTTGCCCAAAGTGTTAATTTTTCCAAATCCTTCTTTAATGCAGAAATATTTTCTTGATTATTAACCTTGCCCCCCAATTTAGTATCGTCTGCAAATTTAACCATGAAGTTATTTGGCCCTGTTTGAAAATCACTGATAAAGAGATTAAACAATGTTGGTCCCAAGACCGACTCCTGTGGTACACCACTTGTCACACTACCTGAATCAGACAAGATATCAATAATTCTGACTCTCTGAGAACGATTTGTCAACCAGTTTAAAGTCCAGTTGACAATATCAGGTGACAAACCTAGATTGTGCATTTTAGTAATGTTTTTCGTGTGAGACTTTATCGAAAGCTCTACTAAAGTCCAAAAGAATTACATCAGTAGGGATACCCACATCTAGTAGAGTACTTATATTATTGTAAAAAGATATCAGATTGGTGGTGCAGGAATACTTGGGAGTAAACCCATGCTTATTTGAATCATAAATTCCTAATTTTTTACAATCTTGATCTATTAGAGACTTCATTACTCGTTCCATTAATTTACCAGCCACTGAGGTCAAGTTAATTGGACGATAATTTTGCACAGAACCTCTGTTGCCTTTTTTAAATATGGGAGTAACTATTGCTGAACGCCAATCATTTGGTACAATGCTTTCTTGTAAGGATTTGTTGAAGATAATTGACAAAGGTATAGAAATATTTATAGAGGTTTCGATCAGAAACCATGGATGAATACCGTCTGGGCCTGGACTAGTATTTTTTTTTTAGTTTTTTGATAGCCTGTATAATGTCAGTTGGATAGAACCTATGATAATCTACGTGGTGAACTTTAAATGTACTAATAGGTGAATTTTGAGAGAAGACAGAACAAAAGTACTTATTAAAGAGATTCAAGGTTTCTATATCAGATAGAGAAGAGCCATTGGTTATAATGGGACCAATGGTCCTTGATACACCTTTTTTACTATTTATATAGGAGAAAACAGATTTGTGACAGTCTTTTGTGTGAGCTAGTTTAAATTCTAGCTTATTTTTTTCCAATTTAATATACTTTTTTAAGTTTTTCACAGATAGTCTGTCTTTATGTAATAGAGTAGTTTTAAATGGAACAGAATTATTCTTAAGTTTCCTAAAAAGTTAAATTTTTTATTTTAATCTGATTTTTAATTGTCTTGTTGAACCAAGGGGGAATTTTTCCTTTATTATTAAATTTCCTCCTAGATGGAATAAAGGTATTTTCCAAATAATGTACAATGTTTTTACAAAAAGTCCCAAGCATGTTGTGTTGTACAATTAAGAAGATTAGATTCCCAGTTTATGTTTTGTAAGTATTCATTGATTTTAGAAAAATTTGCTTTATTATAGTTTTTTTACACAATATAACTTCCTTTGTGTAGTTTTAAACTGTTGAATTTCAAAAAGAATAGATGAATGATCACTGGTCCCAAGTGGATCCCAAATTTGTAAATTGCTAATTTGTTGCTCTATATTAGTAAATAATAGATCCAAAATATTAGGACCTTGAGTGGGTTCAGTAACAAGTTGTTGTAATCCAATACTACCACATCTATTAGTCCTTTCTCGGCATAGGACTGTCCTGAGAATGAGTCCCAGTTAATATGAGGGAGGTTAAAGTCACCAAATATTACAGTATCTTGAGATTCTGAAAAATGTGTAATTTCTTTAAACATATCAGTTGTGTAATCTGAATTTGCAGATGGAGGTCGATAGATGTTACCAATAGTTATATAGAACTGCTCCTTCAATAAGATTTTAACCCATATACTTTCCAAAGGAAAGGGAGAACACACTTCAAAAGAAGGAATATCATTTCATATGTACATACAAACTCCAACGCCTTGCTTATCTAATCTGTTTTTTATGATATAACTTATAACCTGGAATTTCTCTGGACCAAATTGAGGATGCATCCCACCAAGTTTCAGTTACTCCCACCACACCTATATGAAAAAATTACTCACCTTAGTAATGTTGCTTCTTCTATTGGAGTCTTGCTATATTATGACATATGCAGTGAGTTCCAACCTTCAAACTGTTCCGGAGGTGAAAGAGTTAACTTTCCATGCCAGGCATGGAACGCTGAGCTCGAGCTCGGTTGAAAACTCTGTCTGTTGTTCTTTAAAACTCAAACCGTCAGATCTTTACGAGCTAAACTCACTGAGGTCCTGTGTGGAAGCTGTAAACCTACACTAGCCAACTGGCTACTAAACATAAGAACACATTTTTTGGTCCCAAAACAAAGACTCAAGTCAGGAGACCCAAAAAATGAAAAACACAACACCAAGTCACCCCAAAAAAGGGAGGGTGAAAACAACAAGGTGGGCACCTACTAAGTGCCAACACTGCGCTGCCCACCCACATCCCAAAAACAGAGGTTCTGAGAGGGGCAGGCGGGGAGGTCATAATATAGCAAGACTCCAATAGAAAAAAACAACATTACTAAGGTGAGTAATTTTTTCTTCAAACAACATGAAGTCTTGCTATATTATGACATATGCAGACTACAAAGCAGTACCTCCATGGAGGAGGGACAGAACCTACTTGGGAAATAGGCTCTGAAGCACAGCACGTATAAACTGGGCATCACTCCTAGCCTGGATATCCAGGGAGTAATGCTTGGTAAAAGTATGAACTGTTTTCCAGGTAGCTGCTTGACATATCTCTAGAATAGGATGTCCCTGGCAGCAGCCAGGAAGCAGCTGTACCTCTGGTAGAGTGAGCCCTCAGGCCTGAGGGAGGAACCTACCCAGTTTTTCATAACAAAATTGGATACAAGAGACAATCCACCTGGCAATGGATCTCTTAGTGGCAGGTTTCCCTTACCAACCTCGCCATAAGTGAGGAACAGTTGGAGGAGTCAAACCTGTGACCCTTGTGCACGCTATGTAGTAGCTAAGGGCTCTTTTCACATTTAAACTGTGCAGCCTCCTCGCCAGAGGAGGAATGGTCAGTGAAGTACACAGGAAGAGACATAGATTGATTAAGGTGGAAATCTGAAACCACCTTAGGCAAGAACTTCCTGTTAGTCCTGAGGACCACCTTATCTCTATGAAAGGAGATAAAATCAGGCTCCACTGACAAAGCTTGTAATTCACTTATACGTCTGGCAGAAGTGACGGCTACCAGAAACACAGTTTTCCAAGTCAAGTACTTAAGCTCTGCTGAAGACAAAGGCTCAAAAGGGGGTTGCATAAGCTGAGCAATGCAAACATTCAGGTCCCAAGCAGGGGCAGTGTCCCTGAATGGAGGGTTGGTGTGAAGCAATGCCTTGAAAAACTTGGAGAATACAGGGTGAGCTGAAAGAGAAGAGGGCTTACCTGCTGAAATAAAGGCAGACACCGCTGCCAGATGCACTTTTAGGGTAGCTGGTCTCAGCCCCAAGGTATTTAGATGGACCATGTAATCCAGGACTGTGGGTAAATCAGCAGATTCTGGGGAAATATGCTTTCCAGAGCACCATATGGAAAATCTCTTCCATTTGAAATTATAAGTGGCCCTGGTAGGTGGTTTTCTAGAAGCCTTCAGGATATCCATTACACCTTGGGAGAGGTGTAAATCAGCAAACTAACTCTTCAAGAGCCAGGCCTTGAGATTGAGAGATTTGAGGTTCGGGTACCAAACCCTCCCCTGAGCACAGGTTAACAGGTTGTGATTCCTGGGAAGACAGAGGGGAAGAGGGACTGCTAAGGACAGCAGGAGTGGATACCAGGGTTGTCTGGGCCAATCTAGAGCAATCAGGATCATCTTGCAGGGTTGAGATCTGATTTTGACTAGCACTTTGAACAGAAGAGGGAAAAAGCATAGAGAAACTTCCCTTCCCAATTGAGGACTAAGGCATCCAGAAGGACTGAGCCCAACACTGGGGGCCTGCAGCAAAAAAGGGGAAGTTGGTGATTGGGGCTGCAAAAAGATCTATCTGTGGGGTGCCCCATCTGGCAAATACCACCTCCAGGACCAGGGGGTCCAGTGACCATTCGTGATGGCCCTGGGAAATCCTGCTGAGAGCATCTGCCAGGACATTGTCCTTGCCTGGGAGGTGAACTGCCGTAAGGGAGGTGTTCAGGAGTAAGCCAGAGACCACAACTCATTGCTGTTGCACAAGGCTGTAGACCAAGTGCCCCTTGCTTGCTTGATGTACCACATTGTGGTGGTGGTGTCTGTTCTGACCTGTACAACTTTGTTCTGAAGAGATTTGGAAAAAGCTTGAAGTGCTAGAAAAACTGGTCTGAGTTCCAACAGATTGATGTGGAGTAGAGATTCCTGAGGGGACCACAGCCCCTGGGTAGTGAGGTCACCCATGTGAGCTCCCCATCCCAACAGGGATGCATCTGTAGTAAGGATTAAGGAATGAGACTGAGTGACAAAAGGAACCCCTTGTCTGAGATTGCTCTGATCTTGCCACCATTGTAGGGCCTGGATCAGGGTTCGAGTCACTGGGATCAATTTGGTTAGAGGGTCTTTCCTTTGAGACCAAAAGGCTCTCAAATGGAACTGAATGTCCCTCATCTGAAATCTTGCTCCCTGCACCACTGCTGTAGAAGCAGCCATGTGCCCCAGGAGCTGTAGAAAATGCCTTGCTGGTCGAGACACCTGCAGGGTGAATGAGAAGGCCAGAGAGACCAGGGTCCTTGCCCTAAGGGGAGGAAGGCTCTGGCTTTCTCTGTGTTCAGTTCTGCGCCTATGAAGGTGAGGAGCTGAACAGGCTCTAGAACTGACTTTGAAAGATTCAGAAGGAAACCTAGAGAGGTGAGCAGTTGCTGAGTTATCTGTAGGTGTAACTTGACTTGGTCTGGGGACTGGCCTACTATGAGCCAGTTGTCCAGGTAAGGGAAGATGGCAATTTTTTGCCTTCTTAGAGAAGCAACTGGTACTGCCAGGCATTTTGTGAATACCCTTGGAGCAGAGGTGAGGCCAAAGGGCATTGCTCTGAACTGGTAATGGCCTGAGGGCAGCTCGAACCTGAGGTACTTTCGATGGGAGCTTCTGATGAGAATATGGAAGTAGGCATCCTTGAGGTCCAGGGACGCTAGCCAGTCCCCTGGCCTTAAAGAGGGTAGAATAATTCCCAGAGTCACCATTTTGAATTTTGGTTTTAAAAGGTGCTTAAGTATCTGAGATCCAGGATGGGCCGCCATTCTCCTGTCTTTTTTGGGGTAAGGAAGTACCTGGAATACAACCCTTTGCCCTGGTGTAGGAGTGGAACCCTTTCCACAGCTCTGACAGCCAGGAGGGAAGAGACCTCTGCCTCTAGGGCAAGTGTCTCTGGAGGATTTGCAGGTGGAAAGGAACTGGTTCTCATCTTTGGAAACTTTTTGAAGCTGAGAACCAGTCCCTGGCTTACTACTTCCAGGACCCACTTGTCTGATGTCAGAGACTCCCAGTCCTGGACAAAGTAAGCCAGCCTGCCCCCTACAGGTAGTTGAGAATCGGCCCTGGCAACCCCATCAGGGTGCCTGCTTGGCAGGGGCTTTGGGCTGAGGGGTGGAAGCAGGCCTGCTTGTACCCCGTCTGTCTCTCCCTCTAAAGAACCCCCTCTGGGCAAAAGCAGAAGAGGAGGCCTGGGCTTGGTAAAAAGGCCTATGAAAAGGCCTGCCTCTGACCCTGGGAAGCTGCCTTTGAGGAGTGGCCTGCCTTTCCTTGGCCTGTGCACTCCTATAGGTGGTGCTATACTCATCCATTTTCTTCATGTAATTCTCTGTCTGCTCCCCAAACAGAGAATTACCCACAACAGGAAAATCCATGGCCTTAGTCTGGGTATCCGGTGACAGGCTAGTACATCTGAGCCAAACCATCCTGCGAAGAGCCACAGATGTAGCCATGACTCTTGATGACACATCATTTGAGTCCACTGCAGCATGGAATTGCACCTTGGATGCCTCAATACCATCAGCAGCCACCTGCTCCAGCTCCTTGGCAAGCTGGCCAGGGACCTGTTTTGCAAGAGCCATAACAGTAGCCCATCTGGATTTCTGATATCTAGCAACATAAGCCATATAATTTGCCTGTCTGAGTCCCAAGGATGCTGCCATGTACTGTTTCTTTGCCATGGCATCAATCTTCCTGGAGTCCTTGTCCAGGGGGTTTGAGGCCAAGGGGATATTTGCCTTGTCACAGGCTGCAGCCTGCACTACCCCAACATGGCTGCATTGTTGTGTAAGAAACTCCGTATCAGAGCCTGACAATGTGTACCTCTTGTCCATTCTCTTATCCACAGGAGGTATAGTGTGAGGAGTTTTAGAATTTTAAAAGTCTGTTTCCAAAAGATTTATGCAAGGAATAGACAGTCTCCTAGACTCTGGATATCCATCATTTCCACATAGTCAGGCTCCTCTTGATCATCCACAGCTTCCTCCATAGGGAGCTGGAGGGTTTCAGCCACTTTTTATAGAAAATAAAATGAGAAGGGACTCGAGAAAGCCTGGAGGACACTCCTGAAGGTCTGTCTGGGGAGATGTCTGGTCGATGGGCACATCCAGACTTTCAAATCCACATTCACTCTCCTCATACTCCTCTTCCTCCTCCTCCGGTTCATAATATTCCTCTAAATCATAGTCTTGAACCGGCCGAACCGGGCACTTACCTGATGGCACCGGTTCGGTCGGAACTGGAGAAAGCGACTGGACAATTTGAATCGCTTTGGCTATCTCTTCAGCGGTTGGAGAGGAAAGTTTTGGCTCCACACCAGCTGATTTTCTAGTCCTTTTTGCTGGAACTGACCCCTCCGAGTCGGCTCTCCTTTTGCCCGAGGAAGTCTCGCCCTGGTCAGAGGGCACTCCCTCCGGTTGGGTTGGAACCAAACCGGGCTGGCCATCTGGGTCAGCGGACTTCTTGGCCTCCCTTTCCCTGAGCCTACCAACTCTCTTTTCCAGGGTAGCCGCAGGAAAATTTTTACAAATCTGGCAGTCTGCATTGAGGTGGTCAAACCCCAGACAATAAACACAGGTGGTGTGGGGGTCAGCCTTGGCAAAGGCTTCCCCACACACACTGCAGTGTTGAAATCCAGTGGGCCCGGTTTTTCTTTTGGGTTTCTCAGACATAATGCCAGTCCTAACCAAACTTGCCATTTATGGCAATCCGCCAAGCAAGAACCTCTTATCGGTTACCAACCGTGTCACGAGTCGTGGAAAAAAACGTAAGAAATTCCGTTTTTTTTAGAACCGATAAGAACCGGTAACCACACTCCAAATGATAGAATAAAATATTTCAAACAACCTGATCGGTTCAAAAGCGAACTGATAAACAGTTTACAAGTTCCACACAGAAGAGAAATAATGTAAACCTATCTAGTACTCACAAATACCACAGACAGAGCTTGAACTGACCAGTTGTGGTTTAAATTCGGTCAAAAAAATGAGAAAATAATACTTTAACCAACAAAATGAACCGAGCAGAAGGAGAAATCTCCGGAGCGACTGTTCAGTGAGGCAGAGTAAAGAATCTGATGGTTTGAGTTTGAAGAACAACAGAGAGTTTTCAACCGAGCTCGAGCTCAGCGTTCCATGCCTGGCATGGAAAGTTAACTCTTTCACCTCTGGAGCAGTTCGAAGGTTGGGACTCACTGCATACGTCATAATATAGCAAGACTTCATGTTGTTTGAATTAAAGTTTTACAATTGGCTTCGAGTTCTGATAATTTGAGTTGGTTTAAAGATCTTGCATTCAAGGCTAGGAATTTACAATTAGTTGTAATAATATTTTGGTAAGTATTTAGAGACTTGGGAATAGACCCATTCTCCCCCATTGTTTTTAGTGTAAACAATGATTTATGATTTTAGTGATACTTTTCCCCATTAAGTGTACTACCCCTACGACTGAGATGTAAACCTCTGAAAATACTGGAGGCAGTATAGCACAGTGGTCTAAGGCTCTAAGCTGCAAATCTGGTGACATCCAGCAGACCAGACCTGGGTTTGAATCCCACAGCTTCCACTTGCATACTGTGTGACCCTGAGCAAGTCACTTAACCTCCATGGTCCCCAGGTCGCTCCTGTAAAAAAGCTTTCAGCTTAGTGTGCTATACCCGGTTAAACTAAAAAAAAAAAAAGTCCCAGCAAAACAAGGAAGAATGATCTGAAAATGATTCCCAGTGTGTAATACAGGGTATATCTTGCTTAAAACACCACTTTCTCAGCCATTCATTTAGGGCTTTGATTTTCTGCGTCATGATAGATGTTGCTCTTGGGACAGGTAGAATTTCAGATATACATACACAGCATCCCCTATCAAGTAACTGGTTACATAACGCCACATAGTCCTGTTGTAACTGATTAAATGGGGTGTTGTTTATATCATTAACACCGGCATGTGTCAATATTCCAGACGTGGACTGGAGCATTCCAGCAGCAGCATCAACTAGGAGCAGATTTATCCTGGACTCCTTCAGGGTGCCTTCCTCAAGCAACTGGTCATGGAACCAACTCGGCAGAAGGCAATACTGGACCTTGTGCTCACAAACAGGGACAGTGTGATGGGGTAAGAGTGGGGAGCACCTGGGGAACAGTGACTACCAGTCACTGTGGTTTGAAATCACAGAAAGAGCAGCACAAACCACACAAAACACGTATCCTGGATTTTAGGGGGGCAAACTTTGGGAAAATGGGGAGATACTTGAAAGAGGCATTAAGGGGAATGGGGCAGGAATCAGGGGTTGAGGAACAGTGGGAAGTATTTAAAATGGGGATTACAAGAGCAACAGAATTATGTATTAAGCAGGTTAGCAAGAGGAAAAGGAAGAGGAGACCATTATGGTTTTCCAAAGAGGTAGCAAAGAAAGTGAAAGCCAAAAACATTGCATTCAGGCAATACAAAAAGACACAGGCAGAAGGGGATAGGGAGAAGTACCAGGAGAAGCAAAGGGAGGCAGGGAGGTCAGTAAGGGAAGCCAAAGCTCAGACAGAACACACTGCAAAATCAGTGGGTAGAGGGACAAAACCTTTACAGGTACATAAGGAAAAAGAAAAGGCAAGAGGGATAGTGAGACTGAAGGGGAGGATGGGGGCTGTGTGGAGGATGACAACAGTAAAGCTGACATATTGAACAGGTATTTCTGCTCAGTCTTTACTGAGGAAGAGGAGGGTAATGGGTCTGAATGGAGTACAAGGGGTGAGAATGTTGCAGAAATGGACACAAGTCCCTTTACACGAGAAAGGGTCCTGAAGGAACTGGAAGTAATAAGAGTTGATAAAGCAATGGGGCCAGATGGGGTGCACCCCAGGTCCTTAAGGAACTAAGAGAGGTGGTGGCTGAACCTCTTGCTATCCTGTTTAGCCGATCACTAGAAACAGGGAGGTACCCAAAGACTGGAGGATAGCAGATGTAGTCCCTTATACAAAAGTGGGAACAAAGAGGAAGCGGGAACTACAGACCAGTCAGCCTCACCTCGGTAGTGGGGAAGATCATGGAAGCACTATTGAAGGAGAGATTGGTGGAACATCTGGTTGTCAATGGACTACAAGACCCAAGGCAGCATGGTTTCACCAGGGAAGGTCATGTCAGACCAACCTCATTGAATTTTTGACTGGGTGACTAGGAGGTGGATCAGGAGGGCAGTGGACATGGCCTATCTGGACTTCAGCAAGGCCTTTGACACTGTGCCACATAGAAGACTATTGCACAAACTGGGGAATATGGGTGTGGGCAGGACAGTAGTGCGGTGGGTAGGTAACTGGCTGGGCAGCAGGACACAGAGGGTGGTGGTAAATGGCTGTCACCCACAGAGGGAAGAGTGACCAGTGGGGTACCACAGGGATCAGTGCTGGGACCGGTACTATTCAATATCTTCATCAGTGACATTGCACAGGACCTAGAAGGCAGAATTTCACTGTTTGCTGATGACACAAAGCTCTGTAACAGAGTAGACACACCAGAGGGTGTAGACAGAATGAGAAGGGACCTGCAGAAACTTGAAGAATGGTCAGGGGTTTGGCAGTTGAAATTCAATGCAAGGAAGTGCAAGATAATGCATATGGGGCACAAAAACCCTGGCACAATATATCAGTTGGGGGGTGAGGATATAGCATGCACCAAGCAGGAAAGGGATCTTGGAGTTATCATCTCTGATGACCTCAAGGCAGGGAAACAGTGTGACAAGGCAGCAGGTAAAGCAAATAGGATGCTGGGATGCATAGGCAGGGCATCACCAGCAGGAAAAGGGAGGTCATAATTCCACTATACAAGACACTAGTGAGGGCCGCACCTGGAGTACACTGTGCAGTTCTGGAGACCTTACCTACGTGAAGGACATAGACAGGGTAGAGAAGGTTCAGAGGAGGGCAACAAAGATGGTGCATGGATTGCATCACAAGTCCCATGAGGACAGGTTGAAGGCACTGAACATGTACTCCCTGGAGGAGAGGAGGGAGAGGGATATGATAGAGACATACAAGTATCTTACAGAGGAGGAACAGGTGCAGGAATGCACTATTTTAAGCCGAAAAAGATGTTCCAGGATTAGAGGGCATGGGATGAAGTTGGGGGAGGATGATTCAGAGGAAACGGAGGAAGAATTTCTTCACAGAACGGGTGGTGGACTAGTGGAAACACCCTGCCAGAGGAAGTGGTGGGGCTGAAACAATCACGGGATTTAAGAATGCATGGGATAGACATAAAGGAATTCTGGAGGTCAGGGGTAAGGGGCAACAGACTTCCTGGAAAACATAAACTGAACTTACAAACTTAAATGGGCAGACTGGGTGGGCCATAGGCCCTTATCTGCCGACACTGTCTATGTATCTATGTGTGATAACCAGTGGATTTTCCCCCGCATTTTGTAAAATTTTAGGCATCATGGAGGTAATGTCAGATACCCTGGCCCCACGGAAGCTAGAACAAGTGCAGTTGCTCTTGTCACTATTGCATACCGCCCTATCAATGTGCTTAATGACTGAATCTCCCAGGACCAAAAGTCATTTTTTGGAATTATTCCACCAAATTTGCAAGATAGGCTTTTTGGGACCCCACCTCATGAACAGTGGCACTGTCGTTTCATTAATCGGTCCCGAAAGGCGATTCCACGCAGTGACCACAAAATAACCTTTTGGGACCGAGTAATGAGATGACAGTGCATGTGCTCATGAGGTGGGGTCCCAAGAGCCCCATGTTGAAAATCTGGAGGCAAAATTCAAAAAAATGGCTGAGATATCCACCTAAGTTGAACTCCATCATTTATGCCATTATACAGTTTACCGGCATTTCTTCAGTTCACGGTCGGCTTTGAAGAGTGCAGACATGTTCCTGCTCCACCGAAGATTGCAGCGCCGGACCTCTGGAGGTAAGTATGGGTGAGGGGGTATGTGGGGAGGTGGGGTGCAGAGGTGGTGCGGGTTGGGGAGGGGCGCCACCGACAGTGAGGGACCGCTTTCAGGCACAGAAGAAAAAAACGAACATCATGCATGGTTTTCTTCTTTACAGGTGAAGAAACAATGTTGGGCACACTGGGGTAGGCCCCAGTGTACCACAGAATGGGGAGGGGCAACAACATGCTGATGTGGTCGGCTTTCCGTTAAACGGAGGCACACTGGGGTGGGCTCCCAGTGTGCCACACAGTCGGGGGGGGGGTGTTGGATATGCCGACGGGGATTGAGCATCCCTGAAATCGGCTTTCTGGGGATTATGTGGCAGACTGCGGCAGCTGCCATGTTTGTTTAAATATTTCACCAGGAAAGACATGTAAGGAAGGTGTGTTATCTGTGCCGCTGCATGACGAGCTCGTCTCCGATTGCAGCGGCACTTTTCTTACAAGCTGTGTCCACTTAACATACAACTTCTGTCAGCACTATCATGCTGGCTCATTGGGGAATGAGGGACACACCTACTAAAGCGTGCCCTGCATTCGCCAACAGTGACATACCTCTGAAATGTGCTAATAGCGTGAGCAAACACAAAAAAAAAGCAGGGGGAGGGAAGGAAAGCAGGGTCTGCTGCAAGAGCTTCTCTCGAAGATCTACTGTTACATAAGTTCTTACATAACCATACTATCTTACTTCGAGGAAGGCTCCTGCAGCAGGCAACACTAGCAGGACTGAGTCCCAAGCAGTACTAGTATCACCAGGTAGAAAACACTGGGAAAAGGACCAGACAGCATTCAAGAGTTTATGACAGAAGGCCCTGAAGGACTGCTGGGCCGAAGCTGGCTCTACACCTACAGGTGAAGTCCAGACTGGAATGCTTGGTGAGTGTGGAAGAACTCCAAGTGGCAGCTGCACAGATGTCAACAGCAGACAGATTTCTGAAGCAAGCAATGGAAGCAGCCATACACCTGGTGGAATGGCCTTTGACCACACCCGGAACAGGCTTGTTGTACTTGCGGTAGCAATAAACAATGCAATTAGCCAACCATTTTGAGAAACACTGTTTAGAAACAGGAGTGTCCCTCTCTTGGGGGCGAACGAAACAAACTGGTCAGTTTTCCTCAAAGACTTGGTAGGGTTTGTATAATACTGCAACATCCAGTGAACATCCAAAGTATGGAGCAAGGCCTCCCCGATTAGAATACTCAGGAAAATAAACTTGAAGGTGGATGGATGGAATGACTTAAAGTGAACTCAGACACTCCCTTAGGTAAAGATTAGTACGCAGACACACCCCATCTTCGCATCAGAGCCTGAATCTTGGAAAATCCTTCAAGCAGAAGTTACAGAAACCAAAAAGTGTGCTTTCCATGGCAAAAAGTGCAGCTCACAACTTATAGCCGGTTCAAAGAGAGGTAAAGTGAGCTTTTCCAAAATAAAGATGAGGTCTCAGGTCCCAAATGGGGGATTTCAGATGCAGAATGCCCTGCCAAAACATGCTGGACATCTCAAGCTCATTTAGAATACTGTGTCCAGTTCTGGAGGCCGCATCTCCAGAAGGACGGAGACAGAGTAGAAGGGGTTCAGAGAAGGGTGACAAAAATGGTGCAGGGGCTGCACCAAAAGTCATATGAGGGGAGACTAGAGGATCTCAATATGTATTCCCTGGAGGAAGGGGGGGATATGATAGAGACTTTCAAATACCTTAAGGGTATGAATAAGGTACAAGAGAGTAGCATCTCTCGCAAAAAAGATGTTCAAGAACAATGGGGCCATGATATGAAAATGAGGGAGGTAGACTTAGGGGTAATGTACAAAAGTATTTTTTTACGGAAAGGGTGGTGGATCCATGGAACAGCCTCCCGGCAAAGGCTGTACGGGCAAAAACAGTTGGAGAATTCAAAAACACATGGGACAGACATAAAGGAACTCTTGCGATAAGAAAGAGAGGGTAAGCTGCAGATCATTTAGGATCTGTGGTATATGAAACAGGTAGGGGAAAATGGGCAGACTAGGTGGGCCAAGCGGTCCTTATCTGCCATCAAATGGCAGATAAGGACCAAATGTTTCTATGAGCTGGGCAACAAACTTACCTCCAATGAATGCATGGTACGCAGAGATGGCGGAGAGATGCACCTTAAGGGACAAGTACCCAAACCTGAATCCAAAAGGGAAAGGGGGTACTCCGAACACTTGGTTAACCGGGCAGGTGAAAGGGTCCAAATGGCAAGCTGCCCCCCACGAAGATAGCGATGCTGGTGGTCGCGAGGGCTCATGGTGCCGCCCTTCCCAGAGGAAACCCACCGGAAAATAAGCATAGCCCCCATGGAGATAGCGACACTGGTGGTCGCGAGGGCTCACGGAGCCGCCCTCCCCCGAGGAAACCCACCGGAAAACAAGCATAGCCCCCACGGAGATAGCGACGCTGGTGGTCGCGAGGGCTCACAGAGCGCCCTCCCCGAGGAAACCCACCGGAAAACAAGCATAGCTCCCACGGAAATAGCGACGCTGGTGGTCGCGAGGGCTCACGGAGCCGCCCTGCCCCGAGGAAACCCACCAGAAAACAAGCATAGCCCCCACGGAGATAGCGACGCTGGTGGTCGCAAGGGCTCACGGAGCCGCCCTCCTCCGAGGAAACCCACCAGAAAACAAGCATAGATACGACAATTACGGCCAAGTGAGCACGCTGCTCTGTCGCAGCAGTCGAGTGTTGCCTTAAAGACTTTTTTTACCCCACACAAATGCTGATAGTTTTTGTGGAGAATATTTTTCGGAACTTTGAAGTCTTTTAAGCTGCTACTGTTAGTTACCTTAATTGCTTGTATTGAGTCCCTGTAGAGTTATAATATCAAAGTACTGTCTTTTACCTGTTACTTTAATATATGTTTTGGTAGCAGCAGGGGACGAAGCCTTAGGCGCAAACTACCGTTTCAGCTTTGGTGTCTGCAGCACAAGCAAGGGACGAAGCCTTAAGCGCCAACTCCCATTTTAAACCTTGCATCTGCAGCACAAGCAGGGGACAAAGCTTTAGGCGATAACTCTCATGTTTCCGAGTGTTTTAATAGCGCCCCGAGTCCTTAAAGGGAAACTCTGCCACCTAAATTGCTAATCCCTACAGCACTGTGTTTAAAAACTGAACTCTAAATCTATCGTGGATAAGCAGGGGACAAAGCATTAGGCACCAACAAAAGGTCCCCGAGACCTTTATCTGCTTCTCTGCGTTGTATTTCTGCCCTGTATATTTTATTCATCTGCTGGCTCCCTGTTACTGTATGAATTCTGGTTCCAGTGCTTCTTTAGTGAGTCCCGAGACCATAATAGGAATCTGTGCCACTAACTGAAAATTGATTCTTTGTTTAAGCAGCAGGGGACTTTTGAGGAAACTCCCATTTTAAAGTTATACTAAGCCCTTACAATCTGAAACCCACGAGGCAGACTTTAAAATAAAATCACAATCTCTGCTAACGCACTGTTGCAGCAGTCGAGAGTTGCAAGTACTTTAAACAGTTCAGCAAGTACTTTAAACGCAACAAGAAACCCATGAGGCAGACTGAAAATAAATAAATAAATAAAATTACAATCTCTGTGAACGCACTACCTGCCTGAAACCCCACCCCCAAAACGTTATTTTTCTCTCTATAAATACCTGTGTTTCTGTTCTTGTCTGCAGCCCCCATGGAGATAGCGACGCTGGTGGTCATGAGGGTTCACGGAGCCGCCCTCCCCAGAGGAAACCCACCGGAAAACAAGCACAGGTACAACAATTATGGCCAAGTGAGCATGCTGTTCTGTCACAGCAGTCGAGTGTTGCTTCCCCGCTGACGCTTCGCGTCAGCTGCCCCACCACCCCCACCCTTGGTGAGCACTCCACTATATAGTGAGCATCAGGTGACAAATTTTACCAATCAGCCTACTTTGTCATTTGCAGATTATCAGCGCCACCACTAGTGGCCGCTACAGCAATTTCTATTGTTCTTGTTGCATCAAACACCTCCTGAAACGCTATGCTACACATAGTCTTTAAATCAATGCTAGGGATTGCATTCCTAGCAACACTAGCATCCCTCCCACCCACCCACGCTCCACCCTAAACCACAGCCTGGCCCCCCAAACCTTACTCCACTAAATTGCCACCCTAGTCACAGCTCCACCACCATAAATGGCCAATACCACCTAGGGCCACACTGCTCCTGGATTCCTGGCCCATCCATCATCCCCTATCCTTCCATACTGGCTGGCAATATTGAAAACTCCACCACGTCAGGCTATTTCACACAGCACCCCCAGACTCCCTCGCCATACCGCAAGCCTACAAAAATTCTGCCAAACCTAAAACTGGCACTAACCTTAATACTCCTACTCGCAAGGGATATTGAGCTAAATCCCGGACCTGCCTCCAGCACTAGCCAAACCCCCCCCCACTAGCCAACTACCCAGAGGCCTAAAATAGCCCACCTAAACATTCGCAGCCTCCTACAAAAAATGCCCCTCCTACAAACACTAGCATTAACACTATGTCCTGACATCCTAATTATCACCGAGACCTGGCTAAAACCACACAACCTGGATGCTGAAGTAGCTCTTCCTGGTTACTCCATTACCTGTCAGGAACGCCCGGGCACAAGGAGAAGTGGTGGTACAGCCATTTACGTATCTTCCCCTGGTACACCTCTCACCGGTCTCGTTACCTGCCTTCCCAGAAAACATCGACACCTCTCTAATAAAAATCTCCTTACCCCACTCCATCCCCATCTTTATAGCAGGCTCCTATTGTTCCCCTGACTCCCAATTAAACTCTGTAGCAACACACCTGGACACCCTAAAAACCACTACCTCAGGTGGGGAGCTCCACATCCTAGGTGACTTCAACTTAAACTGGCTCACTAGTGCAAGCATCAAGCTCCGAAACCATGTAGGTAGCTTAAATCTGGCACAACTCATCACTGAGCCCACACGGCTAAACCACAAAACTCAAAACCACTCCCTGCTTGACTGGGCCCTCACTTCTCACCCGCACAAGATTATAGCCTCAGGCCTCCTTCCAGACTCACTAAGCGATCACCATATGATATATGTAAAATTTTCAAAGCTAAGTCACCCCCTCCGAAAACTCTCCTTATCAGGTCATATAAATCCCTTAACCTTGATGGTCTCCTAAAAGACTTAGCAAACTTGGATTGGTCCTACACCCCTAGGGTCCCTTCAATGGATCACGCCCTAGGCTTCAAGTCAAAATTTCTTGCCGTCTGGGACTACTATGCCCCACCCAAAAAGGCTCGAGTAAGGGGAGCTCATCTGCCATGGATCACTGCTGACCTTATGGAACACCTCCATGCCAGAGATCAGGCGTGGAAAACCTATAAGGCATCGGGGATACATGCTGATCACCTACACTATCGCTTAGAAATGCCTGCACCAGGCTTATCCATCAGGAAAAAGCTCACTACTTCACATCATCCCTCCAAAAAAATCTAAACCATCCAGCCAAGTTCTGGAGGTCTATAAAATCACTTTTCTCCCCTCCCGCCCAGCCACCCACTCCAGCCCTAGATGTGGGCGGATCTATCATAACAGAATCAATAGCAGTTGCCACGGCTTTCAACTCAGTGTTCACTGGCAGTGGGTCCCCCCACTACTCTAACCCCCCACCTACTACACACAACCAGACATCCACATCCTCACACACGCCAACCCCTTGCCCGGCTTTCTCTTTCTCTCTGGTTACTCCACCAGAAGTACTCAAAGCCCTGCTTGCCCTAAATCTCTCCAAGGGTAGATGCCCCAACAGGCATGGACGCCAAAATGCTCTACCTTTCTGCCCCTGCTACAGCCATGCCTCTAGCATCTCTCTTCAACCTTTCACCTCTGCCTCTATATCTTCAAAATGGAAGCATGCCACAGTTATCCCCCTCCCGAAAGGTGGTGACCCATCCTCCCCTAGCAACTACCGCCCAATCTCCCTCCTACCCACTCTAGCCAAAATCCAGGAACATCTCGCAACTTACCACCTTCCTTGACTCCTCCTTCTTCACCCCTTACCAGTCTGGCTTTAGAAAATCCCACTCCACTGTCACGTCCCTCCTCAGACTCACAGATTCCATCCTCACAGGCATGGACAAAAGCCATATCACATCTGCCATTTTCATCAACCTAGCCAAGGCTTTTGACACAGTCTCACATACCCTTCTACTGACGAAACTCTCTAAGGCAGGCCTATCCAGTGCGGCCACAAACTGGTTCAACTCATACCTGGTTGGCAGGTTCCAACTGGTAAAAATTGGTGCCTCCACCTCAAATCCCCTGCCTGTCTCCATTGGTGTCCCCCAAGGCTCTGTCCTCGGCCCCATCTTATTCTCCATTTTTCTAAACGACCTGCCTACATGCTGCCATTCACATGTACGCAGACGATACAGTCCTGTACGCCTCAGGACACTCCCCGCTGGATGTTGCAGACAAGATCCAGCAAGACTTCACCGAAGTCCAGCACTGGTTTCGCAGAAATCAACTTATTCTAAATGTCAAAAAAACGATCTCCGTGACTTTTGACACAAGACAAAGACTCTCCCGCCTCCCTCATTCTCAAAACACTAGATGGGACCCCCTAGAAGTCTGCACCTCTTTCAGATAATTAAGGGTCTGGCTGGACCAACACCTAGACTTTTCTACGCACATTGAAGCAACCCACAAAAAAACTACTCCCTAAGCTGGGGGCACTATACCGGAACCGCAGTTGCATCCCTTTGCCAGCCCGCAAATAGATACTGCAGAAAATGATCCTCCCTATTTTCGACTACAGGGACGTAGTCTACAGTTCTGCCCCTAAATCCACCCTGGCTAGACTGGACTCTCTTTTTAAATCCTTCTGTCGCTTTGCACTGGACTGTCCTCCCTCCACTCACCACTGTGACCTCTACAGATATCTTAACCTACCCTCCCTCGTCAATAGGCGCCAGTACCACTGCAACAGACTCGCAGCAAAATTCTGGGCCATTACTGCCCTCCTACCCAGCCTCTAGCCTAACAGCTCAAACACCAGCACGATACTCACTCAGAAATTTCAACTCCCGTCTACTACAAATCCCGCACATGACTACCTCTGCTGGACAGTCGGCTTTTAGAGTCCATCTACCTAAAGTATGGAACTCTCTGCTGGCTGACATCCGGCTCTCCCACTCCCCTCGGCAACAAATATCCCTTCTAAAAGGGCAAGTCCCCACAAGCTGCTCATGTCAACTTGATGTGCACCAAGTATGGGCCAACTCCCCAGTGCAAAACTATGCTGTCCTCTCAAATGCTTAACTATCAAAGTTAGTTTAACTACAAATTGCTGTGTACTCTGTTTCTATCTTCCTGTATACACTACTTCTAGCTTATCATTGTAACTGTAGAACTTATATACCTATTTGTATCAAACCTATGTAAAATTTGGTGTTCTGCAACTCTGTATTTTTTACTTGTATGTACTTATCCCGTTACCTTCTACCCCCAGGACGCATCTGGAATTAAGCGGTAGTCTGCTCAGTATGCCTTTCCTGGTAAAACTTTTAAATAAATAAAACTAATGAAAAAGCGCTTCCATTTCATAGTGCAAGTGGCTCTGGTGGAGGGCCTCCTAGCCGCTATCAGGACATCCGCAACCCCTGAAGATACCCTAAAGCGGGAAATAGCTAGGTCCACAGGAGCCATGCATGAAGATGCAGAGACTTGGATGGACCAAGGTGCCCTTGTCCTGTGAGAGCATGCCTTTGCACAGAGGCATTGAAGGTTCCACAGCCAACTGTTGCATCAAAGGGAACCAAATCTGGTGTTGCCAAAAGGGAGCTATGAGGATCATGTTGGCTCCCTGCAACTGAAGCTTGAGCAGAACCCTCTGCAACAGTAGTAAGGGAAGGCATGCATTCAGAAACCTCCCCTTCCAAGAGAGGGACAATGTGTCTCACCAGAAAACTCCAGGCCCGGGAGGAAATGGTGAACTGGAAAAATCTGGATGTGTAGGTAAGCATCCTGCATTTCCAGCACACAACCAGTCCCCCAATGCAGCAGGGGAAGCAGACCCTGAAGGGTCACCATCCTGAAACATTTGTACTCTGTAGAGGTTCCGGCTGTTTAAGTCTAGGATGGGCCACAGGCCTCAGTCTTTTTGGGAACGAGGAAAAAGTGGGAATAAAATCCCTTTTCCCACTGATCATGCAGGTCAGGTTCTATGGCCCTTTTTTGCAGCAGTGAGTGGATTTCCTCTGACACTAGAGGCAGATGTGTTGGAGAGTAGGTAGTGGATGGGAGGGGTCTCAGGTAACCACTCTAACTCCAGAATGTGACCCTCAGCAATGAGCTGGAGCACCCATTCGTTTGTGGTCACTACTCCCCACCGCTCATAATGGAGAGAGAACCAACCTGACCGCATCCCCTGGACCCTTGGGAGAGAAGGGACAACTAAGGAGTCAGGAGATGGGGGGCAGGAGCAGGTAGGGGAGCTGCATGATCCCTGGAGGACAAGCAGGAGCAGCCCCTGTGGGGGTGTTAGTGGTCCTGCAGCATTGCTGGCCTCTGGAAGGTTGGCCTATGGCCCACTTGCAGGAAGACCTATGAAAGGGCTGGCACTGGTTCACTCTGGGTGGAGTGTGGTAGAGCAAATGAACTGCCTGACTCCTGCAAATTAGAAACGAGGTTCTGGACATTACCACCGGAAAGCACCGAGCCCCTGAAGGGAGCATCTAAAATGCTAGCCTGAACATCCGGGGCAAAACCAGAAACCTGGAGCCAATAATGGCACTGAAGGCAAATGCCAGCCACAACTCCATGCCCAAAGGCGTCTACAGCATCATAAGATGCCCAGAGGGTGTGGTTACCTACATCCAAGCCCAACTTCATGAGTTGGGCGAGCTTGAGTTTTGACAGGATCCTCAGGCAGTGACTGGACCAGGTCCCTGGCCTGATCCCACAGGGTATTCTAGTACTGCACCATATGGGTCTGGTTATTAATGGCCAAAGTAAAGACACTCTTGCCAATTTGGTCCAGCTGCTGGAATTCACAGTCATGGGGAAGTGCACTAAGGTGCTTGGGCTTCTTAGAGTGGTCATGGGCTGCATTAATGACCATAGAGTCAGCTTTAGGCTGGTTGCTCAGAAAGGATTTGCCAGCCAGTGAGTGATAAAGCCGGTCTGCCTTTTTGGGGAGAGGGGAGATGGTGGAGGGGTGAGCCCATGCTGCCTTGATAACATCCTCATATGGCTCAATTAGGGCTGGCACCACAAAGGGCAAGGCATCCTTTTGACACAGGAAAACAGCCAGGTGGTGTCTCTTGGAGTCCAGCTTCTCCGTCTCCCAACCGTCGAGGCAGGGACTTGGGCATCTCTTTAGGCATGTCCTTGCCATCCAAAGACTCCCCTGGAGAGAAAGAAGACCTCAAGGATTCAGTCATCCTCTGAGTACTCACTGTCTGGCACCAGCGACACAGGCCGTCGATCGTCTTGCCGGATGCCTGTACCTGTGTCAGGTTTGGCGCCGGAGGACCCCGAAGGGGGCTGGAAGGCTCAGCCCTATCCGTGTCCCTGGGCTGTGGATCCGGGAAGGGGAGAGGTCAGAGGCAGCCCCAAGGGGCGGGGGTCTGCCTCAGCAAGAACACCCACCATGCTGAGAAAAGGGCACTGTAGTCTACATGTGGGGTTAATTTTATATTCTGGTAGGAAAGGGAGCCCGGATGTCGGGTTAGGGAATGTGGGCTGCGGAGCAGGCAACCTGGCGTAGCTGGAGCCAGCACTGGTAAGTGATCCGGCGATGGCCCAGCCAGCATTGGCTGGAGTGAGGGCTGATGCAAAGGCAAAGCCTGTGTTGGGCTCGCTGGATGAGGAGTCAGTAATACTGGCGACGGCCTAGCAGGCAAAGGTCTGGAGTGCCCTAGCAAAGGTTCCGCCGGCGCCAGGTCCACAAGTGAAGCTGGCGTTTGAGGGGAAGGAGTTCCCCTGGTTAGCAGCAGGGGGGGATGCTGGAGTAGAGGGGACAGCATCAGGCTTCCACGGGTGCTGCCCAGAAGAACCAGCATTGCTCCCCGAAGTGGGAACCGATGAGGGCACAGTCAGGGCCAGGGGAGCATCACAGGTACAGAACTGCCACCTGAGAGACCCGAGCCTCCTGGCTGAGAGCCCATCGAGGACATGAGCCTCAGCATCAGGGGCTGGGAGGCAGGAAAGGAAATCCCCTTCCCTGAAGAGTCTCGGCCCATAATGGAAATAAGGGCGGGTGGAGAAGCTACCAGGAGCCTAGAGGAGGTAGGGGTTGGAGGCGCCAACCCCTGTGGGAGGACGACACCGTCGCGGTAGATCATCTGTGGGAGAACGCTTCACTGGTAAACAGACCGGCTTGCTCTGTGGTTTCTCCCAGTGCTCCCCCCCCCCCAATTTTTCCCTGTGGGAAGAGCAAGAGGCTCTGGAGGACTGCGCCGGCGAAGCCAAAGAGCTCCTGGCCTGCAGTTCCTTCTCCATGGCAAGCAGATTCTGTTTGAGAAGGTGGCTCCCCAGCATTTTTAATTGCCTCCGAGTGGCCTGGTTGAACTTCTGGCAGTGCTGGCAGGCTCCGGTGTCATGGCTAGGGCCTAGGCAGATCAGGCATGAAGAATGACAGTCTTTTTCTGGAATCTGTTTGCCGCAGGCACACTTGAGTGGCTGGAAGATAAGGCTGGTGTAGAAGACAAACAGAAAAATTTTATATTAATACGGAGAAAAAGAAGAAAATAAAAGTGTGGGAAATGGCAGTCGACAGTAGCTGCGATGTTCACTAGGTCCAATGTGCACGGGTCGACGGTGGGAAAAGAACTGAGGTAGGTGTGGTGGACCACCCCCTACATGGACTATCTTGACATCACAGGACAGATGTCTGAGGGGTTGGTCCCCATTGTAGACAGCTAGCTAGAAGTTTTCTGAGTGGTCCTAGTGCCTGATGGCATAGTCCTACCGATGTTGCCTGCTGCATGAGCCTTCCTCAAAGTAAGGTAATAGGTTACTTGCAGCAACAGCAGATCTTTAAGAGACTCCTCCATTGCACTTCTCACCTGCCAACCATATTTTCAGATGGTATACTCTGGAAACATTCCAATCTTTTTTTTTGGTCGTTTTTGCACCCTTTTGAATGTGCTCTTCTTTCCAGAACCTCTAGCTCTTCTGTCAGCCTGGACATGTCAGTTTGGTACAACTCCAAGCTGGTCTCCAGTAGGAAAACTGAGGAGATATGGGCTGCCCACTTTATACAGGTGGTGTCAGTATATGACACTGTGAGTGGCTCCAGCTAGGCAGAGGTTTCTGAATGGTCCTGGCACTGATGGCTTAAAGATGCAAAGTTGTGGCTCTATGGAGGAGATTCTCTTGAAGGTCTATGGTTACTGGTATAAAACTTTTACACCTCTTTCAGATCATGTTGGTCCATCCAATTCATACTTTTTGGCACATCTTCCCACGAAGCATAGGTAAGCCTACATTGCACGTCTATTTTGTACTATAAAATGGGTCACAAAATCTTGTAACTTCATTGGTCAAAACATGTCACATGATTAACTCCTGCAAACTGGTAAAGATCCCACTGATCAAATGTTAACTTTCTTTTAATGTAATTCATTATTTTTTTTATACAGATTCATTTTATAATCACAATAATGCACAACAGGGTGTGTGTAGAAGTGGGAGTTACCCACTTTTTGTGTGGTTAAAGTTACTCAGCTGCGACTCATGACACACCACACAAGGACATGGGTAAATCTCAACACCACACATCTTGTTGTGCATTATTGCTTAATTTAGCCTGTGGATATAAAACTATTTAATTCTAGAAAGCTCCCACTCTATTAGTTCACCAACCCAGTCTTCAGCCATATTTTAAAAACATTTACAGCTGTACTTTGTTTGCTCCTGCAGGTTTAACAGCCCCATTTTTCGAGGAAGGAAAGAAAAAAAAAAGCTGTCTGGACTCTCCAACGGTGTCAGCAAAAGTACAGTTATGTAAGAACTTACCATAACAGTACATCTTCAAGGGAATCTCTCATCAGGTCACACCTATGGAACTACAGCTGTCAGGTTCTAGAACCACACAGAAACTTCTTCCCTAGCAGTCTATACGGGGCCTCCCACGATGTCTGATGTCAGCATCCCTATACAAGTGTGGGCAGCCCAGACTGTGACCCCCTCAGTTCCCCACTGGAGATCATGCTTGGAGGACCTCCCTATAGAGAACCAGGAGAGGGACTATGATTCTACACAAACGAGGCAAAAAACAATTCAGAGGCCCTAAAAGACAGAAAGGGACAAACCCTGATACCGCTTTGATATCTTAAGAAGGAACAGATGGGGAAGGCCCTCCTCCAGGAGAGAGTGAAGGATCGCAGCTACTTGACAAAGCTCGGAACAGCAGACAGACTGACCTAGAGAAAGAGCCCCAAATTAGAAAAGGCTCTAAAGCCAAACGGGGATGGAGGGTAGGTTGGCATGACCTGATGAAAGAGATTCTCTTGGAAGATCTACTGTTATGGTAAGTTCTTACGCAACTGTCCTATCTTCTTCTGGGATATCTCTTTCATCAGATTACACCTATGGATTGAGTCCGAAGCAGTACAAACAGCAGGACAGTCTGGGCGGCAGAAGGCCAGAGACCTAAGCAAAAAGACCTTGAAGCACCAATAGGCCAAACCCTGCTTTCCTCCTCTATGCAATGTCCAGACTGCATTTGCTGTGTGAAAGCACAGTCTCCCCAATAGGCAGTAGCACAGAATTCCAGCCACTGCCAGGCCTCTGGTGGAGTGGCCACCAACAACACGAGGAAGGGCCTAATTGATCTTCCTGTAACAAAAAGTAATCCAGTTGGCGAACCATTTGGACTGACACTGTTTAGAGACTGGTACGCCCTGTGTCCCAGGGGCAGAGGAAGCGATAAGCTGCGAAGACTTCCTGCAGTCCTCTGTGCAATGAACATAACATCTGAGTATTCTATGTACAACCAAGGAATGGAGAAATGCTGCCCCTGGACTGACATGCTCCAGAAAATAAACTGGTAAGAGGACAGTGTGACTCAAGGTAAACTCCATTACCCCAGACAGAAACTTAGGGTTAGGCTGTAAAGACACCCTGTCTGTATGGAAAACAAATAAGGAAGCTCACACATAGGAGCCTGAAGCTTGGCAATCCTTCAAGCAGAAGTAACAGCAACCAAAGATAATGCTTTACATGAAAGGAAGCATAAGCCAAGAGACGTGACCGGCGAGAAAGCAGCCAAAGTGAGTGGTCCCAGCACAAGTCAGGCCAAGGCTGGGACTGGATCACTGAGGGGAAGACTTCAAGTGCAAGACGCCGCTCAAGAATGTATGGGCCACCTCTAGCAGAGTCGCCATACGGCCACAAACAGGCCTATGGAAGGTTGAAACAGCAGCCAAATGCATACTGATAAGAGTACTGCAGACTTATAGCTGACAAGGGCAATAAACACTCCAGAACTTGGGTCACTGGACAAGTGAAGGGGTCCCAGTGATGAGAAGTGTCCCACAAAGCAAACCGCTTCCTCTTCAAGGAATAAATGGCCCTAGTGAATAGCTTTCTAGCAGCCACCAGGACATCTGCCACCTTTGGGGACACTCCGAACCTTGCAAGGGCTATGAAGGAGCCAGGCTTGGAGGTGGAGTGACTAAAGGTCCGGAGGGACCAGGGTGCCTTGTCCCTGCAACAGCAAGCCCTTGCACAGGAGTAGGGGCACTGGAGAGTCTACTGACAATTGCTGCAGCCATGGAAACCATATCTGACCAGGTCTGAAGGGTGGCACAAGGATTAGTGATGCCCTTTCATTCGGAGCTTGAGGAGTACCCTTTGAAATAGGGGAAAGGCACAGAGGACCTCCCTTTCCAAGACAGACAATGTGCCTTGCCAGAAAACACCAGGCCCTGGATTGAGAGAGCAGAAAAGCATCCGCTTTGTGTGGAGCAGGGATGAAAAAGGGTCCAATTCTGGACACCCCCCCCCGTTGAACAGGTTTTCTAGGACTGAGGTCAGCAGCTCCCACTCGTACACTCTGGACAGTGACTGGCTGAGCATGTCCTCCAGGACGTCCCAATGCCTACAACCTGGATGGCCGACAGACCCAGACCGTGGTCTAAAGCCTAGTACCAACCTATCATTGTCTCCATGCACAGGGGGAAAGAATGTAACTCTCCATTACTAACGTAAATAGTATACCGCTCTGACGGTGTCCATCTCCATCAGCAGAAGCCTCAGGGACAGATGGTTCTGGCGGGCTGGCATGGCATACAGAAAGTGCAGTTTCATAAGAACTTACCATAACAGTAGGTCTTCGAGAGAGGCTCTTGCAGTAGGCAGTAATCATTAGGACTGGGCTGCCAGGTGCTAGGACCACACAGAAAAACTTAGCTAGCAGTGTCTGGCGGGGGACTGCTCACCAGTCACGTGACTGACATCAACCCAGCGCTACATAGTGGGCAGTCTCCATGCCTGCCCACCAGTTCTCCCACCAGAGACATAAGAAGGGCCACCAGGAGAAAGGGGGTGTGCTCCTGGAACCAAGAAAAAAGGCTGAAAGTAGCAGCAGCAGCAGGGGGAAGAAGGGAGGGGAAAAACCTTGCCTACTGCAAAAGCCTCTCTCAAAGATCTACTGCTACAGTAAGCTCTTACATAACTGTACTATCTTACTTTGAGTGGGCTCTTGCAATAGGCTATAACCATTAGGACTGAGTCCCAAGTAGTATAAGTCAGGCAAAGATTGAACACAGGAGGCAGGAAAAGGTCTGCAGCAGGCAGGGTCAAAGACAGAAGGCCTTGAAGGGCAGCTAGTCCAAAGCCAGCCCTGCACCTAGAAGCAATGTCCAAACTGTAATGCTTCATGAAGGTGTGGACAGAGCTCCAAGTGGCTGCCACACAGATGTCTGTGGCAGACACATTTCTGAAACAAGCAGTAGATGTAGCCATGCCTCTGTTTGAATTCCCTTTAACTTCCCCCGGAAAGGGTTTGTTATACTTCTGATAAAACAGAATGCAGTCTGGCAACCATTTGGATAAACATTGTTTTGAAACTGCCACGCGCTCTCTTTTGGGCGCAAAGGAAACAAAAAGCTGATCCGTTTTGCAGACTGACTGTCCGATTCGTGTAATAATGTAAAATTCTGTGCACATCCAATGTGTGTAGAATAGCCTCCTCTCTATTAGAATGCTCAGGGTAATACACAGGCAAGTGTATGACTGAATTCAAGGTAAACTCCAAAACCTTTGGTGAAAACTTAGGATTTGCACGCAGAGCTACCTGGTCTCTGTGAAAAATCAAATACGGATCCTTACACATAAGGGTCTGAAGCTCGGAAATCCTTTGAGCCGAAGTAATAGCAAGTAAAAACAGCGCTTTCCTGGATAGATAGCACAGGTTACAACTCGCGGCCAGCTCAAAGGGAGGCAAAGTGAGTTTCTCAAGTATGAGGTTCAGATCCCACGGAGGAACAGGGTTTCTGTCCGGGGGTTTCATGTGGAGAATACCCTTAAGGAAAGTGCAGGAAGCCTCCAACTGAGCCAAGGTCTTATCTATCGGAGGATAGCAGGGAGAAATGGCAGACAATTGGACCTTCAGTGAAGAATAGCAGAGTCCCAGGTCAGAGAGATGCAAGAGGTACTCCATGACCTGAGGGACAGGGCATGAAAAGGGGTCCCAACCCTTAGAGGCTGCCCAGACAGAGAATCTCTTCCACTTCATAGAGTATGTGGTCCCCTGGATGGCTTTCTGCCCTCCACAAGAACCTGAGCAACTCCAGAAGAGACACCAAAGCACGAGGCTACTATGTCAGAAGGTGCCACGTGTGAAGGTGAAGGGATCGGAGACCTGGGTGAACCAGGGTGCCCTGCTCCTGGATCAGGAGGTCGTGACAGAGGGGTAGAGGAATCGGAGGCTCCACCGCCAACTGCTGGAGCAGAGGGAACCAAATCTAGCGAGGCCAATATGGTGCTATCAGAACCATGTGAGCCGCCCTCCGCCTGCAGCTTGAGCAGCACCCACCTGAAGTAGCGGGAAGGGAGGGCAAGGTGTGCAAGAACCGTCTTCCAAAGAGACAGCGCATCTCGCCAAAAAACACCAGGCCCGTGAACGAGAGAGCAAAAACTGGGTAGTTTTGCATTGTATGGGGAGGCAAACAGATCTAGAGCTGGGTGACCCCAAATGTAGAAAGATGTCTTTGGCTACTGACTGCCTTAGTTCCCACTCGTGTACCCTTGCATGAGTGCGGCTGAGAGTGTCTGCTAGGACGTTTTGGACACCCGGGACATGCACTGCTGTGAGCTGAAGGCGGTGCTTAACTGCACAATTCCAAATACGCATCGCCTTACTGCATAAGGGGTACGACCGCGTGCCTCCTTGCTTATTCAGGTACCAAACGACACACACTGTCTAACTGGACCAGCAGTCAGCCTGGAAGGAGAAGGAGCTGAAAAGCCTGAAGGGCATACAACACTGTGCGCATCTCCAGCACACTGATGTGCAAGGAGAGCTCCCGCTGAGACCAGGATCCCTGGGTCCTGCGATTCCCAACGTGAGCACACCAGTCCTGACCAGAGGCATCAATTGTCATGGTTTGGACCGGAGGGGGTGGTTGGAAAGGGATCCCCCCCCAGCAGTGATTTTTCAGATCCTGCCACCAGAGGAGATCCCGTTGCATGGGGTTGGAAATACGGACCCTGTGGTCCAGGTCGTCTGACCTCTGGTCCCACTGCACTGGAAGTGACCACTGCGTGACACGCATGTGGAGCTGGTGAGAGGAATACTGGGAATAGCCACCGCCATAAGGCCCAGGAGACATTAAACGGACCTGTCTGTAGACCAGCGGCTGGAAGCCACCTACCTGGCCTGCTTCTGCAGCATTTCTGCCCTTTCCAAGGGAAGAAAGGCCTCACCCTGGGCTGTGTCCAGCATCGCCCCAATGAATTGGAAGTGCTGGGAGGGTGTAAGGTGAGACTTGGGATAGTTCACCGCAACTCCTACTTGGTAGAACAGAGCCAGGGTAGCTGGCAGAGAGGCTTCCAGGCTGTCCCTCAATGGAGCAGACAGGAACCAGTTATCGAGGTACGGGAACACACAATGCCCCTGGTGTCGCAAAGTCGCAGCCACCACCGCTAGGCACTTGGTAAACACCCTGGGTGCCGAGGAAAAGCCAAAGGGAAGGGCTTTGAACTGAAAATGCTCCTCTTGGAAGGAGAATCTGAGAAAGTGGCGGTGGTGGGCCGGGAAGACAAGTATATGCAGATACGTTTCCTGCATATCCAGAGTCCCTGTTAAAGAAGTGACAGTAGACCTGGGAGAGTCAGCATGTGAATCTCTTGTACTCTACTTACAGATTGAGCGCGCTGAGGTCCAGTATTGGACGAAGGTCTCCAGTCTTTTTGGGCTCCACGAAGAAGTGGGAGTAATACCCCCTTCTGGCTTGGCCCTGAGGAATGGGCTCTATGGTTGACTTTTGCAGCAGAGCCTCGATGTCCTTTCTGATGAGCGGAATGTGACCTTTCAGGTAGTGAGAGTGACCCGGGTGGATTTTCTGGCGGTCTCTCTACAAATTCTAATGTGTAGCCTTCAGCTATGAGCTGATTGTCTGCCGTGATCGTCTCCCATCCGTGTAGGTGACTGCAGAATCTGCCCCTTACCGGCTCCTCTGGAACTAGAGGTGGAGGAGGGGTGAGCTGCGAGTCAGGAGGCGGAGGGAGGGTTAGGAAATGCCCCTCTGGAGGCCCTCTGAAACTTGGCTGGGGGGGGGGGGTGGGACCAGCTGAGGGAGCCTGACATTTGCCCTGATGCATGGCACGCTGTTGTCTTGCCTGATGCCTTTGCTGGTGACAAAACGACTGCTGGGACTTGGTATTGGCACGGTACAGTGATTGCACAGAGCAGAGGGCTTTCACACTTTCTTGCAATTCCGTCAGTATGTTTAACGTCCCCTCGAAAGAGAACTGAGCCTCAAAGGGAAGCATCTAGGATGGAGGCTTGAACATCCAGGGTGAATCCAGACACCCACCGCCAGGAGTGTCTGTGTAAACAGCCAGCCGTCGCGGTGCCACGAGCAGATGCATCGATGGCATTGTACGTCGCTCGCAAGGTATGATGCCAGTTAATCTCTGCCGTCCTGTCTTCTCGATCTTGGTCTCAGAATCTGGCAGAGCCTCGAACTCAGATCTGAGCTTGCCCATGATAGCCTTCTGGTAGCATACCATGTGGGCTACGTAATTCAAAGCCCTGAGTGCCAAAGTGGAGGATGAGTAGACTTTACGTCCAGACTGGTCCAGTTGCCTCAACTCTTTATCTGGAGGGGAGGTACTCGTGCTTAGGCTTAGTAGGGCAGTCATGAGCCGCAGTAATGACCAGCGAATCTGCCTTAGGGTGAGTGCTGAGATGGTCTTTTCCCTCCGGGGCATGGTATAATCTATCTACCTTCTTAGCGACGGCTCTGACAGATGACGGTTGTTACCAAATGCTGGTGGCTAAATCGTCGTGTGGCCCCCATCCACGGGGAATGAGGAGCAGAGTCAGCTCTGGCAAGTCAAGGTGCTCTGCCAGTCTCCTACGCTGAGGATCTTGGTCCTCTGTCTTCCATCCATTGGACTCTTGTATTTTCCAGAGGATTTCCATAAAGGAAGGGTCCACCAGAGGAGACTTGTTGGTCTCCTTGGGTTTAGGGGCCTCTGGAGGGGATTCATAGCCCGAGGCGGAAGAATCAGACTCAGTTCAACAAAGGGCTCCTGTCCGGAAACAGAGGCCTACGGTGGGGAACCTCCTTTGGGTGTTCTGTAACCCCGCTCCTCCTGTCCCCCACTGTCAAAACACCCGTGTGGCCAGAAGTGGAGGGACGAGTCAACAGGAGAGAGAGAGAGAGAGAGAGAGAGCGCGAGGCATAGGAGTCGGATAGGCTAGCATAGAGGCCACGACTGCCTAATGTTGGCCCAACTCTGAGATAAACTGAACCTTGTCCCTATTCCACCAGGACTGAAAATGGGCTTCATAATCCACCTGCAGCTGAGGAGGAGGAGGAAGCTGGAAGGCTGGTGGGTAACCCGGCGTCGTGTAACTAGGCGTTGGGGACTCCGGTGTGTGATAACCTGGTGTTGGATACCCTGGAGTTAGGTACCCTGGTGATGGGTATTCTGGTGTAGGGTAACCCGGCGTCAGGTAGCCTGGTAAGCACCCAATGGCGGGGTTGAAGGACCCGACGGCTGTCCCAAGGAGGTATCAGAAGGCCTGGGCCACAGAGGAGTTGGCTGTTGCCCTGCGGTGGAAGGCATGGCATTGGCCCTCCCGGGCCAATGGGTGCATCCCAGTTCTGGGGCAGGGGAGGCAGCCCTGAAGGAGGCAGATTGACTGGAACTTCCTGGGGGGATCCGGGATAGTACCATCCGGCGCTGGCTAGTCGTTTGGGTCACCGGGCGGTAGCTCCTTCGGCTCCATGTGGGAGGGAGAGGTAGAAGGACCCACAGGAGGTGATGGAGTGTCCTGAGAGGGGGAGTCCTCCCAAGATGGCTGAGGCCGAAGTGGCAGCAGGTCCAGATGACCGATGCCGGACCCCAAGGTGGAGTCCAATGTGAGCGCAAGGGCTGTGTAGTCAGTATAACTGGTGTCTGACATACCAGCCGAACCACTTGGCTTAGACCCAGAGTTGTTTGAAGGGCCTAAGAGTGGTGGAAGCCACTGAATCCCCGGAGATCCCTGCCTGAACCATAACCAGTGTAGGTGGGGGGACCAAGGGCTGTCCCACAGAGGGGGAAGCAGGCTTGGTCGAAGGAGAAGTATCCTTGCTGGAGGAAGGCCGCTCATTGGCCTCAGGCCCCGGAGGGAGCAGTGGCCTGGAGGAAGACCGATCCTGGTGCTTCTCCATGTCCTTTTTCTTCTGCTTGTGGAAGCCAGAAGATCCTCCTGGTGAAGACGAAGAGCTCCACACCTCCTGCAGTTCCTTCTCCATAGAAGCCAGGTTTTGCTCGAGAAGGTAGGCTTCTAAGGCTTGCTGATGGTGTTTCTGTGTGGCCTGGCTGAACTTCTGGCAGGCCTCACAGTCCTCGGTGTTGTGGTCAGGCCCCAGGCACAGGAGACACGAGGTATGGCCGTTCTTCTCAGGAATCTGCTTACCACAGGCACACTTGTTCTTATGTGATTTGGAAGGAGTTGGAGAAGACATGCAATCCAACAACAAAATACAAGTTTTTTTTTTTTTAAATAAAGAAAATTCAGAAGTGTATACTTATCAAAAATGGCGGACAACAGCAGCAGCGTTCTGCAAGGTCCAGCGTGCGCAGTTCAACGGGCGTGGGGCCTGACTACTATATAGCACCGGGCCGTCCACGTTGATACCGAGTGGGCGGTCCCCCGCCAGACACGTTTTTCAAAGTGGTCCTAGCACCTGGCAGCTCAGTCCTAATGGTTACTGCCTACTGCAAGAGCCCTCTCGAAGTAAGATTGACCTTTACCCTAGTACAATCAGGTGAAAGGGAGCCTCCATAGCAGACCATGTGCTGTGGACTTGATGGGGACCCAGATGCGCCCCCTCAACTCAACCCTGAAGCGCTGGTGGTGAGAATCTGCAGAAGGAAGAGGGATGAGGAAGGAAACCCCATTCAGCAAGCTGCTGGTCCATCCACTACTGGAGCACCACATGGACAGGGGAAGAAACGAGAACATATTATTCTAGACTGGTGGTGCGCAGATCCTACTGGACCCTCAGGGTCCATTAGGGGATCCCGTACGCAGCCTTGCCAAGGGTACTGGGACAATGGCAGCCACCATCAGGCCCAACAGCCTCAGGCATGTCCTGACTGTGGCATACCTACCCTGAGATACCAGCTGGGCTCCAAGTTAAGAGGAAGCCACCCTTCCCCAGGGCAGGGAGGTGAAGCCCTGGACCATGTCTGGAACTGTCCCTATGTACTATAAACGTGGACAAGGGGTCTGAATGGGCTTGGGTGCATTCACAGTGATCTGAAGGGACTCAAATAACTGCCTAGCACACACAACTGCGGGAACCTAAGAAATAGATGGGCCAGAGGTGTGGTGGGAAGAGCTGCTGCCAGGAGGCCCAGAAACCCCAGAGACATTCTGGATGTGGCAATCCTTGTTGTGGTAGACTACCCAGGCCCTATGCTATCAGGCGTTCTGCCTGAACCCGAGATGGAATTGCTAGATCCTGGAGACGCGTCTTGAGAACTGCCCCTATGTAGCGCAGTCAGCAGAAAGGGCAGACCAGACGTCTGGGGCAGTGAACAAAAGCCCCACAGCATGAAGCTGGTGCCTGAGGTGGTCCAGGGTGTGGGAAAATGGTTTCTTGGGGCAGAGATGGGGGAAGGAAGGCAGGCAGCCCAGTAAGGGGAAGTAGAAAGTTTAGCCCCACCGAAGGATGCTGTCACAACTGCCAGGCGAGAGGTAATGGCCTTGCGGAAGCAAACCAGAGAGGACACCTAGAACCAGGGGCCCCTGTAAGGAAAACTGGTCACAGGTAGCAAGCCCAAAGACAAGGCCCCTTAAAAGGCACTGGCACCGCAGACACATGAACCCCAAGATCATCCGTGAGAGGGGAACAGATGCCTGTAATGGGTGGGGAAGTCCTGGCCCTGCAGGGACCAGGAACCACAAGAGGGGAAGACACCCTAAGCTCCACTTGTGCCCTCCCCCACAGATAGAGGGTAAACAACAACTGTCCACTATAGGGAAGGATAAACCTTCTCCAGGAGCTCTGGGGTAGTGGAAGGAGGGCTAAGGGAGAGGTGCCCTCCTACTGGCCTGTGGTCACCCACAGCATGGGAAGAATACCTCTGAAGCTAAAGGAGGACTGGAGATGGACCCCAGCCCCCAGGCCATGATGAGCGATTTGGGGGGAGGGGCATCGTAGAGGGGGACAAACAACGGGTGCCCCAGACTGTCCTCAGGATGGATGCAGCACTGGGAGGTGTGCTAACCACAGGGCCCCACCATATGCCTCCTAAGCCAAGGGAGGGATTGGGGCAGCACCCAGAAGAGGTAGGCTCCCAGGAAGCACCCTAGGGTGCTATGGCTGGTGGGGGCTTGGGAATAAGCAAGCTGCAAACCCCAGGAGGAGGAAAAAGTGGTGCAGATTATCCAAGAGGTAACACCACAGGAGGTCAAAGTCTGGTACCTGGCAGTCCACCTGAATATCAGAGGGTGGGGGTTAAGTCTACCACATTCCTCAAACCCATGGGTCCTTCACAGCAACCAGCAATTAATACTCTTTACTGAGGGAGCCACAGTTACAAGAAGGGACTGTATCCTGTTGCAAGATGGTGCAGAGGCGCCACTACAGAGGAGGGTGAGAAATACTGCTCCCAGCAAAGCCTATGTCTGGCAAATGGAGGGCCGGCAACACCCTGGGTTCCTCCCAGGGTCCGTGGGACATCAACGGCAGGTAGTTAAGGGCTATTGGCAATGAAGTGCAGCTGTGTCGCCAACCTCTATGCCATCAACTAGCCAGAAGGGGTGCCAGGATCCAGCCATCGCTGTGCAATGGGGAAGGAGACGTCAATGGGAGAGGCAGACTCCCCTGCCAGCGATACTGGTCCTACTTGGCCAAAGGATTTCAGTCATCGTGGAACGGCCTATCACGGCGGCACGAAATGGAATCTGCCGGATGTCTGATGCTATTACTCTTGGCTCCTTCCACCAGAAGAGTCCTCCCTCAGTGCCCTGAAGTCCACTGATGAAAGTCCTGAAAGAGATCACGCCTAGGAGGGAAGACCACCAGGGAGTGAGCCCAGGCCACGGTAAGTAGAGCTCCTGACAGAGGTCTCCTCACAGCTGCACTGAAGCAAGTGTTGGAAACTGAGGTGAATAAGCTTAGAAAAATAAAGAAATACTGTAACAAACGAAGAAAAAAATAGAAACAACTGTAGAAGTAGCGTTTCCATGCAGGGTCAGATGAGGCAAGATCGACGGTGGGAAAAGAACTGAAAGGGGCCGGGGCCGCCCACGCTTGTATAGGGATGCTGATGTCAGATGCCATAAGTAGCCCCATATAGACTACGAGGGGAAAGGTTTCAGTGTCATCCTAGAGTCGGACGGCTGCAGTTCCATAGGTGTGACCTGATGAGAGATAACTGTAAAACAAGATCTTGGAAATCCAGGAGATATCCCTAGACATAATGGAGAAGGAACTTTTTTCTTGCAAAAAAGAATTTTAAAAAGCGCAAAAGCAAAAAACTCGATATGGAACTGTATACTGTCTTAACCCTGACCTGGGACCTTCCTTATGCTCCCTGTTGATGTAACCCTCTAATTATATATAAGCCAGGACTGTATGACCTTGTATTATTACTTTATTATTGTACGCGAACTTTGTTTTTTGCTTCCTCTGTACTGTTACTTTTATCTGAAGTGGAGCCTTTGCAAAAGAGTCTATGACTCAAAGGATTGTAATTCTGATTCTATTCAATAAATAAATAAAAAAATAAATAAAATGTGTAAATGTTTTGAAAATTTGGCTGATCTTTGGCCAAGATTGCAACTTCCTCATGGTGAGCTCAAAGCAGGGTGAGAGACATACATCTGTGGTTGTTGCTTTCTGCTTTGGCAGATTTCTGTACAGAAGTTTGCTTCAGGAAATTTGCAATCCTTTGGAAACTCAGCAAGCTCCACACACCAATTTGTATACCATTACCAATTCACTTAAAAAATGTAAAGCCCACCTTAAATTCAAAACTCTCAAGAGTTAAATCGTGATTACTGACATCTTACTGAAGTGGGTGTATGCTGATGAAGTACTTATCAGGTGCAGCCCTACTGATATTTTGATTTTTATTAAAACTTTCCATAAGTTATAAAAAGTTCAAGGTAGTGTTTTTGTTACACAGCAAAACAGCACATTTCCAGACTGTAGCATTTTCCAGTGCCAGACTCACAAGGTGCTGAAGCTTCAATACTGATGTGTACAGATGAGATGTAGTAGATGATGAGAATCAGTAAATGTGACGGACAAAATAAATAAATGAATCAGGTGCTAAATATTTAGTAGCCCTTCGAAGATATCCTTTGGTAGCACCTGATGAGAGAAGTTGCTGCCAAAAACCTAAGTTCTAGATTTTTCACATTTGATCTGAGGTATTGGAAAACTGTTTACTTTGAAATTATTAAAAACAAATGCAGACAAGATGCAACACAAAAGCAGCTAAGTGAGTCCATTGCATCAGACATCCATGTTCTGTTCTGAAATGTAGGTGTGGAAAGAGTTCAGGCAATCTGTTGAATTCTGTAATACAGCAACCAATGCCTTAAATGGCAAGGCCAAATACACTGACAATGCAGTACATGGTCTTGTTCTCCCATCTCACTGTGCAGCTGCCTGAAAGACAAAACAACATGTAAGGCTATCTTCTCATTTTAGCAACTCTGAACAGTTCTGTAAATTGTAATTTCAAATTAGGTTTATTTATACATGCAGTAATACCCTATATGTAACCTGGGGCTAGTGTGTATAACCAACAAGGAAAATGTGATATTTTTTTCCTCACCTGGTCCACATTAAAGAGCAAGTCCCCTCAACCTATTTTCTGTATACACGTGTAGTCGGTAGGCATAAACAATCATTCCCTCTCTTGCACCCCCTTAATTTTAACCTAATTTAGATCTAAATGAGGTTACTTCACTCTGTTCTGCCCTGGTGTGAAAAACCTGCTTAAGGTGATGTGCATAGGGAGGGGTATCACAAGCAGAAAGAGGGAGGTGGTGTTGCCTCTGTATACATCGCTGGCAAGACCTCATCTCCGGAAGGATACAGAGTGGAGGCTGTTCAGAGGAGGGCAACTAAAACAATGCAGGGTCTGCATCAAAACCCCTACGAGGAGAGACTAAAGGACCTCAATATGTACACCCTGGAACAGAGGGGGGGAGAGGGGAATATGATGTGAACTTTAAATATATCACAGGGGTAAAATAAGGCACAGGAAGGAAGTATGTTTCAGAAAAAGCTGCTCAAGGACAAGAGAACATGATATGAAGCTTGGGGTTGATTCAGGAGAGATGTGAGGAAATCTCAGAAATTCTTCCTGTACCAAGGGCTGGAAAAGGGAAACTGCAAGAAATCAAACAATTGAATGGATGGTCAAGAGGTGGTCTGGAAGGGAAGGTTTCATTTTTTTGAGGCACTGGAATAGATTTTATAACAGCCATGAACTATATAGAAGGGCTGGCCTGCACCTAAACTGTGATGGATCCAGAATTTTGAGAGAAAGGATAAATAAATGCATTGACAAATGTTTAAACTAAGTATACAGGGGAATGGGGGTGGGGAGTCGAACACTATTTCAAACGAAGTGCAATGCAATGAACATTACAGGCATAAGAGCAATGAAAATTGAAGGGTTCTACTGACAAATGCTAAGTTTGATATTAAAAAAAAAAAAAAAAAAAGATGACCTTGAGTATTTGCTGTACAAAGGAAAGGATCCAAATATGTGCAGTTACAGAGACCTGGTGGCAGGGGATGACAGCTGGGGGACATACCCTGGATATACACTGTTCAGCAAGGAACGGAAGGATTGGGGGGGGGGGCATTTATGTTTCTAACAGTATAATGGCAGAACAAATATTTATGAATGAAAATGAACTGGAGCATCTTTGGATACAATTGACCCCAAGAATGGGTAAAACTTTTTTTTTACATTACTATATAGGCCACCATCTCAGAGCAGTGAATTAGATCAAATGATGATGGATTTTCTGCATAATTTGAAAATAGAGGATGGCATTATACTTTTTTAACTTTGTTTACTGTTTTTCTTTTATACATCTAACATATAATCCTGGTACAAAGCAATAGAGAATGAGGCAGTGACACTGTAGCACACTACATTAATCATATAGTTGATACACAGAGATTTAGCTTTGTAGTAACGTACAACAGGAGGTGGGGGAATCCCAATTATTAGTATAAACAAAGGTATAGTAAATGCTTTTCTCCAACAGCTTAGGTATATATCATTAGGTCAAATTAGAAGGGAGACATACGCAGCTCTTCAGCAGTAGCTACTATTTAAACCTGCATGCTAGGGGAACTGTCATCGCATTTAACACTCTTCCAACACTCTACCGCATTCCCCTCACCCACTGCACGTCTGCCACTACATTCAAATGCAATCTCACTAAATTTCTGCTCAGCAAATCCCAGTGCATCTGCTCCTAACCCACTCTTTTTCTACATAATTGTAAATTTCCTACATGTTCATTTATTCCTATTGTTTTGTTGAAAAATGCTGTACTCATAACTGTATTGCTGTATAAATGTAGTATTGTACTGCTGCTCATTTCCTTTGTCTCCCCCTCCCTTGTTATTTTGTTACACTGGACACTTGTGAAAATGGGCAGTATTGCTCATATGCCTTCCAGTATTAAAATAAATAAAAAAATGGCTTCTAAGCCTCGTACTCCCCCTCCTGACATCTTCAGAAACTGGCAAATCACAGTAAAGGGGAACTACTTTGTAATGCCTCAAACAACATTTACCAAAAAGTAATAACTTGTAAAAGATTAAGGAGGCACTAGAAAAAAGGCTTTACACTTGCCCATGTTCTGCATTACTAAGATTAACTGTGCTTGCGACAAGCGTGAGTGTCGAAGCGCAGCACGCTACCAAAAGTACCAGCTATGCAATCGGTCTTAAGACTGTAAAAATGAAATGTTCTCACGCAATGCCACCAGCACTTCAGAAATGTAAAAAGTATCGCCCTGGAAGTATGAGCTTTTCAACGATAAAATGATTAATTTTCTGTTGTTAAATATTAAACTAGAAAGAGCTCACACTTAGTCCAGAAGCTTAGGCATGAAAGTATTCAACTGTAGTTCGGTATCTTTAAAAGTTTAGTCTTCCCCAGACTCTTCCTCCCAAAGGGCTGCACTTTCAATCAGCCTGGCTGAGAACTGGTTTTTGTAGCGCTCTAACCATCTGCCAACATCGTTTGGGTCAGTATATTCCCACATTTTTCTGCCGTAGACAACATGAAGGCGAGCCGGTAGCAAAAAGGGAGTGAAGCACTCCCAAGGCCTGGAGGCGATGACGGACAAAATTTAATTTCTTTCTCTTGGACTTCGTCTGAAATGATAAGTCTGGATACATTTTTATATCTGTGCCCTCAGTTAACAATGGGTAGGCAGCACGAGCGGCAGCTAAGATGTTATCCCGTACTTCAACCCCAGAGGTACGGAGTAGGACAGTTGCTTAGGGGTCTGTGAAGCTACCAGATAGTTTACTCTCTACGTTCGTCAGAGAGTCACTGGATCAAAGTCCTCTGGTAAATTGAGATGCTCCAGAATTCAGGTTTTAAGAAAAAGCATCAGGTTAGTTCCCTTGACTCCCTCGGGTACTCCCACAAGGCGCAAATTTCCTGCATGCACTTCATTTTCTAGGGCTTCCACGTGTCCCCAGAGCTGGGAGTTTTCCCGAGTCAGCGTGGCCACTGTTGAGTGCTGAAGTCGAGCAGGTTTCTATATCATCCAGTCTAGATGAAAGATCCTTAATCTGGGTGTCATGAGCATTCAGTTTTTGTCGCGACCTCTCCAACTTAGAATTCATCGCCCGCATCAATTCCAGCAATGTCTGCCACGGTGGTTCTGTGGTTCCCTTCAAGCTGCCAGGCCTGGCGTTACTCATGGTTTCCACTGCTTTCTCTGGCAGGTGTTGCTCTGGTTTGGAGGGGCCCTGTTGCACATTCTTCAGATGCCCCATTACAATTTTTTTATGTTCGTGTTGCTAAATGTCTTTGGAAGTTGAATCTGCTGAAGAATCAGGTTTAGGACAGATATATTATATGGATTTCCAGTTTCTGTATGTCAGGATGGAGAGCTGAAGTGAGGCACGACCAGCCTGGAAGATGGCTCCATAGCGCCCAGGGCATTATACTTTTAAGGGATTTCAATATGCCTGGAATTTATTGGTGTACTTGGGAATGTAAGATTACTATGAGAAAAAAAGGTTTCTGGAGGTCCTAAATAAGATGAATTTTGAACAGTATGTAAGTGTGGTACTAGAGATGAGCATATTTTGGATCTAGTATTAAGTAATGTAGACTACCAAATAGCAAATTGTAGGGTAGGAGAACCTCTTGACAGTAGTGACCACAATGTAGTATTTGTTGCTATACAAGCAAGGAGCAATAAATGGAATGGGATAACAGAAATAAAGTGCTTTCAACAAAGCAAATTTTTAATGAGATGAGGATGATGAAAAGAAATTGGGACTGGAGGTCTGAATTTGTAGATAAGGATCTCAATGATGTGGGATATTGTGGTTAAACTGAATGTTTTAACTGCTAGTTCTGTGCCTGAAAGAATAAAATATGACAAATCCGGAAAGGTTCCAGGTTGGTTTAGTAGGAAATTAAAATCATGATTAGTAGACAAAAAAAGCATATAGAAAGCTAAAACTAATGGCTCCAGGGCAGAATGGGTAAAATATATTAAAAAAAAACAAAAAAAAACAAGGGAGTGTAAAAAACTGACAAGGAAGGCTAAAAGGGAACACGGATTAAAACTGGCATCAAATGTAAACGAGAACTATAAATATTTTATAATTATGTTAACTACAAAAGGGGTGGGGCTTCGCAAGTGGTACCCTTGGAAAATGATGTGGGTATACTGATAACTGATGAGAAAGCATTAGTTAGAAATGCTTAGCAGATATTTTGGCACAATATTTACAAATAAGGACGAATTTCCAAGGATACAGTCAACGGGGATACTCCTAGAATAATAGTGCATGAAGAAAGTATTACAAACAGACTGACAGCTTAACCCAAACAAGGTGTCTGAACCAGATGAAATTAATCCGAGAATACTGAAGAAGTTGGCTGATGAACTGGCTGGACCTATCACAACATCAGTCTGGAGCCACCAGAATCACAGTGCAAGGCTGAGATCTGATCTTGACCAGAACTCTGAGTATCAGAGGAAAAGCAGACAGAAACCTGTTTGTCCAATCCAACAGGAGAGCATCTTGAGGAACAGACCCCAGAAGAGGGGGTCTGCAACAGAATAGGGGAAGCGGATGATTGTCCGGGGCTGCAAAGAGATCCATCTCTGGAGTGCCCCACCTTTTGAAAATTATCTGAAGAATTAGAGGATTCAGGGCCCATTCGTGGTGACCTTGGGAAATCCTGCTGAAAGCATCTGCCAGTACATTGTCCTTCCCTGGGAGATGCACAGCTATCAGGGAAATCTGCACGGAGTAAGCTAGTGACCATATTTTCATGGCTTCGGAGCACAAGGCCGAGGACAGAGTGCCCCCCTGCTTGTTGATGTACCACATGGTTGTGGTGGTGTCTGTCCTGATCTGCACCACTTTCCCCTGAATTGTGTTCGAGAATGTCTGAAGTGCTAGAAAGACAGCCCTGAGTTCGAGAAGATTTATGTGCAGGACAGACTCCTGATGAGACCAAGTTCCCTGAGCAGTAAGCCAATCCAGATGGGCTCCCCATCCCAGCAGGGAAGCGTCTGTGGTGAGAATTAATATTGGGGCCTGACTGAGGAAGGGGACACCTTGTCTCAGATTGTCCTCCTCCAGCCACCACTGGAGAGCCAGAAATACAGGTTACTCACCTGTAACAGGAGTTCTAGGAATGATATATGTTGTTCATCCACACTTACTGGCAGGTTCCTTGCCACTTTAAATCTTGCCGGAAGGTCTTCAAGCTGGCTCCTCCACCAACCCGGGTGATAAACTCTCAGCCTCCGCCCCATGACGCCAGATCTGCCCGCTGAAGCCAGGTTGCAGCGCTTCTGCCTAGGAAGGTTTGGTAGGTGGGATGAACAACATATACCATTCCTAGAACTCCTGTTACAGGTGAGTAACCTGTATTTCTACGGACATGGATATGTTGTTCAATCCACACTTACTGGCAGACTCCTAGCAGTTCTCCGGGAGGGTGGGGGCACAGGACAACCTTGTCCCTGTGGAAGACCAGATAGGGAGACTCAATGGAAAGCGCCTGGAGCTCTCCCATCCTTCTGGCTGACGTGATAGCCACCAATAAGGTGGTCTTCTACGACAGGTGAGAGATGTCACACCTGTGCATCGTTCGAGTGGCTTGCCCATGAGCTTAGCCAATACCAGCAGTAGATCCCACGGAGGTGGAGGTTCTTGCACCGGAGGGGATATGTGATCAAGGCCTTTGAAAAAGCGCCCAACCACCTTCTCCTGCACCACCGACTGCTTCCCGGCCCGCGCCCGATAAGCAGAGATGGCTGCCAGGTGCACCTTAAGGGTCGTCGACCGAAGCCCTAGTTGAGAAAGGGACCACAGGTAGTCCAGAATGCTGGCCAGGGAACAGGAGGAAGGGTCCAACCCCTTATATCCTGACACCAAATGGAGAATCTCTTCCATTTGAAGGCATAGCATTTTCTGGTCGACTCCTTACAGAATGCCTCAACAACGTTGAGGACCTCGTCGGAAAGACCCAAGGCCTGGAACTCTAGCCGCTCAGGAACTAGGCCGTCAGGTGCAGGGATTGAAGGTCCGGGTGGAGAACCTTCCCCTGGTTGACTGAGATCAGGTCCGGGCGGGCTGGAAGCCGCCTCGGGAGCCTGGAGCTGAGGCTGAAGAGATCTGGATACCAGAACTGGCGGGACCAGTCTGGGGCTACCAGAATCACCTGTGCCTTGTCCCTCCTCACCCTGAGAAACACCTTGTAGATCAAGGGAAATGGGGGAAGGCGTAGAAGAGGCCCGGGGTCCACGGCCTCGAGAAGGCATCCCCCTGCAGCGAGCCCTGCTGGGCGGGCAAGAAAGAGCCTCAGCTTTGCATTCTCCCTGGAGGCAAACAGGTCCACCTGAGGTGTGCCCCAGTGGGAGAACAGATCGTGTACTACCTCCGGCAGGAGAGACCACTCGTGAGATGCAGCACCTATCCGGCTCAGGGCATCGGCCAGAGTATTGGAGGCTCCCGCCACATGGATGGCTAGGAGATCCGCCTCCAGTCTGCTCACGAGGGACCAAGTGCGGACAGCTTCCTTGCTCAGCGGCAAGGAGCGCATCCCGCCCTGGCAGTTTAGGTAGTACATGGTCGTGGTGTTGTCCGTCTGGACCTGGACCACTTGACCCCGTACAAACGGAGCAAAGGCGGTGAGGGCTAGTCGGACCGCTCGAAGCTCCAGCAGGTTGATGTGGTATCGAGACTCCTGAGGGGACCAGAGGCCATGCGCTCTGTGCTCCCCCAGATGGGCACCCCAACCCATCAGAGAGGCGTCGGTCGTTAGAGTGACCGTTGGTTCGGGGTGGACAAACAGGATGCCCTCCTGCAGATGAGCTGGAATGATCCACCACTGGAGAGCGTTCCACATCTCCTGGGTCACTGCCACCGGCTGGTCCAGAGGACCGGAGTGCTGTGACCACTGGCCGGCCAGTCCCCATTGTAGGGGACGCATTTGTCAGCGGGCCCAACGGACCACGCTGGTGCAGGCCGCCATGAGGCCCAGGAGGCACAGGAAGTCCCGGGCGGGGCACAATTGCCCAACCAGAAATGATTGGGCAAGGGAGGAAAGAACCTCGGCCCTGTCCGCCGGGAGCCGTGCTCTGGCTCGAAGAGAGTCGAGCTCTGCACCGATGAACTGAATCACCTGCGTTGGCATGAGTTCCGATTTGGCCTCATTGATGAGGAGGCCAATCTGAGAGCAGACCTGGAGGGCCAGATCCCTGGACCGATCCACCTCCGACTAGGAGGGGGCTGTAATCAGCCAGTCGTCCAGGTAAGGGTACACCCGGACCCTTTGGCGCTGCAGGAATGCTGTCACTGCCCCTTCGATCTCCCTGGGGCTGTAGCCTCTCATGTCCCCAGGGAGATGTAACGTCTCTGAAGATGGCAAGGAACACAGCAGGCGGTAGGGCGGCTTCGGCGAGTGAGGTAGCCCGAGAGAGTTCCGGTTGGGAAGGAGAGAAACAAAATTGAAAAAAAAAAAAAACATGCTTGAGGAGTGGTCAAGAATGTGGCAGCTAAGATGCAATGCAAAGAAGTGCAAAATTATGCACCTGGGGTGCAGAAATCCAAGGGAGGAGTACAAGATTTTTTTTGGGGGGGGGGTTCTGATGGCCACCAGTCAAGAAAGGGACCTGAGGGTAATCATATCTGATGACCTAAAGGTAACCAAATAATGTGAGAAGGCAGTGGGGAGAGCCAGTGGGATGCTAGGGTGCATAGGGAGAGGTATCACCAGCAGAAAAAAGGGGGTGGTTATGCCACTGCATACAGTAGATCACTAGTGAGACCTCATCTGGAGTACTGAGTCCAGTTCTGGAGGCCACATCTCTGGAAGGACATAGACAAAATAGAAGCAGTCTAGAGACGGACAACAAAAATGGTGCATGAACTGCACCAAAAGTCATATGAGGAAAGATTAGAGGACCTCAATATGTATTCCCTGGAGGAAAGGAGAGGAGAGACAGGGGGATATGATAGACATTCAAGTACATCAGGGGTATAAACAAGGTACACGAGGATAGTATCTTTCAGAAAAGAAGGTGTACAAGAACAAGGGGGCATGATATGAGGCTAGAGAGGGGTAGGCTCAGGGGCAACGCGAGGAAGTACTTTTTCACAGAAAGAGCCGTGGATGCTTGGAACAGCCTCCCTGCTGAGGTGATGGGGGCAAAAACAGTAGGGGAATTCAAGAATGCATAGGATAGATATAAGAGTACTCTAGCAATAGGGAAGAGAGGGTAAGCCGCAGATCAACCTGGGTCTGCAGTAATGCATTAGGTAGGGAAAAGGGGCCGACTAGGTGGGCCACACAGTTCTTATCTGCCGTCACCTTCTGTGTATCTGTGTAAAGGATGTCTGTCTGACATCTCATCTGAGAGGCAGCACCTCATGACAGCACAGTATCCTCCCCAACACCATGGTGGGGCATCAGTATGGTTACTTTCAGCCAAGGGGAAAGTGCCCCCTGCAGAGTTACAAACACCACTTCCTGCAGCACCTGGTGTTTGCTGAAAGTCTCCCATCAGACTACAGACCAGGCCCAATCCTACTTAGCTTCTGAGATCAGACAGGATCAGGCTCAAAGGTGGTAAAGCTTCAGGTCTTAAACAGAAAAGTTAAGTGCTACACTGTATCTCAACTGCCTCTTCCAGATGCTCACTCCAAGTGTTGTGTCTGTATACTGTGCATTTCATTAACGCTTTTCAAGTTTTTGCGCCCCTCCCACCCCCCCCACAATGCATCCACAGTATATAGTCACCGCTGGTATGGTGCTAAGCCAGGATACTAGAAAGCAATGTGCACACACCATCAGTAGAGTTGTCCCAGAAGCAAGAACTTGCTGTGTGTAGACCTGCTCCATTCTTCTGCATAATCACACAGGTTACTGCAATACACAAAGACAGCTATTAGAAGACATTTACAAAAGGCAGTTGGACACACTTGAAATAGGCCTTTTTCTGAGAGTTTAGTAATTTAGAAAGCTGGAGTACTGCCTGGAGTTAACAGTATTTAACTTTCAAAAGCAGACACTTTTCACTTCTTCTGTCGGAAGTAGTTTTTTTCTTTTCTGTTTTGCTAATTAAAAGATTTTATACCCAACACCATTAGATGAGATGTGTTTAACAGCACTCTACAAGGAGGCTGACCTAGTTCTGTTCATCTCTATGCATCCTCATCAATATGACCTCACTGATTGTGACATTACTAGTAATCAAGAAGAGCCAATCTTCTGCTGCTGGACAGGAAATTTGTGACACGTTACCTATCAGGCGTCAGGTCTTGTTATGTAACAATGAGTGTGGTCACATGCTGGTGATGTAGTGGGAGGTGGGAAGCACTGCTTTTCACATTATACCCAATACTGATAGGTAGAAAACCATCTAATAAGCACACAGAAAAGCACTTCAAAAATAAAAATAAGGGACTACTTTTAAAAATTACTAACATTTTCTGCCTCTATTTTTTGGCGTTGCTAACTCTTTAACAAGAACTCCAGCTCCAGTATAAAAGATAACATAAAAATGTCACTGATGGTATCAACAGATCCTTTTGTACAACAATCAAAAAGACAAATTTCAGGCCATTCTGTTCATTTAAACGGCAGGAAATATGCCTTAAAACAAGACTCTTGTCCTTAAAAATTCACTCTGCACTGATGCGATTCGGTAATGATCCTCGGTATGTGACACCACAATCCGTTCCACAGCCAACAGGCAGATATCACAAAATGAGAAGTATGACCTCAGGCCTCCCAAATAGCATCAGGACATAGAAACATAGAATTTGACGGCAGATAAGGACCACTTGGCCCACCTAGTCTGCCCATTTTCCTACCTAACAGATAAGCTGCAGATCCTAGTTAACCAACAGCTTACTTCCTCCTATCCCCCACTAGGACTGCCTTATGTCTGTCCCATGCATTCTTGAATTCCCCCACTGTTCTTGACTCCATGACCTCCTCAGGGAGGCTATTCCATGTATCCGCAACCCTCTCTGTGAAAAAATACTTCCTCACATTACCTCTGAACCGTTCCCCCCTCTATTTTCAAATTGTGCCCCCTTGTTCTTGCATATCTCTCTTTCTGAAAGATGCTACCCTCTTGGACTTCGTTGATTCCCTTGAGGTACTCGAAAGCTTCTATCATGTCCCCTCTCTCCCTTCTTTCCTCAAGGGTATACATATTAAGCTCCTTTAGTCTTTCTTCATATGTCTTCTGGTGCACACTTTGCACCATTTTGGTTGCCCTCCTCTGGACAGCCTCCACTCTGTCTATGTCTTTGCAGAGATGGGGTCTCCAGAACTGCACCCAGTACTCCAGATGGGGTCTCATCTGTCTGTACAGAGGGATAACAACTTCCTGTTTTCTACTATTGATGTTTCTCCCTATGCATCCCAGTATCCCCCCAGCCTTCTTACTGCCTTCTCACATTGACTGCCACCTTTAGGTCATCTGATATAATTACCCCCAGGTCCCTTTCCATTTTTACTGTTGTCATTATCTCACCCCCCATTGTGTACTCTTTCCCTGGGTTTTCCTTTCCCAGGTGCATTACCTTGCACTTCTTTGCACTGAATCTGAGCTGCCATACCTCTAACCTTGCCAAGTCCCTTTTCATCCTCTCCACTCCATCTTGTGCATCAACCCTGTTGCAGATCTTTGTGTCGTCTGCAAAGAGACATACTTTTCCTTCCAGCTCCTCTGCAATGTCACTTATAAAGACATTAAAAAGGACCGGTCCCAGTACTGAACCCTGCGGTACCCTGCTAGTAACCCTCCTTTCTTCATCGTGGACTCCGTTTACTACTACCCTTTGCGTCCTGTTGTCTAACCAATTTTTTATCCAGGCTACTACCTTGGGACCCACTCCAAGGCTGGCTAACTTGTGTATTAATCTTTTATGTGGGACTGTATCAAATGCCTTGCTAAAATCTAGGTAGGCCATGTCCACAGCCCCTCCTTGGTCTACTACTTTGGTCACCCAGTCAAAAATCTATTAGATTCGTCTGACACGACCTTCCCATCGTGAATCCATACTGCCTTGGGTCCTGTGCCCCACTGGCCTCTAGGTACTCAACAATTCTTTCCTTCAGAAGTGATTCCATCATTTTCCCTACCACTGAGGTCAAACTAACTGGTCTGTAGTTTCCTGCCTCTGTCCTGCTCCCACTTTTGTGAAGAGGAATCACATCTGCCCTCCTCCAGTCCTCAGGTACCACCTCATCCTCCCGTGATTTGTTAAAGAGAGTAGTCAGCGGTGTCACTAGTTCTACCCTTAGTTCTTTTAGAATTCTTAGGTGAATCCCATCAGGCCCCATTGCTTTGTCCACCTTCAATTTTATTAGTTCTTTCAGAATCCTTTCTTCTGTAAATGGACTGGTATCAACCCCCATCTTCAGAGTGTTTCTCTTATTTGGTTTAGGTACCCCCCTCCTCTTCCTTTGTGAATACTGAGCAGAAATATTCATTCAGTATCCCTGCTTTTTCACTGTCACCCTCTGCCTACATTCCCTCCCCTTTATTAAGCCTCAGTATCCCTCCTTTGGTCTTTCTTTGCTCCCTAATGCACCTATAAAAGGTCTTACCCCCCCTTCTTAATAGAGCTGGCTATCCTTTCCTCGGTTTGGGCCTTTGCTATGCTGACTGCCTTCCCTGCCTCTTTCTGCCTTAACTGATAAAGTTCTCTGTCCTGCTCCTTCCGTGTTTCCTTATATTTCCTGAATGCTATCCTTTTCTCCTTAACCTTCCCAGCCATCTCTTTTGAGAACCATAGCAGTTTTTTCCTTTGTTGTGTTTTGTTGATTTGCTTTACACAAAGGCTTGCTGCCTATGTGATGGCTGTTTTGATTACTCCCCATTGTTCCTCCACCCCTCCTTGCCTGTTTGCTAGTGCTTTTCTGAGGCACTCTCTCATCTTCCCAAAGTCAGCCCTCCTAAAGTCCCATACTCTTGCTTTTGTATGGCTTGATTGTATGGCTGTGTTTATCATGAACCACACTGTTTGGTGGTCGCTTGTTCCCAGATGGCTACCCACTTCTAAATCTGAGATTCTTTCTCCGTCCCCATTTGAGAACAAAGTGAACTGTAAAAAAAAGCAAACAAAGGTTTTATCTGTGTGTGTGTGCAACAGGCATGGACAACATACTATGCAAGGCAGGAAGCTGTGTGTATGGCACGGCGATATGCAAGTCACTGCTCAGCAGGTGCAGCCCAGCTCCTCAGGAACGACACAAAACAGGAAAGCTGTGACAATCAAAGAGCTCAGTCCAGTACAAACTGCCAGATCAACAGGCTGTAGTGAGACACTGCTGCTCAGTATATTTAACCCTAATGTCCCAGCCCCCTGACGAAGATCTATTGGTTGAAGCGCTGGGGCTTGTTGAGACTGTAGGAATTTGCCATTTAATAAAATACTGTAGAACTGTTAAACATCGCGGTTTGCTAATTTCGCGATGTCTGTCCCTGCTGTGCTAATGCACAAAATGAACTTCGTGGGACGGCTGTTGAAAACCTGTTATGAGCCGCAAGTAGCAGTAAGCAATTACATTCAATGCTTAAAAGTAAACTCCAGGCAAATGAGCTCAATATACTCGCTTCCTTTTATTTTCTTGCCCCTTCCTCTGGAAGGTAAAGCAATAAAATTAATTAAAAATAAACTCCAGGTAAATGACCTCCCTGCCTTTCTCCATTACAATTAAAGGTAAGCTGTGGCATACAATACACTCGTTGCCTTTTCTTTATCTTCTTTTCCCTCCCTCAGGCAGGTAAAGCAATTAAAAAAACAGTAAAATCAATTAAAGGCAATCACTCAAATTAAGAACTGGTCTGAATTGCATTATAGTGTAGAGTGTTGTTCTGTATAAAATTCCATCCCTTTCAAAATGCTGTTGTTCCACAGTTCCAAAGGTCATGGAATGTGATTCTACCCTACTGTGGTAGAACAGCATTCTAGAACCTCTAGAGACTACATGAGTCACTTTCATTTTGAAAGCAAAAGAACTCATGCACACATATTTAACACATAGAGAATTCTTGATGGGCAACTATGCACAACCAGTGTGTTCTGCCACAGAGGGGTACTGATTCCCTCTGACCTCGAGAGTGAAGCTCGAGAGGTCCATGGAAATCAGAACCCCGAGGTGACAGAACACAGGGGTTGCGCATAAAGTTGCTCATCCTGTATTTTTTATAGTGTATAGTAGTACTATGTGAAATGTGTGTTTTGTGTTTTTTTTTCTCTCTTTTTCATAATGAAACTGACTTGAAAAGTCTCTAGAGGTTCTAGAATACTGTCACCACAGAATTAAATAGAGGAAAGCAACAATGTGCCAGCATTCCAAGTGGTTCTGCTGCAGTAGTGACATCACTACTGCAGCAGAACAACATAATGACATCACTACTGCAGCAGAACAAGCATATTCCCGGCATGGAATTTCATGCATAACAGCATTCCACTATACTCTATAAAAAATACAGGATGAGCAACTCTACGCACAACCAGTGTGTTCTGCCACCTCTGGGTTCTATTCCCATGGACCTCTCAAGCTTTGCTCTCCAGGTCAGAGGGAATCAGAACCCCTCTGTGGCAGAACACACTGGTTGTGCATACTTTCCCATCTAATATTCTCTATGTGTTTGCAGTGTATGCAAAGTCTGCATTCTTTTCTTTCGGTTCTTTGGCTCCTTTGTTTCGGCTCAAACATGTCACTATTCCTGGCTGCAATGGCCCAAGCTGGTGAAAAGGGACCTCACTGTACTTACCGAGGTCACACCAGATGGGTTAAGTGAGTGTACCTGCATCTCACTTAAGGTGGCAGAAAGTGTAGTACAAGAACTGCAAACTGCAACACTGCCAGCCAAATGGAGACAAACTGAATACACAACGTACAATGCTGATGTCAGGTTTGAAGTGGGACGCTATGCAGCGGTTCATGGGGTGATGAAAGCTGTACGGTACTACACTGCAAAGTACAGCAAGTCCATAAATGAAAGCACTGTGAGAAAATAAAAAAAAAAAATTACCTAGAAAAGTTAGAGTGTCCCTGACCCAGCATGCATGACTCCCTCCCTACCACCTAAACCAAGCGGATGACCGTTTTTTTTTTTGGGGGTTGGATGTTTTTGTGCAACAACGTATTTTAATGTGCACTTGATAAACATTGTTTTAAAAATTTTCTATCTCAAAACATGAAATGCTGTAACTTACTGTTCGCTCTTCTTTCAACAGCGCGAACACAGTGAGAATCTATTTGCCGCAATTATTACTCGTTTTACAGTATATTGAGCAGCAGTATCTGACTGCAGCCAGATGATCTGGCAGTTTATACTGGACTGAGCTCCTTCACAAATGACTTTGCTTTCCTGCTTTGTCACGTGGTCACTATATCTGTTAATTCATTTACTTACAATCGTGTGTAATAAATCTAGAAACCTTAGATTTATTACACCCACTGTGTCAATCATCCACTTTCCCGAACAACACTATTAATAATGAAACCAACCCAGAAAAAGTCTGTAGAAGGAAATAAAAATGAAACAAATTGGAAGTGTATTCGCCCAACGCTTGTAGGATAAACAATAAAATTAATGAGCTGCAATTACTGATGAAGAAGGAAGGAACATATATGGTGGCAATCACAGAAACGTGGTGGTCAAGTACAGATATGTGGGAGAAAAAAATAACCTGTCATCAATCTATGGAGGAAAGACAGAAATGCGAAAAGGGGGAGGAGTGACACGCTATATGAAAAAGGATACAACTGCCACAGAGAGGACATGCACAACAGTGAGCTGGAGATTTTAAAGAGTGAACCTAAATAGGGGTAAAGGCAAATCGAAGTTAACTGTAATAATATGCAAACAACATGAAGTCTTGCTGTATTCTGACATATCCAATTAGGTCCTGCCTTTCAACTGCATATGTCAGAATACAGCAAGACTCCATTAGAAGAAACATTACTAAGGTGAGTAATTTTTTCTTACAGACCACCTGATTAAGTGAATGAGAAACATTTAGAATTAAGAAATTATATTGTGCTGGCCCGGTGGCGCAGAGGATTGAGGCACTGGCGCCTTACCTCACACCACACCAGCGACCTGGGTTCGGGAACAGACTCGGGCGCCGGATGGTCGGTAGGGGAAGGAGTAGAATTGAGCGTCCGGAGGACTGCTCTTCTCTCCTGGGGCGGGCTGGGGATCTGCGTCACTCTGTAGCGGCCCCTGGTGGAGACCAGTGGAAGCTCAGATGCAGCACAACTAGGGGAAATCTGAAGAAAACCTGAAAATGGCGTCTCCTCCTACTGGATGACAGCCGCCCGGACCAGTGCCTCCTCAAGCTCCGCGACAGCCGACCCAGCCACAGCAGCACCTAGGGCCAATAAGCCATTTCTCCTCAGAAGAGGGGGACCCACACGACGCAAGGGTTATGTCGGGTTACCCTGAGGCGGCTGTGATGTGGGGTCGAGATTGGCGGCGGAGACGAGGGAAAGTGAGCGTCCTTGTAGCAACTGGCTTGAAGGAGAGGTAGGTGAGGGTCACAGGGGAGATAAATAGATAACACACACAAAAAAAAGAAATTATATCAATACCGTGGCAAAAAAGAAAAAATTACTCACCATAGTAATGTTTCTTCTAATGGAGGCTTGCTGTATTCTGACACTATTGATTTATTTAGTTAGTTTTTGTTAACCAGGTAGGTATACTAGACAGCATAGCTGCCTATTTTCAGGTATGACCCGGGAGATTACAACAAGGGATATGCAGACAATAGTAGATACCAGAAAACATCATGGGAACAAGTAGAAGTCAGACATAGTACACTTATACAAAATTTTCAGCAATGACAGTACACTTGCAGGAATCTATATGTAGTAACAAAACAGAAATATAACTGCAAATAACTAACAGTCATAAGTCATACAACTAGTGAGTAAGTGCTAGATGAAAGGAAATAAGATTTCCAGGCAGGTTTGAGAGTAGTAGAGGTTGGAGCCAGTAGGCAACTAGGAGGAACCAGTACAGGAGTGGGTGGATAGAGAACAGGAGCAGGGTTCAGAGCTTAAAGAGCCATATGAAGCTATTGTTTGAAGATGTGTGGAGAAGGGGAGATTCTTAGACTCAGTGGAAGGGAGTTCCATAGTTTAGGGGCCCAGCTAAAGAAAGCATTCTCCCCCATTTTGGTTTTACATCTCGGCTGGACAAGAAGGGAATTGTCAGCTGATCTCTCAGTGGGTAGGCAGAGGTCACAGGTTTGAGCAGTAGAGCCAGTCTGTCAGGTATCTGGGAGATTACATTCTTTATAAAACAGCAGGAAGTAAACTCTCGTAAGTAGGAAGTAAACTCTGGGAATCATCCCAGACCGGAGTATAGTGTGCATCGGTGAGTAAGTTTGGGCAAAGACAAAGCAAAACAGCAAATGTTGTTGTAGCAGACATCCCACTTTTGGAGGAGCCCTCCAGTAGTTGCCGGAAAGGCTATTAACCCATACACCAGTGGCCATCCTCGCCGTGGATGCCAGGCTATGTCTCACCTCCTATGCCAGTCCAAGTTGAATACTGACAGATTTAGTGACTGAGGCTAGGTGCAGGTCAAAATCCAAGGTGGGGTCAAAGGTTACTCCTAGGTATTTAAAAGAGGTAACTGTGTTAAGGGGAGAGCCATCAAGCACTCTGATACTTAATGGTTGGGTGTAGGACTGAATGTTTGAACCTGAACCGAAGAGCACAGTCACCATTTTATTTTTATTTAAGACAAGCTTGTTTTGCAATAGCCAACTCTGAAAGGTACTGAAGTTACTATTGAGATTCAGGTCGATATCAGAGGTTTGAGGAGGATGAGTAAAGAACGAGACTGTCTGCATATAGCAGACCTGAGCAAGCACCAGTGAGCGGTGGGATGTCGTTTATGAAGACTGTAAACAGGAGAGGACCAATAATCGAACCCTGGGGCACTCTGATCCAAGTAGGAGCAAAAGGGGACTTAGCATGTCCGATCTGGACAAATTGTTGCCACTTTGAAAGATAATTCTGGAACCAGGCAGTGACAGAGGGTGAGAAGCCTAGGGATGACAACTTTGATAGGAGCAGCGGGTGGTCAACTAAATCAAACACTTTTGTAAAATCAACAAAAGTAGCCCCAGTAAGAGAGCATTTGTCCATAGCGAGTCTGACATCATTTGTAAACTGTATGAGAGCAGTGGATGTACTGTGCCCACGTCGGAAACCATGCTGGTCAGAGGTGAGGAGTTTAGGTAATCAGAGACCTGGGTTGCAACAATTTTCTCCAGTATTTTAGAGAGGGTGGAGAGGATGGCAATAGGGCGGTAGTTATCCAGGTTAGTGGTGTCCCCCTTTTTGTAGACCGGTACAACTCGAGCAGCCCAAGCACTTGAACTGCCCCGGAGAGGAAAGAGTTAACTCTATGCAGAAGCATAGAACGTTGAGCTTGAGCTCGGTTTTCAAACCTCTGTCTCTGGTACTTACCAGTGTAACCATCAGATTCTTATGAGCAAACTTAACTAAGTACTAAACTATGGAAATTGTTTATTATATAGCCAAAAGGCAACAATTTGGGTCCCAAAAGACTCGAGTCAAGAACCCAAGGAAAAAAAAGTAGTGACAATATAATATATCAAACATAACAATAGTAATAATAGAAAACAACTGCCCCACCCTTAAGAGGGAGGGTACCAGGTACACCCCTGAGGTGCAACACTGTACCTGCCAGCCCACTTCCCAAAAACTAGGTTCTCAGAGGGGAGGTCAGAATACAGCAAGACTCCATTAGAAGAAACAACATTACTATGGTGAGTATTTTTTTCTTCAAAGAACATGAAGTCTTGCTGTATTCTGACAATATGCAGACTACCAAGCAGTTCCCACAGGAGGAATGCAGAACCTACTTTGGGATCAGGCTCTGCAGGACTGCTGTACCAAACCTAGCATCACTCCTAACCTGGATGTCCAGAGAGTAATGCTTGGTGAATGTGTGGACTGTTTACCAGGTGGCTGCTTTACAGATTTCTAGCAAGGGTATATCTCTGGCCGTCGCCAGAGTAACAGCTGTACCCCTAGTTGAGTGAGCCCTCAAGCCTGGAAGGGGTGTTTTGCCCAATTTGTCATAGCAGAATTGTATACAAGAGAAAATCCACCTGGCAATATTTCTTTTAGTGGCAGGCTTACCGTTTCCCACTTCACCATAAGTGAGAAACAATTGAAGACAGTCATTTCTGTGTGCCTTAGTATGCTCTATGTAGTAGCTAAAGGCCCTTTTAACATCCAAACTGTGTAATCTTCTTTCCACTGAAGAAGAATGGTCAGTGAAAAACACAGGAAGAGACACAGACTGGTTCAGATGAAAATCTGATACCACTTTGGGTAAGAACCTCCTATTGGTTCTTAGGACCACCTTATCCCTATGAAAGGAGATGAAGTCAGGTTTGACTGACAGAGCCTGTAATTCACTAATCCGTCTGGCAGAAGTAATAGCAACCAGGAACACAGTTTTCCAGGTCAGGTACTTCAGCTCGGCCGAAGCCAGAGGTTGAAAGGGTGGCTGCATAAGCTGGGCAATGCAAATGTTAAGATCCCAAGCCGGAGTAGGCTCTCGAAAGGGAAGGTTAACATGAACCAGACCTTTGAAAAACTTACTGAAAACAGGATGAGATGCCAGGGAAGAGCCCTTCCCTGCTGAAAGGAATGCAGAGACAGCTGCTAAGTGAACCTTCAGAGTTACAGGCCTAAGGCCTAGACCATTAAGATGAACCAGATAATCTAAGGCTGTAGTAATGCCTGCAGAATCAGGCACAATGCTCTTCCGAGAACATCAAATGCTGAATCTTTTCCATTTGGAATTATAAGTTTTTCTAGTGGAAGGTTTCCTGGAAACCTTCAAAATATCCAGGACTCCCTGAGAAAGATACAGGCCTGCATATTCTAACTCTTCAAGAGCCAGGCCTTGAGGTTGAGAGACTGGAGACTGGGGTACCAGATCCTCCCCTGAGAGGAGGTTAGGAGATTGTATCTCTTTGGAAGAGACAGGGGACGTGACACTGCCAGAGATAGCAGCAGAGGATACCAAGGCTGTCTGGCCCAATCTGGAGCCACCAGTATCACTGTGCAGAGTTGAGATCTGATTTTGATCAGGACTCTGAACAACAGAGGGAAGGGAGGAAAGGTACACAGAAACCTGCCCTTCCAATCCAGAATGAGAGCGTCCAGAGTAACAGTCCCCAGGATTGGAGGTCTGCAACATAACAGAGGAAGTTGGTGACTGTCCGAGGCTGCAAAGAGATCTATCTCTGGAGTGCCCCATCTGGAGAAGATGACCTGTAGTATGGGAGGGTCCAGGGACCATTCGTGATGCCCCTGGGAGATTCTGCTCAGGGTATCTGCTAGTACACTGTCTTTTCCTGGAAGGTGAACTGCTATCAGGGAAGTCTGAAGAGAATAGGCTAGAGACACAGTTTCATGGCTTCTGTGCACAAGGCCGTGGACAGAGTGCCCCCCTGCTTGTTGATGTACCACATTGTGGCAGTGTTGTCTGTCCTGACTTGGACCACCTTGCCCCTGACCGAGAAGACCTGAAGGGCTGGAAAAACTGCCTTGAGTTCTAGGAGACTGATATGAAAGAGAGACTCTTGTGGAGACCAGACCCTTTGAGCCATAGGGGCTCCCAAATGGGCTCCCCAACCTAGGAGAGAAGCATCTGTAGTTAGGACTACTGAGGGGACTTAAGAGAGAAATGGAACTCCTTGTCTGATGCTGCCCTGGTCCAGCCACCACTGGAGAGCTTGGACCAGAGTCTGAGTCACTGGAATCAATTTGGTGAGAGAGTCTCTTTTCTGAGACCAAAAGGACCTTAGGTGGAACTGAATGTCCCTCATCTGAAATCTGGCTCCTTGCATCACTGCAGTGGAAGCTGCCATGTGGCCCAGGAGTTGAAGAAACTGCCTTGCTGGACGAGAGACCAGAGGCCGAAAAGAGGAAGCAAGATCTGTTAGGGCCTTTACCCTTGTCGGAGGAAGGAAGGCCTTTGCTTGGATAGTATCCAGTTCTATCCCTCTGAAATTAAGAAGTAGAACTGGTTCGAGGACAGACTTTGGGAGATTGAGGAGAAACCCCAGAGAACTGAGCAAGTCTTGAATGGTTTGCAGAGCTGACTTGACCTGGTCTGATGACTGACCCACAATTAGCCAGTCATCCAGATATGGGAAAATGGAAATACCCTGCCTTCTGAGGTAGGCAACCCCTACTGCAAGGCACTTTGTGAACACCCTTGGAGCTGATGTTAGGCCGAATGGAATGGCTCATGAACTGATAGTGGCCTGAAGGCAACTCGAACCTGAGGTACTTTCTGTGGGCGCACCTGATAGGAATATGGAAGTAGGCATCCTTGAGGTCCAGGGATGCAAGCCAATCCCCTGGCCTTAGAGAGGGAAGAATTATTCCCAGAGTCATCATTTTGAATTTTGGTTTTGAGATGTGTTTCTTCAAATACCTTAGGTCTAGGATGGGTCGCCACTCCCCCTGTCTTCTTTGGGGTAAGGAAGTACCTGGTGTGTAGACCTTTGGCCCTGTGTTGAGCAGGAACCTTCTCTACAGCTCTGAGAGCCAGAAGAGAGGAAACCTCTGCCTCTAGGGGAAGGGTCTCTGGGATGGATTCAGGTGGAAAAGAGCTGGCACTCAGTTTTAGAAACCTTTTGAAGCTGAGGGCCAGTCCCTGGCTTACTACTTCCAGGACCCACTTGTCTGAGGTAACAGACTTCCAGGCCTGGAAGTAGTAAGTCAGCCTGCCTCCTACTGGAATGGGGGAGTCGACCCGGGCTGACACATCAGGGTGTCTGCTTGGCAGAAGCCTTGGACTGGGAAGAGGATGTAGCCCTGCTCATCCCCCTCCTGCCTCTCCCTCGAAAGAACCCCCTCTGTGGGAAGGAAGAGGAAGCCTGGGCTTGGTAAAAAGGCCTGCCCGTAGACTGCTGCTTCTGAGGAGTGGCTTGCCTCTCTTTGGCCTGTGCACTCCTGTAGGTGGTCCTGTACTCGTCCATTTTTTTCATGTAAGCCTCTGTCTGCTCCCCAAACAGAGAGTTACCCACTACAGTGAAATCCATAGCCTTGGCCTGGGTATCCTGAGAAAGGCTAGTACATCTGAGCCAAGCATGTCTTCCGAGAAACACAGATGTAGCCATGACTCCTGATGCCACATCACTGGAGTCCACAGTAGCATGAAATTGTACTTTGGATGCCTCAATTCCATCAGCAGCCACCTCCTTCACTCTTTGGCTAGCTGGGGGGAGGCCTGTTTAGCCAGTTCCAGAACTGTATCCCACCTGGATTTCTGGTACCTGGCTGTGTAGGCCATGTAATCTGCCTGCCTGAGTACCAAAGAGGATGCCAAATATTGTTTCTTAGCCATGGCATCAACCTTCCTGGGTCATTAACTGGTCTGCAGCCAAAGGGAATTTCTCCCTCCCACTCCTCATAGAAAGCATCCAGATCGTAATCCAATGGAGTTGGATCCGACCGAACCGACCGCCTAGCCGGCGGTACCGGTTCGGACAGAACCAGGCGAAGCGACTGAACTATACTAATTGCTTTGGCTATCTCGTCAGCGGTTGGAGAATGCGGTGCTGGATACAAACCGGCTGACTTGCGCTTTTTTCGACAGGACCGACCCCTCGGAGTCGGATCTCCTTTTGCCAGAGGTATTGCCTAGGTCAGTAGGCACCTTCTCAGGTTCGGCCGCAACCGAACCAGGCTGGCCATCCGGATCTACGGACTTCTCGGCCTCCCTTTCATTCAGCCTACTCAATCTTTTTTCAAGAGTGGTTTTAGGGAACTTTTTGCAAATCTGGCAGTCTGTTTTGAGGTGGTCAAACCCCAGACAATAAACGCAGATGAGGTGGGGGTCGGTTTTGGCAAAGGTCTCCCCACACTCAGTACAGTGCTGAAACCCAGTGGGACTGTTTTTTTTCTTCGGTTTCTCAGACATGGCCAACCTAACCAACTACCCTTAAAGCTTTCAAGCCAGGTAATAAAGGACCGATCGGTTACGAACCGTTTCACGGGTTCCGTAAAAGAACAGAAAAAAAGTCTGGTTCTTTTGAAACAAATCGGCACCGGAACACCACACTAATCCCAGAAATAATAAAATAATCAGAAAGTCGGTTCCTAACCGGACCGACCGATGATGAACCAAGACAAAAAAAAAAAAAAATTTATAAAATAACACACTAGTCACCACCTATCTACCACACTACCTGTACCGTAGACAGAGGCTTGAAATCCGAAAACAATAAACATAATCTGTTTAAAACCGACGCTTTTTTTAAACTTTACCGAACCGAAGCAGAGGAAATCTCCGGAGCGACTTCACTGTTAGGCGGAGTAAAGAAGAAAAAATTACTCACCATAGTAATCTTGTTTCTTCAAAGGGATCACTCATTATGATTAAACTGATGCAGTCAGCCTCCTGTGTTGGAGTGCCCGGAGAGATGGAATTATATGCAAATGATAGAACTCTCCATTGGCTCATGCCACTTTCAAACTGCTGCCCTAGCAACTGTTGCACTCCGAGTACTTCAGATTCTTACGAAGCCTAAACTGGGTGTAAGAGCCACTATCTAGAGTAATATTTCTATAAAATAACTTTTTTTGTCTGCTCAGGTCAAAAAACATCCCAACAAGTAAACCTAGAAAACTTGAGACCACAAGGGAACCAACTGGTTAACAAAAGGTGAGTCTCTAACCTGACCTATATGGAAAAATATCCTAAAATAGGGATGCAGAACAACCTTAATAGGTTTTAGTAGGGGAGGCAGGGTGGGTGCTTTAATCATAATGAGTGATCCCTTTGAAGAAACAAGATTACTATGGTATTTTTTTCTTCTAACCCCAGGAATCACTCATTATGATTAAACTGATGCAAACTACCAAGCAGCACCTTTGGAGGTTGGGCAGAAAACCGATTTAGGAAACAGGTTCTGCAGCACTGCTATACCAAACCTGGCATCACTTCTGGATTGTAGATCCAGGCTGTAATGCTTTGTGAAGGTGCGTACTGTTTTCCATGTAGCTGCTTTGCAGATTTCCAAAAGTGGAATCTCTCTTGAAGCTGCCACTGAAGCAGCTGTGCCCCTGGTAGAATGAGCCCTGTTTACCCACTTTACTATAACAAAACTGTAAACATGCCACTATCCAGCAAGCAACTGTACATTCTGTGGCAGGTCTGCCCTTATCTACTTCTCCATAGGTAAGAAAACGCTGTATCTGACTTGGTCTGTAAGATTTTGTTCTGTCAATATAGTGGCTAAGTGCCCATCTGACATCAAAGGAGTGAAGCCCTCCTTTCTGGAGAACTGGAATTCTCTGTGAAAAAGACAGGTAAAGTGACAGACTGATTTAAATGAAAATCAGACACCACTATGGGAAGAAATTTTCTATTAGTCCTGAGGACCACTTTATCCCTGTGGAATGAGATGTAGTCTACATCCGTGCACTGGGCCTGTAACTCATTGATTCTTCTGGCTGAAGTATTAGCAACCAGAAACACAGTTTTCCAAGTGATATATTTCAAATCTGCTGATGCCATCGGTTCAAATGGGGCATCCATGAGCTTGGCAATGCAGATATTCAGATTCCAGGCTGAAACTGGTTCCCTCAAAGGAGGGTACAAGAGGTTAAGGCCTTTAAAAAACTTCCTGACAACTGGATGAGAGGCCATGGCTCTCTCTTAACCAGCTGACAAATAAGCTGAGACTGAAGCCAAATGTACATTGAGTGTCGAAGGCTTCAGACCCGAAGAATGCAAGTGTGTCAGGTAACCCAGAAGAGTGGCTAGGTCAGCCCTGGATGGGTCAACACCCTTACCTTTACTCCATATGGAACATCTATTCCACTTAGCAGAGTATGTCTTTTTAGTGGAAGGTTTCCTGGAACCCCTAAGTACTGTCAGCACCTGTTCTGACAGTTTAAGATCCGCATACTCTAAGTCCTCAAGAGCCAGGCCTTGAGCCTTAGTGATTTGAGGTTAGGGTACAATATCCTGCCCTGAGAGGATGTCAGCAGATTGTGCCTCCTGAGCAGATGAACTGGAGGTACTACTGATAGAGCCAATAGAAGTGAATACCAGTGTTGCCTCGCCCAATCAGGTGCCAACAGTATCATTGTGGCTAATTGACACCTCAATTTCAGCAGGGTCCTGAATATTAGCGGGAAAGGAGGGAAGGCATACAGGAACTTCCCTGTCCAATCCAGTGCCAATGCATCCAGGGGTACTGTGCCCCTGAGAGGAGGCCTGCAACAGTATACTGGTAGCTGGTGATTTTCTACAGAGGTGTAGAGATCTATCTCTGGAGTGCCCCATCGTCTGAAAATTGAACTGAGTATTTGAGGATTCAGGCACCGCTGGTGGTGATCCTGACTCATCCTGTTGAGTGAGTCTGCTAGCACATTGTCCTTTCCTGAAAGGTGTATAGCTGATAGGGACACCTTCATTGAGTAAGCCAGGGACCACAGCCTCATTGCTTCTGTGCACAGTGGGGCTGACCTGGTTCCTCCCTGTTTGTTGATGTAATACATAGTGGTGGTGTTGTCTGTTCTGACCTGCACCATTTTGTTTTGAAGATGTGGAGCAAATGCCTGCAGGGCTAGCTACACTGCTCTGAGCTCCAGCAGATTTGTGTGTAACAGGGATTCTTGAGGAGACCATGTGCCACTTGCTGTATAATCCAACATGTGTGCACCACAACCCAGAAGGGATGCATCTGTTGTAAGAACTAAGGAAGGTTGTTCCTTTCTAAAAGGCACACCTACCCGAAGGTTGTGATCGTCCAGCCACCACTGCAGTGCCTGTAGCAGGCTGTGGGTGACTGGGACCAGTTTGGACAGAGAATCTGTCCTCTGCAACCAGTACTGCCTCAGCTGGAACTGGATGTCCCTCATTTGAAATCTGGCACCTAGTACCATTGTGGTTGCAGCTGCCATACGGCCCAGAAGCCTGAGGAATTCTCTGACTGGTTTGGGTTTTCCAGGCACAAATGAGCTTACAATCTGCAGAATGCTGTTTACCCTGTCCTGTGGCAGAAAAGCTCTGCTCAGACTAGTGTTTAGTTCTGCGCCAATGAATTCGAGTACCTGGACTGGTGATTGCTGAGAGTTCTGTTCGTTTATGAGGAAACCCAGGGATTCCAGAGTAGACTGTTAGTGCTAAGGCTGCTCTGCAAGTTGTAGAGATGGACCTACTATTAACCAGACGTCCAGGTAGGGAAAGACTGACATCCCTTGTTTTCTCAGCTATTCCACTACCACGGCCAAACACTTTGTGAAAGCCCTTGGGGCAGAAGTTAGACCAAAAGGAAGTGCTACAAACTGATAATGGCCTGAGGCCAATATGAACCTCAGGTACTTTCTGTGGGAAGGCCTGATGGGGATGTGAAAATAAGCATCCTTTAAATCTAGGAAAGCTAGCCAGTCTCCCTTTTTGTAAAGTGGGAAGGATCAGTATCAGAGTGACCATTTTGAATTTTGGTTTCAGAATGTGTCTGTTTAGAAGTCTTAAATCCAGAATAGGTCGCTAATCCCCATTTTTCTTTCTTGTAAGGAAGTGTCTGGAGTAGAAGCCTTTGCCCCTCTGGTTTAGGGGCAGCGGCTTCACTGCCTTGATTGCAGCAGATGTTTTACTTCTGCTTCCAGTAAAATCCTGTCGGCAGATGTAACTGGTGTAAATGTTCTTGCTCTCAGTTTGGGGAGAGATTTGAAGCAGAGTGCCAGACCTTGGTTCACCACCTCTAGGACCCACTTGTCTGTGGTTATGGTATACCATTCCTGGAGGTAATGAGCCAGTCTGCCACCCACTGGTGGGTTTATGACAGGGGATGCGACCTGTACTAGCCAGTCAGGGGTTCTGAGTGGGCTGTGCTTGAACCACAGGGGAAGGAGAAGCTCTCCTCATGGCTCTCTTGCCCCTTCTTCAAAAATATCCTCTAGGCTTTGTTGCAGCTGAGAAGCCTGAGCCTGGAAAAATGGTCTGGGATAGGATCCCCCACCCCTGCCTCCCCCTAGTTTGGGCTCTATAGGATGTGGAAGACCTATCCTTACAATTACTTCTATAGGTGGCCATGTATTCTTCTACCTTCTTCATACAGGCCTCCATTTTGTCACCAAATAGCACATTTTTCTCAAATGGAAAATCCATTGCCCTGGCCTGGGTGTCCAAAGTCAGATTTGTGGCCCTGAGCCGGGCAAATCTCCTAAGGGAGACAGATAGTGCCATCAACCTGGCTGCAGAATCGTTAGTGTCCACAGCCATATGGAACTGGTATTTTGTGGCATCTAAAGCAGCTCTTGCTGTATCCTGTAGGTCCACTGCCACCTCACCTGGCACTCTGTTAGCCAGGGCTAACACCACATTCCAGAGTGCCTTTTGGTATTGCACTGCATAAGCCATATAATTGGCCTAAGTACTGTATAAGCGAAGCAGCCATGTACCCTTTTTTTTCCCCACTGCATCCATCTTCCAAGAATCCTTGACAGGAGGATGGGTAGCCAAGGGAATTCTGGCTTTGTCGCAGGCAGCAGCCTGCACAACTCCTTCAGGGTCAGGGTGGCTGAACAGAAAGTCAGCTGTTGTTCTATCAAGCTGATATTTCTTGTCAGCTTTTTTGTCAACTCCTGGAGTAGAGAGTTAGGCATTTGGAATATGTGTAATGCTGCCTTTTTCAAGGACTTATGCATAGGCAGTAAATACAGGTTACTCACCTGTAACAGGAGTTCTAGGAATGGTATATGTTGTTCATCCACGCTGTCTGTCAGGTATCCTTGCCGCTTTAAATCTTGCCGGAAGGTCTTCAAGCCGGCTCCTCCCACCCACCCGGGTGGTAAAACTCTCGGCTCACCTCCATGACGCCAGATCTGGCCCGCTTGAAGCTCAGGTTGTGCGTCAAGCTGGGGAGGTAAGTGGAGACAGATGAACAACATATACCATTCCTAGAACTCCTGCTACAGGTGAGTAACCTGTATTCTAGGACATGGATATGTTGTTCATCCACACTGTCTGGCAGACTCTAGTAGTTCTCCGGGAGGAGGGAGGCAAGGCGCACACCCCCTACTTAGGGAATAGAGACTGGAGAACCGAGGCCCCAAAACCAGCATCCCGGCGTGACTCAAGGTCGATGTGGTAATGGGTAAAGAAGGTGTGTGCTGACTTCCAGGTAGCAGCCCTGCAGATTTCCTGGATAGGGACGTCCCTGGAAGCAGCCACCGATGCAGCAGTATGGCGGGTAGAATGAGCTCTTATCCCTCTGGGAGGCTCCATGCCCGCCAACTTATAGCAGAGATCTATGCAGGAGGTGACCCACCTGCCTATCGTCCGCCTTGGCTGCAGGTCTGCCAGGTGCGGCTTCAGCGTAGGTGACAAACAGCTGGCAACCTCCCCGCGATTCTCAGCCGGGCGCTCCTTATAGTAAGCGAGCGCCCTTCTAGGGTCCAAAGTATGGAGCCTATATTTCGGCCTCCGAGGTGTGATTGGGGTAGAACACCGGCAGAGTCAACACCTGGTTAAGGTGAAACTCCGACACCACCTTCGGAAGGAATTTCGGGTGGAAGCGCAGGACAACCTTGTCCCTGTGGAAGACCAGGTAAGGAGACTCGATGCAGAGCGCCTGGAGCTCTCCCATCCTTCCGGCTGACATGACAGCCACCAAGAAGGCGGTCTTCCACGACAGGTGAGAGAGTTCACACCTGTGCACTGGTTTGAATGGCTTGCCAATGAGCTTTGCCAGAACCAGCAGTAGATCCCACGGAGGTGGAGGTTCTTGCACCGGAGGGGAAATGTGATCAAGGCCTTTGAAAAAGCGCCAGACCACTTTCTCCTGCGCCACCAACTGCTTCCCGGCCCGCGCCCGGTAAGCAGAGATGGCTGCCAGGTGCACCTTAAGGGTCGTCGACCTAAGCCCTTGCTGAGAAAGGGACCAAAGGTAGTCCAATATGCTCGCCAAGGAACAGGAGGAAGGGTCCAGGCCCTTGCCCTGACACCAAATGGAAAATCTTTTCCATTTGAAGGCGTAGCATTTTCTGGTCGACTCCTTACGGGATGCCTCAACTACGTTGAGGCCCTTGTCGGAAAGACCCAAGGCCTGGAACTCTAGCCGCTCAGGAACCAGGCCGTCAGGTGCAGGGATTGAAGGTCCGGATGGAATACCTTCCCCTGATTGACTGAGAGCAGGTCCGGGAGAGCTGGAAGCTGCCTCGGGAGCCTGGAGCTGAGGCTGAGGAGATCTGGGTACCAGTACTGGCGGGGCCAGTCTGGGGCTATCAGAATCACCTGCGCCTTGTCCCTCCTTGCTTTGAGCAGCACCTTGTGCATCAAGGGAATGGGGAAAGGCGTAGAAGAGGCCCGGGGTCCACGGCCTCGAGAAGGCATCCCCTGCAGCGAGCCTTGCTGAGGGGGGCGGGCATGGAACAGCCTCAGCTTCGCATTCTCCCTGGAGGCAAACAGGTCCACCTGAGGTGTGCCCCAATGGGAGAATAGATCTTGTACTACCTCTGGCAGGAGAGACCACTCGTGGGACGCAGCCCCTATCCAGCTAAGGGCATCGGCCAGGGTGTTGGAGGCTCCTGCCACATGAATGGCTAGGAGATCCACCTTCAGGCTGCGCAAGAGTGACCAGATGCGGAGAGCTTCCTTGCATAGAAGCATGGAGCGCGTCCCGCCCTGGTGGTTTAGATAGTACATGGTCGTGGTATTGTCCGTCTGGACCCGGACCACTTGACCCCGAAGAAACTGAGCAAAGGCGGTGAGAGCTAGGCGGACCACTCGGAGTTCCAGCAGGTTGATGTGGCATCGGGACTCCCGCGGGGACCAGAGGTTGTGCGCTCGGTGTTCCCCCAGATGGGCATCCCAACCCATCAGAGAGGCATCGGTCGATAGAGAGACCATCGGCTCGGGGCGGACAAGCGGGATGCCCTCCTGCAGATGAACTGGAGCGGTCCACCACTGGAGCGTTCCACATCCCCTGGGTCACCGTCACTAGCTGGTCCAATGGATCGCAGTGTTGGGACCACTGGCTGGCCAGCCCCCACTGAAGGGGGCGCATGTTCCAGCGGGCCCAACGGACCACGCTGGTACAGGCCGCCATGAGACCCAGGAGGTGCAGGAAGTCCCGGGCAGGGTGCAATTGCCCAACCAGAAATGACTGGGCAAAGGAGGAAAGAACCTCGGCCCTGTCCGCTGGGAACCGTGCTCTGGCTCGAAGAGAGTCGAGCTCTGCCCCGATGAAAAGAATCACCTGCTTCGGCTCGAGTTCTGACTTGGCCTCGTTGATGAGGAGGTCGACCTGAGAGCAAACCTGGAGGGCCAGATCTCTGGACCGCTCCACCTCCTGTCTGGAGGGGGCTGCTATCAGCCAATCGTCCAGGTAAGGGTAAACCCGGACCCCTCGGCGCCGCAGGAATGCTGTCACCACTGCCATGCATTTGAAGACCCTGGGAGCTGGAGATAAGCCGAAGGGCATGGCTTGGAACTAGAAAAGGGATCCCTCCGCTCGAAAGCGAAGGAACCTTGATGGGACGGACGGATAGGGACGTGAAAGAACACGTCCTGTAGGTCCAGAGAGCAGAACCACACGCCGTGTTCCAAGGATGGTATTATCTGAGCCAGAGTGACCATCCTGAAGGTTCGAGACCTTAGGAACTTGTTTAGGTCGTGTAGGTCGAGAATGGGGCGCCAGCCCCCCGTCCGTTTCGGAACCAGGAAGTACCTGGACAAGAACCCCGGGTTTGAGGGAGGGTCCGCCACCTCTCTTATCACCTCCTTCTCGAGGAGGAGGCGATGTCGGCTCGGCGGAGCTGACAGCGAGGCTTGGACCCGAGGCCCCCAGGTGTGACGTCTGAAGGTTGGGGCCTGCTCGAACTCCAGAGGCAGGCCCTTTCCTACCACTTCCAACACCCACCGGTCTGTGGTAATAGCAGACCAGGCGGAAAGGAAGTGCGGCCGTCCCCAGGGGAACCTGGGGTGAGGTGCGAGGTTGGGGTGACACCTCAACCCGTCACTGTGCAGGCTTGAGGGGGGACCGCCGAGGGACCACCTGGGCCTTACCACCTGCTTCCTGGAGGAGGAAGCCGCGGGCTTGGGTTTGGGGCAGTGCGAGCCTGCTGGCCCTGGTGTTGCTGGGCCGAACGTGCCGGGGGTACAGACAGACGAAAGGGCTTGGGTTGCGGTCTGCGGCCCTTGTCCCTCTGAGTGGGTGAGACCGAATCCAAGGTGGCATTGGACTTTTCGATCCTCTGGAGGTGGCCTTCCACTCCAGGGTCAAAGACGTTGGTCCCCAGGAAGGGGACATCCGCCAATTTGTGCTGGGTATCCGCTGTGAAGGTGGATATCCTCAGCCATGCCCGACGGCGCATAGCCACTGCGCCATGACTGACCTGGCGCACAGTCTCCAATGTCCACAGCAGTCTGAAGTTGCTGCTTGGCCACTGCCCTGGTCCACCGCACCCTGCCGTGGTCTGCAGGTCAGCCGGAGATGAGGGACTACCTGGTCAGGGAGCCCAACAGGGCATGGGAGAAATGTGCCATAAGCACGGCCGAGCTTGCCTGGCCGAAGGCCAAGGGAGGGCGCAGTGTAGACTTTTACCCGGCATAGTCCAATTTCTTGGACTCCTTGTGGGAGGTTTGTCACGTCCCTAGTGTTTCCGACACGCGGAAAAGCGCTGTCGGTAACTACCTCGGCTGAGGGATGTTCCGAAAACCGGACAAGGAACCGGTAGGGACCGCATACTTCCTTGCCATCCTGGCCGAAGGCGCTGGGCAGGAAGCAGGGCACTGCCAGAGCTCCAAGGCCGGGCCCACAATGGCCTCGGCCACAGGAAAGGCCTCCGTAGGGGAATCCCCCTCGGTCCAATATCTCCGAGAGGGGATACTTGGCCCGCTTGGATACGGGCTCAAGCTGCATCCCGGTGGACTCCGAGATGAGCCTGAGCAAACCCAGGAAGGACGAAGGGCTGTCGTCCAGCGACTTACCTCCAGAGGACTCCAAGTCCACTCGCTTGGAGAAAAGGGAGGAATCGTCGGACTCAGAAGAGTCCGCAAAGAGCTGCCTCGGCTGGAGCCACCCTCCACCTGTCGAGGGCGATCGGGAGCGAGGGTGACCGACAGCCTATGGGGCAGACCCTGAGCCGACCGAGAGTTCTTGGTCGGAGCCCCAAACAGCGGCTGTGGAGGCGGAGGTTCCACCGGAATCGGTGGAGCAGCTGGTTTTGACCGAACAACCGGCCTGGGAACAGGCTCCTCGGGTAAAACGAGGGGTTGTTTCGGCCACTCCGGTGACAGCCACTTAATGGCCGGGGAAGGCGTCGGCGTCGGCTTGTTCCCGGTCAGAAGGAGCTGTTGCCACATGAGGTCCTCATATCGTCGACGTAACTTACGTCGAAGCCTCCCGTCTGAGGAGGAGGGCGAGGGCAGCCAGCGCGCCGTTACACGCATGTGCCGAGACCGCCTATGACAGCGGATCGGCTGGACTGCAAAGAAGTCCGAGAACCGAGAACCTCGGCCTTTCCGAGGACAGTGCGGAGAGGGCGGGTGGAACCGGCTCCTCCCTCTGCTCGGAGGGGTTCACCGGCGCTCCTGAACGGAGGCACTGGCAAGCCACGGATCCTCAACTCCCACGGGGAACCGGGCAGAGGGTTTTTCGGCCAGCTGGTCGACAACCGTCCAGCGGGTCGAGAAAGATCTCGGTGCGTCGGCGAGTCTCGGTCAACTGACCTGGCAGGGGACACCGTGAGACCAGTGTCTGAAGCCGAACGATCGACCGAAGTCGATGGCCGACAACTCAGGGAGAGGGACCTTTCCTGCTCCCAAAAGCGTCGACAGAGGGACTTACCCTTGTCTTTCTTTTTGGACCGAGAAGGTGGTCCAGCAGACGTTGGTCCCTCTCCTCTAGTGGAGAGGGACAGACAAAGCTCCTTAAAGGAAGCTGTGTAAGAGGAACCCAGGGACAGCAGGATAAATGCCGCGGTCGAGGAAGATGCGGCCCGCGCCGCCTCCTCTTCGAGGGCGATCATCTGCTCTAGCTGATCCATGACCCGCCTCACGGAAACCGCCGACCGGGCCTCTTTAGACTTTACGAGGAAAGCGTTTCTCGGGCGCCCAGTTGTAAACGGGCAGCATGGTCTCGAGGGCGTAGGGCTGAGAAGGAAGAGCACAGGTTGCAAGCCTGCGGGTCGTGCTCAAGGCCTAAACAGTAGACACGTGGAGTGCGGATCCGTCCGAGACATCTTCTGCCCGGCACCCAAATCCAGGAGTCGACGGTCCATCGCAGGCCTGAGGATGAAGACCAAAGTCTATAATGCAAAACTTTAAATTGGAAAACCGAAGAATTAGGAACCAGTCTTATACATGAGCGTTAAGGAGGAACCTGAGCTAGCGCAAGGAAGATCTGGCGTCATGGGGCGGAGCAGAGAGTTTTACCACCCGGGTAGGTGGGAGGAACCAGCTTGAAGACCTTCCGGCAAGATTTAAAGCGGCAAGGATACCTGCCACACAGTGTGGATGAACATATCCATGTCCCTAGAATAAACGTTTTGTGGGGGTTGGCCCCATCATATCCAAAAATTCCACTTCCTCTACATCCTCTTCTGTTTCCTGCAGAGGGAGATTGAGGGTTTCCACCATGCTTTTAACAAAAGCATAATGTGAGGTATAATCCTCTGGACCCCTGGCGGGGAACTGAACTCCTGTTCTGGGGAAACCTCTGGATAGTACAGTTACGTAAACCGTAAATACAGGTTACTCACCTGTAGCAGGAGTTCTAGGAATGGTATATATTGTTCATCCACATTGTCTGGCAGGTTCCTTGTCACTTTAAATCTTGCCGGAAGGTCTTCAAGCTGGCTCCTCCCACCCACCCGGGTAGTAAAACTCGGCTCACCCATGCGCCAAATCTAGCCCGCTGGAAACCAGGTTGTGCGTCAAGCCGGGGAGGTCGAATGGGTGGTGTGGATGAACAACATATACCATTCCTAGAACTCTGTTACAGGTGAGTAAATATAGGTTACTCACCTGTAACAGGAGTTCTAGGATGGTATATGTGTTCATCACGCTGTCTGGCAGGTATCCTTGCCGCTTTCAATCTTGCCGGAAGGTCTTCAAGCTGGCTCCTCCCACCCACCCAGGTGGTAAAACTCTCGGCCCCGCCCCATGACGCCAGATCTGGCCCGCTGGAAGCTCAGGTTGTGCGTCGAAGCCGGGGAGGTCGGGTGGGTCGTGTGGATGAACAACATATACCATTCCTAGAACTCCTGTTACAGGTGAGTAAAGTACAGTTACGTAAGAACTTACCGTAACAGTAGATCTTCGAGAACAGCTCTTGCAGCAGGTTACACCATTTGGACTGAAGCCGGCAGACGTCAGGACCCCACGGAAAAATTCTAGCTAGCTATCTTCAGCGGGGACCGCCCCCAATGTCAGTCCCACCTCCGACATCAGGCGTAGTACATAAGGGGGCGGTCCCGCCAAATTCCCCAGTTCTCCCGCCGGAGACTTCCGGCCGCAGGATGACATCAGAATGGGAGACCGAGGATCCACCGTCAGAAGACAATAAGGGAATAAATCCCTGTTAGAAAAGGCTTAAGCCATGCCTCCTCCAAGGGGAAAGGTGGGCGGGAAGGTACCTGCTGCAAGAGCTGTTCTCGAAGATCTACTGTTACGGTAAGTTCTTACGTAACTGTACTATCTTACTTCGAGATACAGCTCTTGCAGCAGGTTACACCATTAGGACTGATTCCCAAGCAATAGCGCTTGTAAACGCTCAGGGAGGAGGAAATTCAAAAGAACATTCCAGGCCTCAAATCTAGGACAGGAGACCTGCAGCACTGCCAGGCCAAAGCCTGCTCCTTGAAGCGATGTCCAGGCTATAATGCCTGATAAAGGTATGAACAGAACTCCAAGTGGCAGCAGCACAAATAGCAGAGGAGAGGCGTTCCGAAGAGCTGCAAAGGAAGTGGCCACACCTAGTGGAATGTCCCCGGACTGCTCCAGGGAGGGCTTTTTGATATCATAACAGTATGAGATGCACTGGACAAGCCAGCGAGACAGGGGCTGTTTGGAAACTGGATGGCCCATCATCCTTTCAGAAAAGGAAGCAAGAGTTGCTCTGAAGAACGAAGCTGCTTAGTTCTGCTCAGGTAGTATCTTAAGCTGCGGTGAACATCCAGGGTGTGAAGCATCGCCTCTCCTCTGTTGGAATAATTAGGAAAATAAACCGGTAGGTCAATATCCTGGTTGAGAGTGAGTGTGGAAACCACCTTAGGCAAGAAGAAAAAATTACTCACCTTAGTAATTGCTTTTCTTCTCATGGAGTCTTGCTATATTACGACTAATGCAGTTAGCTACTGCACTTGAACTGCCCCGGAGAGGAAAGAGTTAACTCCAGGGAGTCTGGAGTTCTACAGCGCGAGAGCGCTTATGCCAAAGCTCTATCTGGGCAGTTTCAAAGCGAAACTGTCAGATCTTACTGAAGCTAATACTAAGCAACAAGTCTGTGTGAAAGCTCTACACTAGCCAAATGGCTACCTACTAGTAGAAATAACAACAATATAAACAACAATAACAATAATAACAATGAATAATAGTATTATTAGTTACCCCTGACAAGCACCATTAGGACCCCCCTTCCCCAAAGACTCAAGTCCAGGAAGGGGCCAATATATACCTAAATAAAATAACCTAGTTCCTAACCTAAATAAAGAAGGTAAGGGAAAAAACTACAATGGCATGACACAGTGCTTGCACTAATTTGCCACCCTACCCAAGTAGAAGTTCTGAGAGGGGCAGGAGGGAGGTGGTCATAATATAGCAAGACTCCATGAGAAGAAAAGCAATTACTAAGGTGAGTAATTTTTTCTTCAAACACCATGAAGTCTTGCTATATTATGACTAATGCAGATTACACAGCAGTACCTCCATGGAGGAGGGTCAGAACCTACTTAGGAAATAGGCTCTGAAGCACAGCTGTGCCAAAATTAGCATCTCTCCTGGACTGAATATCCAGGGAATATTGCTTGGTAAAAGTGTGAACTGTTTTCCAAGTAGCAGTTTAACAGATTTCCAGAATGGGAATATCTCTAGCAGCCGCTAGAGATGCAGCTGTACCCCTGGTGGAGTGAGCCCTCAGTCCTGAGGGGGGTTCTCTACCTAGTTTTTGATAACATTGGATACAAGAGACAATCCACCTTGCAATTGTCCTCTTAGTGGCAGGTTTCCCTTTGCCAACCTCGCCATAGGTAAGGAAGAGTTGGAGGGATTCGAACCTGTGACCCTTGGTGCGTTCCAAATAGTAGCTTAAGGCTCTTTTGACGTCCAAGCTGTGCAGTCTCCTCTCACCTGAGGAAGAATGCTCAGTGAAAAATACTGGAAGAGATATGGATTGGTTCAGGTGGAAATCTGAAACCACTTTAGGCAAAAACTTTCTGTTAGTCCTGAGGACTACCTTATCTCTGTGGAAAGAGATAAAATCTTCTTCCACTGACAGGGCCTGTAGTTCACTTATCGTCTGGCAGAAGTGATAGCCACTAGGAAAACAGTTTTCCAGGTTAGAAACTTGAGCTCTGCTGAGGACAGAGGCTCAAAGAGGTTGCATTAACTGAGCAATGCAAACATTCAGGTCCCAAGCGGGAGCTGGTTCTCAAAAGGAGGGTTAGTGTGAAGTAACCCTTTAAAAACTTGGAAAACACAGGGTGAGAAGAAAGGGAAGCAGGCTTCCTGCTGACACAAAAACAGAGACAGCTGCCAGATGAACCTTTAAGGTAGCTGGCCTAAGGCCTAAGGAATTTAAATGGACCAAATAGTCCAGTAAATGGGCAGATCAGCAGATTCTGGGATAATCTGCTTCTCAGAGCACCAGATGGAAAACCTTTTCCACTTAGAATTGTAAGTGGCCCTAGTGGAAGGTTTCCTTGAAGCCTTTAAAATATCCAGAACACCTTGAGAAAGGTGCAAGTCAGCAAATTCTAACTCCTCAAGAGCCATGCCTTGAGATGGAGGCATGCCTTGAGATGGAGGGATTTGAGGTCCGGATACCACACTCTCCCCTGTGCACAGGCCAGCAAGTCGTGAACTCTGGGCAAGCTCAGGGCAGGGTGGACTGTCAAGGACAGAAGCAGTGGGTACCAGGGCTGTCTGGCCCAATCTGAGGCAATCAGAATCACTTTGCAGGGCTGAGATCTGATTTTTACTAGTACCCTGAAAAGAAGAGGAAAGGGGGGAAAGGCATACAGGAACTTCCCTTTCCAATCCAACTGAAAGGCGTCCAGGGGGACTGAGCCCAGCACTGGAGGCCTGCAACAAAACAGAGGAAGTTGGTGGTTGTCTGGGGCTGTGAAAAGATCTATCTGAGGGGTGCCCCATCTGGCAAAGACCAACCCCAGCACCTGAGGATTCAGAGCCCATTCGTGATGGCCCTGAGAAATCCTGCTGAGGGCATCCGCCAGGACATTGTCCTTCCCTGGAAGGTGAACTGCTATCAGGGAGGTGTTCAGGAGTAAGCCAGAGACTGCAACTTCATTGCTCGGTGCACAAGGCTGATGACCGAGTGCCCCTTGCTTGTTGATGTACCACATTGTTGTGGTGTTGTCTGTCCTGACTTGAACTACTTTGTTCTGGACAGAAGCTGAAAACGCCTGAAGAGCTAGAAAGACAGCTCTGAGTTCCAAAGGCTGATGTGGAGCAGAGATTCCTGAGGAGACCACACTCCTGAGTGGACAGGTCTCAGTGAGCTCCCACCCTAACAGGAGGCATCCGTGGTGAGGGTGAGGGAGTGAGAGGCAGGAATGAAAGGAACCCTTGTTTTAGATTGCTTGATCCTGCCACCAGTGTAGAGCCAGGATCAGAGTTTGGATCACTGGAACCAATTTGGAAGGGGTCCCTCCTTTGAGACCAATAGGCCCTCAAATGGAACTGAATGTCCCTCATCTGGAATCTTGCTCCTTGCACTACCGCTGTGGAAGCAGCCATGTGCCCTAGGAGTTGCAGAAAATGCCTTGCTGGTCGAGAAACCCGCGGGGTAAAGGAGGATGCCAGGGCAATGAGCCTGTCTACCCTTTCCGAGGAAGAAATGCCTGCTAACTTTGTGTTCAATTCTGCACCTATGAAAGTTAGTACCTGAACTGGTTCCAGAACTGACTTTGGTAAATTCAGCAGGAATCCCAGGAAGTGAGAGCTGCTGGGTGACTTGCAAGTGGGATTTTACCTGATCTGGGGACTGACCCACTATGAGCCAGTCGTCCCGGTAGGGAAACACAGCAATCCTTTGCCTTCTTAAATGAGCCACTACCACAGCTAGACATTTTGTGAATACCCTTGGCGCAGAGGTAAGGCCGAAGGGCATTGCCCTGAACTGGTAGTGGCCTGAGGGCAGTTCGAACCTGAGGTACTTTCGGTGAGAAGGCCTGATCAGAACATGAAAATAGGCATCCTTGAGGTCCAGGGAAGCCAGCCAGTCCCCTGGCCTCAGGGAAGGCAAAATCATTGCCAGAGTTAACATTTTGAACTTTGGTTTCAAAAGATGCTTGTTCAGGTACCTTAAATCTAGGATGGGCCGCCATTCTCCTGTCTTTTTTGGGGTAAGAAAGTATCTTGAGTACAGCCCCTTGCCCTGATGGCAAGGAGGGACCCTTTCTACTGCTTTGCAGTCCAGAAGAGAAGAAACCTCTGCTTCCAAAGCAAGGGCTTCTGTAGGATTTGCAGGTGGAAAATGTCTGGCTCTCATCTTTGGAAACTGTTTGAAGCTGAGAACCAGACCCTGGCTTATTACCTCCAGAACCCATCTGTCCGAAGTTAGGGACACCCAGTTCTGGCTGAAATAAACCAACCTGCCCCCCACTGGTACAGGAGAATCGGCCCTGGGCACCCCATCAGGGTGCCTGCTTGGCAGTAGCCTTAGGCTGAGGGGAGGGGGACGGTTTACTTGTGCCCCGTCTACCTCTGCCTCTGAAGAAACCCCTCTGTGCAAACGCAGAGGAGGCCTGAGATTGGTAAAAAGGCCTGTGGAAAGGCCTGCCCCTACCTCTGGGAGCGTGCCTCTGTGGAGTGGCATGCCTCTCCTTAGCCTGGGCACTTTTGTAGGTAGTTCTGTATTCATCCATCTTTTTCATATAGTTTTCTGTTTGTTCCCCAAACAGAGAATTACCCACTACAGGAAAATCCATAGCCTTTGACTGAGTATCTTGGGACAGATTAGTGCATCTGAGCCATGCCAACCTACGGAAAGCTACAGAAGTGGCCATGACCCTAGAGGAAACATCATTAACATCAACAGCAGTATGAAATTGAACTTTAGAGGCTTCAATGCCATCAGCAGCCACCTGTTCCAACTCACTAGCCAGCTGGCCATGTGCCTGCTTGGCTAACTGCAATACTGTGTCCCATCTAGATTTCTGATATCTAGCTACATAAGCCATATAATTTGCCTGCCTGAGTCCCAAAGAAGCTGCCATATACTGTTTTTTCACCATGGCATAAATCCTCCTGGAATCCTTATCAGGAGGATGTGAGGCCAGGGGAATATTAGCCTTGTCACAGGCTGCAGCTTGAACCACACCTACATGACTACACTACTCAGTGAGGAAGTCTGTATCAGAGCCTGACAAAGTATACCTTCTGCCCATTTTTTTAATCTACAGGAGGAACAGAATGAGGATTTTTAAAATCTTTGTTGTTTGCTTCCTAAATGACTTATGCAAAGGAATAGACAACCTCCTAGACTCTGGTATATCCATCATTTCTACGTAATCAGGCTCCTCTTGCTCATCCACAGCCTCCCCTAAAGGAAGCTGGAGGGTTTCTGCAACCTTTTTGTAAAACATAAAATGACAAGGGGACTCAGACAGAATAGGAGGAGAGTCTAAAGGTCTGTCTGGAGACCCTCCCAGCCACATATATATTGATCAAATTCCTCCTCCCCCTCCTGTGGTTCATAAAATTCCTCAACATCATACTCCTGAACCACTGGAACTGAACGAACCAACCCTTTACCAACTGTTGGTGGTTCGACAGGACCCTGAGACAGTGACTGGACAATCTGTATGGCTTTAGCTATTTCTGCAGCAGTTGGAGAGACAATTTTGGACCCCAAACCTACTGATTTCTTTTGTCTTTTCACTGGGACTGGTTCCTCTGAACCAGCCTTCCTTTGCCCGAGAAGTCTCGCCTGGTCAGAGGGCACTCCCTCTGGTCCAGTGGGTGCTGGACCGGGCTGGCCATCGGGTCAGCAGACTTTTTATTCTCGTCCCTGAGCTGGCCCAATCTCTTTTCAAGGTGGCTGCAGGAATTTTTTACACACCTGGCAGTCTGACAGGAGGTGGTCAGCCCCAGACAATAAACACAGTGGTGTGTGGGTCAGCCGCAAAGGCTTCCCACAGAACATCACAGTGTTGAAACCCATGGGCCCGGTTTTCTTTGGGTTTCTCAGACATAATGCCAGCCTAACCAAAACTTGCCTTTTGATGGCAGTGCCAGGCAAGACACCCTTATCGGTTCCTAACCGTGTCACGGGTATTTGAAAAAACCTAATTTTAAAGCAAGGTTTTTTAGAACCGATAAGAACTGGGAACCGCACTCTAAAAGCCCAACCAACACTTTAAAACGTTAATTTCAGCAAACCGATCGGTTCAAAACCGAACCGATAAGACTTTAATTTTTGTACTTACGGTTTACCAGATAGAGCTTTTAACCGAAATGCGGTAAAATAAATACTTTTTGCCGGTTCAAATGAACCGAAAATACTCGCTTGAACCGAGAAATGAACCGAGCTGAAGGAGCTGATCTCCGGAGCGACTGTTCAGTGAAGCGGAGTAAGAATCTGACAGTTTCATTTGAAACTGTCCAGATAGAGCTTTGGCATAAGGGCTCTCGCGCTGTAGAACTCCAGACTCCCTTGAGTTAACTCTTTCCTCTCCGGGGCAGTTCAAGTGCAGTGGCTAACTGCATTAGTCATAATATAGCAAGACTTCATGGTGTTTGAATTTGGGATTCGTCCTCAGGGAAACTCTATCCCTGCGGAAAACTAAATAAGGCTCTTTGCACATGAGAGCCTGAAGCTCAGAAACTCTTCTCGCTGACGTGACAGCAACTAAAAATAACGTTTTCCACGAGAGAAAACGCAGCTCCCAAACTCTGGCAGGTTCAAAGGGAGGCGCAGTTGCTCCAGGATAAAGAGTAAATCCCATGGAGGCACCGGGTCCTTAATGGGCGGCCTAAGGTGCAACACCCCTCTCAAAATTCACCACAGGCGTCTAGCTGTTGCCACTGTGCGCTGACCTACTGGGAGGTGAAAGGCTGAAATGGCACAAAGGTGCACTTAATGAGAGTAGGCGAGGCCCAATGAAAAAGGGAAAGCAGGTAGTCTAACACCTCTTTTACTGGACAACCTAAAGGGGAAAAGCCGCGTGCTTGCGACCACAAACAGAAGCGGCGCCATTTCATGGCATATGTTGCCGGCTTTCTGGCTGCAGCAAGAACATCCGCAACCTCTTGCGAGACCCCGTGACGCAGGATGGCTATGTCTCTAGGAGCCATGCATGCAGGTTCAGAGAGCGCAAGTCCGGATGGACCAGTGAACCTTTCTCCTGAGACAATAGGTGGGAGGTGAAAGGCAACGAGAGCGGAGGTTCCCGGGACAGCTGAATTAGCAAGGGGAACCAGATCTGTCTGGGCCAGAACGGGGCCACTAGGATCATTGATGCATGCCCCCTGCGCAGTTTGAGAAGAACTCTCTGGATCAACAGGAAGGGAGGGAAAGCGTAGAGGAATCTGTCCGCCCAGGAGAGGGACAACGCGTCTCGCCAGAAAACATCAGGCCCTGGATCTAGCGAGCAAAAATTGGGCAGTTTTGCGTTGGATGGGGAGGTGAACAAGTCCAAATCTGGAGTTCCCCCATCGAAGAAACAGATCCTCTGCTACCTCTTGAAGTTCCCACTCGTGGACTCTGGCCTGGGAGCGACTCAGGCCGTCTGCAATTGCGTTGTCCACCCCGGGAACATGTACTGTGATCAGATTCGCGCCGTGTCTGATTACCCAATCCCACACTCTCATGGCTTCCCTGCAAAGGGGATAAGAGTGTGTGCCTCCTTGTTTGTTGAGGTAATACATCACCGCCGTGTTGTCTGTCTGAAGCAGGAAAGTGCTCGGCGGGATCTCTGACTGAAATGCCTGCAGGGCATAAAGGACCGCCCTCATCTCTAGGATGTTGATATGAAGACAGGCCTCAAAGGCGTCCCACTGCCTGAGACTTCACCATCCCAGGTGTGCACCCGCCCTAGACCTGAGGCGTCTGTAGTGAGAATTACCTCTGGGGACGGCCTTTCACGAACGAGACACCCACAGAAGAGTGTCCCTGGGTCTAGCCACCACTGCCAGTCTCGAATTGCGGTGTTCGTGATTCTGACCGGATGCTGCAAGTGGTCTTGCCTTTTGGTCCCATTGCACCTTGAGCATCCACTGAGTTACCCGCATGTGGAGCCTTGCGAAAGGGACAGTAGGAATGGCCGCAGCCATGTGTCCGAGCAGTCGAAGGACCGACCTGGCTGGGGCAGTCTTGATCGATAAAAGCTCCCTGATGAGGGCTCTGATGCGCTCCGCTCTGTCGCCTGGAAGAAATGCTCTTGCCTGAACAGTGTCCAGTACTGCTCCTATGAACTGCAGCTTCTGCGACGGTACCAGGAGGGACTTCTCGTGGTTGATCAGGATACCTAGAGGCGAAACAGGTCCTGTGTCCTGGATGCGCCGTAATACCGCCTCTCTGGAGGCGGCCATGAGAAGCCAATCGTCCAGGTACGGGAACACATAATGGCCCTGTCTCCTCAGAGACGCAGCCACGACTGCCATGCATTTGGTAAAGACCCTGGGTGCCGATGACAGCCCGAAAGGAAGAGCTCGGAACTGAAATTGATGGCCGAGGAACTCGAAGCGCAGGAACCTCTTGTGCGCTTGAGCTATGGAGATATGCAGGTAAGCATCCTGCATATCTAAAGACGCTAAAAAGGCGTCCTGCTTCAGCATGGGGATAAGATCTGGAAGGGTCACCATGCGAAATCTTTTGTAGTCGACCGACAAATTGAGGTCGCTGAGGTCCAGAATCGGATGGAGGTCCCCTGTTTCTTTGGAACCAGGAAGAAGTGAGAATAATACCGTGTCCTCTCTCTGGTTCTCTGGGACGTACTCTAGCTCCCTTTTGCAGGGCGTGAGTACTTCTTGTCTGATCAATAACTTGTGCTGACCCAGTACCGGAGAGCAAGGAGGCCTCGAGGGTGGCTTTCCGCGTAATCCTATAAAGTGGTCTCTGCGACCAACTGTAGAACCCACCTGTCTGTGGATATAGTCTGCCATCCTGGCAGGAAATTATAATCACGACCCCCGACCATGGCGTCCCGTTGATCCTGAGGCGCGGGGCCGGGAAGGGAGTCAGGCTGGCAGCTGAGGTCCCGCTGGCTGGACCAGCTTAGGAGTGCGCTGTGGCCTCCGGCCTGCAGGTTGTTTCCCTGGGCTCTGCGAGCCGACCCCTCTGTTGTGTGGAACGGAGCCGGGACTGCTGTGCTCTCGTCCATCCACGAAATCTGCTTTGGTTCCTCTGAAAGGAACTAGCTGGAGTCGGTACATGGCCTGGACCAATCCTCACCAGCTCCGGCCTCTTGGAGTCCGGTGAATGATCTTCTCAGAGGGTTTACCAAACAGAACTTCTCCCTCGAATGGAGCGTCCAGGATGTTTTCTGGACTTCCCGGGGTAAAACCGGAGACACAGAGCCAGGGAGTGTCTCCGGGCACACCTGAAGCTGCTGCCTGGACGAGGGTCCGCAGAGTCGAGGCTCGTAATACCTGGGTCTCCCACAGTTGTTCCAGATGGAGGAGCTGGAAGCATCTCCTCCTTCTGCTCACCTTCCGGCAGTTTCTCAGCAGCTTCCAGACCCTGTTCCCACAGGGCATTTGGAATTGCACCATGTGGGTTAGATAATTCAGGGATCTGATGGTGCGTGTAGCGGAAGCATCGTAGCGCCGACCCATGAGTCCAACTGCTTGGACTCTGGGTCAGGTGGCAGGAGTGCTGAGATGTTGCAGTCTCTGGGACCGGTCATGAGAGGCTGTGATGACTAGAGAATCGGCCTGAGGGTGCTGAGCCAAGTACTGGTCTTCTCTTGGAGCCTTGTACAGGCGGTCAGCCTTCTTTGGCATCAGTGGGAGCGAATGTGGATGCTTCCACGCTGCCTTGGTGACGTCCACGAACGTGTCCACCAAGGGTGGCACCACCACAGGCTTGGGGTCCTTCTGCCGAAGACACTTTGTGAGGCGCAGCCTTTCGGGGTCTAACTCTTCTGCATCCCATCCCATGTTCTCCTGGATGTGTCTCATAATATCCGAGAACGAAGGGTCATCTGGAGGAGACCTCAGTAGCTCACGTGGGTCCAGTGAAGGGATGGAGAGGGGAGATGGGGATCTCGATGATGAGAAGTCCGATCCCGTGTCCTCCGTCGAAGGCGAGCGTCGTCTGGGTCTCTTGGGACTGGGTGACCCAGAAGAGGATCTGGATGGAGGTCTCATTCTTTCTGATCTCCCCCTTGGAGGGGTCCTAGGCTCCCGGGGAGGAGGTAACCCGGCCTGCAGACCCAGATGGAGAAAGGCGCAGGGAACGGAGGACAACCCGTGTGGGAGGAGGAAGCCCGGAGGTGGCATAGGAACCATGTCCTTTTTAACAGTATCCACACCAGAAAGTAAACAGCTCCTTCACCTCTGAAAGGAAAATCCCGGCCTTGACGGCCAGTGGAGCCAGTGGACGGTCGTCGGGTCGGCGTCTGCTCGCAGAGGGCTCAGGTGTGGCGAAGGTGCCCTGGGAGTCTCAACAGGACCCGGAGTCGCCCGTCTGGTCCTCGGGCTGAGTAAACTCCCTCCTGGTGATGGTCTCCTGACCGGCGATGGGTCGGGCGTCGGGGTCCTCGCTTCTCAGTAGGAGTGGGCGCGGTCCCCTACCGGCGATCCGATGATGAGAGTGCCTAGCAGTGGCGGTCCCTTGAATGTGGCGGCTCTTGGCCACCATGTGTCGCAACCATTCTGGCACAGGAGTTCTAATACCTGTGAGCTGCTTGAGCTGCTATTTCCACATTGCCCTGGTCCCTGCACTGCTGGAATCGCGGGTCTGCAGGTCGGCCGGGAGATGAGGATCAATTATCCAGGGAGCCCATGAGGTGCGGGAGAAGTGTGCCATCAGCACGGCCGAGCTAAGGCTGGCTGGAGGCCAGTGAGGACGAGCATACCTTGCACCCAGCATATCCAGCTAGACCTTGTCGAGGGCTTGTCCTACATCCCTAGCGTTCCCCGGAACGCCAGAAAACTCTGTCGGTGACCAACCCTCAACGTGAGTGGGTGTTCAAAAACGGGCAAAGAGCAAGTAGGGACCACATACTCCTGGCCATCCTGGTCAAGGCGTTAGACAGGAAGCAGGCCGCCAGAGCTCCAAGGCTGGGCCCACAATGGCTTCAACCACCGGAAAGGCCTGTGTCGTGAATCCTCGGTCCAGTATCTCCACTGGGACACGGCCCGCTGGATAGTGGGCTCGAGCTGCAAACCCAGCGGACTCGAGATGAGTCGTGGGCAAACCCATGAAGGACGGTGGGCTTTCATCTAGCGACTGGGCCTCGGAGGACTCCTGGTTAATGGGCCTGAGAACAGGGAGGAGTCGCCGACTCTGAGAAGTCCGCCAAGAGCTGCCTGGGGCCTGAGCCACCCTCCACCTGCCAAGGACGGTCGGGAGTGAGGGTGACCGACAACCTGTGGGGCAGGCCCTGACCCGACCGAGAGTCCTTGGTCGGCACCCCCGATTTCGGTTGTGGAAGCGGAGGTTCCACCACAAATCGGTGGCGGCCCAGGCTTGGGCATCTCGACCACCGCGAGGGGTTGTTTCGGCCGCCCGGGTGACAGCCACTTGATGGCCAGGGAAGGCGACGGCATCGGCTTGTTCTCAGACACAGAAGTAATTGCTGCCACATCAGGTCCTCTTTGTGAGAAAGGCCGAGTCTTAATCTCATGCCGAAGCTCTCCTCTTCCGAGGAAGACGACGATGAGCGGTGGCTTCGCTTACTTCAGTGCCGACCGACCGCCGATGTCGTGGATGGACTGGACCAAGACGATGTCCGAGACAGAGATCCTGGTGCTTTGAGGACGGGTCTGGAAGGTGGGGACACCGCCTTCCTCGTCTCAGAAGCTCAACCGACTGCGGCACCGGAAGCGCCAGGTCTCGATCTCCACCTGGGAACCGGTGAAGAAGGGCTGAAGCCACCAGTCGACAGCACGTCCAACGCAGTCCGAGAAAATCTCGACCAAGGCTGACGGCTGTTCTCGTCCGGTTGACCTGACGGGACACTGTAGCTAAGTAATTACATATAGACAGAATCCATGTCTGGAACAAAGAGAGGCACCGGAGGAGGAAAATCCTCCAAAAAGCAGTTCTAGCTGTGGAAGCCTCTAAGATAGGAGGCCTTGCAGAACAGACCAGCCCAAGCCTGCGTTTCTACGGGCGAGAGGCAACATCCAAACTTAGTGTTTAGTAAAGGTATGGACGGAAGTCCAGGGTGGGCAGCAATGAGATGTCCGCCGTATATCACATTCTTGAAACAAGCCGCTGAGGCAGCTACTTTCTTGTGGAGGGCTTTACTTGACCCGGAGGGTCTCGACGGTCATAACAGAAAGTGATGCAATGAGTAACCACTTAGATGGGTACTGCTTGGAAAGCATTGCCTTCCCTTTATGAGCAAAAGAGACGAACAATTGTCAGTCTTTCTGAGATCCTTCGTCCTGTTGGTGTAGTATCTCAGAATCCGGTGAACATCCATAGTATGGAGTAAATATTCCCCTTGATTAGAGTACCGCGTGAAAAAGGCAGGTAAGTCTATGGACTGATTTAGAGTAGACTCAGCTACTACTTTAGGAAGAAACTTAGGATTCGTGCGAAGAGCAACACGTTCCTTGTGAAAAATCAAGTATGGGATTTTACACATCAGAGCCTGGAGCTCGGAAATTCTCCGAGCAGAAGTAATGGCCACCAGGAACAAGAGTCTTCCACGAAAGGAACTTCAAACTGTGAGAAGCTGCAGGTTCAAGGGGAGGGAGAGTAAGTTTCTCGAGAACAAAGTTCAAGTCCCAAGGGGGGAGCTGAGTGGGATATGGGAGCCTCAGATAGAGGACTCCTCTGAGGAAGGTCTTAGAGACCTCCAATTGAGCGAAAGTTTTGTCTGCGAAGGGAACATGATAGGCCGAGATGGCCGCCATGTGTACCTTCAGAAAGGAATGACTGACCCAGGTCAAACAGATGACGTACATACTCCAGCAGAAGCTCCGCTGAACAGGAGAAGGGTTCCACTTTCTTGGAAGCAGCTCAGATTGTGAATCTTTTCCACTTCATGGCATAAGTGGATCTGGTGGAGGGTTTTCTGGCCTCCACCAAAATCTCTGCCACTTTGGGAGACACTCCAAAACAGGATTGGGCTAAGTCTGCAGGAGCCATGCATGCAGTTGAAGGGATTTGAGGCCTGGATGGACCAGGGTCCCCTGATCCTGGGTCAGAAACCCTAAGAGAGAGGAAGAGGAGGATCCTCTGAGTATTGTTTGTAGAAGAGAGAACCAACTTGCATGGGCCAGAAAGGAGCAATCAGAATCATTCTCTCCTTCTGAAGCTAGTTTCTGCAAGACTCGTGGATAAGTGGAATTGGGGGAAAGGGTATACTAATCTGTCCTTCCAGTTCAGAGACAGAGGTCACTCTAAAGCGCCCGCTTGGAACGAACGAGCAGAAGACGGAAAGTTTTGCGCTTAGAGGGGATGCGAACAGGTCGACCTGTGGTGTTCCCCAAAGTCGGAAGATACTGTCTAGGACCCCTTGGTCCAGTTCCCTCTGGTGAGACAGAGCAGAAGAGCGACTTAGCTTGTCTGCCAGGGTGCAGTCAACTCCCGGAACATGAACTGCCGTGAGGTGAAGGTCGTGTTGTGCTGCCCAATCCCAAACCCTCATTGCATCCCTGCAAAGAGGGTAGGACCGAGTCCCTCTCTGTTTGTTGATGTACCATACCATGCACATGTTGTCCGTCTGGACAGCTAGGTGGCCAGGAAGGATGTATTGGTGAAGGGCTTGGATAGCGTACAACACTGCCTGAAGCTCGAGCACATTGATGTGGAGAGCTTGTTCTGGCTTGGACTAGGAGCCCTGGGTCCGATGAGGGCCTAGATGGGCTCCCCAACCTTCGCCCGAGGCGTCTGTGGTTAGAGTCTGGGAGGACGAAAGAAAGGAACTCCCCGAAACAGGTTCTCTTGAACCATCCACCATTGCAAGTCTCGAAGCATCAGCGAGGAGACCAGAACTGGGTGATCTAGATCGTCCACTAGCTGGTCCCATTGAGAGCGTAGAGTCCACTGAGAAATTCTCATGTGCAGACAAGCTCGAGAAACCATCAGGATAGCAGCCGCCATGAGCCCGAGAAGGCGAAGGACCAACCTCGCAGAGACCGTCCTGCGGTCGGACAGTAGACCTATTTGGGTCTGTAGGGTAGATGCCCTGTCCGGAGGCAGGAAGGCCTTGCCTGTTGTCGTATCGAGAATGGCCCCAATAAACTGTAGTCTCTGGGATGGATCCAGATGAGAATTGGAATGATTGATGGTAATACCCAGGCAGGCAAAAACCTGCTGAGTAAGGGAGAGGCAACGCAGGAGTTCCTCCCTGGACGAGGCTGCCAGGAGCCAATTGTCCAGGTACAGGAAAACCTGCACTCCCCTGGTACGCAGGTGGGCCGCCACCACTGCCAGGCATTTGGTAAACACTGGGGCTGAGGATAGACCAAACAGGAGCGCCTTGAACTGGTAGTGGTCCCCCTGGAACGTAAAACGAAGGTATTTGCAATGAGATGGGCGAATGGGAATGTGCAGATAAGCATCCTGCATATCCAGAGCATACAGCCATTGACCCGCCGAGGAGGGGCAGAAGGCTCTGCAAAGAGAGCATCCTGAACCTTTTGTATTCTACGAAAAGATTCAGGGAACTGAGATCCAAAATTGGTCTGAGATCTCCTGTCTTCTTTGGGACCAGGAAGAAATGAGAATAGTAACCCGTCCCTCGCAGATGGAAGGGGGACGGTCTCTATTGCTTGTTTCAGCAGGAGAGCCGAAATTTCCTCCTGGACCAAGAGAAGGTGATCCCGTGAATACGATGACTTCAGAGGGGGTGGCGGGTGGTTTCTAGAAGATCTCCATCGAGTGTCCTTCTGCTATGAGCTGGAGCACCCAAGAATCTGTGGTTATCCCTCCCATCCCGAAGGTGGAGGAAACCTCCTCCCACCGGTTCCTCCGGGAGTCCGGAGGCAGTGGGAGAGGAAAGGAGTCAGGTGGTGTGGGCAGCGCCGCAGCTGAAGCACCACTGCTTTTGGGCGGGGGCTTGCAGCTGTAGGGGTTCGCCGCTTGTGGTCCGCCTTCCCTGAGGTTTCGCTTTGGCTGATTCCGCTCATGAAGGGATGGCGCTGTTGCTGATGGGGACGGTACATTGAATCAACTGACTTCAGTGCCGTCCCCTTCTCTTGCAAATCGGTGATGATGTCCTTGACATCACCCCCGAAAAGTACTGACCCCCAGAAGGATGCTTCCTGGATAGCAGATTGCACCTCCGAGACCAACCCTGACACACGGAGCCAAGCATGACGCTGTAGGCCTACAGCGAAAGCTGAGCTCCGCCCAGCAGTGTCCACTGCATCGTATGTCGCACGAAGCATGTGTCGACTGGCCGAACGAGCAGAGCAGACTAGATCAGCCAACTCTTGCTTGACTTGGGAGTCAGGCAGAGAGTCCAGTTTGGCTTCCACCTGAGTCAGAATGACCTTCTGGTAGTCCCCCATATGGCCGACATAGTTCAGGGCCCCGATCCCCAGCGTGGAGGAAGAGTAAATCTTTCTCCCATACTGGTCCAGAAGGCGCGATTCCTTATCAGATGGTGATGAGCTAAGATGTTTGGGATTTGCCGACCAGCCGTGAGCGGCGCTAATCACGACAGAGTTGGCACGAGGGTGAGAATCCAGGAAATCAACACCCTCTGGAGCCTGACATAGCCTCTTCGACTTCCTGGGAAGTGGGGCTAAAGCCGACGGCTGTTTCCATATTGTGGTAACGAGGTCGGCGTGAGGCTCTATCCAGGGTGGCACCAAGGTAGGAGCTGTCACGGTCAGATCCAGATGTTCAGCGAGTTTCAGACGCTGAGGATCTGGTTCCAGGGAGTGCCACTGATGAACCTCCTGGATTTTCCTAAGCAACTCCATAAAAGAAGGATCCTCCGCAGTTCAAAGGAGTCCATGGCCTGGGCTTCGACGGAGAGCGTGGCTCATCGTCTCTCTTGGAGCAACTGTCGGAAGAATCTGAGGAGTCCGAGGGTGAAGAGGAGGATGAAGAGGAAAAAGACTCCCTTTCCCGACCCGGGGGAGGAATGGATCCTTTGGGAGTCCCTGGAAGTGTGCTCTGCCCTCTCTGGATCCAGACGGAAAACCCTGGAATCCGGAGGTGGTGAGGTCCGGAGGTGGTGAGGAAGTGTGCCGCCTCAGACGTACGGAAAACTGGGACAGCATCGTTGTCGGAAGGCGACTCTCGATCTCTTTGGTGAGCTGAGCCTTGGCCTCATCCCACCAGGCGGCCAGAGTCTCCTGCAGGTCCACCGCCGGCCGCGAGGGCGGAGGAGGAGGGGGAGGTGGGGGATAAGGATACGGGTTATAACCGTATAAAGCGTATCCAAAACCGGCTGCGGGTAGCCCGGTGGTCGGGTATTGTATGGGGTACTGCGCCTGGGAAGCCCGGTACGGGTACTGTGGCGCCAGATACTCGGGTCCCGGCACGCCGCGCCGGATAGACTTGAGGGTACCCAGGAGCCGAGGGGCTGCTGGAGCAGACGGCCCGGACGGTGGCCTCTACTGGTGGGTCCATATTGAGGGCCCGGATGTCTCCCCGAGTCGGTAGGGCTGGCTGTCGGAGGCTCCCATGCCAGAGGTACCAACGCCAGAGGGGCGCCGGAGCTGGCGTCCGGGGAGCTGACGCCAGATGCGGCGCACTAGATGGCGGAAGGACTGATGTAGAGGAAGGTCCCCATCCGCCCGGGATGGAGGAGAAACTTGGGGTCATGTTGGGAGACTCTGGTCCCCAGACGGCAGCGAAGGCTGCGGGAACCGGTATGACGGACGGGAGGGTCCGTCGTCGGTTCTTTGCCAGCCGGATGTCGGAGAGCACGCATGGTTTGAGGAGCAAGCTCCCGTGGGCGCCAGAGGAGCCGGGCGTCCACTTATGAGGGCCATCACCGGAGGCAGGTGAGAGAGGATCGGCCTGGTCCGTGGAGTGAGGCCGCGCCACGCTTCCAGGGTCGGGCGCCTCACCGCCCTTCTGGGCGGACGCCGGAGGAGCCAACGCCAGACTTACCGGAGTCACCCGCAGTGGTAGGCTGTAAGCCTGCGGCCGAACCAGGGGCGGAGGCCTGCAACTGCCCGGAGGCACCAGCAAGGCCCGAGCGAGGAGCAGTCCCCTGAAGGGGACGTTACCTGTGTCCCAGCGACTCCCGAGGGAGACGCGGTAGAGGAGTCCTTGTCCCGGTGCCTCTCCTTCTTCCAATGGCCTTCGGGGGAAGTGGACACCTGCCTCAGTTTTTGAGCTCCTTTTCCATTGAACTCATTTTCTTCTTCAGAATATGGGCTTCCAGGGATTGCTGCCGCCTTTCTGGTAGCAGCGTTGAAGCTGAGGCAGTGCTGGCACTTCCGACCGGGTGATCAGGGCCTAGGCAGAACAGGCACAGGGAATGGCCGTCATATGCGGCAGTTGGGCCGCATCGAATCGCACTTATTTTTGTGCTCGGAAGGTATAGGGGACGACATATACCAACGATGGTACTGACGTTAGACGAAAAAAGGCAATTATTTCGTTAAAAAAACGACGAAGATAGGGCTGACGAAACACAAACTTTTCCGCGAGGCGATGCACGAGCTAACGGCGGGAAAGAACTGGAAGGCGGGCATCAGGGACCGCCTCTTTATACCAACGTCTCCTGAGGCTGGTCACCTGACGTGGGGACGGTCCCTTGCCAGGACCGTTAGCTAGAAATTTTTCTCAGGTCCTGCGCCGCCTCCCGGCGTCAGTCCTATATGTGTAATTACCTACTGCAAGAGCCCTCTCGAAGTAAGATCTATCGGTGCTCCAAATCATCATCCTCCTCAGGAAAAGAGGCCTGTGGTTCCTGAGAAGGTGGAACCGACACAGAAACCTGAGCAGTCTGTATTGGAACCGGAACTGCAGCTTGCAGTGCTTGAAAGACCTGTAAGGCCTTGGCAATGTCCTCAGCCGAGGGCATACCAGTTTTGTCAGCTGGGAGTTTCTTAGCCTTCTCGGCCGGAGGACAGCCTGGGTGTTGTGGTCATTACTGAGTCATGGTGCACTGAAAACCATGACTGGGACATGGCCATACTAAGCTATACTCTGTTCAGGGAGGGGGGTTACTAGTGGGGCCACACGGTTCAGTACCGGGGCCAGTCCTTTTAATGTCTTCATAAGTGACATTGCAGAGGGACTGAAAGGGAAAGTATGTCTCTTTGCAGATGACACAAAGATCTGCAACAGGGTTGATACACAAGGTGGGGTGGAAAGGATGAAAAGGGACTTAGTAAGGTTGGAGGAATGGTCAAATGTATGGTAGCTTAGATTCAATGCAAAGAAGTGCAAAGTAATGCACCTGGAAAACAAAAATCCAGGGGAAGGGTACACAATGGGTGGTGTGATACTGACACCAACAAAAATGGAAAGGGACCTGGGGGTAGTCATATCAGATAACCTAAAGGTGGGCCAGCAATGTGAGAAGGCAGTAAAGAGGGCTGTGGGGATATTGGGATGCACAGGGAGAGGCATCACCAGTAGAAAACAGGAAGTTGTTGGCCCTCTGTACAGACAGTTGGTAAGACCACATCTGGAGTACTGTGTACAGTTCTGGAGACCCTATCTCCACAAAGACAGACAGGGTGGAGGCTGTCCAGAGGAGGGCAACCAAAATGGTGCAGGGTCTGCACCAGAAGACATGTGAAGAAAGACTAAAGGAGCTTAAGATGTATAGCCTCAAGGAAAGAAGGAAGAGGGGGGACATGATAGAAACTTTCAAATACCTCAAGGGAATCAACAAAGTCCAAGAGGGTAGCATCTTTCAGAAAAAGAGATGTACAAGAACAAGGGGGCACAATCTGAAGATAGAGGAGGGGATGGCTCAGAGGTAATGTGAGGAAGCATTTCTTCACAGAGAGGGTTGCAGATGCATGGAACGGCCTTCGTGAGGAGGTCGTAGAGTCAAAAACAGCGGGGGAATTCAAGAATGCATGGGACAGACATAAGGCAATTCTAGTGGGGGGGTAGGAGGAAGTAGGCTGTTGGTTAACTAGGATCTTCAGTTTATCCGTTAGGTTGGGAAATGGGCAGACTAGGTGGGCCAAGCGGTCTTTATCTGCCATCAAATTCTATGTTTCTATGACTGGGTGGGAAGGAAACAAGAGGGTGTGATGCTTTATGTGAGGGAAAGCATAAAAGCAACAGAGATACAAGGAACACAGGGGTACGCACCCTGGAGATGGGGAACAGCGTCACTATTTGCACTTGGGTGATCTACAGACCTCCAGCACCGGGGAAATCACATAAGGTACTAGTGGAAGCCACTGGCAAGGGACTTCAACTTAACAGATGTAGACTGGAACCTCCTAGCAGCAGCTTCAGCCAGGAGCAGGGACATTCTAGACTCTCTGCAGTGGGTGTTCCTCAGGCAACTAGTCAGTGAATCCACTTGCGGTGGGGCAATATGGGACCTGGTACTCACCAACAAGGACAGTGATGCAGACATCAAGGTGGGAGGCCACTTGGGGACAACTGATCACTGTACAGTGTGGTTCAATATAATGATGGCTGTGGAATCGAACCACACACAGGCGAAGGTCCTGGACTTCAGGAGGGCAGATTTTATAAAGATGGGTGAATGCCTCGCGGATGACCTGTCAGGGGTGGGATGGCCTGGACGGAGTTGAGGAACAGAGGGCAAAGGAAAAAGAAGCATAATAAAGGCAACAAACCTCTGCATCAAAGTGAGCAAATGCAAGAGGAAAGATAGACTGCTATGGTTCTCAAGAGAGGTTACTGAAAAGGTAAAGAAAAAGAGGGGTAGCATTCACAAGGCATAAGAAGATGCAGAGAGAGAAGGATAGGGAGGCGTATCAGAGGAAACAGAGAGAAGCAGTGAAAGCAGTAAGAAGCGCAAAGGCGCAAACTGAAGATAGAACAGCCCAGGCAGTATGAAAGGGGACAAGACATTTTTAGGTATTTATTTATTTATTGAGAGAATCGGAATTACAATCCTGTAAGTGAAATGAGAAGACCGGGGTGGACTGTAAGGTTAAAAATGGAAGTGGGACTGTGCAGAGGGGGACCAGGAAAAGGGAGACATCCTGAAAAAATACTTTTGTTCAGCGTTCAGAGATGAAGGAGAAGGGGAGGGGTCACAAAGTAACAGAAGCTTCGGAGGGAGAGGGGTACACAATTATCCTTTTTTGAAAGCGAGAGTCCTGAAGGGACTTGCTAATCTGAAAGTAGACAAAGCAATGGGGCAAGATGGGGGGTGCATGCAAGGGTATTGAGGGAGCTCAGGGAAATACTGGCTGCACCTCTGACAGTTCTATTTAATAGCTCACTGGAAACAAGACTGGGTCTGGAGGATTGGAAGAGAGTGGATGTAGTCCCACTACACTAAAGTGGTAGTAAGGAGAAGGCTGACAATTATAGGCCAGTCAGCCTGGCATTGGTGGAGAGAAGGTTAATGGAATCAATGCTGAAGGAAAGGATTGTGGAATATCTTGAATCCAGTGGGTTACAACACCCGAGGCAGCATGGGTCACAGAGTGGAGGTCATGTCAAACTAATTTGACTGGGTGACCAAGGAACTAGGTCAGGATGGAGCGGTGGACGTGGTCTACCTAGATTTTGGTAAGGATTTCAACACTGTTCTGCATAGCAGACTAGTAAGCAAGCTAGGTAAGAAACACACACTCTTGACAGCAGATATGGGCCGCTTGGCCCACGTAGTCTGCCCATTTTTTTCTACCTACATTTTTGTTGCAGACCCACTTGATCAATGGTGCTGCCCCCCCCTTTTTTTACCCCTATGATTCTCTTGTGCCTATACCAGGCACTTTTGAACCCCACCACTGTTTTCACCCCCACTACCTCAGCTGGAAGGCTGTCCCAGGAATTCACCACTCTTTCTGTGAAGAAATACTTCCTCACATCTCTCCTGAATCTACCACACTCCAGCTTCATAGCATGTCCCCTTGTTCTAGAGTACCTTTTCTTCTGAAAAATGCTCCCTTCCTGTACCTTATTAATTCCCGTGAGGTATGTAAAGGTCTCTATCATATCCCTCCTCTCCTCATAGGACTTTTGATGCAGACGCTGCACCATTTTGGAAGCCCTCTTCTAGACCGCCTACACTCTATGTCCTTCCTGAGATGTGGTCTCTAGAACTGGATACAGTACTCAAGATGGGGTCTTAGTAGCAATCTATAAAAGGGCAACACCACCTCCCTCTTTCTGCTGGTGATACCCCATCCTATGCACCACTAGCCAACACAACTGCCTTGTCACACTGCCTGGCCACCTTTAGGTCATCCGATACAATTACCCCCAGGGCTCTTTCCTGCTTGGTCATTGTCAGTATCACTCCATCCATTTTGAACCCCATCCCCAGGTTTCTATGGCCAAAGTGTATTATTCTGCACATTTTTACATTAAATCCCAGCTGCCATACCCTTACCCACTCCTCCAGTTTTTGGAGATCACTGCCATCTTTTCCACTCCCCTCCCCAGAGTGTCCACCCTGCTGCAGATTTTAGTGTCATCTACAAAGACACAAACCTTCCCGTTCAGCTCGTCTGCTAGGTCACTAATAAAGGCATTAAAGAGAACCGGTCCCAGTACTGAGCCCTAAAGCACCCTGGAGGTCAACCTTCCTTCCCCGGAACAAACTCAGTTTACCACTACCCTCTGCCTCCTAGCCCCTAACCAGTTTCTTATCCAGGTTACCACCTTGTTCCACACCCCCAAGCTACCAAACTTGCTTATCAGTCTCTTATGTGGAACGGTGTTGAAAGCCTTGCTGAAATCCAAGTAGACCACGTTCACCGCTCCACCCTGATCAAACTCCTTGGTCATCCAGTCAAAGAAATCTATCAGATTTGTCAGGCATGACCTCCCTCCTGTGAATCCATGCTGCTTTGGATCCTGTAACCCACTGGATTCAAGATATTCCACAATCCTTTCCTTTAGCAGTGTTTCCATTAACTTACCCACCACTGATGTCAGGCTGACAGGACTATAATTGCTTGCCTCTTTGCTACCACTTTTGTGAAGTGGACTACATCTAACCTTCCCCAGTCCTCCGGAACCACTCCAGTCTCTAGTGATCTGTTAAATAGGTCTGTCAGAGGTGCAGCTTGTACCTCCTTGCACCCTCTAAGCACCCTTGGATGCATCCTGTCTAGCCCCACAGCTTTGTCCACCTTCAGGTTATTGAGTGCTTTCCAGACTCTCTTCTGAAAACTGATTTTTTGGGGGTCAGCTTGGGAGTGGGTCCAAAGTTGGCAAACTGGATAAGAAATTGGTTAGGGGATAGGCAACAGAGGGTGGTGGTAAATGGAGTTCATGCCAATGAAAGGAGGATGACCAGTGGAGTGCCTCAGGGATCAGTGCTGGGTCCAGTCCTCTTTGATGTCTTTATATATGACACCGCAGAGGAGCTGAAAGGGAAGGTCTGCGCCTCTGCAGATGACATCAAAACCTGAAATAGGGTAGACACTCCAGGGGTGTTGTGGAAAGGATAAGCAGAGACCTGAGAAAACTAGAAAAGTGGCCAAGGGTATGGCAGCTGGGTTTCAATGCAAAAAAGTACAAAGTAATGCACTTAGGGCACGGAAACCCAGAAGCTGAGTACAAAATGGGTGGAGTGCTATTAATGTCTACCAAGCAGGAAAGAGACTTGGGGGTAATTATATCAGATGACCTAAAGGTTGTCAGGCAGTGTGACAAGGCAGTAGGGAGGGCTAATTGGATGTGGGGGTGCATAGAGAGGGGTATCACCAACAGAAAAGGGGAGGTGGTGTTGCCTTTGTATAGATCACTGGTAAGATCCCATCTAGTGTACTGTGTCCAGTTCTGGAGACCACATCTCTGGAAGGACACAGACAGAATGGAGATGGTCCAGAGAAGGGCAACTAAAATGGTGCAAGATCTGCATCAAAAAGCCCTATGAAGAAAGACTAAAGACTTCAATATGTACACCAAGGGAGAGGAGGGATATGATAGGGACCTTTAAATACCTCACGGGGTAAATACAGTACAAGAGGGAAGTATTTTTCAGAAGAAAAAGTACTCAAGATCAAGGGGATATGTTATTAAGCTGGGGAGGGGTAGATTTAGGAGAGATGTGAGGAAATACTTCTTCACTGAAAGAGTGGTGGATTCCTGGAACAGTCTTCCAGCGGAGGTGGTGAGGGTGAAAACAGTGGTGGGGTTCAAGAATGCAGAGGATAAGCAAAAGGGAATCATAGTGGAAAGGGGTGGGGGGGGGCTGTAGATGGTAATAGTGTAGGTCAGGAGAAATGGGCAGACTGTATGGGCCAAGCAGTCCTTATCTGTTGTCAAATTCTATGTTTTTATGTAACCCTGTGACGCATTTCCCACTATCACTGGGAGCTCTCTCCGAGCATTTACTGTGCTTAGGTGACATAGAGGCAGACTGAGAAACCACATGCTCTTCTTGTTTTTAGGCCCTTTTCTTTTGGGTTTTAGGGGAAAACTTTTTACAAAGTTCACAGTTAATAAAACCATGATTTGAACCGAGGCACTTTAGATAAAGCTTGTGGCAGTCTGCCTTTGCCAAAAGCTGGAAATACTTCCTACATTTTTTAAAACCTGTGGGTCCTGCTCTCTTTCTTTTTGGTCTATCAGTCACGCCAAACATTGAAAGAACCTGTAAATTTAAGTAATCCGTTCCCAGTCACAAAAGTGGTACTCCAAAAATATTTATATCAGAAAATAAGTAAAACCCACTTAAACTTAGAATACAATCAGAAGCGATTTACGTTTTCTATACAAACTGTGGTTGGTTCCCTCAGGCAGGAACTGCATTGTCATGCGACCTTCTCTGGTTCCTGGGAACCCGAGAAACCGCAAAATATATCCCATTATTTAAATAAACACCAAAACTAAAGCAGAGTATTGGAAAACTATTTAAATCAAAAACAACACTGATAAGTTAAATATAGCAGTTGTAGACCAGAAGACTGGATATGACTTTGGTGCGACTGCTCTCTTCATCGAAGAATTATATATGACGTTAGAACAGCAGGGGAAGCATGACTACAGTATAAAGTTTGAACTTGTACTCTAAATTCAAAATTCCAAAATTAGCATAAAGTTCTATCTCGGGGAAGCATACTCCTGCAGACTGATGCCATTTGTAAGACATCTTACTGATGGATTCTTGCCGTTTGAAATAACGATTTAAAAACCGTGAAATGCTACTAACACTGTAAAGTTCTACAGAAGCTTTAATAAAATAAAAACTACGATTAATGGATCATATTACAGATCTGAAATGATATTAGTAAGTTAACCAACATCAAGGCTTGTATGGACTTTGCCCCCAGCAGAACTAACCTGGTATATGCCAGATGGGAACGGCTTGGGTTGGTGAAGCTAGGGCACTTCCTGGTAGGAGATACGGTGAAGGGTTACTAACAACTACAGGGTGAGTATGGCCTACCCCAGACAGATTTTTACTACAATCTTCAAGTGAGATACTATTTAACCACAGAACCTAGGAAACACTTCTACATGATACCACAGAGCACCCATTATTAGCATGCTGTGCCAGGGCAACAGATAGAGGGGAAGAGGGGAACCTTAACTCCAAAATCCATCAGATATGTTCAGATGGCAACCCTCAGCCAAGGTAGAATATTCAATTCAAATGGAAAACAGAGCTAGATGTCACGCTCCCTGAAAAAGGCTGAGATCAGATCTGGGAGCAGGCCAACCCAACTACGGCTTCTTCGACATGGCGGGAGGTCACCAGGCTCTTTAAAACCCCAGTGATAACGCATCATTACGGCAACCACCTGTCTGATGCTTGTTGGAGAGGGTGTGTCCAAGTAGGTACCCACAAGCACATTTTCTGGGGCTGTCTAAAATTATGGGGCTTCTGGAATGCTGTTAATCAGACAATGAGCACTATTTTGCATACTCAAATCACTGATGCTTGCGATGTATTGGTGTTGGGGTGAATCCCACCTGGACTTCACAGTCTGGTGGAAAAATACCTATTTAATACACAGTCGGTTGCAGCCGCCAAAACAATAACTAGGAAGTGGCTTACAGATCACATTCCAGAAAGGTTAACAGCCCATCTCTGCTTGCAGAAGGAACACTTTACAGCACAACGGCTTTCCTGCAATTAATTTCTCAGTGACAGGGAAGGTACTTCCATTTCACTTCATTTCATTTTTGCTTATTATACTGGGAAGACCTTAATGGGCATGGACCCTTTTTCTTAAGTGCCCAGTGAGTATCAAACAGTGGAAACAGAATAAATAACAATAGGTAAGTACAGTACAAAAAATAAGCACAGAGGAAGGAAATGATTAATAACAGTTGCAAATAGACTGATGATAAATATCAAGCACAGGCTGTTTTTTAAAACTGTGAAGAGATTTATGAGCAGTTATAGATACATTCAACTTGTTGTACCAACTCGTGGCTCTGTAGACAAAAGATTTCTGTCCCAGGTTACTATTTATTCTTGGGGTGTGAAAAGCACGGCCCACGGATGATCTCGTGGTACTACTATTTACTGCTTCTGGAAGAATTTCCTGGATACTTTGAGGGACTAAACCCCTAAGGACCACCTTCTGTAGAAAAACCAGGGCCAGGAGTTTTATGCTATTGTCCAGCGAGAGGCGTGAGGCAGAGAACAGGAGTGTGCAGTGATGTGTACAGCTCAGGAGGCTGGTCTGAAATAAGCAGATTGAGTTGTAGAGGACCCTAACCCTGGATAACAGACTCTGGCTGAGGAATAAATTGACAGTCCATAGCCAATCAAAGGGAATATAAGGCTGGCGGATGGGATTTTCCTGGACTCAGCTGTTAAGCAATTTTTGACTCTGTATAGTACTCCCATTCGTTGATGGGAGTTTTTTCATGACATAGGACACATGGGGTTCAAAGGAAAGGGAGTTGTCAAGGATGACACCCAGGTAACGGAATTCATTAACTATCTCGATCTGCTCACCCATGGAGTCTGACAACTTTAGTGAGTCATGAAGTGGTATGCGTGGGACCGGAGAACAGCATGGCCTTTTTTTTTTTGTATTCAGGACCAGTTTTTGTTGATTAAACCATCTTTTCATGGAGGAAAAGTCTGATTGCAGCACATGGTTTACATGGCTTATATCAGTGCCCTCATGGAAAACGTCATTGTCAGCATAAAGGGCCATGCCAGAAAGAGGGCAAGCAGCTGGGACTGAGTTGATGAAGAGTGAAAATAAGAGGCCCAAGGATTGATCCTTGGGGCACCGCACAGGCAATTGTTACTGGGTTGGACAGGGTGTTGTGGATTTTTGTTCTCTGTATCACGTTACTTAAGTAACTTTGGAACCAGGCTACAGTCCTGAAAAAAAACTTCAAATGTGTTAATGTTCCCAAGTCAAATGCCTTGGTGAGGTCCACAACTATGCATCCAAGGTAGTTTCCAGAATCTAAAGCTTTATATATGTGACTTGAAAAACATCACCAAGGCTGTTTCTGTGTTATGTGACTTGTGGAATCCATGTTGTGCAGGTGTGAGGAGGTCATATTATGTTAGAAATTCAGCGTCAAATGCCGAGATCAATATGTGCAAATGCCCTCAGCCTGGGAAACAAAATCCCAGACCTGGTGGCATTGATGGTGGAAGCAGACCTGAACATAGTGGCTGTTACAGAAACTTGGTACACAGAAAGCCATGTATGAGATATAGCCATACCAGGATATACAGATTACTCACCTGTAACAGGAGTTCTAGGAATGGTATATGTTGTTCATCCACACTGTCTGGCAGGTATCCTTGCCACTTTAAATCTTGCCGGAAGGTCTTCAAGCTGGGTCCTCCCACTCACCCGGGTAGTAAAACTCTCGGCTCCGCCCCATGACGCCAGATCTAGCCCGCTGGAAGCTCAGGTTGTGCGTCGAAGCCGGGGAGGTCGGGTGGGTCGTGTGGATGAACAACATATACCATTCCTAGAACTCCTGTTACAGGTGAGTAACCTGTATTTCTAGGGACATGGATATGTTGTTCATCCACACTGTCTGGCAGACTCCTAGCAGTTCTCCGGGAGGAGGGAGGCAAGGCGCACACCCCTGATACTTACTTGGGAAAGAGAGACTGGAGAACCGAGGCCCCAAAACCAGCATCCCGGCGTGACTCAAGGTCACTGTGGTAATGGGTGATGAAGGTGTGTGCCGACTTCCAGGTAGCAGCCCTGCAGATTTCCTGGATAGGGACATCCCTGGAAGCAGCCACCGATGCAGCAGTATGGTGGGTAGAATGAGCTCTTATCCCTCTGGGAGGCTCCATGCCCGCCAACTTATAGCAGAGATCTATGCAGGAGGTCATCAGTGACCTTGCAGATGGACTAGAGGGTAAGGCTTGTCTGTTTGCAGATGACACCAAGATCTGCAACAGAGTAGATGATCCAGATGGGGTGGGCAGAATGAGAAGAGATCTGGATAAACTAGCAGAATGGTCAGAAGAGTGGCAATTGGGATTTAATGCAAAGAAGTGCAAAATCATGCACATAGGGAAGAGAAACCCTGAAGCCACCTATAGGCTGGGAGGGGAGTTGCTAGCAGTCACAAAGGAAGAAACAGACTTGGGCATCATCATCACTGATGACCTAAAATCATCCAAGCAGACCTCTAAAGCAGTAGGTAAGGCTAGGGGGTGTTTGGAGTGTATTAGCAGGGTATCACAAGTCGTAAGAGGGAGGTATTAATCCCTCTGTACAAGACACTGGTTAGGCCCCATCTGGAGTACTGTGCAGTATTGGAGGCCACACCTTCACAAGGACATTAACCAAACTGAGGCAGTCCAGAGAAGGGCAACCAAAATGGTGCAGGGACTGCATCGAAGACATACGAGACAGATTAACGGAGCTCAATATGTATACCCTTGAGCAAAGGAGGAGAGAGGTGATATGATGTGAGGCATTCAAACACCTTAAGGGCATAAACAAGGTGAAAGAGTCTAACATGTTTAAATATAAGAAAAATAGCAGGACAAGAGGACACAGCATGAGATTAGAGGGAGGCCAATTAAGGGGTGTGTGAGGAAATTCTTTTCACAGAAAGGTGGTGAATGCATGGAATGGCTTACCACAAGAAGTGGTGGCCTACGAATACAGTACAGGGCTTCAAACAGGCATGGGATAGGCATAAGGGAGCAATACAAATGACTATGAATAGATAGGCCACTGACAGAGCAAAGGCCGATGGCACATTTATAAGGTAGAAAAAGAAATGGGCAGACTGGATGGGCCTTGCGGTCCTTATCTGCCGTCAACTTCTATGTTTCTATATGTTTCTATGAGGTGACCCACCTGCTTATCGTCCGCTTGGCTGCAGGTCTGCCAGGTGCGTCTTCAGCGTAGGTGACAAACAGCTGGCGAACCTCTCCCTGAATTTCAGCTATGCGCTCCTTATAGTAAGCTAGCGCCCTTCTAGGGTCCAGAGTATGGAGCCTATTCAGCCTCCGGAAAGGACTGGGGTAAAACACCGCAGAGTCAACACCTGGTTAAGGTGAAACTCGCACACCACCCTGGAAGGAATTTCTGGTGGGGTGCAGGACAACCTTGTCCCTGTGGAAGACCAGGTAAGGAGACTCGATGCAGAGCGCCTGGAGCTCTCCCATCCTTCTGGCTGACGGATAGCCACCAAGAAGGCGGTCTTCCACACAGGTGAGAGAGTTCACACCTGTGCATTGGTTCAATGGCTTGCCCATGAGCTTTGCCAGTACCAGCAGTAGATCCCATGGAGGTGGAGGTTCTCGCACCGGAGGAAATGTGATCAAGGCCTTTGGAAAAGCCAGACCCGACCACCTCCTCTGCATACGACTGCTTCCCGGCCCGCGCCGGTAAGCAGAGATGGCTGCCAGGTGAACCTTAGGTCGCCGACCTAAGCCCTGCTGAGAAAGGGACCACAGGTAGTCCAATATGCTCGCCATGAACAGGAGGAAGGGTCCAGGCCCTTGCCCTGACACCAAATGGAAAACCTTTCCACTTGAAGGCGAGTATTTTCTGGTCGACTTACGGGACGCCTCAACCACGCTGAGGATCTCGCCGAAAGACCCAAGGCCTGTAATTCTAGCCGCCAGGAACCAGGCCGTCAGGTGCAGGGATTGAAGGTCCGGATGGAATACCTTCCCCTGATTGACTGAGAGCAGGTCCGAGCGAGCTGGAAGCTGCCTCGGAAGCCTGGAGCTGAGGCTGAGGAGATCTGGGTACCAGTACTGGCGGGGCCAGTCTGGGGCTAACAGAATCACCTGCGCCTTGTCCTTCCTTGCTTTGAGCAGCACCTTGTGCATCAAGGGGAACAGGGGAAAGGCATAGAAGAGGCCCGGGGTCCACGGCCTCGAGAAGGCATCCCCCTGCAGAGAGCCCTGCTGAGGGGGGGCATGGAACAGCCTCAACTTCGAGATTCCCTGAGGCAAACAGGTCCACCTGAGGTGTGCCCCAATGGGAGAATAGATCTCGACTACCTCCGCAGGAGAGACCACTCATGGGAGGCAGCCCTATCCGGCTTAGGGGCATCGGCCAGGGTGTTGGAGGCTCCTGCCAAATGAATGGCTAGGAGATCCGCCTCCAGGCTGCGCACGAGTGACCAGATGCGGAGAGCTTCCTTGCATAGGAGCATGGAGCGCGTCCCGCCCTGGTGGTTTAGATAGTACATGGTCATGGTATTGTCCGTCTGGGCCCAGACCACTTGACCCCGAAGAAATGGAGCAAAGGCGGTGAGAGCTCGGAGCTCCAGCAGGTTGATTCGGCATCGGGACTCCCCCGGGGACCAGAGGCCGTGCGCTCGGTGTTCCCCCAGATGGGCACCCCAACCCATCAGAGAGGCATCGGTCGATAGAGAGACCGTCGGCTCAGGGCGGACAAACGGGATGCCCTCCTGCAGATGAACTGGAACGGTCCACCACTGGAGAGCGCTCCACATCCCCTGGGTCACCGTCACTAGCTGGTCCAATGGATCGCAGCGTTGGGACCACTGGCTGGCCAGCCCCCACTGAAGGCGGCGCATGTTCCAGCGGGCCCAACGGACCACGCTGGTACAGGCCGCCATGAGACCCAGGAGGCGCAGGAAGTCCCGGGCAGGGGGCACTTGCCCAACCAGAAATGACTGGGCAAAGGAGGAAAGAACTCGCCCTGTCCGCCGGAGCCGTGTTTGGCTCAAGAGAGTCGAGCTCTGCCCCGATGAAAAGAATCACCTGCTTCTGCCTCGAGTTCCGACTGGGCCTCGTTGATGAGGAGGCCGACCTGAGAGCAAACCTGAAGGGCCAGATCTCTGGACCACTCCACCTCCTGTCTGGAGGGGGCTGCTATCAGCCAATCGTCCAGATAAGGGTAAACCTGGACCCCTCGGCGCCACAGGAATGCTGTCACCACCGCAATGCATTTGGTAAGACCCTGGGAGCTGGAGATAAGCCAAAGGACATGGCTTGGAACTTGAAAAGGGAACCTTCCGCTCGAAAGCGAAGGAACCTTTGATGGGACGGATTTGATAGGGACGGAAAGAACGCGTCCTGTAGGTCCAGAGAGCAGAACAATACGCCGTGTTCCAAGGATGGGATTATCTGAGCCAGAGTGACCATCCTGAAGGTTCGAGACCTTAGGAACTTGTTCAGGTTGTGTAGGTCGAGAATGGGGCGCCAGCCCCCCGTCCGTTTCGGAACCAGGAAGTACCTGGACACGAACCCCGGGTTTGAGGGAGGGTCCGCCACCTCTCTTATCACCTCCTTCTCGAGGAGGAGAGCGATGTCGGCTCGGCGAGCTGACAGCGAGGCTTCGGACCCCGAGGTGCGACGGCTCTGAAGGGTGGGGCCTGCTCGAACTCCAGAGGCAGGCCCTTTCCTACCACCTCCAACACCCACCTGTCTGTGGTAATAGCAGACCAGGCGGAAAGGAAGTACCGGAGCCATCCCCCAACGGGGGGAACCTGGGGTGAGGTGACGAGGTTGGGGGCGACACCCCTCAACCCGTCACTGTGCAGGCTTGGAGGAGGGACCGGCCGAGGGACCGCCTGGGCCTTTACCTCCCTGCTTCCTGGAGGAGGAAGCCGCAGGCTTGGGTTTGGGATGCCGAGCGCGAGCCTGCTGGCCCTGGTGTTGCTGGGCCGGGCATGCCGGGGGCGCAGACGGACGAAAGGGCTTGCGTTGAGGTCTGTGGCCCTTGTCCCTCTGAGCGGATGATACAGAGTCCAAGGTGGCATTGGACTTTTCGATCCTCTGGAGGTGGCCTTCCACTCCAGGGCCGAAGAGGTTGGTCCCCAAGAGGGACATCCACCAATTTGTGCTGGGTATCCGCTGTGAAGGTGGATATCCTCAGCCATGCCCAACGGCGCATAGCCACTGCAGCCGCTACTGACCTGGCGCATGAATCACCGATGTCCAAAGCAGTCTGAAGTTGCTGCTTGGCCATTGCCCTGCCCTGGTCCCGCACCTGCTTAACCGTGGTCTGCAGGTCAGCCGGGAGATGAGGGACCACCTCGTCCAGGGAGTCCAACAGGGCGTGAGAAAAATGTGCCATTAGTACGGCCGAGCTGGCCTGATGAAGGCCAAGGGAGGACGCAGCGTAGACTTTTCGCCCGGCATAGTCCAATTTCTTGGACTCCTTGTCGGGAGGTTTGTCCATGTCCCTAGCGTTTCCAGCATGCCGAAAAACGCTGTCGCTAACTAACCCCTCGGCTGAGGGATGTTCCGAGAAACCGGACAGGGAACCGGTAGGGACCGCATACTTCCTGGCCATCCTGGCCAAAGGCGCAGGGCAGGAAGCAGGATGCTGCCAGAGCTCCAAGGTCGCCCACAATGACCTCAGCCACAGGAAGGCCTCAGGGAAATCCCTCGGTCCAATATTCCATGGGGATACTGGCCCGCTTGGATACGGGCTCGAGCTGCATCCTGGGTGATTCGAGATGAGTCTGAGCAACCCCAGGAAGGACGAAGGGCTGTCGCCCAGCGACTGACCTCCAGAGGACCTCAAGTCACTCGCCTTGGAGAAAAGGAGGAATCGCTGCCGGACTCAGAAGAGTCCGCAGAGAGCTGCCTGGCTCGAGCCACCTCCACCTGCCGAGGGCGATCCGGAGTGAGGGTGACCGACAGCCTATGGGGCAGACCGTGAGCCGACCGAGAATTCTTGGTCGGAGCCCCAAACCGCGGCTGTGGAGGCGGAGGTTCCACCGGAATTGGTGGAGCAGCTGGTTTTGGCCGAACAACCAGCCTGACAACAGGCTCCTTGGGTAAACAGGGGGTTGTTTCGGCCGCTCCAGTGACAGCCACTTAATGGCCGGGGAAGGCGACGGCATCGGCTTGTTCCCGGTCAGAAGGAGCTGTTGCCACATGAGGTCCTCATATCGTCGACGCAACTTGCGTCGAAGCCTCCCCTCATCCAAGGAGGAGGAAGAGGACGAGCGGCGGCGCCGCTTACCACGGTGCCGAGACAGAGACCGCCTTTGATGGCGGGATCGACTGGACCGCGAAGAAGTCAGAGACCGAGAACCTCGGCTTTCCCGAGGACGGTGCAGAGAGGGGACGGGTGGAACCGGCTCCTCCCTCGGCTCGAAGGGAACACCCAAGGGCTCTGGAACCGGAGGCACTGGCAAGCCCACGGGATCCTCAACTCCCACCGGTGAACCGGGAGAGGGGATTTCCGGCTCGCCGTCAACAACCCGTCCAACGGGTCGAAAGATCTCGACTGCGCCGATGGGAGCTCGGTCAACTGACCTGACGGGGACACCGTGGAGACCAGTGGCCGGCCGAACGATCGACCAAGCCGGGCGGGCCAACAACCGGGAGAGGGACCTTTCCCGCTCCCAAGAGCGTCGACGAAGAGACTTACCCTTGTCTTTCTTCTTGGACCGAGAAGAAGGTCCAGCAGACGTTGGTCCCTCTCCCCTAGTGGAGAGGGACAGACAAAGCTCCTTCAAAGAAGCTGTGTAAGAAGAACCCAGGGAAAGCGGAATAAAAGCCGCGGTTGAGGAAGATGCGGCCTGCGCCGCCTCCTCTTCGAGGGTGATTATCTGCTCTAGCTGATCTGCAGGCCGCCGCCGCGTGAAACCGCCGACCGGGCCTTTTGACTTAACCGAGGAAAACGCTTCGGGCACCCTAGTTGTAAACGGGCGTACGGTCTCGGGGACGAGGCTGAGAAGGAAGAGCACAGGTCGCAGCCTGCGGGACGTGCTTGAGGCCTAAACAGTACACACACGTGGAGTGCGGATCCATCCGAGACATCTTCTGCCCACAAGGGCACCGCCAAAAACAGGAGTCGATTTGTCCATCGCAGCCGCGAGGGATCGAAGACCGAAGTCTTTTAAGCAAAAAACTTTTAAATTCGGAAAACCGAAGAATTAGGAACCAGTCTTGTATGCAGAGCGTTAAGGAGGGAACCTGAGCTTCCAAGCGGTAAGGAAGATCTGGCGACATGGGGCGGAGCCGAGAGTTTTACCACCCGGGTGGGTGAGAGAAGCCAGCCTGAAGACCTTCCGGCAAGATTTAAAGCGGCAAGGATACCTGCCAGACAGTGTGGATGAACAACATATCCATGTCCCTAGAAACGCACTTTTCAGGAAAGATAGGGAAGGAAGAAAGGAAGGAGGGGTGGCCATGTATGTGAGAGAGGAAATCAAAGCAACTGAGGTTCAGGGGCTGCCGGAGGGAGCTGAGGCACTGTGGGTCACCCTAGAGACAGGAAATGGTACTGGCATTAGAAAAGGAGTACTCTGTAGACCTCCGGCGCAGGGGGAAGAGACGGACAAAACACTAGTGCAAGCCATCCACAAAATGGCAACCAAAGGTGAACTACTACTAAGGGACTTCCATCTGCCAGATGTAGATTAGAGCACCCAGATTGTGAGTATAGCCAAAAGCAGAGACATCCTGACCACACTGCCGGGGGCATGCCTGAGACAGCTTGTGGCGGAACCCACCTGTGAGGGGGCTATACTAGACCTGGTGCTCACCAAAGGGAACAGGGTCTAAGATGTTAAGGTGGGCAGCTGCATAGGAACCAGTGACCACAGGACGGTATGGTTCAATGTGACCACAGCAGAAGAGGCTAATCACACAAAAGTAAAGGTCCTAGATTTCTGAAGGGCCAACTTTGAAAAAATGTTGGAAAGTCTCACGGGAGCCCTGGCAAATGAGGATTTGGGGGGGGGAGAAGCAGTGGTCTATTCTCAAGGGGGCCATAGCAGAGGTAACGAATCTCTGTGTTAAACAGCAAAGCAAGAGTAAGAGAAAGAAACAACCACTTTGGTTCTTGAGTGATGTGGCCAGGAAAGTGAGAGAAAAAAAAGAGGGGCCTTCAGTAGATACAAAGGAACACAAAGAGAAGAGTACAGGGAGCAGTATCTAGAGAAGCAGAGGGAGGCAAGGAAGGCAGTCAGGAGTACAAAAGGTGAGAACAGAACATCATATACCACAGGTTATAATGAAAGGTGACAAGACCTTCTTCAGATACATCAGCGAAAGAAAGAAAACCAGGGGTGGGCCTGTCAGTATAAAGAAGGAGGGTGTGCAGAGGAGAACATAGAAAAATAAGCAATACTAAACCAATACTTTTGTTCAGTTTTCATGAAGGAAGGGTAAAACAAAGGCCCACAACTCAGCAAAAAAAAAAAAAAAAAACTATCAGGAAAGGGAGGTAGACACCACTCCATTTATAGTAGAGAATATTCCTAGAGGAACTCAGGAAACTGAAAATAGATAAGACAATGGGGCCAGATGCCAGAAGGAAGTCACCCCAGAATATTAAAAGAGCTGAGAGGTGCTGGTAGCCTTGCTGACTACCCTATTCAACAGATCACTGGAGATGGGAGCAGTCCCAGAAGACTGGAGGGCAGCTAGTAGGAGTCAAGAAGAGGCAGCAACTACAGACCAGTCAGTCTGACTGCGGCGGTGGGGAAATTAATGGAGGCACTCCTAAAGGAGAGGATTGTGTGATTCCTTGAATCTAGCGGAACACAGGATCCAAGGCAGCATGGATTCACAGCAGGAAGGTCATGTCAAACAAACCATAATAAATTATTTCTTTCTCTGGGTGACCAGGGAAGGGTGGTGGATGTGGCCTACTTAGATTTCAGGAACGCCTTTGATACCGTACCACACAGAAGGTTGGCAAACAAGTTAGGCAGCATGGGGGTGGGCCCAAGGTGGTAAACTGGGTCAGAAAGTTGTTGAGGGGGCAAGACACAGAGGGTGCTGGTGAATGGTGTTCAATCAAACGAGAGGGAGGTGACACAGGGATCAGTTCTGGGACCAATCCTCTTCAATGTCTTCAGAAGTGACATTGCGGAGGGGCTGGAGGGGACAGTATCTCTTTGCAGACGACACTAAGATCTGCAACAGGGTTGACACCCCAGAGGGGATAGAAAAAATAAGAAAACACCTAAGCAGTTTGGAGAAGTGGTCAGAAGTGTGGCAGCTACGACTCAATGCAAAAAAGTGCAAAGTCATGCACTTGGGGAGCAGAAATCCAAGGGAGGTGTACAAGATGGAAGGGGAGGTACTGGCATCCATTAAGCAGGAACAGGACCTGGGGGTATTCATATCAGACGACATAAAGGCAACCAAACAATGCGAGAAGGCTGTGAAGAAACCCAGTGGGATACTGGGGTGCATAGGGAGAGGTATCACCAGCAGAAAGGAGGTGGTGGTTATGTCACTATACAGATCGCTGGCGAGACCTCAGCTGGAGTACTGTGTCCAGTTCTGGAGACCACATCTCCAGAAGGATATAGATAGACTGGAGGCAGTCCAGAGAAGGGCTACAAAGATGATGCAGGGTCTGCATGAAAATCCCTACTAGGAGGGGCTAGGGGAACTCAGTATGTATTCCCTGGAGGAGAGAAGAGAGAGTGGGGACATGATAGAAACGTTCAAGTACCTCAGGGGTTCAAACAAGGTATAGGAGGGTTGCATCTTTCAAAAACGAAGATGTGCAAGAACAAGGGAGAATAAAATGAAGTTGGGGGGAAGGTTCAAGGGTAATGTGAGGAAGTACTTTTTCATTGAAAGAGTGGTGGGTGCTTGGAACGGCCTCCTAAAGGAGGTGGTAGGGGCAAAAACAGTTAGGGAATTCAAGAATGCATGGTATAGAAATAAGGGTACCCTAGGGGCAGGAAAGAAAGGTTGAGCTGCAGATCAACTGGGATCTGTGGTTTGTAATAGGTAGGCGAAATGGGCAGACTGGCTAGGCCACACAGTCCTTATCTGGCATCAACCTCTATGTTTCTATGTCAAATGAAAAAATTACTCACCTTAGTAATTGTGTTTCTTCTATTGGAGTCTTGCTGTATTCTGACATATGCAATGATCCCCAACCGTTGAACTGCCCTGGAGAACAAAGAGCCAACTTTCTATGCAGAGCATAGAATGCTGAGCTTGAGCTCAGTTGGAAGTCTCTATCTGGAGTGTTTCAAACTCAAACCGTCAGATTCTTATGAGCCCACTAACTAAAAATTCTATGTGGAAATTGTAAAATTCCTACTAGCCAACTGGCAGTAAAAAGTTTTGGATTCCCAAAGGAAGACTCAATTCAGGAAACCCAAAAACCAATCTAATACAAATAACAGTAATAAATCAACACCCAAACAAAAGGAAGAGGGTGTAAACAAGGAGCACCCTGGGGTGCCACTGCACCTGCCCACCCACTTCCCAAAAACAGGTTCTGAGAGGGGAAGGAGGTCAGAATACAGCAAGACTCCAATAGAAGAAACACAATTACTAAGGTGAGTATTTTTTTCTTCAAACAACATGAAGTCTTGCTGTATTCTGACATATGCAGACTACCAAGCAGTACCTCCATGGATGAGGGACAGAACCTACTTTGGGAATAGGCTCTGAAGTACTGTAGTGCCAAACCGAGCATCACTCCTAGCCTGGATATCCAGAGAGTAATGCCTGGTAAAGGTATGGACTGTTTTCCAGGTGACTGCTTGACAAATTTCTAAGAGAGGAATATCCCTGGCAGCAGCCAGGGAAGCAGCTGTACCTCTGGTGGAGTGAACCCTCAGGCCTGAGGGAGGAAACTTTCCCAGTTTTTCATAGCAGAATTGTATACAAGACACAATCCACCTGGCAATAGTTCTCTTAGTGGCAAGTTTTCCCTTTCCCACTTCCCCACAAGTGAGGAACAACTGGAGGGAGTCAAACCTGTGACCCTTGGTACGCTCTACGTAGTAACTAAGGGCTCTTTTAACGTCTAAACTGTGTAGTCTCCTCTCACCTGAGGAAGAATGATCAGTGAAGAAAACGGAGAGACATAGACATTCAAATGGAAGTCTGAAACCACTTTGGGCAAGAACCTTCTATTGGTTCTAAGGACCACTTTATCCCTGTGAAAGGAGATAAAATCAGGTTCCACTGACAGGGCCTGCAATTCACTGATACGCCTGGCAGAGGTAATGGCTACCAAGAACACAGTTTTCCAAGTCAAGTACTTAAGCTCTGCTGAGGACATAGGCTCAAAAGGAGGTTGCATAAGCTGAGCAATGCAAACATTCAAATCCCAGACAGGGGCAGGGTCTCTAAAGGGAGGGTTGGTATGAAGCAATCCTTTAAAAAAATTTACAGAACACAGGATGAGATGATAGTGAGGAAGACTTTCTCACTGACAGAAAAGCAGAAACAGCTGACAAGTGTACCTTGAGAGTAGCTGGTCTGAGGCCTAGGCTATTAAGATGGACCATATAATCCAGAACTGTAGGCAATTCAGCAGTGTCTGGAGAAATATGCTTCTTGGAACACCAAATGCTGAATCTTTTCCATTTGGAGTTATAAGTCTTTCTGGTGGAGGGCTTTCGAGCAGCTCTGAGAATATCCAGAACCCCCTGAGAAAGATGCAAGTCTGCAAACTCTAACTCTTCAAGAGCCATGCCTTGAGATTGAGAGACTGAAGACTGGGGTACCAAATCCTCCCCTGAGAGGATGTTAACAGGTTGTAATTCCTGGGAAGAGACAGGGGAAGATGGACTGCTAGGGACAACAACAGGGGGTACCAAGGCTGTCTGGCCCAGTATGGAGCAATTAGAATCACTTTGCAAGGTTGAGACCTTATCTTGACTAGAACCTTGAACAGGAGTGGGAAGGGAGGGAAGGCATACAGAAATTTCCCTTCCCAATTCAGAATCAGAGCATCCAGGGGGACTGAGCCCAAGACTGGGGGTTTGCAACCAAAAAAAGGAAGTTGGTGATTGTCTGGGGCTGCAAAGAGATCTATCTCTGGAGTGCCCCACCTTGAAAAGATCACTTTCAACACCTGTGGGTCCAGGGACCATTCGTGGAGATCCTGCTCAGTGCATCTGCTAGCACACTGTCCTTCCCTGGAAGGTGAACTGCTATCAGAGAGGCCTGCGGGGAATAAGCCAGGGACCACAACTTCATGGCTTCTGTGCACAAGACCATAGACCGAGTGCCTCCCTGCTTGTTGATGTACCACATGGTGGTGGTGTTGTCTGTTCTGACTTGAACCACCTTGTTCTGCACTGACTGAGAGAAAGCTTTCAGGGCCAGAAAAACTGACTTGAGTTCTAGGAGGTTGATATAGAGAAGGGATTCCTGAGGGGACCACAGTCCCTGGGTAGTGAGGGCCCCCAGATGGGCTCCCCAGTCCAGAAGAGAAGCATCCGTGGTAAGGACCACTAAATGAGACTGAGTGGCAAATGGGACCCCTTGCCTTAAGTTGTCCTGATCCTGCCACACTTGAAGGGCTTGGATCAGGGTCCGAGTCACAGGAATCAGTTTGGTAAGGGGATCTTTCCTTTGGGACCAAAAGGTCTTCAGATGGAACTGAATATCCCTCATCTGAAATCTTGCTCCTTGGACCACTGCTGTAGAAGCTGCCATGTGGCCCAAGAGCTGGAGGAAATGCCTTGCTGGTTGAGACACCTGAAGGCCGAAGGAAGAAGCCAGTTCTATAAGAACTCTTGCCCTTTCCAGGGGAAGAAAGGCTCTTGCTTTGACAGTATCCAGCTCTGCCCCTATAAAGGTAAGGTGCTGCACTGGCTCGAGAACTGACTTGGGAAGGTTGAGAAGAAATCCTAGAGAAGTGAGCACTTGCTGGGTCACTTGCAGGTCTGACTTGACTTGGTCTGGAGGCTGGCCCACTATGAGCCAGTCGTCCAAATATGGAAAAACAGAAATATTTTGCCTTCTTAGAAAAGCAAAGACTACTGCCAAGCACTTTGTGAAAACACTTGGGGCTGATGTTAGACCAAAGGGCATTGCTTTGAACTGATAATGGCCTGAGGGCAACTCAAACCTGAGGTACTTTCTGTGGGAGCACCTGATGGGAATGTGAAAATAGGCATCTCTGAGGTCCAGGGAGGCTAGCCAGTCTCCTGGCCCTAGAGAGGGAAGAATTATTCCCAGAGTTACCATCTTGAGCTTTGGTTTTAAAAGATGTTTGTTCAGGTATCTTAGGTCTAGGATGGGTCGCCACTCCCCTGTCTTTTCTCGGGGTAAGGAAGTACCTGAAGTGCGGACCTTTGCCCCTGTGTAGGGTAGGAACTCTCTCTATGGCTGTTAAGGCCAGAAGAGATGAAACCTCTGCCTCTAGGGCAAACGTTTCTGAGAGACCTGCAGGTGGAAAAGATCTGGCTCTCATCTTCGGAAATGTTTTGAAGCTGAGAACCAGTCCCTGGCTTACTACATCCAGGACCCACTTGTCTGATATAATAGACCTCCCGTCCTGGACAAAGTAAGCCAGCCTGCCCCCACTGGAATAGGAGAGTCGACCCCGGCAGACATATCAGGGTGTCTGCTTGGCAGGGGCCTTAGGCTGAGGAGTGGATGCAGCCCTGCTCATCCCCCTTCTGCCTCTCCCTCTGAAGAATCCCCTCTGCGAAAAAGGAGAAGAGGCCTGTGCTTGGTAAAAAGGCCTATGAAAAGGCCTGCCCCTGCCCCTAGACTGCTGCCTTTGAGGAGCTGCCTACCTTTCCTTGGCCTGGGCACTCCTATAAGTGGTCCTGTACTCGTCCATTTTCTTCATGTAATTCTCTGTCTGCTCCCCAAACAGAGAATTACCCACTACAGGAAAATCCATGGCCTTAGCCTGAGTATCCTGTGAGAGGCTAGTACATCTGAGCCAAGCCATTCTTCAAAGAGCCACAGATATAGCCACGACTCTTGATGACACAGCACTGGAGTCCACAGCAGCATGAAACTGTACTTTTGATGCCTCAATCCCATCTGCAGCCACCTCCTCCAGCAACTTGGCTAGCTGGGGGGAGGCCTGTTTAGCCAGTGCCAGTACAGTGTCCCACCTAGACTTCAGGTACCTGGCTGTACAGGCCATATAATTCGCCTGCCTGAGTCCCAAAGAAGATGCCATGTACTGTTTCTTTGCCATGGCATCAATCTTCCTGGAGTCCTTGTCTGGGGGTGTGTGAAGCCAAGGGAATATTTGCCTTGTCACAGGCAGCAGCCTGCACTACCCCAACATGGCTGCATTGCTGGTATAAGAAGTCCGTGTCTGAGCCTGAAAGTATATACTTCTTGTTCATTCTTCTATCCACAGGAGGTATAGTGTTAGGAGACTTTAGAATTTTTTGTGTCCGCTTCCCAAAGGATTTGTGGAGGGGAATAGACAGTCTCCTGGACTCTGGGATGTCCATCATTTCTACATAATCAGGCTCCTCTTGATCCTCCAATGCCTCCTCCATAGGAAGCTGGAGGGTTTCAGCCACCTACCTGTAGAACATAAAGTGAGAAGGGGACTCAGAAAGCCTAGGAGGGAAAACACCCGAGGGTCTGTCTGGGGAGATGTCCAGTTCCACAGGCACATCCAGACCCTCACTTTCACCATCATCATCCTCAAATTCCCCTTCCTCTTCAAAATCTAGTTCATAAAAATCTTCAAGGGTATAATCTTGAACCGGGGGAACCAACCGAACCGAACCCCTGCCAGAAGGTGCCGGATCGGTAGGAACCGGGCGAAGTGATTCCACAATCCAAATCGCTTTGGCAATCTCTTCGGCAGTCGGAACATGAACCTCTGGACCCGAACCGGACAATTTTTCTTTGTGCTTTCTTTTTTTCGCAACCGATCTCTCAGAATCGGCTCTCCTTTTGCCCGAAGAAGTATCGCCCTGGTCAGAGAGCACTCCTTCTGGTTCGGTCGGAACTGAACCGGACTGGCCATCCGGGTCAGCGGACTTCTCTGCCTCCTTTTCCCTCAGTCTACCTAATCTCTTCTCAAGGTTAGATTTGGGAAAATTTTTACATATTTGGTAGTCTGAATCGAGGTGGTCAAACCCCAGACAATAAACACAGGTGGTGTGGGGATCGGTCTAAGCAAACACCTCCCCACACTCACTGCAGTGCTGAAACCCAGTGGGCCGGTTTTTTTTTTCTGGGGTTTCTCAGACATGGCCAACCTAACCAACTTACCCTTTTCATGGCAACTGCCAGGCAAGACACCCTTATCGGTTCCTAACCGTGTCACGGGTATTGGAAATACCACAGTAAAACACGTTTTATTTTTTAGAACCGATAAGAACCGGTAACCATACACTAAGTAAACACAAAATTTCACTATCAAATGGTCGGTTCAGCTGAACCGACCCGCACTTTTACAAGTTCCACACAGAAAACAGAACAATTCCTATCTAGTACTCATGGCACCACAGACAGAGGCTGAACCGACTATGTGGATAACTTTTTCGGTTTAAAAACCCGATGAAAACTGAGACTTTAACCGACTTTCGAACCGAGCTGAAGGAGAAATCTCCGGAGCGACCGTTCAGTGAGGCGGAGTAAAGAATCTGACGGTTTGAGTTTGAAACACTCCAGACAGAGACTCCAACCGAGCTCGAGCTCAGCATTCTATGCTCTCCACAGAAAGTTAACTCTTTGTTCTCCGGGGCAGTTCAATGGTTGGGGATCACTGCATATGTCAGAATACAGCAAGACTTCATGTTGTTTGAAACTATGCGTTCCAACAGTTTGGAGAGGGGACTGAGTAGTGAGATTGATTGACAGTTTGTTGCCATGGTCTTGGGGACAGATTTGTGGATGAGTCTCCCGACCGCCTGCTTCCAAATATCCAGAAAAATGCCATATCTAAGTGAGAAGTTGAAAAGTTTTGTGATTTGTTCTGCTAATACTTCTCTACCCAATTTTATTAAACGGTAGTCAAGGCCGTTGGGTCCTGTGAGGGGAAATCCTGGCGAGGGATGCTTAAAATCAATTTTACCCGAATAAGTGGACCTCTACTCATTTATAATGATACAATCACGTAATGAATGCCTAACCTCTTGGTCATTAGATGAGACTGTCTGATACCCAGGTATTATTTTAAAGCAGAACTCCTGATGCCTCTTCGGGGAGGTTTGTATGTCTAGTTTTTATGTGCCGCATTGTGAAAGATTATTCGGCATTATTGTATGTATGAATTAGCTAGCCAGATAGAGAGATAAAAACTTTTATTTTTTGACAGGATAATAACTTTTAGGACCGAAAGGCCCTGTTTATCAAAGATGTCCTGTTTTAAAAATACAGTTTCAAGGAACAAGAACATCATGTAATAATATATTACAGGAACAAATCTTACACGTGACAAACAATTTCACTACATACATTACAAATAACATTCATAGATACACAATCTATCAGCGAATTCAAAATTCATATCATACTATAGGTATGCGTGTTTCAGATGGACTGACGGATTAAATGTCTAATAAATACAGGAGATTATTTTCATTTTCAATATTTCCATACTGGAACCAATATAATAGGTAAGAATGGATGTGAAGGGAAAAACAAAAAGGAAAAAGGAAGAATTATTCTTTGTAGTTTTTCAACCGTGTTTTATGCTTAGAGTTTTTCTAAATGTTCAGCGCATGTTTTAGTACTATTTCAGTCTTGTTTTGTGCTGTAGGGTAACTGTATGTTTAAGATGAAATCACAAAAATTGCAGTTTCAAAAAAAAAAATTAGCAGACCCTGATAGTTAAATATTAGATATGGTGGTTGTTTGTTATTTTGTTTACGCTCCATGCAGGCTCTTCTTTATTATACCCCATTTCCCTTCTATTCCTTCAGTCCCTCAGCCTCTAACATCCTCTAGCTTGACACACAGTAGCCCATTTGTCTACCCAAAGTTTGCCCTTCCTGAAGTCTAAAACCTTGTTCCTGGAGTCTGTGTACCCAAACTGTTACAATATTAAACCATACTGTAAGACGGTTGCTGTTGCCTAGGGATTCCCCTAGCCTTATCTCTCTGGCTGAGTCCCCGTTTGTGAGTACCAGGTCCAGAATAGCCCCCTCCCTAGTGGGTATCCCGACTCCTTGAACTAGAACGCAATCTTGGAATGCTTCCACCAGTATTTCTCTTCTGGAACTGGCTGCTACTGGGAAACTCCAGTAAACATTTCGCACATCAAAGTCTCCCACTAAAACAACTTCTCAAAGTGTTGTAGCTCTTCTTAATTCCTCCAGCGGGTCTTTGTTCACCTCTGCCTTCTGTTGTGGTGGTCTACAGACTACCTCAATTTTTACCTACTTCCAGTCACCAACTGCACCCAAACTGATTTGGTTTCAGTGCCCTCTACATGGCCGTCTTTAGCTGTCTTAATGCTTTCCCTCATATACAGGGCCACCCTACCCTTATCCTTTCTGAAGGATGAATAGCTGTCTTTTGGATGTGACGGTGGACATTAAACCAAAGTCCCGTCTGCCTGTTCTAGTGGTTGTTCAGGTGGACGTTAAAGATCCCATGGCACTTCTCGAAAAGAGTAGGGGAATTTTTATTTCAACATCAAAACAAATCATATCAACAGTATTGAGTCATACAGAATTCAAATCAAAATTAAACGGAATGCAAGTTAAGTATTTTACTCACACATTCGTGAGTTTCCCCACTAAGCACAAAAGAAATAAACCCAAACAATCTGTAAAAACTGGATAACTACCATAAAGCAAAGGCGAAAGAAAATAAGTATTTATGCATACATTTCCCTTAGAAATCTTATACTTGTTCTAGATTGTAACATATCCTTAAATGAAACCAAGTGCATATTACTTTCCACCTCTTATGCAACACCTCCCACCCAAAGAAGTAGGGGAAATTGTGATACAAAACATGTTGAATTCACATGAATTAAAAGTAAAAAACAAAACAATAAAGAAAATAGGTATTCCAACACACCCCCTTCCTCCTCCCACTACTTAGAAACACAGACTTTGACAGCAGATAAGGACCGCTTGGCCCACCTAGTCTGCCCATTTCCCTACCTAGAGGATAAGCTGCAGATCCTATTTAACCAACAGCCTATTTCTTCCTACCCCCCACAAAAATTGCCTTATGTCTGTCCCATGCATTCTTGAATTCTCCCACAGTTTTAGACCTCACAACCTCCTCAGGAAGACTGTTCCATGCGTCCAACACCGTCTCTGTGAAAAAATACTTCCTCACATTGCCCCTGAGCCGTCCCCCATCTTCAAATTGTGTCCCCTTGTTCTTGCACATCTCTTTTTCTGAAAGATGCTACCCTCTTGGACTTTGTTGATTCCACTGAGGTACTTAAACGTTTCTATCATGTCCCACCTCTCCCTCCTTTCCTTAAGGGTATACATATTAAGCTCCTTTAGTCTCTCCTTGTATGGCTTCTCTTGTAGACCCTGCAACATTTTAGTTGCCCTCCTCTGAAATGCCTCTATCCTGTCTATGTCCTTGCGGAGATGGGGTCTCCAGAACTGGACGCAGTACTCCAGATGGGGTCTCACCAACTGTCTGTACAGGGGATAACAACTTCCTGTTTTCTGCTGGTGATGCCTCTCCCTATACATCCCAGTATACCCCAGCCCTCCCTACTGCCTTCTCACATTGCTTGCCAACCTTAAGGTCATCTGATATGATTACCCCAGGTCCCTTTCCATTTTTGTTGTTGTTACTATCCCCCCCCCCAATTGTGTAATCTTCCCTGGGTTTTGTTTCCCAGGTGCATTACTTTGCACTTCTTTGCATTGAATCCAAGCTGCCATACTTCTGACCATTCCTCCAACCTTGCCAAGTCCCTTCTCATCCTTTCCACGCCTCCTTGTGTATCAACCCTGTTGCAGATCTTTGTGTCATCTGCAAAGAGGCATACTTTTCCTTCCAGTCCCTCTGCAATGTCACTTATAAAGACATTAAAAAGGACTGGACCCAACTGAACCCTCGAGTGCCCCACTAGTAACCCCTCTTTCTTCAGAGTGGACTCCATCTATAATTACCTTCTGTGTCCTGTTGTTCAGCCAATGTTTTGCCCAGGCTACCACCCTGGGACCCACTCAAGGCTGGTTAGATTTGACTACTAATCTTTTTGTGCGGGACTGTGTCAAATGCCTTGCTAAAAGTCTCGTGTAGGCCATGTCCATATCCCCTCCCTGGTCTACTACTTTGGTCACCCAGTCAAAGAAATCAATTAGATTCGTCTGCCATGACCTTCCCGCTGTGAACCCATGCTGCCTTGGATCCTGTGCCTCACTGGCCTCTAGGTACTCAACAATTCTTTCCTTCAACAGTGATTTCATCACTTTCCCTACCACAGAGGTCAAACTGACAAGTCTGTAGTTTCCTGCCTCTGTCTTGGTCCCACTTTTGTGAAGGGGAATCACATCAGCCTTCTTTCAGTCCTCAGGTACCACACCATCCTCCCATGATTTGTTAAAAAGGGTAGTCAGTGGTGTCACTAGTTCTCGGCTTAATTCTTTTAGAATTCTGGGGTGAATTCCATCTGGCCCCATTGCTTTGTCCACCTTCAGTTTTAAGAGTCCTTTCAGAACCCTTTCTTCTGTGAAAGGACTGGGATCGACCCCTCTCCAGAATGCTTCTGTTAATTGGATTAGGCACCTCCCCCACTTCCTCTTCTGTGAATACTGAACAGAAGTATTCACTCAGTATCCCTGCTTTTTCACTGTCACTCTCTGTCCACCCACCATCCATTCTACTCAGCCTCACTATCCCTCCCTTTGTCTTTCTACGCTCCCTGATATACCTATAAAAGGTTTTATCCCCCTTCTTAACAGAGTTGGCTATCTTTTCCTCAGTTTATGCCTTTGCTATTCTGACTACCCTCCCTGCTTCCTTCTGCCTTAACTGGTACAGTTATCTGTCCTGATCCTTTGGTGTTTTCTTATACTTCCTAAATGCTATCTTTTTCTCCCTAACCTTCACCGCCACCTCTTTTGAGAACCACAGTGCCTTTTTCTTTCATTTTGATTTGTTTATTTGCTTCACATAAAGGCTTGTTGCCTCTGTGATGGTAGTTTTGACATTTCCCCACTGTTGCTCCACCCCTCCTTCTAGCCTGTTTCCTAGTGCTTTCTAAGGCACTCTCCCATCTTGCCAAAGTCAGCCCTCCTGAAGTCCAGAACCGTCACTTTTGTATGGCTTGACTCTGTAGCTGAGTTTATCATGAACCACACTTTTTAGTGGTCACTTGTTCCCAAATGGCTACCCACTTCTAGATCTGAGATCCTCTCACTGTCCCCATTTGAGAGTACGAGGTCTAAGATTGCTCCCTCATGAGTAGGTTCCAAAACTAGATGTCTGAGGCATGCCAACTGAAGGGCATCAAGAATGGCCCTGCTTTTGGATGTGGCTGCAGCAAAGGTGCTCCAGTTTACATCGGGCATATTAAGGTCCTCATCAACAGTATCTCCCCTTTCTCTGCCATCTTAAGTATGCCTTCTATCATATCCTTGTCCATTCCCTCCCCCTGACATGGGGGTCTGTATACAATCCCTGCGCAGACTGTGGTGCCATTTCCAGTCTCTAAGGTGACCCACAGTGCCTCCTCTCCTCCCTGTTTACTCTTTTGTTCAGTTGCTTTTATCCCTTCCCTTACACAGACAGCTACTCCGCCCCTCTTCTGCCCTCGCTGTCTCTCCTGTAGGTTGTGTACCCTGGTATGTTAACATCCCAGTCATGGTTCTCTGTGTACCATGTTTCTGTGACTGCTACGATATCCAGGCATCCCTCTTCCATCAAAGCCACCAGTTCAGGGAGCTTGTTGCCCAGACTACGGGCATTGGTACCCTCCATTTCCTGATGGCCTTACCCCTTTTTGCCCCATCCCTGTCCTTACTGCATTTATCACTTTCACCATTTACCCCTGCACTTCTCCCTATCGACATCTCTATGTTGGTGTCTACCTCACTTAGTACCCCGACTTTTTTTTGGGGTTGGGGCGCTAGGATTTCCCAGCTCCTTGCCAGTGCCTCCCCCCTTGGCTAGTTTAAATGCTTGCCAATGAGGTATTTAAACCTGTCACCTAGGATCCTGGTTCCCCTCCTGGACAGATGCAGACCATCACGCCAGTATAGGCCAGCATCCCTCCAGGTGGACCCCCAGTCCCCAGTGAAGCCAAATCCCTGAGCTCTATACCAGTTTTTGAACCACTGATTGAATCCCATGGCGTGGAGCGCCCTAGCCTCACCCATGCCATAGACAGGCAGCACCTCCGAGAAGGTTACTGTGTGTGCTATTTGTCTAAGGCCCCTCCCCATCTCCACAAACACTTCTTGCACTGCTCTTATGCCTTTCTTAGCCAGGTCATTTGTTCCTAGGTGGACAATGACATCCAACTCCCTCCCCTGTGCAGCTGCTCCTGCGATCCTGAGGATTTGCTCCCCGTCCCTCCAAGCCATGGCGCCAGGCAGGCACCTTACCTCCCTTTCCCCTTCCTCCCCCAGTTCTACCTTCCTAACAATGGAGTCCCCCACCAGGAGTTGTTTCCTTCCCCTGTGGGGTCCCATGCCACCCTCCTGTGGGTCTCCTTTGTGGAGGTTCCCAGCATCCTCCTTGGTCTCCACTGTGGGTGCCTCCATAGAGGAACCACACTTTTCCAGAACGGCACTGAAACTGTGGAGAGGTACAACTGGAGGGATGCGCCTCTGTTCCACCACCCTCACCCTCCCTGAGCCCACTGTGGTCCAACCACTCCTCTTTCTTGGCAACCTCTGAGGCAACGGCAGTGACCCTGGTGGTCCCTGGGTGGGAGAGGAGGTCCCACAAATCCTGGCCAACTCAGCCTGGAGATGAGCAACCTCCTCCCTCAGCCTAGAGAGGCGCCTGCAGATGGGACAACACTGCATCCTCCAGAATGTCTCCCGGAAGACTGCTGCTCCACAGCCACTGCACAACTCCCATCATGTCTTTTTTCTGGCCCCCTAACTGTTGTTTGGAATACTTACTCTTTCTTCTGTTTATTTCTTTTTTTTTTTTCCCTACTTACTTACTGCCTCTATGCCCTTTTAGCTCCTGATCTTCCTGTTCTGAGATAAGAAGTTCCTAGATTTCTCAGTAGTCTCATTTGCTCAGAGTCAGACCTCCAGCAGCTATGAGGGATGGAGAGCTACTCTTGCCCTTCTAGGATGGTGAGTCTTTGGTGGCTCTGTGATCACTCATTTCCTGCTCCCAAACAGGAAGTTCCTGTTGTCAGTTAAATCCTGTGCCTATAAGGGTACTGGAACTGTTTGAGCATCAAGAAAAGCATAATACAATACGTTTGAATAGAAAGGGAAACAAAAATATGAAATCAAAAAAGTATTAAAGCATAAGTCCCAGCTATATAAATCTGTACAGCGTAATCTAGATTTGAACAGAAAAATAACAGAAAACCCGTATACACCAAATACGTATCAGGATGTACAACTTATACCACCCCTTCCCCACCCCTAAGCGTAACACATTATATAATAAATCATCACAAAGCGTTATCTAAAACAGGAAAAATTACACGTCCGTAAATCTTACAAGTTCAACCAAAAATATAATAATAATAGGTCCCATAAGTTTAAGTCCTGCCCCATATTCCCTCTATCCACTCCCATTGCTGAGTGTAGTTAAAATTAACCCAAATTTATCGAAACTAATAATTAGCTCCATTTTAGCCTCCAAGTCAAATCATATCACCCAGTGGATATTGCCCCACCATGAATGAAATTTCTGTTGAGACCCCCTCAATCTCTCTTTATGCTTAACCTCTAAAACCAAATTCCTCACAATATTAAACAGTTGTACAGGGGACAACTCTATTTGTTGTAACGACAGCTTGCACCTAGTAATCCATACATGGTACTTACTGCACAGTTAAATAACTTGTAAGGTATCACAATTAAAATGTTGCCAGTTTTTTTTGGGATAATTCCAAGGAACAGAATATCTGGTGTTATATAATAGCAAAGGGGAACCCCTACCATTGCTCTATCAATATGTCCCAAAATCGTACTATAAATGGGCAATGGAAAAATAAATGCTCCACCGTCTCCAATATTCCCCTGCACAATTCTCTTAAACAGTACCTTTCTTCCTGACCTTTATGTTTTAGGTTATTCTTACATAGAAACATAGAAGTTGACAGCAGATAAGGACTGCAAGGCCCATCCAGTCAGCTTTCCATGTATGCTTAACCACAGAACATCCCACGTAAGTACTGGCAATCTTTTATTTGTCAGCATTCTCCCTATAAAGTCTTTCTCCTTTATGGGCTCATCACCAAAGTGTGGCTTATACAGTCGTGGCCAAAATATTGGCGCCCTTGCAGTTTTTTCTAATAATGCACCATTCCTTCCAGAAAATTGTTAAAATTAAAAAATATTTTGGTATCCACATATGTATTTCTTTGGTTTGCAGTGGAATAAAACACAAAAAGCAGAAAAATTTACTAAGTCTTAGCTTATTCCACACAGAAATCCTTAAATGGACCGGACAAAATTATTGGCACCTTTTAGAAGTAGTTAGAAATAATTAGATTTCAAGCAGGTGATTTTCCTTCACTTTGGAACTGAACTCACCTGTGGTGAGTTGCAGGTGCCTGCAATATAAAAATCACTCATTCAACCAGTTTGAATAGAGAAAAGGACTCATTCTCCTGTTTTGTGTCACTGTGTGTACCGCAATGAGCATGGAGAAAAGAAAGCCAGAGAATTGTCTGAGGAGGTCAGACAGAAGATTGTAGCCAAGCATGGACAATCTCAAGGCTACATATCAATCTCCAGAGACCTTGATGTTCCTGTTTCCACCATACGTAATGTTATCAGGAAGTTTAAGGCCCATGGCACTGTAGCCAACCTCCCTGGACATGGCCACAAGAGAAAACTTGATCGAAGATTGCAGTGCAGGATTGTTCGAATGGTGGAGAAAGCACCTCGATCAACTGCCAAACAGATTCAAGCTGACCTTCAGACACAAGGTACGACAGTTTCAACTCGCACCATCCGTCGTCAACTCAATGAAAGGGGGTTATATGGTAGGAGGCCCAGGAGGACCCCACTGCTGAGAGAGAGAGACATAAGAAAGCCCGACTAGAGTTTGCCAAAACACACCTGAACAAGCCAAAATCCTTCTGGGAGAATGTCCTCTGGACAGATGAGACCAAATTAGAGCTTTTTGATAAAGCACATCATCTCTATGTTTACAGAAAACAAAATGAAGCCTTCAAAGACAAGAACACCTTCCCTACAGTCAAATATGGAGGAGGTTCGGTGACGTTTTGGGGTTGCTGTGCTGCCTCTGGTTTCTGGGTGCTTTGAACGTGTGCATGGCATCATGAAATCTGGAGATTACAGGCCATTTTGAAGCGCAATGTTGAACCCAGTGTCAGAAAGCTGGGTCTCTGAAGGTCATGGGTCTTCCATCAGGACAATGACCCCAAACACACTTCAAAAAGCACCCAGGAATGGTTCAAGACAAGACGCTGGACTGTTCTGAAGTGGCCAGCAATGAGTTCAGATCTAAATCCCATTGCAAACCTGTGGAGAGATCTGAAAACAGCAGTTGGGAGAAGGCACCCTTCACATGTGGGAGAACTGGAGCAGTTTGCACAAGAAGAGTGGGCCAAACTACCAGTAGAGAGGTGCAGGAAGCTCATCCATGGCTATAGGAAGCAGTTGATTGCAGTTATTTTGACCAAAGGCTGTGCTACCAAATATTAAGTCTAGGGTGTCAATAATTTTGTCAATGCCATTTCTTTTCATTTTCTGATTTAAAAGGATATACTGTACAGTATTAAATTCTGAATCAAAAACAAACTTTCTGTAATATTAACAGAGAAATAAAAAATTGTGGAGACCAAATACTGTTGTTAATTTCAACTTATGTTTAGAGGAAATTGTGAGTTATTTGAAAAAAGTGCAAGGGCACCAATATTTTTGGCCACGACTGTACATACAAACATACGAATGTGCCAGCAGAAACAGACCACCCAGCCTAAGTCTGCTCGAGTGTGCAGCTAGCACCCCTAGTTTGCAGCTGCCCCATCCCCTCCCCTTTGTCATCCCAATGCCACCCCCACCCTCACTCTCCCGTTTCCCTGTCCCATGCCCTTTTGAAGCTGTTCACAGATTTACATGATGCCAACCATTCTGGTAGTGCGTTCCATTTTGCTACCACCCTCTCTGTGAAACAGTGTTTCCTCATTTCCTTCCTAAATCTTCCCCCCTCTATTCTTAGCTCATGCCCCCTGTTGACCCTTCCCCTCCTTAACTTAAAGACCCCATCTGCCCCATCCTTACTGATTCCCCTCCGACACTTGAATGTCTCCATCATGTCCCTTCTATCCTCCAGGGTGTACAAATTCAGGTCTCTCAGCCTGCTGTCATAAGTCTCTCCCCTCCATTCCACATATCAGCTTTGTTGCCCTCCTCTGCACCCCCTTCCAGTAGCCTGATATCACGCTTTAGGTATGGTCTCCAAAACTGCACACAATACTCTAAGTGCGGCCTTACCAGCGACCTGTAGAGGGGCAAGATCACCTCTCTTCGCCTGGACGAAAAAACCCTCGCTATGCACCCCAGCATTTTGTTCGCTTTTGCAGCTGCTCTCCTGCACTGGGCATTGTTGTTCATGGTCCCTGTTATCATTACCCCTAGGTCCTTTTCCTCCTCAGTGTTCCCCAGCTCAATCCCCCCCTCCCCCGCCAGTATTCTCTCCTTGGGTTCTTCACCCCAATCACCCCAAAGCAGAACTTCTCTAGTACAAATTTATACAATTGTTTCCTTGGCAGGGGAAAACACCTGTTGCTTAGAAATCTGCCACAACTTTATTTTCCCAAAACAATTTTGTAAATACAATGGTAGCCCTACTAATTATTTTTGCCTAGGGAGAGATGAATTCTGGGGCCATACGTCTAACCAAGGTGTCACTTGGTCCACAACCCACGGTACCCAAAGAGCTTCTGATGCTGTAAGTAAAGGTCTAATGTTATTATATAAAAATATACAAAAGAAAAAGAGGACTGGGTTTATCATGGCTAACCCACCCTGTTTTCTTTCTAAATAAGTAATGCCCCTTTTGATTGGATTCAATCTACTGCCCCATAGGCAGGGAAAAAAAAACTACTAAATACAATTGTTTATAGTTGTTTTTGGGGTAGAAAGACATTACACAAATGTAAAAACATTGTTATTAGGTATGTTTTTAGCATGTATATTTGTTTTGTTTTTGACATGTGCCATCTGTTCCATTGCTTTACTCTGGTAATTGCACCTTGGAGCACCAAATTCCAGTTATAAAATGCCAGGTCCTCTGGTCCAAAATAACCCCCCAGTATTTTACAATAACCCTCCGAAACAGGTGTCCCCATAATTGATTCTTCTTCATAAGGGAGATTCCCTATAATCAAGCACTTACTTTTTTGAAAATTGAGCTGTGATCCAGAACCACTAGAAAATTCCTATAATATGATTTCTGCTTGCTTGGTCGAGTCTTTGTCGGCTAAAATTAAACAAAAACCACTGCATATGCAGATGATTTATTTCCCGATCTGTACTATTTAAAGACAATCCAACCACCTGTTCTGAGGTATTAATTCTATGTAGTAAAGGGCCAGGGATATAATGTATAGGATGGGGCTCAATGGACCCCCTTGCCGCACTCCCCGATTAACTTCACGTTCTGACCCTATCCAGCCGTTACTATATGGGGCACTTTTTGCTTTACAGTAACACAGTTTAATCCACCATATAAACTTCAAGGGGAAACCATAGGCTTTCAAAATTCTCATATGTATTGGTGGGGTACCTTGTCGAAGGCCTTCAACTGATCCAAACTAATCAGAAATCCCGATAGCTCATCTGTCATACCCCTTTCTGTAATTTCCCTTATAAAAATTAGTGCGCCACCTATTTTCTGACCTGGGACTGCATATAGCTGGGAAGGATGAATAAAACTGTCCACAATGGAGGCCATCCTATTACTTAATTTAGTAAGAATTTTTAGATCTGAATTAAGCAGGGTAATTGGCCTCCAATTGGACAAGTGTTGCTTATCCCCTGACTTATATAATAAAATGAATAATCCTTTATTTATTTATTGAAAATGTTTCACCAGGAAAAGCACGCTGAGCAAAAAGATGCCCGTCTCACAGTGCGACCTGGGGGGAGGGGTTACAGTGGAGGCAGGTATACACAAAAGTTGAATTTAGAAGTAGAGCAATACAGATAATGAACATAGTTGGGTGGGATTACATATGAACTTGTTACATAAGAAAAAATTACTCAGCTTAGTAATGTTTCTTCTAATGGAGTCCTGCTGTATTCTGACAATAGCAGTGAGTCCCAACCTTCAAACTGCCCCGGAGATGAAAGAGTTAACCTTCCATGCCAGGCATGGAACGCTGAGCTCGAGCTCGGTTGAGACTCTGTCTGTTGCTGTTTGAACTCAAACCGTCAGATCTTTACGAGCTAAACTCACTGAGGTCCTGTGTGGAAGCTGTAAACCTACACTAGCCAACTGGCTACTAACATAAAAACAGATTTTTTGGTCCCAAAACAGACACTCAAGTCAGGAAACCCCAAAAAATGAAATAAACACAACACCCACTCACCCAAAGAAGGAGGGTGATAAAAAGGGTGGGGCACCTCCTGAGTGCCAACATTGCTACTGCCCACCCACATCCCAAAAACAAAGGTTCTGAGAGGGGAAGGCAGGGGGAGGTCAGAATACAGCAAGACTCCATTAGAAGAAAAAACATTACTAAGGTGAGTAATTTTTTCTTCAAACAACATGAAGTCTTGCTGTATTCTGACAATAGCAGACTACAGCAGTGCCTCCATGGAGGAGGGACAGAACCTACTTAGGAAAAAGGCTCAGTAATAGCTGTGTTAAACTGAGCATCACTCCTAGCTCTGATATCCAGGGAGTAATGCTTGGTAAAGTGTGAACTGTTTTCCAGGTAGCTGCTTGACAAATCTCTAAGATAGGAATATCCCTGGCAGCAGCCAGGGGAAGCAGCTGTACCTCTGGTAGAGTGAGCCCTCAGGCCTGAGGGTGGAACCTTACCTAGTTTTTCATAGCAAAACTGAATGCAAGAGACAATCCACCTGGCAATGAATCTTTCAGTGGCAGGTTTTCCTTTACCAACCTCACCATAAGTGAGGAACAGTTGGAGGGAGTCAAACCTGTGACCCTTGGTACGCTCTATGTAGTAGCTAAATGCTCTTTTCACATCTAAACTGTGCAGCCTCCTCTCACCAGAGGAGGAATGGTCAGTAAAGTACACAGGAAAAGAAACAGATTGGTTACGGTGGAAGTCTGAAACCACCTTAGGCAAAAACTTCCTGTTAGTCCTGAGGACCACCTTATCTCTATGGAAGGAGATAAAATCACGCTCCACTGACAAGGCTTGTAACTCACTTATGCGCCGGGCAGAAGTGATGGCCACCAGGAACACAGTTTTCCAAGTCAAGTACTTAAGCTCTGCTGAGGACAAAGGCTCAAAAAGGGGTTGCATAAACTGAGCAATGCAAATGTTAAGGTCCCAAGCAGGGGTAGGGTCCCTGAATGGCAGATTGGTATGAAGCAATCCCTTGAAAAACTTGGAAAATACAGGGTGAGCTGAAAGAGAAAAGGGCTTACCTGCTGAAATGAAAGCAGAGACAGCTGCCAGATGCACCCTTAGTGTAGTTGGTCCGAGTCCCAAACTATTCAGATGGACCATAAGTCAGACTGTGGGCAGATCAGCAGACTCTGGGGAAACATGCTTCCAGAGCACCATATGGAAAATCTTTTCCATTTGGAATTATAAGTGTTCTGTGGAAGGCTTCCAGAAGCCTTTAGAATGTCCATAACACCTGGGAGAGGTGTAAATCAGCAACTCTAACTCTTCAAGAGCCAGGCCTTGAGATTGAGAGATTTGAGATTGGTACCAAATCCTCCCTGAGCACAGGTTAACAGGTTGTAATTCCTGGGAACAGACAGGGAAGGTGGACTGCTAAGGACAATAGGAGAGGATACCAGGGCTGTCTGGCCCAGTCTGGAGCAATCAGGATCACCTTGCAGGGTTGAGACCTGATTTTGACTAGCACTTTGAACAGGAGAGGAAAGGGGGGAAAAGCATACAGGAACTTCCCTTCCCAACTGAGAACTAAGGCATCCAGGGGGACTGAGCCCAACACTGGGGGCCTGCAGCAAAAAAGGGGAAGTTGGTGATTGTCTGGGGCTGCAAAAAGATCCATCTGTGGGGTGCCCCATCTGGAGAATATCACCTCCAAAACCAGGGGATCCAGTGCCCATTCGTGATGGCCCTGAGATATCCTGCTGAGAGCATCTGCTAGGACATTGTCCTTGCCTGGGAGGTGTACTGCTGTGAGGGAGGTGTTCAGGGAATAAGCCAGAGACCACAACTTCATTGCTTCTGTGCACAAGGCCGTAGACCGAGTGCCTCCTTGCTTGTTGATATACCACATTGTGGTGGTATTGTCTGTTCTGATCTGAATAACTTTGTTCTGAACAGACTTGGAAAAGGCTTGAAGTGCTAGAAATACTGCTCTGAGTTCCAACAGATTGATGTGAAGCAGAGATTCCTAAGAGACCACAACCCTTGGGTGGTCAGGTCTCCCAAGTGGGCCCCACCCCAAGAGGAGCATCTGTAGTAAGGATTAAGAGTGAGACTGAGTGACAAGGGAACTCCCTGTCTTAGATTGTTCTGATCCTGCCACCACTGCAAGGCCTGGATCAGTGTTCGGTCACTGGAATCAGTTTGGTCAGAGGATCCTTTTTCTGAGACCAAAAGGCTCTCAAGTGGAACTGAATATCCCTCATCTGAAATCTTGCTCCCTGCACCACTGCTGTAGAAGCAGCCATGTGACCCAGGAGCTGCAGAAAGTGCCTTGTTGGACAAGACACCTGCAGGGTGAAGGAAGATGCCAGTGTGATAAGGGTCCTTGCCCTGTCCAGGGGAAGGAAGGAAGGCTCTGGCCTTTTCTGTATCTAGCTCTGTGCCTATGAAGGTGAGGAGCTGAACAGGCTCTAGAACTGACTTTGAAAGATTCAGAAGGAAACCTAGACAGGTGAGCAGTTGCTGAGTTATCTGTAGGTGTAACTTGACCTGGTCTGGGGACTGGCCTACTATGAGCCAGTCGTCTAGGTATGGGAAGATGGCAATCCTTTGCCTTCTTAGAGAAGCAACTACTACTGCCAGGCATTTTGTGAACACCCTTGGAGCAGAGGTTAGGCCGAAGGGCATTGCTCTGAATTGGTAATGGCCTGAGGGCAACTCGAACCTGAGGTACTTTGATGGGAGCTCTGATGAGAATATGGAAGTAGGATTCTTGAGGTCCAGGGAGACTAGCCAGTCCCCTGGCCTTAGAGAGGGTAGAATTATTCCCAGAGTCACCATTTTGAATTTTGGTTTTAAAGGTGCTTGTTTAAGTATCTGAGATCCAGGATGGGCTGCCATTCTCCTATCTTTTGGGGGGTAAGAAAGTACCTGGAGTACAATCCTTTGCCTTGGTGCAGGGGTGGAACCCTTTCCATAGCTCTGAGAGCCAGGAGGGAAGAGACCTCTGCCTCTAGGGCAAGTGCCTCTGAGGGATTTGCAGGTAGAAAGGATCTGGTTCTCAGCTTTGGAAATTTTTTGAAGCTGAGAACCAGTCCCTGGCTTACTACTTCCAGGACCCACTTGTCCGATGTTAGAGACTTCCAGTCCTGGACAAAGTAAGCCAGCCTGCCCCCTACAGGTAGTGGAGAATCGGCCCTGGCAATCCCATCAGGGTGCTGGCAGGGGTTTTAGGCTGAGGGGTGGGAGCAGGTCTGCTTGTACCCCTTCTGCCTCTCCCTCTAAAGAACCCCCTCTGAGCATAGGCAGAAGAGGAGGTCTGGGCTTGGTAGAAAGACCTATGAAAAGGCCTGCCCCTGCCCCTGGGATGCTGCCTCTGAGGAGTGGCTTGCCTTTCCTTGGGCACTCCTATAGGTGGTCCTATATTCATCCATTTTCTTCATGCAATTCTCTGTTTGCTCCCCAAACAGAGAATTACCCACAACAGGAAAATCCATGGCCTTAGTCTGGGTATCCTGTGACAGGCTAGTACATCTGAGCCAAGCCATTCTATGAAGTGCCACAGATGTAGCCATGACTCTAGATGAAACATCACTGGAGTCCACTGCAGCATGGAATTGCACCTTGGATGCCTCAATACCATCAGCAGCCACCTGCTCCAGCTCCTTGGCAAGCTAGCCAGAGACCTGTTTTGCTAAAGCCATGACAGTGTCCCATCTGGATTTCTGATACCTAGCAGTATAGGCCATATAGTTGGCCTGTCTGAGTCCCAAGGATGCTGCCATGTACTGTTTCTTTGCCATGGCATCAATCCTCCTGGAGTCCTTGTCTGGGGTGTGAAGCCAAGGAATATTTGCCCTTATCACAGGCTGCAGCCTGCACTACTAACATGGCTGCACTGTTGTGATAAGAAATCAAATATCTGAGCCTGACAGGTGTATACCTCTTGTCCATTCTTTATCCACAGGAGGTATAGTATTAGAGTCTTTAAAATCTTAAAAGTCTGTTTCCCAAAAGATTTGTGTAAGAGAATAGACAGCCTCCTAGACTCTGGGATATCCATCATTCCACAAAGTCAGGCTCTTCCTGGTCATCCACAGCTTCTTCCATAGGAAGCTGAAGGGTTTCTGCCACTTTCTTATAAAACATGAAATGGGAGGGGGACTCAGAAAGCCTAGGAGGAGACACTCCTGAAGGTCTGTCTGGGGAGATGTCCGGGTCTATGGGCACATCCAGACTTTCAAAACCACATTCACTTTCCTCATACTCCTCCTCCGGTTCATAATATTCCTCTAAATCATAATCTTGAACCGGTGGAACCGGCCGAACCGAGCGCCTTCCTGATAGTGCCGGTTCGGTCGGAACCGGGGAAAGCGACTGCACAATTTTTATTGCTTTGGCTATTTCTTCAGCGGTTGGAGAAGAAACTTTTGGATCCACACCAGCTGATTTTTCCTTTCTTGTTCTCTTAGCTGGAACAGACTCTCGAATCGGCTCTCCTTTGCTCAAGAAGTCTCGCCCTGGTCAGAGGGCACTCTTCTGGTTCGCTTTGAACCGAACCGGCTGCCATCCAGTTCAGCGGACTTTTTGGCCTCCCTTTCCCTGAGCCTACCAACTCTCTTCTCTAGGGTAGCTGCAGGAAAATTTTTACAAATCTGGCAGTCTGCACTGAGGGGGTCAAACCCCAGACAATAAACACAGGTGGTGTGGGGGTCAGCCTTAGCAAAGACTTCCCCACACACACTGCAGTGTTGAAACCCAGTGGACCAGGTTTTTCTTTTGTGTTTCTCAGACATTGTGCCAGTCCTAACAAAACTTACCCTTTTAATGGCAATCCGTCAGGCAAGACCCTCTTATAGGTTCCTGACCGTGTTACGGGTCGTGGAAAAAAACGTAATAAAATCCGTTTTTTTTAGAACCGATAAGAACCGGTAACCACACTCTAAAAGTACAGATAAAGATTTTACAACAACTTGATCGGTTCAAACTGAGCCGATGAACCGTTTACAAGTTCCACACAGAATAGAAAAACGAAATAACCTATCTAGTACTCATGAATACCACAGACAGAGACTAAACCGACAGATTACGGTTTAAATTCGGTCGAAAACTGAGAAAAGCGGTACTTTAACCGACAAACTGAACCGAGCAAAGGGAGAACTCTCCGGAGCGACTGTTCAGTGAGGCGGAGTAAAGAATCTGACTGTTTGAGTTCAAACAGCAACAGACAGAGTTTCAACCGAGCTCGAGCTCAGCGTTCCATGCCTAGCATGGAAAGTAAACTCTTTCATCTCCGGGGCAGTTCGAAGGTTGGGACTCACTGCTATTGTCAGAATACAGCAAGACTTCATGTTGTTTGAAGGAGAACAGTACAGAACATGATCTTCAAGGACAGGGTATACATATCATGGGAACACATCGAGGGCAATACATGATTACATAAGTGCCAGTAACAGCACTTGAGCTGAAGCGAGACGCACCAAGCTGACAGTAGGAATTGGAGAGCGAAGATAGGGGGTAGAGGAGGAGTGGACTAGTAAACACTAGGTGTGTAGGGGGGTGGTTTAGGTACAGTAGGGGAAGGAGAGGGAGTTTAGTAGCTGTGGAGTAAGGCTGAAGAGCGAGGTTATTTAGGACAAAGGGGAAAGAGAGATATTAGGGATGAATAAGAGGGTAAGAGGAGAGTGTAAGTGCGAGGGGCAGTGTATGCTTTAGACACCAGGGCGAAGGCCGAGCCGCTGGTCAGGCGCTAAGGGGACGGGGAACAGAAGCTATCAGTGGGGAGGGGTCAGGGGCAGTTGCAATTTGGTGCAAGGAAGTTAGTGAGGGCAGAGGATAGGGAGTGTTTGGATGAAGAATGGCAGATCTGGGCCGGCAGGCCGTTCCAGAGTTTAGGGAAGAGGTAGGAGAAGGCTGATTGGCCAGCGGTGGTCCTTCGCTACGGGACGACTAACAGCCTAGCGTCAGTAGACCTGAGGCCGTGGGTGGGGGTAGGTGGGGAAGGTAGGGAGGATACGAGGTAGGGAGGGAGGGAGCCGAGCCAGAAGTTGGAAGCTTAATTTAACACTATGAATTAGGCGCTGGTTACCCATGGGATGGCAGGCCAGTGAACGTAGAGCTTGCAGTGATGTGAGTGGGGGGGGGGGGCATCGAGGGAAAAGCGGCAGAAAGCATTAAAGAGGGGCTCAAGTCTGGCTAGAGTGGTCTTAGAGGCGGAGCTGTAAACAACATCACAGTAGTCGAAGGAAGGCAGAATCATTTTCTGGACTAATTCACGTCTGACAGGTAGCGGGAGGCTAGTGTAGTTTCTACAGAGGGCACCAAGTTTTGGGCGCAGTTTTGAAATGATGGCATCCACATGTGTGGAAAAGGAGAGGTGGTGATCAAGCCAAACCCCTAGATACCTGAAGGAGGGCACTTCATCAAGGATGGTGTTATTTAGGGTATGGAAGATCAGAGGGGAGGTGAGTTTGGATAGACGCTGTCTAGTGCCGAAGGACATAGAGACAGTTTTCTTGGCATTTAGGGAGAGTTGGTTGGTACTGAATCATTGTTGGATTTTGTTGAAATCGGTTTGAAGTTTGGAGGTGGCTTCTTCGTGGGTCCAGCCGGAGGTAAAGAGGACAGTGTCGTCTGCATACATGTGGATTGCGGTAGAGGAGCAAGAGTTAGGCAGATCATTTAGAAGGATGGAGAAGAGGATGGGGCCAAGAACTGAGCCTTGGGGAACGCCGGTGGTAATAGGGAGAGGGGGGAGGTGTGGTCAGCTATTTTAGTGGATTGGGTTCTATTTAGTAGGTAGGCACTGAACCAGTTTGTGGCAGACGCTACTAACCTAGCCCCTGATAGGCAGGATAGTAGGAGAGAATGGGATACCGTGTCGAAGGCTTTTGCTAGGTCAATGAAAATAGCAGCAGTAATTAGCCCTTTATCCATCCTAGTGAGAATGGAGTCCGTGAGTCTTAGTAGGGAGGAGGTGGTAGAGTGGTGTTTTCTGAAACCGGACTGAAATGGGGTGAAGAAGTTTGTTTCAGAGAGAAAGTGGGAGAGTTGGGATAGCACTAGGTGTTCCTGGAGTTTGGCAAGGGCGGGGAGACGGGAGATGGGTCAGTAGTTAGTTGTGGAGGTAGGATCACCACCTTTAGGAAGGGGTAGGACAGTGGCATGCTTCCATTCGGAGGGTAGTGACTTGGTGGTGAAAGAAAGATTTAGTAGGGCCGCGAGGGGAGTACTGATGGCGGGGGCAGATAGGAAGAGGAGTTTGTTATCAAGACCATCAGGGGATTTGCCTTTGGTGGGGTTCAGGGAGTGAAGGGCATCTAGAGTTTCGGTGGGGGAGATGTGTCTGAAGGAAAAGGGGTTCTTACCAGGCGGTAGGGGGATAGATGTCTGGGGAGTGGGTGTGGTTGCAGGAGGTAGGGAATCTAGGAGGGCCAGGGTGCAAGTAGTGAAATAGGAATTAAACTCGGAGGCTACCTTCTGGGGGTCGGAGAGGAGAGTCCCTTGGGCGAGGAGGAGAGGTGGGGCTTGCTGTTTGGGGGGAGAAAAGGGAGTTAATGACTTTCCAGAATTTAGAAGGTCTCCCAAGATTTGCATTTAGGGTGTAGTTAAAATATTCAGCCTTAGCTAAGCGGATGGCCTTTGTGCACTTGTTGCGGAGCATGCGGTAGGTGATATGGTCGCCTGGGAGGAGCGTGGATTTGTAGTTCCGCCAGGCCTTGTCACGGGCTTGTGGGCAAGCTATCAGCTCAGGGGATATCCAGGGTAGGTGAGACCCACGGACTCTGGCCCGGCGCAGGGGGGCATGCTTGTCCCAGGCGGTGAGGAAGGTGTTCCGAAAGTGCGTAAGGGCCGAATCCACGTTAGAGCAGCTTGAGCTCGGGACCCAATCAGAGTGAGATAGATCTTCCAGGAGGGAGGGGAGTGGTTGAGGGATTTGTATGACCATTGGAATATAAATTTGGGAGGGGATTTAACTCTGTGGATTTTGCGCATCAAGTAGATTAGGTGGTGGTCACTAATGGAATCAGGGAGGAGGCCTGAACTGATGACGCGGTGTGGGTGGGATGTAAGCGCCCAGTCTAGGAGGGAGTGATTACCGGACTTATGGTTTGAGCGTGTGGGTTCCATAATGGTTTGGCTAAGATTGAGAGCGGTTATCTCAGTTTGGGTTTGTTAAAAGTGGGTGCTAGCCAGTTGTGGTTAAAGTCACCCATGACATACAGTTCGCCCGACTGGGCAAGAGATGAGAGCTGGCTCAGAACGTCGGTGACTGTTGTGGTTGGCGTGCCTGAGCAGCAATAAATACCAGCCACAAAGATAGGTAATGAGGAGAGAGGGGACAGTTTTACCATAAGAAGCTCGTAGGCATTGGGTTCTGCTTTTGTAAGAGAGACAGTGAAGTGTAGGGCTGATCTGATGTAGATAGCCACCCCTCCACCTCTGGAGGGCCAGTCTTGCCGTGTGATGGTGAACCCTGGAATAGCGATGGTATTATCTGGTAGGCTGGGGTTTAGCCAGTCTCAGATAGGATGATTATGTCGGGGGCATGGTGGGCGGCTAGAACCTGGAGCTGATCGAGCTTAGGGGCTAGGCTACGAATATTTAGATGGAGAAGGCGTAAGCCTCGGGGAAGGTAGCCAGAACGAGTGTCGGTGGTGGCCTTGGCTGAGGGGTTTGGTATGGGGTGGTCAGGGCCTGAGGTTGGGGTTGGGCCGGGGTTAGGGTGTATATCCCTTGCAGCCAGAAGGAGTAGGGCAATGGTTAGGTGGCAGCGTAAAACACGGAGAGACCGGGATTTTGCCATGCGCTGGTTGGAGGCGGCAGTAGGGCGGGCTATGCGGAGGGAGTGGGTACTGGAATAGGAGAGAGAGGCCAGAAGGCAGCCAAAGGAATAGACCGAGGAGGAGGGGGGCATGGGGAAATGGGACCAGGAGATAGCTGGGAGAGATGCAGTGGACTTGTAGGGGGCATTTGTAGGATGAGTCAGAACAGCTGGTGGGGAAGGGGGGTGCTGGGTAGCCACTTAGAGGGGGAGTTAAAATGGGAAGGGACAGTAAAATGGAGGAGATCAGAAGTACAAGGGTTATTGATAAGGTCATTTTACCAGAGATGGGAGACACTGATAAGGAGTGAGTAGAGGTCCAGGCTAGTAAGGGGTAATGTAGATATAGGGAGAAGTCGAAAAGGCACGAGAAGCGTTAGGTAGGGTAGCTGGGGAGGGGAGAGGGAGGTAGTAGAGCCAGGTGGAGGAGGAAGAAAGGCGGTAAGAAGTGTATTTAATAGGTGGCCTGGGAGGGGGTGGTGGGGGTAAGACAAAATAGCCCACAGCAAGAAAGGAGAAGGAGAGCTCTCCGGTAGATTCGGATTATGTAACATAGTATTAAATAGATCAATCATCTCTCTTTTTAAGCCACTAAAAATGATAACATAAATATCATAAGGTAAGCCATCTTGGCCGGGAGCTTTACCAGAAGGTATGTGCTGAATTACAGTTTCTAGTTCTATGTCAGTAATAGGACATATAAGGTCTTTACAAGCATATTTAGGAATTTGGTTCAGATTGCATGTTGGTAACCAATTCACTATTGCATCTTAAGTCACCACAGATGTACTATACATCGCAGCCAAATATTGCTCTACTTCCTGCAGTATATCGCTTTATAGTCGGAAACCACCATACCTGCTTATGAAAGTAGAGATTGAATATTCTTTGCCTTTCGTCTATCTGCACAAGATTTGAATGGGTTTGTGCTGGCCTGTGAGCCCTGTAACCCAAATCTTTGTTCTTTTTCTAATGATTTTCTGTGGTCATACTGCATTTGGGCCATATCCGTTCTAATGTGTTGCAAATGTTCCAAATCCACCCCACCACCTTTATATTGTAATAATTCATAAAACTGACCACCAAGTTCTAGGTATTTATTTTGTTGCTCTTTCCATTTCAATTTACCCACTTCTTTAAAATAATCCCTGATTTCCTTTTTTTGCATCTTCCCACCACTCTAATTGTGAATCATATAAAAAGGAAACAGACTGTCTTGTTTGGAGAATATACTGCAAACCCTCTTTAATTTCTGGCTCTTCTAAAAGACTTATTTAGTCTCCAGTATCCCTTACCCTTTGCAGTCTTTCTATAGTTTGAAAATGTAACACAGCAAACCATGCTCTAATGATGCCACTGGTATAACAGCTGCATCCTGTACTGGCAATGATGGAGACAGAAACCAATAATCTATCCTAGTAGATAGGTTTTCTTAAAAAAAAAAAAAAATAAAAGGTGTGGGGTGCTTTAGATCCAGTCTTTTTCTTGTTTTCAATTTAAGCTTCATTAATTTTTTTACAACAGCATGACAGCAATACATACAGTACTTAAAATGAAAAACACAGACCATATACATGGCATGCCCCCCTCCCCCTGGCTTTGCACTGAACCTAATGGTATGTATACTTGTATCCAAACCTTGACCACTATTCTATATACCCTCAACCTAGCTATTAAGATTCAGAACTAAGCGCTCTTCCTTATGAGGGGCCAGTATTTAGTGAGTACAGAGAGTGAAAATCCTCTCATATCTTTTTATACCTAGCCAGAGAGCCCCATAAACTGTCCTGCATCTGTTCCGTTCTCAAATTAAACAGTAAATCCTGGAGCCACTCTGAATGAGATATGGCCTCCCATCAGTCCAGTGACGAACCACTAGTTTCTTCAGGGTCAATGACAGCAAGGCCATATGGTATCTACGGATCTTCACTGGAGTCAAGGACAAAGAGCCCAGGACATAGATTTCTGGGGTAAATAAATCTTCCAGGCCTAGTAAAGGGCCTGTCTTTGATTTAATTGTATTCCAAAGTTTCTTAATAGGAGGACACTCCCAGAATACATGTAGTAAGGTTCCCTCATGCTGCTCACATCTATTGCATAGCGGGGATGGAGAAAGGTTTAACCTGTAAAGCTTCACTAGGGACTAGTACATAGCATGAATAATTTGAAACTGAGTAAGCCGAAGTCTATCTTGGGGAATATACAAGTGTAAATCTTTCCAGATAGGTCCCCATTTCCCTTTAAGGTGCGGGAAGATTGTGGACCAGTATTTTGGATCTTGATATTTACCATCAATGGCTCTGGATATTAACATCGCAGACAATAAAAAGACAGCATGAGGTTTACCACTAACTGGTCCCCAAAAGGAGACCCAGTCTTCATTCCTACCAGTGTCTCGCAAGTTCTTTAAAACCTGTGTCACCAAGTGGCGTAATTCGTACACTTTGAAGGCATAATTCGAAGGAATGCGAAACGTGGTCATAATCTCAGCCGAGGGCAAACACTGTCCCTCTTTAATGAAGTCACCTAACTGGGACCCCTTCAGTTCAAGAATCTAGTTTCCCAGGATTTGACTCCCTCCAATTTTAAAGTTGGGATTACTAATCATCAGTTGAAACATACTCAGAGTGACTAAGCGATAATAAGGAACACAAGTGAGTGTGAATTCTAATAGATGTGACAATGGGTGAAGGGATCCTACCCTTTGGCAGTGCTTTAGGTGACATATACAACAGTGCAGTAGCGTTCAACCACATTTGGGAAATCAATTCCCTTTCTAGTGTCAACCAAACCGGGGTATACGAACCTAACTCCTCCCTGTCACTAGGCACACAACACCTCAAGTATTTGTTCAAATGGCTCACCCAGTAATAAAGACCAAAGTGTGGTAATCTCAAGCCCCGAATTGTTTGGTTGCAGCCAATGTGTGAACTGTAGATCCAATCTTATGAAAAACATCATTCAAACCTGTTTGTGTAAGCAAGTGGTTCAAAAAATATATCACAAAACACTTTCTCAGTCTTTGAACCTCTTCTGTTGAAAAACAGCTGCAGTTCAAATCCGCCCCAGCAGACCATATTTAGATGTGAATAGGTATGGTTGTATTTTTCATTAACTCAATCCTCTGAGCTCTTGATTGTGGAGCACACATGTTAATAAGCCGAAAGGCTACAGAGCGGAGTTCTACATTCAACAACAAAGCCCTCCCAGGTCCGATATCTACCGGATGACTTAATTTAAAATTAGGGTTATTTAAACATATCCCCACCCCACTACACATATCAGCTCTACTCGACCAATAGGATCTCCCCCACACCCAGGTCTTACTAGCATTCTGAATATCCTGAGCTGTATGAAGTCTGGTATCTTGCAGAAAAATAATATCAAATACAAACTCAGAAAACAAAAAAAAAAGGTAGATAGCCTTTTCTTTTCCAACAGGATACTGTTCACATTTAAGGATGCCAGGGCCAAGTTATATAGTGGAGTATCCATAAGAGGCTTAGAAGAGGTCAAGTACTAAGTTTTTTTCAGGCTCTAGAACCCATTCTTCTGTATTTTTGTTTCTCGTAAATCCAGCTGGGGATTTTCGGTATCTGAAATGGTGTCTTTTTGTGAGGAGGTGACGGAAGCTGTATCTGATTCTTCCTCAACCTCTGATGTTCCCCACTGTAAAGCTGCAAATTGGTTTTGGGTAGGAACTGCCTCAGCTGGTTCGTTCCCCCCTTGCTGAGGCACTGCTGCTCCTTTCTTTTTAACCAGCTGAAAACCGTCAACCTCAGGGGCCATGGGAGGTAGCATGTCTCGTGTACCCGGGTCACTAGTGCTGGGTACTGCTGAGTCTGCTACCGGGGGTATAGGCTGAACCTGAAGAGATATAACAGGTACAACCACAGGACTTTGAGGGGTTACTACTTCTTGTGAAGGAGGTGGTGAGTGCCTTCTAGGATCAGCACTCCTAGCAGCTTTATTGATGTAGAAGTCTTGTATCACATAGTCACTATTCTCCATATTGTGTGCAGCCCAAGGGCACTCAGAAAAAATGTGCCCTTTTTTGTCACACAGGTTGCACTTCAGGACAGTTCTACAGAAAAAAACGGAATGTCCCATTTCCCCACACTGGGCACATTTAAAAACTTCACACTGGCTGCTCAACTGTCTGGGAGATCCACACTTGTAGCAGTGACGTGGTTGTCCCAGATAAAATATAAAGCCCTTATCCCTGCCCAAAAAGAAACAATTGGGCAAGCTGGTAACCCCCGAATCAGCCTGGTCCAGTTTGACCTTTATACGCCACCCTCCATTCCAAAACCCTTCAGCATCGATAATGGGGTCTGGATTTCCCAGAAGAAAGAATTACTTACCATAGTAATCTTGTTTCTTCCCAGTGATACTCAGGTAATTCATAACTTTATGCAGTAAGCCTTCTAAGTAGAACTGCCCGGAGAGATGGAACATATGCAAATGATGGAATCTTTTGCATGAGCCACTTTTTCAAATGCTGCATTCTACTAATTGCCTTTGCTCTAAACCCCTCAGATTTCCCAGAAGCCTGGAAAGACAGTCTCACGAGGACTAAGTGTAACACTGATTACAATATTGAACATAATATTAATAATAAAAATAATAAATATAGTAGGAACTCCTTTAACACCCAGAAAGGCCTCCAACAGGAGGGCATAGCATATGAAAGAATACCCTTGAATGTCAGAATCACCTTACAAGGGTGAATAACAATAGTGAACACAATCATAACATATGTGCCAGAAATGGCATTTATATCCGAGAGCACAGTATACAGGAGTACAGAGGCTAAAAAGTTCTGGAAGGGGAGTAGGGTGGGAGTTATGAATTAACTGTGTATCACGAGGAAGAAACAAGATTACTATGGTAAGTAATTATTTTTTCTAACCCCAGTAATACTCAGGTAATTCATAATTTTATGCAGACTACAAAGCAGTACCACTGGAGGTGGGCACAGGAATTTATTTTGGAAACAGACTCTGCAGGACTGCTGTGCCAAACCTAGCACTATTCCTGGATAGAGCATCCAGGCTATAGTGCTTCATAAAAGGTGTGTACTGTTCTTAGGTAGTCGCTTTACAGATGTCCACCATAGGGACATCCCCCACAGCTGCAATGGCGACAACTGTGCCCTTGTAGAGTGGGCCCTCAACACTGTTGAGGGCTCTTTTCGAGCCTTAGAGTAACAGAAAAAACTGGATACTATCCAGCAAAAAAAATGACCTTTGATGCTGGGTTACCCTTTCCCACATTTCATAGGTCAGAACAGCTGTGTCCTGTCCTGCCTATGGACTGCAGTGGCTGACAAACAGTAGCTAAGAGCACTTTGACGTCCAAACTATAAAGACTCCTTTCAGTTGAACCAAAGTGTTCAGTGACAAGAAAGAAAAAATCACTCACCTTAGTAATGTTGTTTCTTCTATTGGAGTCTTGCTATATTATGACATATGCAGTGAGTCCCAACCTTCGAACTGCTCCGGAGGTGAAAGAGTGAACTTTCTATGCCAGGCATGGAACACTGAGCTCGAGCTCGGTTGAAACTCAGTCTGTTGTTCTTCAAACTCAAACCGTCAGATCTTTTCGAGCTAAACTCACTGAGGTCCTGTGTGGAAGCTGTAAACCTACACTAACCAACTGGCTACTAAACATAAGAACACATTTTTGGTCCCAAAACAAAGACTCAAGTCAGGAGACCCAAAAATGAAAAACAACACCAAGTCACCCCAAAAAGGAGGGTGAAAACAACAAGGTGGCACCTACTATGCCATGACTGCACTGCCCACCCACATCCCAAAAACAGAGGTTCTGAGAGGGGCAGGCTGGGAGGTCATAATATAGCAAGACTCCATTAGAAGAAACAACATTACTAAGGTGAGTAATTTTTTCTTCAAGCAACATGAAGTCTTGCTATATTATATTTATGTCTAAACTACAAGCAGTACCTCCATGGAGGAGGACAGAACCTACTTAGAAATAGGCTCTGAACACAGTTGTGTTAAACCCGAGCATCACTCCTAGCTTGGAGATCCAGGGAGTAATGCTTGGTAAAAGTATAAACTGTTTTCCAGGTAGCTGCTTGACATATCTCTAGAATAGGGATGTCCCTGGCAGCAGCCAGGGAAGCAGCTGTACCTCTGGTAGAGTGAGCCCTCAGGCCTGAGGGAGGAACCATACCCAGTTTTTCATAGCAAAATTGAGTACAAGAGACAATCCACCTGGCAATGGATCTTTTAGTGGCAGGTTTCCCTTTACCAACCTCACCATAAGTGAGGAACAGTTGGAGGGAGTCAAACCTGTGACCCTTGGTATGCTCTATGTAGTAACTAAGGGCTCTCTTCACATCTAAGCTGTGCAGCCTCCTCTCGCGAGAGAAGGAATGGTCAGTGAAGTACACTGGAAGAGATATAGATTAAGGTGGAAATCTGAAACCACCTTAGGCAAGAACTTCCTGTTAGTCCTGAGGACCACCTTATCTCTATGAAAGGAGATAAAATCAGGCTCCACTGACAAAGCTTGTAATTCACTTATGCGTCTGGCAGAAGTGATTGCTACCAGAAACACAGTCTTCCAAGTCAAGTACTTAAGCTCTGCTGAAGACAAAGGCTCAAAGGGAGGTTGCATAAGCTGAGCAATGCAAACATTAAGGTCCCAAGCAGAGGCAGGGTCCTAAATGGAGGGTTGGTGTGAAGCAATCCCTTGAAAAACTTGGAGAATACAGGGTGAGCTGAAAGAGAAGGGGCTTACCTGCTGAAATAAAAGCAGACACAGCTGCCAGATGCACCTTTAGGGTAGCTGGTCTCAGCCCCAAGGTATTTAAGTGGACCATATAATCCAGGACTGTGGGTAAATCAGCAGATTCTGGGGAAATATGCTTTCCAGAGCACCATATGGAAAACCTCTTCCATTTGGAATTATAAGTAGCTCTCGTGGAATGTTTTCTAGAAGCCTTCAGGATATCCATTACACCTTGGGAGAGGTGTAAACCAGCAAACTCGAACTCTTCAAGAGCCATGCCTTGAGATTGAGAGATTTGAGGTTCGGGTACCAAACCCTCCCTTGCGCTCAGGTTAACTGGTTGTGATTCCTGGGAAGACACAGGGGAGGATGGACTGCTAAGGACAGCAGAAGTGGATACCAGGGTTGTCTGGGCTAATCTGGAGCAATCAGGACCATCTTGCAGGGTTGAGATCTGATTTTGACTAGCACTTTGAACAGAAGAGGAAAGTGTGGAAAAGCATAGAGAAACTTCCCTTTCCAATTGAGAACCAAGGCATCCAGACGGACTGAGCCCAACACTGGGAGCCTGCAGCAAAAAAGGGGAAGTTGGTGATTGTCTGGGGCTGCAAAAAGATCTATCTGCGGGGTGCCCCATCTGGCAAATACCACCTCCAGGACCAGGGGGTCCAGTGACCATTCGTGATGGCCCTGGGAAATCCTGCTGAGAGCATCTGCCAGGACACTGTCCTTGCCTGGGAGGTGAACTGCCATAAGGGAGGTGTTCAGGGAATAAGCCAGAGACCACAACTTCATTGCTTCGGTGCACAAGGCCGTAGACCGAGTGCCCCCTTGCTTGTTGATGTACCACATTGTGGTGGTGGTGTCTGTTCTGACCTGTACAACTTTGTTCTGAACAGATTTGGAAAAAGCTTGAAGTGCTAGAAAAACTGCTCTGAGTTCCAACAGATTGATGTTGAGCAGAGATTCCTGAGGGGACCACAACCCCTGGGTAGTGAGGTCGCCCATGTGAGCTCCCAACCCCAAGAGCAATGCATCTGTAGTAAGGATTAAGGAGTGAGACTGAGTGACAAAAGGAACCCTTTGTCTCAGATTGCTCTGATCCTGCCACCACTGAAGGGCCTGGATCAGGGTTCGAGCCACTGGGATCAATTTGGTTAGAGGGTCTTTCCTTTGAGACCAAAAGGCTCTCAAATGGAAGTGAATGTCCCTCATCTGAAATCTTGCTCCCTGCACTACTGCTGTAGAAGCAGCCATGTGCCCCAGGAGCAGTAGAAAATGCCTTGCTGGTCGAGACACCTGCAGGGTGAATGAGGAGGCCAGAGAGACCAGGGTCCTTGCCCTGTCCAAAGGAAGGAAGGCTCTGGCTTTCTCTGTGTTCAGCTCTAGCCTATGAAGGTGAGGAGCTGGACAGGCTCTAGAACTGACTTTGAAAGATTCAGAAGGAAACCTAGAGAAGTGAGCAGTTGCTGAGTCATCTGTAGGTGTAACTTGACTTGGTCTGGGGACTGGCCTACTATGAGCCAGTCGTCCAGGTAAGGGAAGATGGCAATTCTTTGCCTTCTTAAGAGAAGCAACTGCTACTGCCAGGCATTTTGTGAATACCCTTGGAGCAGAGGTGAGGCCAAAGGGCATTGCTCTGAACTGGTAATGGCCTGAGGGCAGCTCGGACCTGAGGTACTTTCGATGGGAGCTTCTGATGAGAATATGGAAGTAGGCATCCTTGAGGTCCAGGGACACTAGCCAGTCCCCTGGCCTTCGAGAGGGTAGAATAATTCCCAGTCTCACCATTTTGAATTTTGGTTTTAAAAGGTGCTTGTTTAAGTATCTGAGATCCAGGATGGGCTGCCATTCTCCTATCTTTTTTGGGGAACAACCCTTTGCCCTGGTGTAGGGGTGGAACCCTTTCCACAGCTCTGAGAGCAAGGAGGGAAGAGACCTCTGCTTCTAGGGCAAGTGCCTCCGGTGGATTTGCAGGTGGAAAGGATCTGGTTCTCATCTTTGGAAACTTTTTGAAGCTGAGAACCAGTCCCTGGCTTACTACTTCCAGGACCCACTTGTCTGATGTCAGAGACTCCCAGACCTGGACAAAGTAAGCCAGCCTGCTCCCTACAGGTAGTTGAGAATCGGCCCTGGCAACCCCATCAGGGTACCTGCTTGGCAGGGGCTTTGGGCTGAGGGGTGGAAACAGGCCTGCTGGCACCCCTTCTGCTTCTCCCTCTAAAGAACCCCCTCTGGGCATAAGCAGAAGAGGAGGCCTGGGCTTGGTAAAAAGGCCTATGAAAAGGTCTGCCCCTGCCCCTGGGAAGCTGCCTTTGAGGAGTGGCCTGCCTTTCCTTGGCCTGTGCACTCCTATAGGTGGTCCTATACTCATCCATTTTCTTCATGTAATTCTCTGTCTGCTCCCCAAACAGGGAATTACCCACAACAGGAAAATCCATGGCCTTAGTCTGGGTATCCTGTGACAGGCTAGTACATGGAGCCAAGCCATTCTGCGAAGTGCCACAGATGTAGCCATGACTCTTGATGACACATCATTTGAGTCCACTGCAGCATGGAATTGCACCTTGGATGCCTCAATACCATCAGCAGCCACCTGCTCCAGCTCCTTGGCAAGCTGGCCAGGGACCTGTTTTGCTAGAGCCATAACAGTATCCCATCTGGATTTCTGATATCTAGCAACATAAGCCATATAATTAGCCTGTCTGAGTCCCAAGGATGCTGCCATGTACTATTTCTTGCCATGGCATCAATCCTCCTGTAGTCCTTGTCCGGGGGGGGTGTGAAGCCAAGGGGATATTTGCCTTGTCACAGGCTGCAGCCTGCACTACCCCAACATGGCTGCATTGTTGTGAAAGGAACTCCGTATCAGAAACGGACAATGTGTACCTCTTGTCCATTCTCTTATCCACAAGAGGTATAGTGTGAGGAGTTTTTAACATTTTTAAAAGTCCGTTTCCCAAAAGATTTATGCAAGGGAATAGACAGTCTCCTAGACTCTGGGATATCCATCATTTCCACAGTCAGGCTCCTCTTGATCATCCACAGCTTCCTCCATAGGGAGCTGGAGGGTTTCAGCCACTTTTTTATAAAACATAAAATGAGAAAGGGGACTCAGAAAGCCTAGGAGGAGACACTCCTGAAGGTCTGTCTGGGGAGATGTCCGGGTCAATGGGCACATCCAGACTTTCAAATCCACATTCACTCTCCTCATACTCCTCTTCCCCCTCCTCCGGTTCGTAAAATTCCTCTAAATCATAATCTTGAACCGGTGGAACCGGCCGAACCGGGCACTTACCTGATGGTGCCGGTTCGGTCGGAACCGGGAAAGCGACTGGACAATTTGAATCGCTTTGGTTATATCTTCAGCGGTTGGAGAGGAAAGTTTTGGCTCCACACCAGCTGATTTCCTAATCCTTTTTGCTGGAACCGACCCCTCAGAGTCGGCTCTCCTTTTGCTCGAGGAAGTCTCACCCTGGTCAGAGGGCACTCCCTCTGGTTCGGTTGGAACCGAACCGGGCTGGCCATCCGGGTCAGCGGACTTTTTGGCCTCCCTTTCCCTGAGCCTACCAACTCTCTTTTGAAGGGTAGCTGCAGGAAAATTTTTACAAATCTGGCTAAGATATTTTAAACAACCTGATCGGTTCAAACCGAACCGATAAACAGTTTACAAGTTCCACACAGAAGAGAATTAATGTAAACCTATCTAGTACTCACAAATACCACAGACAGAGTTTGAACCAACCAGTTGCGGTTTAAATTCAGTCGAAAACCGAGAAAAACAATACTTTAACCGACAAAATGAACCGAGCAGAAGGAGAAATCTCCGGAGCGACTGTTCAGTGAGGCGGAGTAAAGAATCTGACGGTTTGAGTTTGAAGAACAACAGACAGAGTTTCAACCGAGCTCGAGCTCAGTGTTCCATGCCTGGCATGGAAAGTTAACTCTTTCACCTCCGGAGCAGTTCGAAGGGTGGGACTCACTGCATATGTCATAATATAGCAAGACTTCATGTTGTTTGAAGGTAAGGTAATGGTTTGGTTCAAATGGAAATTAGAAACCATTTTTAGGAAGAAACTTCCCATTTGTTTTTAGGACCACTGTGTATCTGTGGAATGAAATGTAGTCATGTCCAATGCAGTGAGACTGGAGCTCACCGATTTCTCAGACATAAGTCATTACCATAAGGAAAAAACAATTTTCATGTGACATATATCAAACAAACTGAAAACACAGGCTCAAAAGAGGAACCCACGAGCCCAACCATACCCACATTTAGGTACCATGCTGGCACCAGTTCCCTGTGAGGGTGTGTGCAAATGGGATAGGCCTTTATGGAACCTTTTGAAGACAGGGTCTGAGGACAGAAATAGAGAGCATTCTGTCCACTGAAATGCAAGTATATGCTTTTAAGGTACTGGATTGTAAGTTCAGTAAATGCAATAGGTAAGATAGTCCAACACAGCTGGGACACCAGCCTGTACTGTTATGGATGAAGCCCTTAAAGAGCCTTTTGGAGATGGGATCTGGAGCGACCTGAAACACTTTGTCTGGCTGATATGCAGGCTGATGCTACAGCTTGGTGGACCTCAAGGGAGATGGACTGCAAGTCCAAAGAATGTAAATAGGAAAATAATCAAGCACAGCTGGGACCCCAGCATGTGCTGGTACCAATCCCTGGTTGAGTACCAAATAGAAAAAAACTTTTCCGTTTAAGGCATAGCTTTTCTTAATAGATGGATTCTTGTAGCCACTTAAAATGTCCAAGACATTTTCAGAAAAAATTACAAGACTACATATTGTAGGCCCCCAACAGCCATGCCTCGAGCCTGAGATTTGGGTACAGGAGCCTCCCATGGTTAATGGTTAGCAGATTGTGCCTCCGAAGGAGGTGTATTGGTTCATACCCAGACATGGAGAGTAGCAGAGAGTACCATGGCTGCTTGGCCCAATCTGGTGCTATCAAGAGCACTGATGCTGACTGACACCTGGGCTTAAGAAGTACTATGTACACCAGACGGAAGGAGGAAGAACATGTAGGTGCTTCCCTGACTAAACCGGGGCCAGAGCGTCCAGGGGGATTGTTCCCGTATCTAGTGCTCTGTCATAGTACAATGGCAGGTGGTGGTTCTGGTGGGAAACAAACAAGTAACCTCCTAAAGATTACTTGCAGCACTTGACTGTCCAAGTCCCATTCGTGATGGGACTAACTGATTTGAGTCAGGGAATCTGCCAAGGTATTGTCCTTGCCTGGCAGATGAATAACCTGCAGGAGAACCCCCAATGGAGCATCCTAGACTGACTCCATGTTATCATGAGTCATGTTCAGGGAGGGTTGACCTTATCCATCCCTGCTTGTTTGTGTAATACATTGTGGTGGTATTGTCTGTTCTGACTTGTACCACCCTACCTGTACTAGTTGTGTGAAAATGTTTAGTGCCAGTAACACTAATCTTGGCTCCAGCATGTTTGTGTGCATAAGTGACTCTGTGCTGGGATGGTGTGAACCCCCAGATGGGAGCTCCACACTAGTAAAGATGCATCTGTTGACCGAACAACTGATGGGGACTCTTGCTGAAAAAAGGACCCCTTTCCTCAGGCTGGTTTCTTCTTTTCACTCTAGAGTGACCTGTAACAAATGCTTCTTGTTACCAGAATTAGTTTTGAAAGAGGGACCCTTTTCCCAGTGAACCCAGAGGTGAAACAGAATGTCCTTAATCTATAACCTGGATTACAGGACTATGCCAGAGGCAGGAGTTACAGGACCAGTAGCTGAAGAAACTGTCTTTTAGCCTTTAGTTGTTCAGGCTGAATGAGCCCACTATTACTGGAATACATCTTGCCCTGCCGAAAGGCAGGTAGGTCTTGCCTTGCAAGGTATCTAGCTCTGCTCCTATGACCATAGTGCCTAAGCAGGCTAAAGGACAGAACTTCTTTAGATTTATCAGGAAACCTAGAGACTCTAGGAGCCCCTGGATGAGTTGCAGATGCTAGCACTTGCTGGGTTGGTTTTAGAACCCCTAGCCAGTCATCTAGGTATGGGAAGACTGTGACACCTTGTCTTCAAAGGTGTGCCACAACCCCTGCCAAGCACTTTGTGTACACTCTTGGGGGGTGACCTGATGAGAGTATGAACGTGAGGTACTTTCTGTGAAACTCCCTTATGGGAGTATGGAAATAAGAACCCTTTAAGTCCAGTGATGCCAACCATTCCCTTGTCTTGAGTGTTGGCAGAATCAGTGGCAAAGTTATAATTTTGAACTTTGGCCTTGTTAAAATGCCTGTTCAGTGCCCTGAAGTCTAAGACAGGCCAGCACTTCCCATTTTCTTTGTGGTACCTTTGCTGTACTAGGACAGGCTCCACTATCTGACAGTAACAGGTTTTGAACCTCTTTTTCCAGGAGGTATATCCTTCATCTATAGATGATTTAAAACCTTTTTTTTTTTTAAACGCTGGAAGGGATTTGAACCCTGAGACAATCCCTAAGTCACTGTGGTGCCTGAAGTACCCCTGCTGTGGGTACTGCTGATACTGAGGCACAACTCTGGCCTGATAAAAGGTTTGGTGTGAAATGATCAGTCTCTGCCTCCCCTTCCATATGTTTTAGTGAAGGGGAAGCTTTGTTTTGCAGAATTATCCACCTTTGTCATGTTAGCCTTTATCTTTCCTCCAAGAGGGAATTACCCTCGACTGGAAAATACATAGCCTTGGTTTGGGTATACTGAAATGAGGTTTGTGATTCTCAGCTATGCAAACCTCCTTTGATCCACTGTTACCTGCCATTCAGTTGGCAGCAGTGCCAGAAAGGCAGCAGCCATATGATTGGTACTTGGCTGTTCCCAACCAAACTTGACTGCCACAGCAAGGACAGACTGCCATAGTGACTTTTGGTACTGAGCATCAAAGGCTTGAAAGCAGTGCTGTCAACTTCTCTGGAATCCTTGTTAGGAGAATAGGATGCCAGGGGTATCTTTGCCTTGTTACAGGTGTCATTTCTACTACTACTTAATGAACAGGGTGGGAGAATAAAAATTCAGCTCCCTCCCTGTTCAGCTGATATGTCTTATCCAGTCTCTTTTCAAGAGGGGAGGACAGAGCTTAGAATTTGTAGAATCTTTAAAGTATCTTTCTTGAAGATTGTATTTACAGTAAGGAGAAGCTTTTTTTTTTTTTTTTTTTTTTTTTTAAAGAGGGTGTCAGCCCAAACATTTCTCACAATATGAAAAAAGTAAGGAATAATCCTCAAATGTTCTGTGGGAATAGCCCTCAGGGAAAACCTAAGTTTAATAGGTTCCCCTTTTTTTCTATTCAATGTCCATTTAATCATAAACACATACTCTTCCTCTTAATACTAGGACGACTGAGCAGAAAAAACAGGCTGATTGCAGGGTCTGCTGCTGAGAAACAGACAGCCCTTACAAGCTGCAGGAGTTATTAGGCTTTATAACACGCACAGAAGTCCCCAAATGCTGTCCAGCAGGAGGTTCTGTGTTTCATTTCTTTTGAGAAAACCAGGGAGTTAGCCGGTTCAGCAAGTCTCTCAATAACTGCTTGCATACCCGTCTCGGGGGTAGCAGTTACAAAAATTGTTGTGAGTTCAGCCACAGTAATTTAGGGTGTCAGCTGGTCAGAGCTGGAAGGACCCTTAGATTGTGAAAGTTTTCATTTTCTTTAGCCATATTCCAGGCATTTTTCAATAGTTTTCAGTTTATTAGCCATATTCCAGGCATCAATAAAAATCAATAAAAAAAAAAAAAATACCACCAACAGCTTAATCTGGTTCAAGGTCAGTTGGCATTCATCTGTATCCCTTCCCCCGGGTCGTGCCTGAAAATAGGCAGGATTTGTCTAGTGCACTTACCCGGTCAAAAAAAAAAAAAAAAACTAAATAAGCTAAAGCTAAATCAATAGTTATTACAGGACATGAAATGCAGATTTCACTCTGCTTTTAATGTTCATGTCCAGATGGACAGACAAAAGGAACTTAACAGAACATACCACTCTCAACACGATTCAAAACCAGGATTACCAGTTTTCTTTCTCAGTTTTTCTGACATTTTCCATATAAAACGGAAAAAAGTTGTAACCGATAAAAAATTTATTTATTTAAACATTTGCGGTTGGTTCCTAAACCGATGATGAAACGATCGGGAACCAGAAACCAAGTAAATGAACAGAGGCTTTCGGTTCAGGAAAGTACAGTTACATAAGAACTTACCGTAACAGTAGATCTTCGAGAACAGCTCTTGCAGCAGGTTACACCATTAGGACTGAAGCCGGCAGGCGTCAGGACCCCATGGAAAAATTCTAGCTAGCTATCTTCAGCGGGTCCGCCGGACGTCGGTCCCGCATTCACGCCAGACGAGTATTACATAAGGTCCCGCCTAGATTCTAGTTCTCCCGCCTAGAGACTTCCGGCCGCAGGCCGACATCAAATGGGAGACCGAGGATCCACCGTCAGAAGATAAATGGAAAAAATCCCTGTTGTTAAAGGCTAAAGCCATGCCTCCTCCAAGGGGGAAGGTGGGCGGGAAGGTACCTGCTGCAAGAGCTGTTCTCGAAGATCTACTGTTACGGTAAGTTCTTACGTAACTGTACTATCTTTACCGAGTCACAGCTCTTGCAGGTTACACCATTAGGACTGATTCCCAAGCAGTAACGCTGCCAAAATTCGGGAGGAGGAAACTAGGAAATACATTCCAGGTCCTGAATCTAGGACAGAAGACCCTGTAGCACCGCCAGGTCGAAACCGGCTCTTCGCCAAGAGGCGATGTCCAGGCTATAATGCCTGATAAATGTATGCACAGAGCTCCAAGTGGCTGCAGCACATATGGCAGAAGTGGAGACGTTTCGGAGTGCTGCAAAAGAGGTGGCCACACCCCTAGTGGAATGACCCCGGACTGAACCCGGGAGGGGCTTCCGTTTGAACTCATAACAGAATGAAATACACTGGACAAGCCAGCGAGACAGGGACTGTTTGGATACAGGTTGGCTCATCATCCTCTCAGAAAAGGAAACGAAAAGTTGCTCAGAACTACGAAATGGTTTAGTTCTGTTGAGGTAATACCTCAGGCTGCGGTGAACATCCAGGGTGTGGAGCAGAGCCTCTCCTCTATTCGAGTAGTTCGGGAAGTAGACCGGCAGGTCAATATCCTGATTTAGAGTGAGTGAAGAGACCACCTTAGGCAAAAATTTAGGATTCGTCCTCAGGGATACTCTGTCCCGGTGGAAAACTAAATAAGGCTCTTTGCACATGACAGCGTGAAGCTCAGAAATTCTTCTCGCTGAAGTAACAGCAACCAAAAATAGCGTTTTCCATGACAGAAAGCGTGGCTAAAATCATGGCAGGTTGAAGGGGGCGTGAGTTGTTCCAGGACAAAGAGCAAATCCCATGGAGGCACTGGGTCCTTAATCGGTGGCCTCATGTGCAACACCCTCTCAAAAATTCCCGAGACGTCTAATTGTGCCACTGTCGATGTCCCACTGGAAGGTGGTAGGCAGAGATGGCACAAAGTGCACCTGATAGAGGAGTAGGCTAGACCCGAGCGAAAGAGGAGAGCAGGTAGTCCAACACCACTCCCACCGGGCAACCTAAAGGGAAAAATCGTGCTCGCGACCATAAACAAAACGGCGCCATTTCATGGCGTCGCCTATCGTTGTCGGCTTTCTGGCTGCAGAAAGAATTTCTGCAACCTCTTCGAAGACCCGTGGCGCAAGGCGGCTATGTCTCTAGGAGCCATGCATGCAGGTTCAGTGAGCGTGAAGTCCGGTGGACTAGTGAACCTTCCTCCTGAGACAGGAGATGGAAGCTGAGCAGCAGCAGGGGCGGAGGTTCCCAGGATAGCTGAATTAGCAAGGGAACCAGATCTGTCTGAGCCAAAGGGGCCACCAGGATCATTATTGCATGCTCCTGCGCGGTTTGAGAAGAACTCTTGGATCAACTGGAAAGGAGGAAAGCGAGAGGAATCTGTCCGCCCAGAGAGGGACAACGCGTCTCGCCAGAAAACACCAGGCCCTGGATCTAGCGAGCAAAAATTGGGCAGTTTTGCGTTGGATGGGGATGCGAACAAGTCTAACTCTGGAGTTCCCCATCGAAGAAACAGATCCTCTGCTACCTCTTGAAGAATTTCCCACTCATGGACTCTGGCCTGGGAGCGACTCAGGCCGTCTGCAATCGCGTTGTCCACCCCGGGAACATGTACAGTGATCAGATTCGCGCCGTGTCGGATTACCCAATCCCACACCCTCATGGCCTCCCTGCAAAGGGGGTAAGAGTGTGCGCCTCCTTGTTTGTTGAGGTAATACATCACCGCCGTGTTGTCTGTCTGAAGCAGAAGAGTACTCGGCGGGATTTCTGACTGAAAGGCCTGCAGGGCATAGAGAACCGCCCTCATCTCTAGAATGTTGATATGGAGATGAGCTTCCAACGGGGTCCACGTACCCTGGGACTTCACCCCGTCCAGGTGTGCCCCCCACCCTAGACCTGAGGCGTCTGTAGTGAGGATTACCTCCGGGGACGGCGCTACAAACGGGACACCCGTGGAGAGCAACCGTGGATCTACCCACCACTGCCAGTCTCGAATCACGGTGTTCGTGATCCTGACCGGATGCTGCAAGTGGTCTTGCCTTTGGTCCCATTGCACCTTGAGCATCCGAGTTACCCGCATGTGGAGCCTTGCGAAAGGGATGGTAGGAATGGCCGCAGCCATGTGTCCGAGCAAGCGAAGGACCGACCTGGCAGGGACGGTCTTGTTCGACGATAACTCCCTGATGAGGGATCTGATGCGCTCCGCTCTGTCGTCTGGAAGAAAAGCTCTTCCCTGAACGGTGTCCAGTACTGCACCTATAAATTGCAGTTTCTGCGATGGTACCAGGAGAGACTTCTCGTGGTTGATTAGGATGCCCAGAGATCGGAACAGGTCCTGCGTGCTCTGGACCGCACAAAACAACGCCTCTCTGGAGGTGGCCATGAGAAGCCAATCGTCCAGGTACGGGAACACATAATGGCCCTGTCTCCTTAGAGACGCTGCCACGACTGCCATGCACTTGGTAAAGACCCTGGGTGCAGATGACAGTCTGAATGGAAGGGCTCGGAATTGAAAGTGGTGGTCGAGGAACTCGAAGCACAGGAACCGCTTGTGCGCCTGAGCTATAGGGATATGCAGGTATGTGTACTGCATGTCTAGAGATGCTAAGAAGGTGTCTTGCTTCAGCATGGGAATAAGACCCGGAAGAGACACCATGCGGAATCTCTTGTAGGCAACCGACATATTGAGGTCGCTGAGGTCCAGAATCGGACGGAGGTCCCGTTTTCTTTGGAACCAGGAAGAAGTGGGAATAATATCCTTGTCCTCTCTGGTTCTCCGGGACGTTCTCTATCGCTCCCTTTTGCAAGAGCGCGAGTACTTCTTGCCAGATCAGAGATTTGTGCTGACCCGGATACCGGGAGAGCAAAGGAGGCCTCGAGGGTGGCTTTTCTGAGAATTCTATATAGTGGCCTCTTCCGACCAACTGAAGAACCCACCTGTCGGTGGTTATAGCCTGCCATCCCGGCAGGAGGTTCTCAATGCGACCCCCGACCATGGTTTCCCATTGATCCTGAGGGGTGGGGGCTGGAAAGGAGTCAGGCTGTGGCGGCTGAGGGTCCCGCTGGCTGGGCCGGCTTGGGAGTACGCTGGCTCCGGCCCGCGGGTTGTTTCCCCTGGGTTCTATGAAAACCGGAGCCCCTCTGTTGTGCAGTGGAGCGGGACTGCTGCCTCTGCATCTGTCCACGAATTCGGCTTTGGTTCCTGCGAAAGGAACTAAGCCTGGGTCGGTACATGGCCTGAACCGACCTCACCGCCTTCCCGGCCTCTTGAAGTCTGGTAATAATCTTCTCTGAAGGTTTACCAAACAAGACTTCTCCCTCGAATGGAGCATCCATGATATTCTTCTGGACGTCCGGGGTAAAGCCGGAGACGCGTAACCAAGAGTGCTTCCGGAGGCATACGCCAGAAGCTGCTGCTCGGGCCGAGGAGTCCGCGGAGTCGTACATGGCTCGTAGCACTTGGGTTCCCACGTCCAAACCCGTACGGAGGAGCTGAAGCATCTCCTCCTTCTGCTCACGTTCCGGCAGTTTTTCAGCCGCTTCCAGACCCTGTTCCCACAAGGCATTTTGGAACTGAACCATGGGGGTCAAATAATTCAGGGATCTGATGGCGCAGGTAGCGGAAGCATACGAGCGCCTATCCATAGCGTCCAACTGTTTGGACTCTGGGTCCGGTGGCAGAGTGCTCAGATGTTGCGGTCTCTGGGACCGGTCATGTGAGGCTGTGATGACCAGAGAGTCGGCCTGAGGCTGCTGAGTCAAGTACTGGTCTTCTCTAGGAGCCTTGTACAAGCGATCAGATTTCTTCGGCATCGCCGGGAGCGAATGTGGACGCTTCCACGCTGCCTTGGTGACATCCACGAAAGTGTCAACCAAGGGTGGCACCACCACAGGCTTGGGGTCCTTCTGCCGAAGATATCTGGCAAGGCGTATCCTTCCGGGGTCTAGCTCTTCCGCATCCCATCCCATGTTCTCTTGGATGTGTCTCATAATATCCGAGAACGAAGGGTCATCCGAAGGAGACTTGGGCATCTCACGTGGATCCGGAGAAGGGATGGAAAGGGGAGATGGGGATCTGGATGTTGAGAACTCTGATCCCGTGTCCTCCGTCGAAGGCGATCGTCGGTGTCTTCTGGGTCTCTTGGTGCTGGGTGACCTAGAAGAGGATTTGGACGGAGGTCTCCGTTTGTCTGGTCTCCCCCTGGGAGGGGTTCCGTACTCCCGGGGAGGAGGTAAACGGCCTGCCAACCCCGATGGTGAGGGGGGTGCAGGAACCGGAGGTGTAGGAAGAAGAGGAGGAGGAGGAGGAAGAGTGGGAGCCATGTCCTTCTTTATGGTGTCCCACCAGTAAGTGAAGAGTTCCTTCACATCCGCTATAGAAAGGCCCGACGACGGTGCAGGCGCCGGTGGACGGTCGTCGAGTCCCAGCGTCGGCTCCACAGGGGGCTCGGGTAACGGCGAGGGTTCCCTGGGCGTCTCGACAAGACCGGGGTCGCCCGTCTGGTCCTCGGGCCGAGTCAATTCCTCCTCGGTTAAGGTCTCCTGACCAACGTCGGTCGGAGGCGTCAGGGCTCTCTTCTCAAGAGGAGCGGGCGCCGCCCCCCTACCGGCGTCCGCTGAGGTGTTGGCTTGGCTGGCGACGGTCGTCTGGCCGACGGCGGCTCCAGGGATGTATGGCGAGAGGACGACGACGGACACACCGGCGTCGGGTCCTGAGGTCTCTTCAAAGAAGCTCCAACGTCTTGCGAGGAGGCAAGGAAGCTGACCTGACTTCGGGTTCCGAAGGCCGGGAACCCGACTTATGATGATGATGATGGCGATCCCCAGACTTCACCAAGGCCCTGGAGGACGAAGACAAGGACGGCCTGGCGGACTTGGCCTGAGAAGAGGAAGACTTCCTGACCGCAGCCGGGGAAGGCTGAGAGTTGGCCCTGAAGGGGGAGCGGTCGGACCTGGAACTGGAGCTGCGTGAGTCCGAAGCCCTGGAGGGGGACCTGGAAGGGGCCTTCTCCCTTCGTTTTTCAGCATGCTTGTGGGTCTTTTTAATGGATTCCCCCTTGGAAGACATGGCCTTTAGCTTTTCTTCCAGTAAGAAAGCCTGAAGGGCCTTCTAACGTCGGATCTGGGTTCTACTGTTAAACCCCTGGCAGAAGGAGCAGGCCCGGGTATCGTGGTCTGGGCCTAGGCACCGGACACAGGCCGTGTGGGGGTCCTTGAAGGGGATCTGTTTCCTGCAAGCACACTTGGAAGAGTGACCGGAGGTCGGAGAGGACATCAGCGAAAAACTTGCTTGAAGAAATCCAAATTTCCCTTAGGAAAGAACTAAACCACGCGTTGCGCGCTACAGCTGAACCGAAGGGTCAAGACATGCAAGTCGACGGCGGGAAAGAACTGGGGAATCATGGGACCGCTTCTTATGCTCACGCTCGATCGCCGGAGGCGGACTGACGTCGGGGCGGTCCCCACTGGAAGATAGCTAGCTAGAATTTTTCCATGGGGTCCTGACGCCTGCCGGCTTCAGTCCTAATGGTGTAACCTGCTGCAAGAGCTGTGTCTCGAAGTAAGATCCGGTGTTAGCGGTTCTTAAAACAAGCTAAATTAAATAAAATTTAACTTAACTAATGGAGTGTTTTAGTCAGAAAACTCAAGATAAATGTAAAATAAACCTCGGTTTCCCCCCGGTTGTACCGAACCGGGAGAAACCAAAAAAACTTACAATTTAAACACTAAAACTACAGGTTTACCTAAAATTACAAAAAGTAAAAGGCAGCAAATGAAATGAAAAGAATATTTATATATATTTATAAGTTTTCTCACGTCAGAACAAGATGATGATGAGAGGATCTCCGAGCGTCTAGTCTTGACAGGCGGAGAGAGAAATCTGAGGGGTTTAGAGCAAAGGCAGTTAGTAGAATGAAAAAGTGGCTCATGCAAAAGATTCCATCATTTGCATATGTTCTATCTCTCCGGGCAGTTCTACTTAGAAGGCTTACTGCATAAAGTTATGAATTACCTGAGTATTACTGAGGTTAGCATTTTGCATTTTTTCTCTAATCAATAAAGAATATTGGTTATGTTCACCCCCTCATTCTTGAATAATACAGTGATAACTTTATTTGGGCTCTTTTTGAGGGGGTATTGCCTGGAAAGGCACCCAAAGGGGATTCGTTTTTAGGATAGTATATTTTGACCAGAATCTGTCCAGGAGTTATGGGGATCAAAAACTTGCATTAAAGGAGTTTTCCCCTGGTGCACGTATGAATGCATAAACGTCGGCAGGTGTAAACCCCAATGATCGTTTAATCAGCTCTCTGCCCACACAGAACCTGTCAGGAATTACTTTTAGACCCCTCATGTAGCGCAAACATACTGCATTCCACCTTTTAGCCATTTCTACAGGCTTATGAAAGAGGCTAGCATAGGTCTGGGGATTAGGGTCACCAGACTCATTTGTGGGCTGATCAGTTTGTTCAGGAGGTACAGTTATACTACTAACCTCTCTTATCTACTTCAGACTCTGCAGCGTTCAGGTTAACAGATTCTGCAGTCTGAGTTTCTACAGGAGACCCAGAGTTGGCATCAAAAAGTACTTCTTGTGAAATGTCAATCGGTGAGTATGAGGGAGAGTCAGGCCGCTCTTTCCCTCCTGCTCCCACACTTCTGTTTCCATTTGCCCACTACATCAGTTCTAGTATTATTACTCACGGCTGGATGCTCCATCCCCAGTATAGCGACTGAGGGATCCGGAATCCAAATGCCCGTTGGGCCTTGTAACTACCCTGCTCCTTGCAGCGCCGTATATGGTGACCACTGAAGTGCTGTGCCATCAGAGGATTGCTGTGGGGTCCTGTTGGTACATTCTGGTTGGTTCTGTCCTGCCTAAAAAACAAAAATCTTCATTTGGGTAGCCGGACTGGAACTCGGCGAAATCCCTGCCGTTCGTTTTTTCTCTTCCTCAAGTTTCTTTCTGGCCCCTTCATAAGACTCTTCCACTTGTGAAAGTTTCTCCTGTAGTTCACGTCGTCGTACTTCCAGGTCATGCTGTAAGTCTGCATCTACTTCAATAAAATCAGCATCCATAGCCACGTCCTATTTTGCCTCGATATTAACAATAATTCCTTCCATCGGTATTGCGGTGTCTACAGCACCTGGAAAGTCAATTACTCCAGACGTCATCACGCCTCCAGTCTCCTCGCTGCCCCGTGACAGCACTGGAATCTGCCATGGGATCGGGTCACAGCGCCCCTACCAAAGAGTAGGGGTATTTTATTGCAGAAAAGTCAATACAATGTATACAAATAAACAATACACAAGAAAAATCCCAAAACAGTCAATAATACAGAAATTAGAACAAAAGAGAAAAAAACAGCAACAACAAAAAAAAAAAAAACACATACAGTAAATCAAAGGAATGCAAACAATATAATTCAAAAAATCCTATTAATCCTCCCCTCATCAATACATAACACCCAATGCAAGGCTGTCAAAAAAACATAGCAATCAAAGATGTAGGTGGTGTCGAAACCGCCTCCAGATAGCCATCACAGTGGGCCTGGGGTGTGATAACGAGTCTTTTAGAAAAATCTCTAGATAAGCAGCTTCACACAATTTCCCCACAGATAAATAAGGCATTCTCTGTTGCTGAAAACATATTTACTCCTTGCCTGCCATAAATAAAATTTTAGAACAGCAAATACCACCTCCAGGGTAGTACGATCATATCGAAGCAATCTGCCTGCATAAATGCCCAAAATAAACTGGTCATAAGTTAAATTCGTGATCCAAGGCAACTGCCATCTCTGGGCCAAAAATCCCCAAAAGTGAACTGTATAAGTACACTCAAAGAAAAAGTGAGGCATAGACTCTACAGGGGCCAAACATTCCAAATAAGGGCAGAAACTGTCCTCAACAGGCTTGTGCTTCCAGTTACCTCTCACATTCACTCTGCCATAGGTGCACAACCATACTATATCCCACATTCGAAGGGGTATCCTCAAATTATTCAGTTGGCGAATGGCAAGAGGAATCCACTTCGCTCTACACTCAGGCAAGGCAGGAGCTGAAGGACCTATACGGCCCAAAACTAAACAATATAATTGCTGCCTGGCTAAGGACGCATATCCGGTTTAGTCACCTTCCACAGGTGAAGCTTCTTCAGTGAAGATTTATACCAGCCAGGTAAACCCATAGAGGGCATCAATTTTGGGGGTTCAATGTCCCATTTTAAAAAATAATGTCCAAGGTCATACTAAATCCATTCTTTACAGAGGGATGGGGCTTCTTGTAACCCAATCCTGAGAGTTCCTACCCAAAACAAGGTATGAAAAAAACACCAATGGATGCAACATACCAAGACCCCCATTTCCTCGTTAAATAGGTGAACTCTCTCTTAATAGGGTTCAAGCGACTACCTCATAACATCTGGAAAAACAGGCTGTATACTGTCATAGTGAGAGGGAATAGGAAATATCCATGCGATATATAAGAACAGGGACTAAAATTGTTTTATCGTGAAAATACGTTTAAATTTAGATAATTGCCACCCTTTCCAGCAGCCAACTAAAGCCTCACATCTAGCAAGGGAGGTATCCCAATTCCTGTCTGCTGCATCTTCCCCTCTAAAAGAACCCCCTAAAATTTTGATAGGGTCAGTAATAATCCGAATACTGGCAATCTGGGTCACAGGACCTGGGATGCCAATGTAAATGCCACAACTTTTATCTGGATTGAAGCAGGCTCCCGACACTGCAGAAAATGCAGATAATTATTCCAAAGCACATAGTGCACTGCCCTCATCTTTACAAAACAATATCAAATTGTCCGCAAAAGCAATAGACTTTAGTCCCAAGTGTCTACAGGGGTTTAATAGGCCATGTATATTGGGGTTACTCCAAATCCGCTTAATATAGGCATATAAAAAGAAGATATAAAACCGGACTAAGGGGGCACCCTTGTCATACCCCACTACAGAGCTTAATCCTTGCACCAATATAACTTCCAATCAGAGGAGCAACAGTCGCAGAACTGTAAAAAAGTTGAATCCAAGCGATCAGAGGGCGGGGCAGGCTATACTGTAGTAATAAGTGAAATAAAAAAGAATGCGATACCCTGTCAAAAGCATTGCTTTGGTCAATAGAGAGTAAAAATCCAGCCTGATTAGTATTTTTATAATATTCAAGACAATCCCTTACAATGCATAAATTGTCCTGAATACGTCTCCCTGGGCCCGAACAGGTTTGGGAGAAATGAATCAAAGAGCTGAGGGGTTTTTGTAATCTAAGGTGCAAAACAGACATAAAAACTTGCCAGTCGGAACTAAGGAGACAAATAGGTCTCCAATTTTGCAGGGATGTCCTATCAACTTTTTAAAGAGAAACCTCAAAAGACCACTAGAGAATTTCGGATGCACAGAAAGTTGCTCCATGATCTCTTGAAATTAAAGAAATAAAAATGAGGTAATTTCAGCAGAGAAAGCCTGACAGAACTCTCCAGGCAGTCCATCCCACCCAGGAGATGTGTTCTTTTTCATTTTAGAAATAGCCAACTCTATTTCAGACAATGAAATAGGGGTCTGTAATGCTAACCAATCCTCCTGTGAGAGGGAGGCAGCCAAACCATCAAAATATAAATCCTGTTCATGGGTGTCACGTATCTGGGCATTGTCGAAAGCTTGAAAGTGACGTCTAATGATCTTCTCCAGATCCAAGATGTCAGTACACTGTCTACCAGCATCATCGGTTAATGTCAAAAATGTAGCAGAATCTACTTTTGATTTACAGGCAGCACAGGGATCACCCCCAGGCATTTTCCTAATGCCAAAACTAAGTTCAGCCTTCAAAGTTGCTGCCCGATCATATTGGTACAGCTTCATCTGTTGTTTCACCTAGGTAATCTGGGCTGAATAATCTGAGCCAGACTGAGCCATGGAGGAGTATAGCAGTTGTATCTGCTGTCTAAATGCCAAATATTTCAAAATTTTCCCAGACTGTGTCCTAGCACCATATTTTTGTAGCCATGTTCTGAGTTACTTTACAGTCCTCCCACCATTCACCAACAGAATCATGTAGCCTGCGGACTGACCACCGTGCCTGGAGTACGGAAAAGATGCCTGAGTTCACATGGCTGTGGTGAAAAGTAGACATTAGCCCTCCATCGGCTGCGGGAGCTGGGAACACTGGTTTTCAGCTGCACACAAACCTGAAGGAGTGGCGATCTGAAATACTAGGTCCAACACTTTCAGACTCGGGTGGGGGGGTTGAAATCAATACGGGTTGCTAAGTGTCCCCAATAGGTGCTTTACCCTTCAATCGGTAGGCATCCTGGAGGCCTGCTGTGGAAAGACACTGAATGAGAGCATGAGTGTCACAATATAACTTCTTCCCAGCATTTATCCTATCTGTAATTTCAATGGAACAGTTAAAATCCCCTCCTAAGAACATCGTTCTGGCAGTGGTCAGATAAGGTTGAAGTTGTTCTAGAAGGTCCACCCTATCAGCTTTTACCTGAGGGGCACAGACAGTTATAAATCAACAAGCTGTCGTGTTCCATAAACCCGTCTAAAAAAGGACTCAACCAGGAAGTAAATCTATCAACCTGTGCAGTTTAAATGCATGCCCAGTAAACAGAATTCCTACCCCAGCCACCCTATCAAGGCCAAATGACCAATACAATGGGCCACAGATCCATTCCTTTTTAGACTGAGGTTACAGGAATCTGTCATCCATGTTTCCTGTAAAAAGATGACATCAAAATTCAATTGCTAGCCGGCCCAGTGGCGCTGAGGGTTGAAGCGCTGGGCGCCACACCTTGCACCATGCCGGCGACCGGGTTGGGTATGGACTCGGTCGTCGAGGGTTAGCAGGGGAAGGAGGTGAAGCGTCCCCAGCGGATGCTCTCCTCCTTCAGGGTGGGTTACCAGGGTGCTGTATGCACCAACGTCCCTAGGGGCTGGTGGGAGCACCCGGCTATCATGGGGCACTGGCGGCTGAGAGGGCTGGAGTCGGGAGGAAGGCGTTGTGGGCATTGACAGGCGTCGTCAGGGCCGCACTTGCCCGAGCTGACGTCCTCGGGGAGGCAGGGAAGCACACAAAAGCGGAAAACCAACCTCGCGGTCCTAGATGACGGCCGCTCCAGTTGCCCAGTCCAGGAACCACGGGCAGACCCGCTGTGCCAGGGTGCTCACGGAAGACGGAGGATAGGTAGGAGCACCCAAGGGCACTCCAGGGGCAGACTCAGTGGTGGGGTGGGTAACATGAGGAAGCCCGAAGGAGTGGAACGACGGGGTGATAGGAGGGGATAAGAAGAAAGTTGAAAAAAAAAAAAAAAAAAATTCAATTGCTGTAAAGCTGAAAAAACTGTAAACCTTTTACTAGCATTCTTTATGCTGCATACATTAAGAGTGGCACAATGTAACCGAGACATGGAAATGTGGTAAGGTCGACAGAATCACACCCACACAAATAGGGAAGAAGTTATTAAGAGGGAAAGTCAGTTCCTTCAACATGCTTTTTTTTCCTCTCCTCTTCTTCCTACCATCCAGATTGTCTGGTAAAGGCAAAGAATGCGAAGAAGCATCCGATTCCACTGCTTCACAATCAGAGTCCCCCCAGTTCTTGGAATGTGCAAAGACCTCAAATCTGTTCAAAGTGGCAACATGTGGGGTTTTCAAAGCCTGGAGTCTGGCACTCTTTCTTGTTGAACGAACAGACCAGTCCATAGCAGGTGGCGGCATAGTGGTACACGAGGCAGTAGCCTCAGTCTATATATCAGGCATAACAGTGGGCAAAGAGTCAATAGGTAAGTCAGGCTCAGGAACCTGAGAAGCAGGCTCAGTAGGTGCAGATGGTACGATATCCCACTGGCAGTGTCAGGGATGTTTCTGGGAAGACTTCTGTACCCATGCCAAAACGAGTGAGGATGGGGGTGTTAGTATGTTGTGCATCACAGGCAGTTGCTGCCTTATACTGAGCCTCTCTAATCAGAGCGTCCCGATTTATCCCATCAGTATGATTATGAGCAGCCATGGGGCATTTGTGAAACATGTCCCCGGGCATCACACAAATTGCACTTAGCTACATTCCGGCAGGCAGTGCTAACATGATTGTATTCCCTGCACAGAATACAGCACAATTTATCACAGGTACTGGCAAGATGCGTGCGTTCACACCTATGGCAAGCTTTAGGCTGTCCCACATAAAAACAGACCCCTCGATCCTTTCCAGTGAAAATACTGTTTGGGACATGTATTATCCCTTGGGCAGTCTGACGAAGCTTTACTCAAAAATGCCACCCTCTAGTCCAAAACTGCTCAGAATCGATGATGGGTTCAGACACACCAAGAACATCACACCATTTCTGCAACCAGTGGTGAGTATCACCCACACTGACACCCTCTGTTCTGAACATCACCGTGACTCACTCAATTAGTGGCTGGGTCAAGGGAATCACCATAATTGGAGTCCAGAGAGGGGAAAACTTTTTTTTAATTGAACATACTTTATTTATAACAAATAACACAAAATAACAGAACAAGTCATAAACAAAATCTATGAGTAACAAATACTGAAGGGGAAATGTTAAAACGGAAAAAAGGAAAAAAAAAAAAAAAGCGGGAAAACTTGACCTGGTTCTGTTTAAACCAGAAACATTCTAACCCCTGAGTAGAGGTAAAGCTAATGCTGAAATTATCCTCTCCTGAGATGTGAATTAACACATGCACATCACCAGAGGAAAATATTTAGAAAGTATTTAATAAGGACCTTGCCCACATATTGTCTATCGGGGTGCTGGTCCAGACCTCCTCTGTAATGTAGACGAACTGCATTCCTGTGGGGTTTTGAAGCAGATCTAGCAAACAAATCAGAGAAGCGTTGCGGGGAGGGAGGCGGGTCATTCATCCTGTGCCTCTTCCCACTACAACCACACTGAGCAGAGGATCAGCATCTTCAGCAGACTCCCTATGCACCTCGGGGGGGCAGCAACAGGTGTCTCGGGTATCACTAGAGCCCCTGTAGGGCACAAAACAGGTAGGTCAGGTAAATCAGTTTTGTCACTTGGATTCACCAGCCCAACAGATGGTTTACATACAGTGGGAACAGATAGGTGAATCCACAGCACTCGCTTGCAAATCGCAAGCACCCATTATAGTAACAGTCTCGGGCAGCACAATTGCAAGCAGTGACACCTCAATGTGGGGAAGAGAAGGAGTACTTACCCCAGCAGGAGTCACAGGGAGAGCTGTATCCAAAACCAGGAATGAAGCCTGCTGTGGTTCCATAGTCATAGCGTTAAGATTAAGTGTATCATCAAGCGGTGAGTCACTACTCACCTCATCAAAGGCTGGGTCTGGTACCCAAATTCCCTGTGAGTCTAGCATTCATACGGCCTTGGACAATGCAGATTCAGGCATCTAAGTAGAAGTCTCAGTCTCCAGGATAGAAACATTAAAGGCAGTCAATCGCATCTCGGTCTGAAGGCCCGCTCCTCCTGTGGGAAGGCCCAGCCTGAGAGGCCTTCCATTTGGGCAAAGAACTAGACTTCTCCCATTTACAGCGTTTTGTCTCCTTTTTAAGCAAGTTCTTCAGTTTCCGCTGTAAACCCACATCTGCAAGCTCCTTATCTTTAGTAAGTCGATCACTGATTGTCATCATATTATGATCCAAAAGAGCCTCTGCAGGGCTCATCTCCAGCAGACCCATCCAGCATCGCAACCTGTTGTACAGGGCTCTGTATATCCATAGAGGGATCCACAATATCAACCATTGCTAAAGTCACATTCTGGGCAGAAATATCCATAACAACTCCATGTCGTTCTAGGGAGAGAACCTCCTCTCCCTCCATCACTGTAGCTTCTGGCTCCTCCATAGACAGGACGTGGGCCAACAGCGCCCCTTCCCAAGAGCAGGGGAATTTCCCTGGTGTCCCGGCCAAATTTCCTCCATTCACTAGAAATACCACCAACAGCTTAATCTGGTTCAGTTTCAGTTGGTTACCATCTGTATCCCCACCCCTGGGTCGCCCCTGAAAAAGGGACTTCTAATCTCAGTGGGCTTACCCGATCAACCAAATTCAATAAATAAATAAAATATCCGAGAACTGTCAAATCCCCGGTGTGCTACCCATGTTTCAGTAATGGCAACCAAGTCAAGCTAGGTTTCTGTTTTCCAGGCTTCTGGTTTTATGCGTATATCCTCTAGAAGTTCAGCCTTGTCATTTTACTTTAGTCTACAGTACTTCACTTCATCCTGTTTGCTTCTGTGCCGTGTGGCCATTACTGTCCCTACCCCTGCCTATGATGCCCCCTCTGCTGTGCTGTACCTTTCATTTTCGTATTCCCTAGCCCCACTCTTGCAGATCCCTAGCCCAGACTTACTCAGGGTGGGACTGGCTCCCTTCTTGATAGTACTCTAAATCCAATACCCCAATGCAGCCCTCCACATTGCCTAATTTAAAAGCTGCCTAATAAATCTATCTAGTTTCTGGTCTAGCAAGCTGGATCCTGTCCACTCAGATGTGGCCCATCCTTTGCAGGACCTGGGGGTAGTCATAACAGGTGATCTAAAAGTAGCCAAACAATGTGTGAAGGCAGTAAAGAAAGCTGGTGGAATGCTGGAGTGCATAGGGAGAGGTATCACCAGTAGAAAACAGGAGGTGGTGATGCTGCTGTACAGATAGTTGGAGAGGCCTCATCTAGAGTACTGCAAGCAGTTCTGGAGACCATCTCTGAAAGGACATCGACAGGATGCAGGCAGTCTAGAGAAGGGCAACGAAAATGGTGCAGGGGCTACACCAGAAACCATACAATAAGAGACAGAGAACTCAATATGTATACGGTGGAGGACAGGAGGGAGAATGGGGATATAATAGAGACAATCAAATACCTCAGGGGGATCAACAGAGTTCAAGAGGACAGTATCTTTCAGAAAAGGAGATATGCAAGAACAAGGGATCACAATAAGAGGCTGGGGGGGGGGGGGACTCCAGGGCAACAAGAGGAAGTATTTTTTTTTCACAGAAAGGGTGGTGGTTGCATGGAACAGCTTCCCAGAGGAGGTTGTGGGGGCAAAAACAGTTGTCGAATTCAAGAATGCATGGGACAGACAGAAGGCAAAACTAGTGATAGGAAGGAGGAGGTAGGCTGCAGATCAAATAGGAACTGGAGCTTATATAGAAGGTAGGGAAATGGGCAGACTAGTTGGGCTAGGCAGTCCTTATCTCTCGTCAAGTTCTATGTTTCTATGTTTGCAAACAAGCCAATATCTTTCCAGAGGGTTTTCCAATCCCCCTCATACCCATAGGTAAAGAGTTATTATTTTCAGTGACAACAGCAACTGGCATTTATATGGTTCATAAAATATGATGTACAGGATACTAAAGAAAGTTAAAAACATCTTCCTAGGGTGGCCAGGTGTTGCTGAGGGCTGTGGTGCTGGACATCACACCTCGTATCATGCTGGCGACCCGGGTGTGGATACGGACTTGGTCACTGGGGTGGGAGAGGACTGGGTGCCCAAAGGATTGTTCTGCTCTCTGAGAAAGAGAGAATTTCAGTGTCTGGTTCCTAGCATCAGCTGGGGGTTAGACAGGCTGGGGCTGACGGCATTGGGGGACAGCGGCAGCTGCCAACGAACTACACACAGAAGCATCCACTGACGTTTAGTTGGCACTACATGCCACCTCTCCGGGGGAATGAGAAAAGGCAGGAAAATGACAGCTCCAAGCTGCTCCTGATCCTGGCCACCCAGTAGCCCTACATCCCATCGAATACCTGGGCCACGCTGCAACCACACAAAGCTAAGTCCCAGAGGAAAAATGGTGGAGCGGGGCTGGGATGGGCAGCTGTCTGGAGGGCAGCCTGGGCTCTGGAGGGGGGAAAAAAGAAAAAAATACTCACCTTAGTAATGCTGTTTCTTCTAATGGAGTATTGCTATATTCTGACAGTAGCAGTGAGTCCCAACCTTCAAACTGCCCCGGAGATGAAAGAGTTAACTTTCTATGCCAGGCATGGAACGCTGAGCTCGAGCTCGGTTGAGACTGTCTGTTGTTCTTCAAACTCAAACCGTCAGATCTTTACGAGCTAAATTCACTAAGGTCCTGTGTGGAAGCTGTAAACCTACACTAGCCAACTGTCTACTAAACATAAAACACATTTTTTTGGTCCCAAAACAAAGACTCAAGTCAGGAGACCCAAAAAATGAAAAACACAACACCAATTCACCCCAAGAAAAGAAGGGGTGAAAACAAACAGGTGGGCACCTAAGTGCCAACACTGCACTGCCCACCCACATCCCAAAAACAGAGGTTCTGAGAGGGGCAGCCGGGGGGGAGGTCAGAATATAGCAAGACTCCATTAGAAGAAACAACATTACTAAGGTGAGTAATTTTTTCTTCAAACAACATGAAATCTTGCTATATTATGATAGTAGCAGACTACAAAGCAGTACCTCCATGGAGGAGGGACAGAACCTACTTAGGAAATAGGCTCTGAAGCACAGCTGTGCCAAACCAAGCATCACTCCTAGCCTGGATGTCCAGGGAATAATGCTTGGTAAAAGTGTGAACTGTTTTCCAGGTAGCTGCTTGACACCTCTAGAATAGGGATGTCCCTGGCAGCAGCCAGGGAAGCAGCTGTACCTCTGGTAGAGTGAGCCCTCAGGCCTGAGGGAGGAACCTACCCAGTTTTCATAGCAAAATTGGATACAAGAGACAATCCACCTGGCAATGGATCTTTAGTGGCAGGTTTCCTTTACCAACCTCACCATAAGTGAGGAACAGTTGGAGGAGTCAAACCTGTGACCCTCGGCACGCCTTTGTAGTAACTAAGGGCTCTTTTCACATCTAAACTGTGCAGCCTCCTCTCACCAGAGGAGGAATGGTCAGTGAAGTACACTGGAAGAGACATAGATTGATTAAGGTGGAAATCTGAAACCACCTTAGGCAAGAACTTCCTGTTAGTCCTGAGAACCACCTTATCTCTATGAAAGGAGATAAAATCAGGCTCCACTGACAAAGCTTGTAATTCACTTATGCGTCTGGCAGAAGTGATGGCTACCAGAAACACAGTCTTCCAAGTCAAATACTTAAGCTCTGCTGAAGACAAAGGCTCAAAAGGGGGTTGCATAAGCTGAGCAATGCAAGCATTAAGGTCCCAGGCAGGGACAGGGGCCCTGAAAGGAGGGTTGGTGTGAAGCAATCCCTTGAAAAACTTGGAGAATACAGGGTGAGCTGAAAGAGAAGAGGGCTTACCTGCTGAAATAAAAGCAGACACAGCTGCCAGAAGCACTTTCAGTGTAGCTGGTCTCAGCCCCAAGCTATTTAAGTGGACCATATAATCAAGGACTGTGGGCAAATCAGCAGATTCTGGGGAAATATGCTTCCCAGAGCACCATATGGAAAACCTTTTCCATTTGGAATTATAAGTAGCCCTGATGGAAGGTTTTCTAGAAGCCTTCAGGATATCCATTACACCTTGGGAGGTGTAAATCAGCAAACTCAACTCTTCAAGAGCCAGGCCTTGAGATTGAGAGATTTGAGGTTGGTACAAACCCTCCCTGAGCACAGGTTAACAGGTTGTAATTCCTGGGAAGACACAGGGGAAGATGGACTGCTAAGGACAGTAGGAGTGGATACCAGGGCTGTCTGGCCCAGTCTGGAGCAATCAGGATCATCTTGCAGGGTTGAGATCTGATTTTGACTAGCTCTTTGAACAGGAGGGGAAAGGGAGGAAAAGCATAGAGAAACTTCCCTTCCCAATTGAGAACCAAGGCATCCAGGGGGACTGCAGCAAAAAAGGGGAAGTTGGTGATTGTCTGGGGCTGCAAAAAGATCTATCTGCGGGATGCCCCATCTGGAAAATATCACCTCCAAGACCAGGGGGTCTAGTGACCATTCGTGATGGCCCTGGGAAATCCTGCTGAGAGCATCTGCCAGGGCATTGTCCTTGCCTGGGAGATGAACTGCCGTGAGGGAGGTGCTCAGGGAGTAAGCCAGAGACCACAACTTCATTGCTTCGGTGCACAAGGCCGTAGACCGAGTGCCTCCTTGCTTGTTGATATACCACATTGTGGTGGTGGTGTCTGTTCTGACCTGTACAACTTTGTTCTGAACAGATTTGGAAAAAGCTTGAAGTGCTAGAAATACTGCTCTGAGTTCCAACAGATTGATGTTGAGCAGAGATTCCTGAGGGGACCACAACCCCTGGGTGGTGAGGTCGCCCATGTGAGCCCCCCACCCCAAGAGGGAGGCATCTATAGTAAGGATTAAAGAGTGAGACTGAGTGACAAAGGGAACCCCTTGTCTCAGATTGTTCTGATCCTGCCACCACTGTAGGGCCTGGATCAGGGTTCGAGTTACTGGGATCAATTTGGTCAGAGGGTCCTTCCTTTGAGACCAAAAGGCTCTCAAATGGAACTGAATGTCCCTCATCTGAAATCTTGCTCCTGCACTACTGCTGTAGAAGCAGCCATGTGCCCTAGGAGCTGTAGAAAATGCCTTGCTGGTTGAGACACCTGCGAGGTGAATGAGGAGGCTAGGAGACAGGGTCCTTGCCCTGTCCAGGGGAAGGAAGGCTCTGGCCTTTTCTGTGTCTAGCTCTGTGCCTATGAAGGTGAGGAGCTGGACAGGCTCTAGAACTGACTTTGGAAGATTTAGAAGGAAACCCAAGGAAGTGAGAAGTTGCTGAGTTATCTGTAAGTGTAACTTGACTTGGTCTGGGGACTGGCCTACTATGAGCCAGTCATCCACGTAAGGGAAGATCGCAATCTTCTGCCTTCTTAAAGAAGCAACTACCACTGCCAGGCATTTTGTGAATACCCTTGGAGCAGAGGTGAGGCCAAAGGGCATTGCTCTGAACTGGTAATGGCCTGAGGGCAGCTCAACCTGACGTACTTTCGATGAGCTCTGACGAGAATCATGGAAGTAGGCATCCTTGGAGGTCCAGGGACACTAGCCAGTCCCCTGGCCTTGAGAGGGTAGAATAATTCCCAGAGTCACGATTTTGAATTTTGGTTTTAAAAGGTGCTTGTTTAAGTATTCTGATATCCAGGATGGGCCACCATTCTCCTGTCTTTTGGGGTAAGAAGTACCTGGAGTACAACCCTTTGCCCTGGTGTGGGGGTGGAACCTTTCCACAGCTCTGAGAGCTAGGAGGAAGAGACCTCTGCCTCTAAGGCAAGTGCCTCTGATGGATTTGGTAGGTGGAAAGGATCTGGTTCTCATCTTTGAAACTTTTTGAGCTGAGAACCAGTCCCTGGCTTACTGCTTCCAGGACCCATTTGTCTGATGTCAGAGACTCCCAGTCCTGGACAAAGTAAGCCAGCCTGCCCCCTACAGGTAGCCGAGAATCGGCCCTGGCAACCCCATCAGGGTGCCTGTTTGGCAGGGGCTTTGGGCTGAGGGGTGGAAGCAGGCCTGCTTATACCTAGTCTGCCTCTCCCTCTAAAGAACCCCCTCTGGGCACAAGCAGAAGAGGAGGCCTGGGCTTGGTAAAAAGGCCTACGAAAAGGTCTGCCCCTGCCCCTGGGAAGCTGCCTTTGAGGAGTGGCCTGCCTTTCTTTGGCCTGTGCCTATAGGCGGTCCTATACTCATCCATTTTTCATATAATTCTCTGTTTGCTCCCCAAACAGAGAATTACCTACAACAGGAAAATCCATGGCCTTAGTCTGGGTATCTGTGACAGGCTAGTACATCTGAGCCAAGCCATTCTTCGAAGTGCCACAGATGTAGCCATGACTCTAGATGACACATCACTGGAGTCTACTGCAGCATGGAATTGCACCTTGGATGCCTCAATACCATCAGCAGCCACCTGCTCCAGCTCCTTGGCAAGCTGGCCAGGGACCTGTTTTGCTAGGGCCATAACAGTGTTCCATCTAGATTTTTGATACCTAGCAGTATAGGCCATATAATTGGCCTGTCTGAGTCCAAAGGATGCTGCCATGTACTGTTTCTTTGCCATGGCATCAATCCTCCTGGAGTCCTTGTCCTGGGGGTGTGAAACCAAGGGAATGTTTGCCTTATCACAGGCTGTAGCCTGCACTACCCCAATATGGCTGCACTGTTGTGTAAGGAACTCCGTGTCAGAGTCTGACAATGTATACCTCTTGTCCATTCTCTTATCCACAGGAGGTATAGTGTTAGGAGTCTTTAAAATCTTAATTGTTCTGTTTCCCAAAAGATTTGTGCAAGGGAATAGACAGCGTACTAGACTCTGGGATATCCATCATTTCCACATAGTCAGGCTCCTCCTGGTCATCCACAGCTTCTTCCATAGGAAGCTGGAGGGTTTCAGCCACTTTTCTATAAAACATGAAATGGGAAGGGACTCAGAAAGCCTAGGAGGAGACACTCTGATCTGTCTGAGGAGATGTCGGTTCAATGGGCACATCCAGACTTTCAAATCCACATTCACTTTCCTCTTCCTCCCCTCCTCCGGTTCGCAAATTCCTCTAAATCATACTCTTGAACGGTGGAACGCTGAACTCGAGCGCCTGCTCGATGGTGCCGTTCAGTTTCGAACCGGGAAAGCGACTGCACAATTTTGATCGCTTTGTTATTTCCTCAGCGGTTGGAGAGAAAAGTTTTGGCTCCACACCAGCTGATTTTTCTTTTCTAGTTCTTTTAGCCGGAACCAACTCCTCACAATCGGCTCTCCTTTTGCCCGAAGAAGTCTCGCCCTGGTCAGAGGGCACTCCTTCTGGTTCGGTTTGAACCGAACCGGGCTGCCCATCTGGTTCAGTGGACTTTCTGGCCTCCCTTTCCCTGAGCCTACCAGCTCTCCTTTCTAGGGTAGCTGCAGGGAAATTTTTGCAAATCTGGCAGTCTGCATTGAGGTGGTCAAACCCCAGACAATAAACACAGGTGGTGTGGGGGTCAGCCTTGGCAAAGACTTCCCCACACACACTGCAGTGTTGAAACCCAGTGGGTCTGGTTTTTCTTTTGGGTTTCTCAGACATAGTGCCAGTCCTAACCAAACTTACCCTTATGGCAATCCATGGGCAAGACCCTCTTATCGGTTCCCAACCATGTCACGGGTCGTGGAAAAAAACGTAATAAAATCCGTTTTTTTTAGAACCGATAAGAACCGGTAACCACACTCTAAAAGCACAATTTAAGATTCTTTAAACAACTTGATCGGTTCAGACCGAACCAATAAACCGTTTACAAGTTCCACACAGAAAAATTAAATAAAAGTTATCTAGTACTCACAAATACCACAGACAGAGACTGAACCGACAGGTTACGGTTTAAATTCGATCGAAAACCGAGAAAAGCGGTACTTTAACCGACAAATTGAACCAAGCAGAAGGAGAAATCTCCGGAGAGACTGTTCAGTGAGGCGGAATAAAGAATCTGACGGTTTGAGTTTGAAGAACAACAGACAGAGTCTCAACCGAGCTCGAGCTCAGCGTTTCATGCCTGGCATGGAAAGTTAACTCTTTCATCTCCGGGGCAGTTCGAAGGTTGGGACTCACTGCTACTGTCAGAATATAGCAAGACTTAACTGCAACAACAAAAAAAAAAATCTTATTCCTAGTTACCTGGGGGGAGATAATCATCTAGTAACTAAAAAATATCGTTTTCTACATGAGAAATGATGCATATGATCCTTTTTTTTGTTTTGAATAACATTTTTATTAAAATTTTAGGTCGAAATAGGATCTTTAAAGGGATATGCCACTCCATCTGACCTTACCAAAAGGTGAGAAACAATCTATGAAGCTTCTGTTTTTGGTCTCTGTTGGTTGGCCCAATATTATACAGAGGTCAGAGGGACATGCCCCAACACAACATTAGGCCAAGCCAGGGAATCTCTGCAGTAGTACTTAAGAGCTAAAACCCTAATGTAAATGGACATGAGCTTTCAGCAGTCATGTATACAGGATCCAGGCACTGTAGTACCAAGGCAGTGAACAGGTCCAACAGAAATCTGAAGAGAGCAGGTTTTCCATAGCATGTCTCCATTCTTCCCAACTAAGTACTGTAAAACTGTTTCTTTTATTTCACTGTACCCTCCCAGGTCGTGTTTGAAAATACGAAATTTCTTTGTCTACCACTTACCTGGTAAATGAAACTAAATAAAGAATAAAACCATAAAAGATGAAGCTGAAGCAGATAAATTGCTAATCATATTCAGGTCATGTGAATAGTTAGAACAGGGAAACTGAATTGTATTATGCAGGGGGTGAGGTTCCCGCAATCACCCACGCCACCTTCTGACTTGCCAACATTTAGACTCAGGACACCTACCAATGTACTTAAAGGGCTTCCCCAACTTTGTGAGCTGAGCCAGAGTCTGTTCCACAACACTGCTTGTCCACTGGTTCACTCTGCTATGCTGATATGCATTTCCACCAATGATGCTTTCAACAGACTAGATGTAAAAGAAAAAATACAGAAGGACATCGGTAAACACAAACATTCAAGTTATAAAGGTTTTTGGGATGATTACAATCTCACATAACATCACTTTTTGGTTTTATTTGTGTTCACTATCCAGTCATCACAGCCTGATTTCATGACTAATCACATTATATAAACAGGGATACAGGAAGGGACGTGGTCAGTATTTCCCACTGTATCCCAAAAATGCTGGTTGGTATCAACTGTAATCATTCCCCTGGAGTGGGCTGCTTAGAGCTTTTAGAATTTTATGTTAATCATAGAACGCAGAATGAAATTCAAACTCTGCTGTGTATCACACTCACTCCTGCACTCTAATATCAGATTTATTTCTCTGTCCGACGAAAGCAGTCACCCCAAAAATATTCTCTTCTGGCTGGTTTCTGGTTTATTTATTTAGTAGTGTTTAGCTTTGTTATTTTCTTGATACTCTGCATTAATTAGGGTTGTTTATATTACTTTTTTCTGGTTCTACATTGGTTATCAGGAAGCCGAGAAGGCCATTTTCAGCACAGTTCTCACTTTAAGGGAACTGCTTTATTTTCACAACTTTAACGTTTTAAATGCATCTAAGTTTATATCGGTTTGCAGTTTTTATTGGTATTGATGTCGGTGCCTTGTTTTTGGTAACCAAAGCGATATTTGTCAAATTTTACATAACAACATTTTTTTTTTGTATTTTTTGACCGTGATTTGTTTTTAAAAGGAACCGAACCGTCGGCCCGGAGGGCACTGAGGGCTACGAGGCGCTGGATGCCTTACTCTGCGTCACGCCGACGACCCATGTTCGAGAACGGACATGAGGCGCCGGGGGTTGGCAGGGAGAAGAAGGATTGAGCGTCCCTAGGACTGCTCTCCTTCTCTGGGGAGGGGGGAATCACAGTGCTCGGCGATTGCCTGCCACCAAGCGAAGGCTGGGAGGTGGCATGTCACCACTCAATCTGTGGGAGAGAGTCTGCGGCAGGTGCTTGGCGAAGATGCGCACGGGAGCGTGTGTGCCGCCGCCACTGGTACCACTGCACGCTGAGACCTCAGGGGAAGGAAAGAAGGAAAATGGGAGTCCTCTGCGAGGATGACGATAGTCTCCTCCGCAATGGCCCGGTAAGGCACCTCCTAACACTAAATCTGGTCCAGTGGGTTAAGTTCTCCCGTCCCTGCCACGAAGGGTAAGTGTGGGTCTGGGAGGGGCCTCATACCTGGTGGACGTCAGAAGGGACGCAGAGGACTCCAGGAGGAGAAAATAGATAACTGCAAAAAAAAAAAAAAAAAAAGGAACCGAACCACATTTCTCATATCATAAACCCTTTGATTAACACCAAGTTTTTTTGTTTTTTTGCTAAATACTTAAAAGTTTTTCTACTGGAAACCACTACATCTTCCCAGAGTTGTCAGTGTCTGGTATGACTAACAGACCCAAAAAAGAAGATGGGGCCCTATAAGTTTTAAAAATTGTAAGGTGGGTTTTTAACTCCTGGCAAGGGCAGATGCTACAAGTTGTGTTAAAAGTGCCTGGGTCCAGACCACGATTTTCTCTGTTGTGACTCTCTGTATTAAGTTTTGCCCTTAAACACAAAAGAAATTGGCTAAAAAAATTAGATGATCTTATGGCTTCTCAGTCTGCCTCTACGTCACCTAAAGGCTCAGATGGGGGTCCAAGCCCCCCTAAGTAAGCAGCAGTCCCTGTCAAATGGACAGAAAAGAAAGATAAGGCTGCAAGAGATGGTTCAGACAGACATCAGGGAGTTCCAAAGGATGAACCCTGAATCCAGCAAAATTAAAAGGTCCTTACAGCAGACACCAGAGACACTGCCTGCCAAGAAAAAAAAAAACTCACAGTCCCTCCTTCTGAAGAAGGAAAGGAGACACTGGTAGACAAACTAAATGCCCTCAGTAAAGGACGTGACTAAGGCATGGCAATTCCTCCAGGCATACCAGGCTATGAGAAATTTCATAAATATACCTGTCCCCCCCTTCCCATGCCTCTGGAGGAGAAGGTTGAAATGTACTATGAAGAGGAGGAGGAAGGAGAACCCACAGAACCAGATGGCTCTCCATAACAAGAATCTGGCTCCCCTTCTAGACCCTCAGATGACTATACCGCTCACTATACATTTGTGAGGCATATGGTAAATACCCTCAACATCACCTCACAGTAAACTGAGAAGATGAAGATGAGGTAGAATTTATGGATATTTTACTTATTTAGTTTTTGTTGACCGGGTAAGTGCACTAGACAAATCCTGCCTATTTTCAGGCACGACCTGGGGGAGGGGGATACAGATGAATGCCAACTGACCTTGAACCAGATTAAGCTGTTGGTGGTATTTTCAGTGAATGAGGGAAATTTGGCCAGGACACGGAAATTCCCCTCTTTGCCAGTAGAGGGACCCTTGAATTGTGAGTTGCAGGCAGTCAGTCTGTTCCTGCGCTATGGAGGAGGAAGGAGGTCTGAATGGGGCTACGTTGGCCCAGAGTGTGTTGCAGTTTGAAGAGCCCATTGTTATGGAACCCGCTTGAGCGGTGGCTGTGATGCACCCGTGGGTGGCCAGCATACCGCCAGTGCGAATGGCCTTGGATGATTCAGAAGGTACTTGCCTTTAGTTTTTGGTGGAGAAGCAGTGCTGTCTAGAAGAGGAACTTTTGCGAGTCAGCAACCTACTGCAGAGGCGTCCGAATCGTGTTTTGGAGGAAGACTGAAGCGGAAGATCGGCTGATTCGCCGAGTGCTTGAGATCATGCGGGCCCAGTAAGCTTCTTCGCCACGGAGAGGCCTGCAGGGAACTTCAATCGCATCTTTCCAAGGATTGGGGAGCCTTGGTTGAAGAGTCCTGGTCACCGGAGTGAGCGCTGCGTGGGGCAGGTTGGATTCCGATTTCCGGCGATTTGTGGAAACCGGAGGAAGTACTGGCTCCCGATGTGGATGTTCAGATAAGTTCTGTGGACAAGGCTGACTCTTTGGGTGTTGACTTGAGGGATGAAACAAATATTTCACCTACTCCCCAGTCTAGCACTAACGTTGATTTGTCTTTGGGGTCTCGAGGAGAGGTGGGGGCAAGGGATGTGACTTCTCCCCCTGTCATTCAAGAGCCTGCTCTGGAGACTGCAGTGAAACCTTCCTATGCTAGTCACTTTAGGCAGCCTCTTGAGTTGGCCAAACGGCGAAATGCCGTTCGACTGGGTTATGTGGGTCCTAGGGATAATCCCCCAACAGATTTTTGTTGGGAAGACATTGTTAAAGCACAGCATGGGGTTTTTCCTTCTGAAGTTTACGCGATTAATACATGTTCCAGGGAGTTTACGTTTGACATCAGCTTTCGCATCCCTGATTTGATGGAGCTATTTTGGAGTCGTTATCTAAACTTAAAAACAAATCCCTTATGGTCTGACTTCATTGTGTTGCCTTAGTCGAAGCAGGCCTATAGAGTTATCACGGTAAAGTTTAGTAATGAAGGAGTTAATATTGTTGATATTGTAAACTGGTTATCTAAATCTTGTGACATTCAGGGGAATCCAGTCCCTATCCTGGATGCAGAAGGGTTTTGGAATGGGGGTTGGAAACTTAGGGTAAAACTCCATTCCACGGATTCTGAGTTGTTACATCTGCCCAATTGCTTCTTTCTGGGGAGGGATAAGTGGTTTCTTTTTTACCCTGGGCAGCCTAGAGTTTGCTTTAAATGTGGGTCTCGACCCCACATTAGCACCTCCTGTACTGTGCTTAAATGCTCTTACTATGGGGAGACTGGCCATCCAAGTGCCCATTGTTTTCAGACCTCAAAATGTAATCTCTGTGATGTGGTGGGTCACACGTTTGAAAACTGTCCCTTAGCTGCTAAAAATACTGCTGAAGCTGATTATGGGATACAGGATCATTATACCCGTGAGGCGGTTAGACTTGGTCTTCCTACTAGGGGAGAGAGGGGACCCGATACTGTTGGGGATGTTCCCCCCTTGGCTAAACCAGGTTTGTCGGAGAAATCTGATTTACTGTTGGGTAACACGTTATGCCTGGAGTAGGGGTTGAAGTGGTCTCTGGGATAGATCAGGGGGAAGTTGAGGGCCTTGCTCCCTTATTACCTGATTTGGAACCTCCAGATGATGGGTTTGTGGTGGTTAATGGGAAGAAAGGGAAATCTGCCAAAGGAAAGGGGAAATTGGGGAAGAAACCAGCCGCACCTGCTCCTGTCGTTTCTATTGTTGACCCGAATATCTTCTCAGTTTTAGAAGAGAGTCCGGTGGATGTCCCAAGTGGGGCTGGGCGGCCTCCACCCTTGTCAGGGATGGAGTCTACTGCATCTGCAGCTGACCAGGTAGGCCCTAGGCCACCTGACGGTAAATGTGGTAGGATTACGAGGGCGTCTAGTAAGGTGAAGTGAATTTAGCTCCACTATGCTTCATGTTCCCTTTCACTTTCGGGTGGCAACCTTGAATGCAAATAGTATTAAATCTCCTGCAAAACGTCGGAAAACTTATTCACATTTTTTGTATAAAAATCTGGATTGCGTTTTTCTGCAGGATGTCCAATTGCATTCTCTTGAGGAAATAGAGGCTGCCACTACTGGTTGGATATGGGGGGATTGTTTTTGGTCCTTGGGTGCTGACTTGTGCAGTGGGGTTGGGATGTGTTTTTTTTTCATTTTCATTGCACTATGATACACCAGATAGAAATTCTAGCTGGTAGGGCCTTGGTTTTGGACATTAAATGGGGTTCCTTATTCTTGAGATTGATTAATGTGTATGCCCTCAATCCAAGTTTGATCTGGTGTCCCTCTAACTCATTATATCCCTTTTTATGCACCACTTATTACATTATTCTGGGGGGACTTTAATTGTTCCATGCCTTTCAAAATGGCTTCTGGGACAGAGAAAAAGGTGTACCGCGATGGGACTAGTTTATTAAAACTTATCACAGACACTGGTTTAGTAGATGCTTTTGGGCCCTCTACTGGAGGGTTTGGGGACACTTATTTCTGTGGACCAAGGGCTTCTAGAATCGATTATTTTTTTCTCACACCTGAGGTTGTTGTTCAATCTAAATCCCTACAGGAAGTTGCTTCCTCAGATCACAGATTACTGAGACTGGCCTTAAGCGATGTTCCTAAAGCTCGGAGAGGGCCAGGTATTTGGAAATTGAACTCTGCCTTATTAAATATCCTGTGTGATGGGTGGGTTACGCTCTCTTTTTTTGGTAAGGAAGTCAGTCTCATTTTTATATGATAGTTTAAATCTCTGGTGGGAGGACACTAAAAGGGAAGTTCGGGTTTATTTTAAGGTTGTGTGTCATTTAAATGGGCAGTTATCGCATGCTGGGTTACGGCATCTTAGGGACAGGCTTCATTTTTTTGTCCACTCAGTTTCTTGGATCCGACTGTTTAGAACAAATTGCAGGATTGAAACTGGAATTGGCTAAGGCACAGTCTCAGGTTCTGCATGATATTGAAATAAAGCACAAATTTAAGATTTGTGGCAGGAAGAAAGACACTTTGCCTTTTGAGTATTTGAAATTTATTAGACATTCAAGGGCTATGATTTATTTAAACACTCAAGGGGGAGGGCGGGTTACTGCCAATGATGATATCTTGGACACAATTCATGAATATGTTTCTACCTCGTTTCAGAGCAGGGCGCTCTCTACTGATGCTATTTGTGATTGGTTTGCTGGTAGGTCAGTCCCGGCCTTGTCTTTGGCTGACCGGACTGATTTGGTATGACCCATTACACTGGAGGAACTGAAGTCTGCGGTCTGGTCTTTAAGATCGGGCATTACTCCTGCATCTGATGGGCTGCCTCATGAGGTTTATAAGATCTTATGGGAGATTTTGGGTGTTGATCTAGCAGGTTTTGAATGATGGGCTGCAGTCTGGGGTTCTTCCTCACAGTATGTTGCAGGGTGCTGCTTCTCTTGTATAAAGACAAAGGAGATCGTGGGGATTTAGGTAATTGGAGACCTTTGTCGCTTTTAAATACGGATTACAAAATCCTGATGAAGATATTAAGTCTGAGGTTAAGGAGGGATATGGGCTCCCTATTACATCCAACACAGTTTAGTGGTGTACCTCTTAGAAGGGTTCAGGATGCACTGATTCTACTTAGGGAATTGGTCTCTAAGGGAAAGGCTGGGGAAACTGTTTGGGCATCTGGTTTGCCTAGACCAGTCCAAGGCATTTGATCAGGTTGAATATGTTTATCTTTGGGAGTGTCTGAAACGGTACGGATTTCCTTCACAATTCATAGGATGGCTGCAAACATGCTATAGGGGCATTACTCTGATTCCCAGTGTGAATGGTTGGATAGGTAGGGAGATTGGGGCACATAGGGGAGTGCGGCAAGGGTGTCCATTAAGTCCCCTGCTCTATGTGCTTTCTTTAGATCCCTTTTACATGCCTTAAATGGTTCGGATGACATTGTTGGTTTATCGGTTGGGTGTAGGGACCCTCAGATAGTGACTTTGGCATATGCTAATGATTTAATTTTGGTTCTTTCAGATAAGGATTCTGCTATAGCGGCAAGGCAGTTATTACATGCATTTTCTGGTATGACTGGGTCCTCTATCAACTGGCTCAAGAGTGGGATACTGCCTTTGGGGTATGATGTGGCTGATGTGTCCTTAATTTGGGATTTGCCTATTGTATTTGAATATAGAAGATACTAGGAATTTACTTTGGGGGTCTGGATGACCAAAGGTATAATTGGGAACAGCAATTATCGGAAGCTCGCAACAGGGTTCAGCTTTGGAATAAGGGACATATGTCTAAGGCTAAACGTATTTATTTGATTAAAACCTTTCTGCTACCATATTTTTTGTTTATTGCTGCGGTTTTTCCCCCTCCCATCTCTCTGGAGACGTCTCTTTATGGTGTATTTTTTCTTTGTTTATGGGGTAGCAGGTTAAATCCTTTGAAGAGGGGTGTTACATATCTACCTCTCAATGAAGGTGGTTTGGGGATGGCGAATCCAGTAGTGTTTTTACATAGTATTTTTATTTTTTATAAATTCAGTACCCTTACTGAAAGGGATGGATAAGATTTGGTCCCCGTGGGTGGCAGATGGTGTTGATCCTCTTCTGATGCAGTGGGGCCTGAACTCCTTTGTGGCTCGTCAGGTTCGGATGGGTGTCTTAGCTAGTCATTTTTGCACAATGTTACAAAAATTGAAAGCGTGTCGTGTTGTTAAGAAATCGATTCTCTCTCAGACGCGTCAACAATTCTATTATGCCATATTGCATGATTTCTTTTTTATTGAACCCTGGTTCCATGATAGGCCTCCTTCTGAACAGCATGCTAAGTTACAGTTATTGCTGAGTAAGCAGGTGCCTAGACATATGTGGGACTTTTTATGGCTCTGCTTACATAAAAAATTAGGGGTGAAAGGTAGTATGAGGCATAAAGAAATGTCAGAACGATTTTGCCCTAGGGAAGAGACCTGTTTTGGAGAAGTTGAAACGATCGAACATTTTTTTGTGGAGTGTCCTTTTATTGTTTCATTTTGGTCTCATTTTCATGCTGCATGGCCTTTAAATCCCTTTAGGGTTCTCACAACCGCAATTTGGGTGGACGGGGTTCTACCGAGCTCCTGGATTGTTTATAATGCGATCACGCTGCGTCTCTTGATGGGTCATATTGGTTTTCAGTTATGGCAGGCTAGATGCACTCTCACACTTAGGCAACAATTGCTCTCTGAATCTCAGATTGTTCACAACATTTGCAAACGTGTTTAGTTGGAGGTTGCAGGAGCAGGGAAAGGTGTATCCTGAACTGTTCAGATTGTGGTGGAGGAAGATGACCTGGCTTGATACAGGGTAGGGTCTTTGTGCCTGCCTTGGTCCTAAATTGGGGTATAAAGGGTTTCCCTTGTAGAGAGGGCAAGCTCTCCTTTGCGTATACTGGTATGCATTATTACTACTTTTATGTGCATACGTATGTTCTACGATTACTATACACTGTCAGTATTGGATTTGGTCAATTCCTGTACGTTTATTGCCTTTTTTCAATATAGATTAATGGGGGTTGTGTTAAGTTTTTCTTTAAGACGGTACGGCGGTATGAGGGGGTTGTTGTGTTTCTTTGCTTTTCCTCTTAATTTTTTATTTATGTACTGTATCTATTTGGTTATGGTTTCTTCTTAGATATGCCTTGCTGGTGATTTTTGTATTTCTTTGTGTTTGTATGATTAGATTTTCGATCATAACAATCGATGTGTATTCTATTTCTGTATGAGGCAGACTGTCTGGATATGTATGACTATAATACTTATTTGCTTTTGTTATAATTTGTACTTTTCTTTTGTGTGAGGAAACACAGTTTTGTATTGTTTTGCTTTTGTTATTCTAATAAAAAATTCCCCTACTCTTTTTGATAAGTGCCATGGGATCTTTAACATCCACCTGAACTACAACCAATCCAGGCAGATGGGACCTCGGTTTAACGTCTCATCCGAAAGATGGCACCTCAAAAGTGCAACACCCCTCTCATGCTGCACTGCAGTGTCAGTACTGGGATATTAACCCAAGTGCTAGATGTGGGAACTGAACCCACAGCCCTCTGATCTCCTGGCCTCAGAGGAGAGTGTGCTACCTACTGAGCCACTGACACTGCTATGATGATGATGAGCTTAACTTCCACAAAGAGGTTACTGCTGCCCATCCATAAATTTCCTAAATAAAAATACCTGTAAAATCATGTCAGCACCCACCTCAGCCACTGGAACAGATAAGAAAACTGAGAAATATTGGGTGGGCAAACAGGGACCTGAATACCTGTATTCTCACCCTGTTCATGAGGGCGTGATCCAGACTGCCACCTGTGACAAGGCCGAAGTGCCCCTTTCCTGCCAGCCTTCTGAGAAAGATCCCAGGAAACTGGATATCATGGGCAAAAAAGTTGATACTTCAGCTTCTCTACTCCTAAGGTAGACGGCATACTTGTCCTACAAAGCACAGTACCAGAAAGCCCTTTGGAACTCCATAATGGCACTGAGCAAGAAGACTTCCGGTGACTTGGCACAGGATAGGACTAACACAGCAAGATCAGCCATAGATGCCACAAAATGCCAGTTCCCTATGACAGTGGACACAAAACAACACTGCATCTAGGGTTATGGCCCATGCAGTGTCCTTAAAAGGTCTGCCCAGCTCAGAACTACCAACTTATCCTAAAACACCCAAACAAAAGAGATGGATTTACACTGTGAGGGAAATTCACTGTTTGGTGATAAGACAGAGACTTACATGAAGAAGGCTGATGAATACAAAGCTACCTACAAGAGCAACCCTGAGATGGAAAAAGCATCCACTTCCTACAGGCCTTATGGAAGGGGAGGCAGAGGTAGGAGATACTTCCCCTGCGCTTACCTCTCTTACAACTACCCTCCATAGAGGGGTTATTTCAGAGGAAGGGGCAGATGGAGCACTAGTTGTGCAGCTACACCAACAGCCCCCAGAGCTCAAGATAAACAAAACCCCTGACAGGTGCACATGTCAATTAATTGCCAGTGGGAGGAAGGCTGACTCAGTATTTCCAGGAATGGGCAAAAATAACCAGACAAGTGGGTCCCGGAAATAGTGAGCCAAGGTTTGTCTCTGCAGTTCAGAAAATTCCCAATGCTGCAAAACCACAAGGGATTCCATCCTCACACCCCAAAAGACAGTCAGACAGGCACGGACTCTGGACCTTTCCACCCAAGAATTCACAGGAGGAGGAAGAGAAACCAGACTTTATGGAAATGATAGATGTGCCAGCAACAACAAGGCTGTTGTTGTCCATCCACAAGTCTCTGAAGACAGAGGATGGTAGGCTAAAGGCACTTTTGCCCTGTCACAGACTGCTGTTTGTACCACTCCCTGATGATCAGGATGAGTGAATAAAAATTTAGCACCCTCCCGTGTCAAGCTGATACTTCTTCTCCAGCCTTTTGTCCACAGGGGAGACAGAATGAAAAGTCTGAAAGATTTTAAAAGCATCTTTTGTGTAACCCCCACCGGCCCCCCTTGTTTAACTAGCAGGGCTGATCCTCTCACCACATAGCGTCTAGGGGCAAGAGAGAGGGGTGGGGGTTTACAGAACATTTTATTTACACATCTTTCTGAGCCTGCTATTACAGACAGGCAACCCGAGTGTGGCCATAGGCCATGTAGGTTGCTTGTCCGATAGTTAGAGAAGCACCTAAGAAAGATTTTTTTGGCCATGGAGTCCATCCTCTTGGAATCCTTTTCTGGTGGATGTGATGCTAGGGAAATCCCTGCCTCATCATATGCAGCAGCCTGCACCACCCCTTCGTGGCTGGGATATCCGAAAAGGAACTTTGCTCCAGCCTTAGCCACCGAGTACTTTCTATCCATTCTCTTGTCCACTGGGGAAATGGAGGTAGGGGTCTGCAAAATCTTGGAAGCCTGTCTCTTCAGAGACTTGTGGATGGGCAACAACAGCCTTTTTGTTGCTGGCACATCTATCATTTCCATAAAGTCTGTTCCTCTTCCTCCTCTGTGGATTCTTGGGTGGAAAGGCCCAGAGTCTGTGCCACTTGCTTCATAAAAGCAAAGTGGGATGTAAAATCCTCAGCTCCCTTCTCAGGGGAGTCACGATGGTGAGGATCACGGGATACTTCTGGCTCAAGAGGTTCCCCATAATCTTCCTCCTCATCCTCCCCTTCTTCAGCAAATCTCTTAAGTGAACCGAGGAGGAACCCGGGTCCTGAACCGAGGACTGTGAACTGGAACCGGTTTGCAGCGCATGAGTAATTCTTATAGCATTAGCCATTTCTTCTGCAGTTGAAACAGATTCATCAGTTGCGGTTCCTTAACAGAGTGCTTTTCCTTTTTTCAGAGGCGGTTTCTAACCCCAAGGAACCTTCACCCTGGCCAGAGGGTTGTTCAACCGGTTCCTTTGGTTTCTTCTTTTGAGAGGAGGAAGATTTGTCCGCAGCTGGATCAGCAGCCTTCTCGGACATTTTTTCCCTTGGTCGGTTCAAGCGCCTATCAAGCGTCGACTGAGGAAAATTCTTACAGATTTCACAATCTGCCTGAAGGTGTTCAAACCCCAGACAGACAACACAAACCAACTGAGGATCAGCTTTAGCAAATGGTTCCCCACACTCTGTACAATGTTGAAAACCCACTAGGCCGGTTGTTTCTTAGGAAGTGACATAACCAACAAAAAAGCCATAAAACTGGGTTTTAATTGGGCCCACCACAAAATAAATTTTTTAAACTACTCTTTTTTTTTTTTTGTGTGGTCGGTTTAGCGATCGAGGAGTGAACAGAGAATTACCATGGTATCTCCCAAACTAAAGTAACTGGCCCCAAAGGGTTAAAAACAGAAATAAAACTTATAGCGTTATAGTTGCTGGCAGTCACAAGAGAAGTTGCTGGCATCATCATCACTGATTACCTGAAATCATCCAAGCAGACCACTAAAGCAGTAGGTAAGGCTAGGGGGATGTTAGAGTGTATTAGTAAGGGTATCACAAGCCGGAAGAGGGAGGTAATAATCCCTCATTACAAGACACTGGTTAGGCCCCATCTGGAGTACTGCGTGCAGTACTGGAGGCCACACCTTCACAAGGATATTAACCAAATTGAGGCAGTCCAGAGAAGGGCAACCAAAATGGTGCAGGGACTGCATCAGAAAACATAGGAGAACAAATTAACGGAGCTCAACATGTAGAGCAAAGGAGGGAGAGAGGTGATAAGATTGAAACATTCAAACACCTTAAGGGCATTAACAAGGTGAAAGAGTCTAACATGTTTCAATATAAGAAAAATAGCAGGACATGAGGACACAGCATGAGATTAGAGGGAGGCCGATTAAGGGGTAATGTGAGGAGGTTCTTTTTCACAGAAAGGGTGGCGGTTGCATGGAACGGCCTACCTCAGGAAGTGGTGGATATGAATACAGTGCAGGGCTTCAAAACAGGCATGGATAGGCATAAGGGAGCACTACAGATGAGTATGAATAGACAGGCCATTGACAGAGCAAAGGCCGATGGAACATTCATAAGGTAGAAAAAGAAATGGGAAGCTTGGATAGGCCTTGCGATCCTTATCTGCCGTCAACTTCTATGTTTCTAAATACAATTAAAAGTTTGGTTTCCTCCCGGTTAAATGAACCGAGAAGAAACCAAAAAAACTTACTGGATTAACACTAAATCTAGACTAATCTACCTGTAGACAGTGCTTTAAAAACTAACAGAAATAAAATTTGACTTCAAAAAAACAGAAAATAAAATCTTCAAGAAAGATGAAGGAGGGCTCTCCGAGGCATCTGTACTAGGCAAGCGGAGTAAAGAATTGGACGGTTGTAGAATGTTGACCAGGGACAGTGGTTTGAAAACTGAGCTCAAGCCCAACATTCCATGATTAGCACAGGTTCTATTAACCATTTCGGCTCCGTGGCGGTCTTATGGTGAGACCATGCTGCAGGTCAGAATATAGTAAGATTTCCTGGGGTCTGAAGAATGAATCCCCCCACCCCTTGTTTGTTGATGTAATGCATCACACTGATGTTGTCCAGTTGTATTAACCGAGGACCTGAGGACAAGTGGGTCTGGAATGCCTGGAGTCTGTATAGGACTGCTCTCATTTCCAGAACATTTATATGCAAAGTGTTCTTCACCTGGTTTCACATGCCTTATATCTGATGAGGTCCCAGGTGGGCTCCCCATCCTGATCCCAAAGCATCCACGGCGAAGATCTAATGTGGGGTAGGAATCGTGAATGGGACGCCCTTGAGTAGGCTGTTACGTTTCATCCACCAACTAAACCCTTTGTGTATGAGAGATTGTTACTAGACCCACCTGTCCTAGATAGTCTGTCAGTTGGTCCCACTGGACTCTCAGGATCCACTGTGGGATCCGCATGTGCAGCCTGGCCACTGGCTCTGTGACAACGGCTGCCGCCGTAAGACCCAGAAGGCATAGAAACATTACTACTAAGACATGACAGCTGCCGTGTACCAACTGTACATGCACAGATATTCTGCCCTGTCCAGCAGCAGAAACACAGAACCCTGGGCTGTATTCAGAACTGCCCCTACGTACTGCAGTCATTGGCAGGGTGTCAGTACAGACTTTGGTATGCTGTCACCCCCAGAGCATCGAACATCTGTCTGGTTTGAGCTAAGGTCTGCAACAATTGTTCCCTGGAGTGGGCTTTTACTAGCCAGTCATCAAGGTAAGTAAAGACATAGAAGGCCTTCCCTGTGAAGGTCTGCTGCCACCACTGCCAAGCATTTGGCAAAGACTCATGGTACAGAAGATATGCTGAAGGGCAACACTTAACTGATAATGCTCCCCCTGAACCAGGAACCTCAGATATTTCCTGTGGGGTTTCTAGATTTTGATATTAGAGGTACACATCCTTCATATCCAGGGAGCAAATCCAGTCCACTGTTTGCAACAGGGGAAGGAGACCCTGGAGAGAAACCATCCGAAATTTACATTCTATGAAGAAGTTCCTTAGATTCACAATAGGCCTCAGATCCTCTATCCACTTTTGGAAGAGAAGCAGCTGAAGTAAAAGCCTTTATGCTCCTATATTGCAGGTACAGGTTTATGGCCTGTTTTTGAAGCAGGGTCTGTACTTCCTCTGGCAAAAGGAACATGTACCCTGGAGGGTATACTGTCACAACTGGTGGATTATCTGGAGGGTTGTCCAGAAGCTCCAGGGCATGGCCCTTCTTTACAATCTCCAGAACCCATTCATCTGTAGTCCTACCTTCCACCGATCCAGGTGGAGGGACAGATGACCCCCCTACAACCACCCCTGGAGGTTATGATGGTTGCGGGGTATACAAGGAGCCATGCTGACCTGGGGGGAGGGGCAGAGCTACCGGCTCCACTACCTATAGGTGCTTTTGTATGAGCACCTGTGGCTGGGAGGGGGATTGGCAAGGCCCACGCACCTCTGTCTTTACCCTGCCATCTGTAGGCCTGATGGCGCCCTCTGACAGCGGATGGGTGAAAATTACCCCTACTCTGGGTATGGTACAGGGATTTCATTGACTTCAGAGTCTTGCCAGATGACTGAAGGTTTCTCAAGGCTCCTTCGACATTATGGCCAAACAGCTTCTGCCCTCTAAATGGGGCACTGAGAACTGCTTGCTGCACCATCAATGGCAAAAACCTGCTACCCTGAGCCAAGAGTAGCACCTGAGACAAATGCCAGAGGCTGCATCTCTGGCAGAGGCATCACGAATATCATATGTTGTGTGGATCAAATGTTTCCCCATATCAGCACCTGCATTAAGAGTTTTGATTAACTCCTGTTTAGCAGAACCCTCAGGCAAGGCCTGTGCAGCAGCCTTAGCCATCCTCCATAAGGTGTTCTCGTATTTTATCAGATGGGCCTGGTAACTGGCAATATGCAGGCACAACGAGGCAGAGGCATACGTACATTTACCTAGGACATCAAACCTCCCAGATTCTGTATCAGCAGGAAGAGAGCTCAGGTGCTTAGGTGCCCTGGACTTATCATAAGCAGTTGTAATTACCAATGAGTCAGTCTCACGCTGGTTAGCATAGTAGGGTTTTCCAGAAGGAGCAGAATACATTTTGTCTGCCTTTCTGGGCACAGCTGGTATGTTGTTTGGCCTACTCCAGGCTGCATAAGTAGTATCCTCCAAAGCTGGAAACAGGAGAGGAACAACAGTAGAGGGAGAGTCTGGCAATACCAGAAACTCCTGCAGGTTCTTCTTAGAGAATCCTGCTCCTCTAAGGCGTAGCCCATGGCAGCTTGCATTTGCTGCATCATGGGAAAAATATGGGATCCTTTAGAGATGATCTTGGTGTATCCACTAAAAAGTACTCACTAAAAGAAGAAACTGCATCTGGTGCCATTTCCATAGTGGCTGTCCTCAGCACAGTGTTCTGCCTCCTCCATCCATTATGAGGTCAGGATTATGTTCATATTTGTCAGCTCTTTTATTGATGGGAATGAATGACCACACAAGTGACGTCAGCTGAGAAGGTCTATTCTGCGGGGTATTAACTTGCGACGTCCACGGAGTAGTTGTAGGAGACCCCATCAACGGGACCCCTGCAGGCATACCAGTAGAAGCCGTATCATGTCTGAAAATGATAGGGGTACTGCCTGTGAGTCAATGTTGCTTTGGGTAGTGGGCACGACTGCAGCAGTCAATAATTGGAGGTTGTATCTCTGTCGATGACAGCAACGTATCGGCCATAATAGGCCTACTAGTGCCTATGCCAAGCCTTGACCTTGGTGTCTGGCTGACATCACCAATGGTGTCTTAGTAAAAGTCATACCTGTAGTCCACAGGGGCAACCTGGATCTTGTTGGGAAGGCCTTGTCCCAGTGCTTATATTTATGGCTCCGCATTGAGGCTTTTTCCTGGGACTTTGATGCCCATGATTCGGTCAATGGGGCAGGCAACGCGGATTTACTTTGTAGCTGCTTCTCCATTTCTTCTATGGTTTTCTGAAGGAAGAATTTATCCAAAGCCCCATTCCTGCGTTGCCTGGAAGAAAAGTTGAATCCTCAGCAAATCTCACAGGCTTTCACGTTGTGAGAGAAGCCTAGGCAGCAGACACACACGTCATGGGTGTCGTCCTTGTAGATTTTCTCTCCTCACTCACAGTACTGAAAAAGTTTGAACGGTTCTTTCAGTGACATATAGGTCGCCGAAAATCACTAAGAAAGTGATTACTTAGCTAGAAAGAAAAATTAAAATGCCGTTTTTGTGCAGTGACATTTCCGATAATGGGTCTGATGAGTCTGATCGACAGTGGGAAAGGAACCGAAGAGAGGAGGGGCCACCCACATTACTGTAGATGCTGATGTCATGGGCGGAACCTGACTGCTTGCTTGCTACAGTTTCCGTGTGGTCGTGGCGCTGATGAGGGTATAGTTCCAAATGTGTGGCCTGATGAGATATCTTCGAAGATCAATCTATACAAGTTTTAAAACCTGTGGGCCCTGTTCTCTGTTTTAGGTCTATCAAAGTGTTTGGTTCCCAGTCACAAACATGGTAAAATTTTAATATTTTTTATGTGGAAACTTATAGAAACTACTTTAAAATGTTAAAGATGTTAAGCGATTTAAAGTCTCTCTTTAAATGTAGTCAGTTCCCTCAGGCAGGAACCACATTATTAAGTGTCCTTCTCCGGTTCTTGGGAACTAATCAGGAACAGGAGAACAGCAAAAAATATTAAACTTTAAAAATAAACATCCTAATGCAAAGTAATCAAAAACTAACTTTGCTATAAGATAACAAACATTATTAATAAATGATAAAAACGACAAAAATAGAGACAAACAGAAGGCTGGAGACAACTGGGTGACTGCTCTCTTCAGCAGAGGTAAAAATTTGACATTAGGACAGCAGGTTGTCTGGGGACAGCCGGGGGCAGGATTGAGTCCGCTGTTGGGCAGCTCTCCTCTTTGGGGGAGGATTGGGCACTGATCCAACCAGCAGATGGCAACGGGAGGGGTAGGATGCTGTTAGGTGCTTAGCGGAAGCTGCATCTCCACATGGCTCCCCCCCCCCCGGACCTTGGTCCTTTGTGCTGGCGCCCTCGGGGGGTGGTAGGGTTTCCCATAGCTACTCCCGTAACCATGAAGAAAAAAAAAGAAAAAAAAAAAAAAAAAAACACACACACACACCTGTCGAGCCCCGTGATTCTCGCAAGGCGGGATGGAGGGGATGGTTGATACGCAGCCACTGAGCCTTGCTAGCAATCGGGAAAATTGTCCCCATATATATTTAAAAAAAAAAAAAAAGACTGTGACATAAACCACCTGAAACAAAAGCCGGATAGCTCAGACACTGTAGATGATAAACCATTCAGTGGTCCTATTAAAATGTTTCAGAAGTTCCATTCCAGAAAAATGCCTTTTTAAAACAGTGTACAGAAATGTAAATTAAAACCCTAAACAAAAACAAAAAAGGAAAAAGGCGAATCACTAGTTTCCCTGTATTTTGAACCATGTTTTAAGCAAGGAACAGGGGTCATGGGATCCTTAACACAGAGTTAACAGAAACTCTGCAGCTTACCTCTTTTATGATGGTACTCACTTCATCGACAACAAAAGCAGTCTAGAAGAACAGAAAAACATAAAACAGTCATGCATTTATATCACTTTAAGCAGTAGTCCATGCAAAAAAAATATATTTCATAATATACTCCTATTTTAGTTCTCAAATATAACTACTGTACTGTATATGGTATTACATTTTTTTAAAATTTTCAACAGATGTTCCTCTAGACAGTTTGAAATCTATTACCCACCAGCAGATTTACGGAGTCACCCTAATCTTTTCTGGAGTCCCAGATCATGCAAGACAAATTCATGTTCTTAAAACTTAGATGGCCAAAGTGAAAAAAATGGTGCATTTCTAGACCTCATTTGTCTGAAGCAAAATAAACTACGGTCCATGAACCCATATGATGTGGTTACATTATCAGAAGTTCTGTATCAAATAAAGGAAGTTCTGCAAGAAAAAAATACTCACCTTAGTAATTGTGTTTCTTCTAATGGAGTCTTGCTGTATACTGACAATTGCAGTTAGCTCCAGCCTTTGAACTGCCCCGGAGAGTACAGAGTTAAATTTCTATGCACGGCACAGAACGTTGAGCTCGAGCTCGGTTGAAGACTCTGTCTGCAGTACTTTGAATCCAAACCGTCAGATTCTTACGAGCTAAAAACTCAGTGACCTATCAGAATGTGGAAACTGTAAAATTTCTACTAGCCAACTGGCAACTAACTGTCTAGGTTCCCAAAGGAAGACTCAAGTCAAGAAATCCAAAAAACACAGGTAATAAAGCATAACAAATTCTTAATAACCAAACTAAAGCACCCAACAGGAAGTGTGCTGAAGACACCCTTGGGGTGCAACACTGCACCTGCCCACCCACTTCCCAAAAACAGGTTCTGACAGGGGAGGCAGGTCAGAATACAGCAAGACTCCATTAGAAGAAACACAATTACTAAAGTGAGTAATTTTTTCTTCAAACAACATGAAGTCTTGCTGTATTCTGACAACTGTAGACTACCAAGCAGTACCTCCAAGGAGGAGGGACAGAACCTACTTTGGGAATAGGCTCTGAAGCACTGATGCGCCAAATCTAGCATCACTCCGAGCCTGGATATCCAGGGAGTAATGCTTGGTGAAGGTATGAACTGTTTTCCAGGTGGCTGCTTGGCAAATTTCTAACAAGGAAATATCCCTGGCAGCAACCAGAGATGCAGCTGTACGTCTAGTGGAATGAGCCCTCAGGCCTGAGGGAGGAATTTTTCCCAGTTTCTCATAACAGAATTGGATACAGGACACAATCCATCTGGCAATAGTTCTCTTGGTGGCAGGTTTGCCCTTACCCACTTCCCTATAAGTGAGGAACAACTGGAGGGAGTCAAACCTGTCACCCTTTGTGCATTCTATGTAGTAACTAAGGGCTCTTTTAACATCGAAACTGTGTAACCTTCACTCTCCTGAGGAAGCATGATCAGTGAAGAACACAGGAAGAGACATGGATTGGTTCAAGTGGAAATCAGAAACCACTTTGGGTAGGAACCTCCTATTGGTTCTAAGGACCACCTTGTCCCTATGGAATAAGATGAAGTCCGGTTCAACTGACAGAGCTTACAATTCACTGATACATCTGGCAGAGGTAACAGCAACCAAACACACAGTTTTCCAAGTCAAGTTCTTGAGCTCTGCTGAGGACATAGGCTCAAAAGGGGGTTGCATAAGCTGAGCAATGCAAACATTCAAATCCCAGGCAGGAGCAGGATCCCTAAAAGGAGGACTGGTATGAAGCAATCCTTTGAAAAATTTACAGAATACAGGATGCCATGACAGAGAGGAAGGCTTTCCCACTGACAGAAAGGCAGAAACAGCTGACAAATGTACCTTGAGAGTAGCTAGTCTGAGGCCTAGACCATTAAGATGAACCATATAATCCAGAACTGTAGACAATTCAGCAGTGTCTGGGGATATATGCTTCTTGGAACACCAAATGCTGAATCTTTTCCATTTGGAGTTGTAAGTTTTTCTGGTGGTAGGCTTTCGAGAGGCTTTGTGAATGTCCAGAACCCCTTGGGACAGATGCAAATCTGCATATTCTAACTCTTAAAGAGCCATGCCTTGAGATTGAGGGACTGAAGATTGGGGTACCAAATCCTCCCGAGATGAGGTTAACAGATTGCACTTCCTGGGAAGAGACAGGGAAGATGGACTGCTAGGGACGGCAGCAGGGGATACTATGGCTGCCTGGCCCAGTCTGGAGCAATCAGAATTAGTTTGCAGTATTGTGACCTCATTTTGACCAGAACTTTGAACAACAGAGAAAAGGAGGGAAGGCATAGATGAATTTCCCTTCCCAGTTCAGAACCAGAGCATCCAGAGAGACTGAGCCCAGTACTGGAGGTCTGCAACAAAACAGAGGAAGCTGGTGATTGTCCGGAGCTGCAAAGAGATCTATCTCTGGAGTGCCCCACCCGTAAAAAATCACTTCTAGCACCAGGGGATCCAGAGACCATTCGTGATGGCACTGGGAAATTCTGCTCAGTGCATCTGCTATCAGATTGTCCTTTCCCGGAAGGAGGACTGCGACTAAGGATGTCTGCAGAGAGTAAGCCAGAGACCATAGTTTCATGGCTTCCGTGCACAAGGCTGTGGACAGAATGCCTCCCTGCTTGTTGATGTACCACATGGTGGTGGTGTTGTCTGTCCTGACCTGTACCACCTTGTTCTGGACTGACTGAGAGAAGGCTTGCAGAGCCAGGAACACTGCCCTGAGCTCCATAAGATTGATATGCAGGAGGGAATCTTGATGGGACCACGGTCCCTGGGCTGAGAGCGCCACGAGATGGGCTCCCCACTCCAACAGAGAAGCATCTGTGGTAAGGACCACAGCGTGGGGTTGACTGACGAAAGGAACCCCTTGCCTGAGATTGTCCTGATCCTGCCACCATTGAAGTGCCTGGATCAGAGTCTGAGTCACTGGAACTAGTTTGGTAAGAGGATCCTTCTTTTGGGACCAGAAGGATCTTAGATGGAACTGAATGTCCCTCATTTGAAACCTGGCTCCTTTGACCACTGCTGTAGAAGCTGCCATGTGGCCCAGAAGCTGAAGGAAATGCCTTGCTGGTCGAGAGATCAAGAGGCAGAAAGAGAAGGCCAACTCTGAAATGGCTGTAACCCTCTGCATGGGGAGAAAAGCTCTTGCCTTGACTGTATCCAGCTCTGCTCCTATAAAAGTGAGAAGCTGTACAGGTTCGAGAACCGACTTGGAAAGGTTGAGAAGAAACCCCAAGGAATTGAGCACTTGCTGGGTCACTTGGAGGGCTGACTTGACTTGGTCTGGGGACTGTCCCACAATGAGCCAGTCATCCAGATATGGAAACACTGCAATCTTCTTCCTTCTTAAAAAGGCCACCACTACTGCCAGGCACTTTGTGAACACCCTTGGAGCTGATGTTAGGCCAAAGGGCATTGCTCTGAACTGATAATGGCCTGAAGGCAATTTGAACCTGAGGGACTTTCTGTGGGAGCACCTGATGGGAATGTGAAAGTAGGCATTCTTGAGGTCCAGGGAGGCTAGCCAGTCCCCTGGCCTTAGAGGGGGAAGAATTATTCCCAGAGTCACCTTTTTGAACTTTGGTTTTAACAGATGCTTGTTCAGATATCTTAAATCCAGGATGGGTCGCCAATCACGTCTTTTTTGGGGTAAGGAAGTACCTGGAGTACAGACCTTTGCCCCTGTGTAGGTAAGGCACCCTCTCTATGGCCCTTAGAGCCAACAGAGATGAAACCTCTGCTTGCAAGGCAAGGAATTCGGAGGTGCTTGCAGGTTGAAAAGATCTGGGCCTCAACTTTGGAAATCTTTTGAAGTTGAGGACCAGTCCCTGGCTTACCACTTCCAGGACCCATTTGTCTGAAGTAACAGGCTTCCAGTCCTGGACGAAGTAAGCCAACCTGCCTCCTACTGGTATGGGGGAAGTCGACCCGGGATGACACCTCAGGGTGTCTGCTTGGCAGGTGCCTTAGGCTGAGGAGTGGATGCAGCCCTGCTCATCCCCCTTCTGCCTCTCCCTTTAAAGAACCCCCTCTGGAAGAAGGGAGAAGAGTCCTCCACTTGATAGAAAGGCCTGTGAAAAGGCCTGCCCCAGCCCCTGGCTTGCTGCTTTTGAGGAGTTGCCTGCCTCTCCTTGACCTGTGCACTCCTGTAAGTGGTCCTATATTCGTCCATTTTCTTCATGTAATTCTCTGTCTGCTCCCCAAACAAAGAATTACCCACCATAGGGAAATCCATGGCCTTAGCCTGGATGTCCTGTGAAAGGCTAGTACATCTGAGCCAAGCCATTCTCCAAAGAGCCACAGATGTAGCCATGACTCTTGATGACACATCACTGGAGTCCACAGCAGCATGAAACTGAACCTTGGATGCCTCGATCCCATCAGCAGCCACCCCTCCAGCTCCTTGGCCAGCTGGGGGGAAGCCTGCTTAGCCAGTGCCAGTACAGTGTCCCATCTGGACTTCTGGTACCTGGCTGTATAGGCCATATAATTAGCCTGCCTGAGTCCCAAAGAGGATGCCATGTACTGTTTCTTTGCCATGGCATCCAACTTCCTGAAGTCTTTATCTGTGGGGTGTGAAGCCAAGGGAATGCCTGCCCCTGTCACAGGCTGCAGCCTGCACTACCCCAACATGGCTGCATTGCTGGTAAAGAAACTCCATATCCGAGCCTGACAGACTATACCTCTTGTCCATCATTCTGTCCACAGGAGGTACAGAGTTAGCAGACTTCAGAATATTCTGAGTCTACTTCCCAAAAGACTTATGAAGGGGAACAGACAGTCTCTTAGGACTCTGCGACAGCCATCATTTCAACGAAGTCAGGCTCTTCTTGGTCCTGCACAGCCTCCTCTATAGGAAGCTGGAGGGTTTCTGCCACTTTCCTGTAAAACAGAAAGTGGGAAGGGGACTCAGAGAGCCTAGGAGGGGAAACACCAGAAGGTCTGTCTGGGGAGATGTCCAGTTCTATAGGCACATCCAGACTTTCTAAGCACTCATCATCATAATCCTCATATTGTTCACAGTCCCCCTCCTCAAAATCCGGTTCATAAAAATCTTGAGAGGCATAATCCTGAACCGGAGGAACCGACCGAACCGAACCCCTACCAACTGGGACCGGATCGGTCGGAACCGGATGAAGCAATTGCACAATCTGAATCGCTCGGGCAATTTCTTCCGCGGTCGGAACATGGAGTTCTGGATCCGAACCGGCAGATTTTTCCTTTCTTTTCCTTTTTGTAGAAACTGACCCCTCAGGATCAGCTCTCCTCTTGCCCGAAGAAGTATTGCCCTGGTCAGAAGGCACTCCTTCTGGCTCGGTGGTAACCGAACCGGGCTGGCCTTCCAGGTTAGCGGATTTCTGGGCCTCCTTCTCCCCAAGTCTACCTAATCTCTTATCCAGAGTAGACTTGGGAAAATTCTTACATATTTGGCAGTCTGAATCAAGGTGGTCAAACCCCAGACAGTAAACACAGGTGGTGTGAGGATCGGCCTTCACAAAGACTTCCCCACACTCACTGCAGTGTTGAAACCCAGTGGGCCTGGGTTTTTTTCTTGGGTTTCTCAGACATGGTCAACCTAACCAAACTTACCCTTTTTTCGGCAACCGCCAGGCAAGACTCTCTTATTGGTTTCTAACCGTGTTACGGGTGTTTGAAAAAAACGCTAAAAACACTTTTTTTTTTTAAACCGATAAGAACCGGTAACCACACACTAAAATGACTAAATCAAAAGAGCTAAAGGATCGGTTCAGACGATCCGATTGGGACTTCCACAATTTCCACAATCCAAAAAAACACTCTCCAAGTACTTACCGTACCGCAGACAGAGTGAACCGATTCGCGGTAAAATAATTCAGAAAACCGAGACTTTAACCGACACTTTAACAGAGTCTTTGAACCGAGCAACAGGAGAAATCTCCGGAGCGACTGTTCAGTGAAGCAGAGTAAAGAATCTGACGGTTTGGATTCAAAGTACTGCAGACAGAGTCTTCAACAGAGCTCAAGCTCAACGTTCTATGCCCTGCATAGAAATTTAACACTATACTCTCTGGGGCAGTTCAAAGGCTGGAGCTAACTGCAACTGTCAGAATACAGCAAGACTTCATGTTGTTTGAACAACTGAAAATGATGCTTGAAACTAGCTGCTTCCCAACAAACGCATAATCATAAAAACAACAAACGCTGACTGGGCCAACAAGGTTTGTCATGTGTTGTGGGTGTGGTGGCAGTGGTCATACAGACGTAGGGGGATACATGATGCCCAGGAGTGTGGTACGGAAAATATTCTCACTCCTGCAGAGTGAGCTCTGGATACTCACAAGTGCCGAAGGCATGAGTGAAAGTATCCAGAGCTCATGATGCAAGAGTGAGAATATTTTCCGTAGCACACGATCTGGGCATCATGTGTGCGATTTATACAATAGGGTCTATTTTTGTGGCATTTTCATTTTTTACTAGCTTGTGTTTTTATTTTAAAACAAAGTTGCTGTTCTTTTGTGTGCTACTGGGTATAATGTTTCTGGACTACCAGGTGTTTGTGAATGAGCTGGTTGTTTTAGGTTGCTATTGGCTGGTTAATTGATGTGCCAGGAAAGCGTGGAGTTTGATAGGCTGTGCTACATGTGGGGGCGAGTTGTAGCGTCTGTTAACTATGACGGCTACATTTGTCGGTTTGGTTGCTTGACTTTAGTGCTCCGTAAGTTTCTGCAGCATTATAGAGTTTGCAGGAAGGTTTTGGTTTGGTTTATTAACTTTTGTGTAGGTTTGAAAAAGAGAAGGGTGTTAGAGTTTTCAGGCGGGTGGGCACTATGACAGCGCAGAAGAGTTTACGGGGCCCTTGCAGAAGATATTGGAGAGTGATTTAGAAGTTGCCGGCTTGATCAGGTTAGTCTTTGAAAGATAGTACTATTTTTCAGATAGTACATGTAACAGATGGATTTGCAGTATATAATGATGGCAAGAGTGTTGGTGTGTAGTTTCTATGTGAACACAGGGCTTGGAGTATGTCAAATGTTTTAGTTGTGTGGGTGGGAAGCTGACGTATGCACTGTGAGAATAAACGACCAGATGATGTAGCTAGTATGTGCATAAATGTAAGATTTTACATTTATGCACATTGTGCATATGTCATCAGGCTGTTTATTCCACTGGGGTGTGAAATGCATGATTTTATCGCACCACATATCAGCTCACCCCTATTGTATAAATCCACATACACACACACACACACATATACATTATACATCTGAACTCCATAAGAAAAAAATGGTGCACTCTGTGATTTAACTTAAGTGGGGGAGGGTGCTCTCCTACATATATTCTGGCTAGGGTTCTCCAGTTGGTATTTGTAACATGACAAGTACTAGTATAGTACAATCCAGCAATGAGATAGGTGTAGACGCAACCCATGACACAAAATGAAGCAAGCATTAATTCCCTAGTAATGCCCGCTTGTCATCGGGAGCGCGCCTACCTACAAACAACAGACCCAAATTAAAAAAAAGTCCCTGTCCCACGTCATTCTAGGTCGAGTCACAGAAAAACATCACCCGCTGTGTCTACATAGAAAGTGGAGTTCTATTTTGTCCTGTAGAGCATTATCCTTCCCACCCACGCCATGCAACTCTGGCACTGAGCAGTTAACGTGATGGATGAGCATTTAGTTGGTAAAAGAATGAATTGGTACTTAGCAGACCCGCAGAGCTCTGGACAGGAACAACATGGTTTGTACCGTGAGGCAGACCTCGGTACTCCCAAGAACAGAGTCAAAGAACCGCACGGTGAGTCGGCAGTCAGTTACAAGAGAAAGAGCGGCTTGCAATGGTGAGCATTAAGACACACAAAGAAATGTACTGATGGTTATGTGTTAAGTCCTCACCTTTGGCCCGCTGGTTCTGAGGGTTGAGGCGCTGGACGCCACACCTCACACCATGCTGGCAACCTGGATTCGGGAACGAGCTCGGGTCATCAGCGGTCGGCAGGGGAGGGATAGGATTGAGCATCCGGAGGACTGCTCTCCTATCCCTGGGGAGGGATCGGGACATGCACTGCTCTACAGTGGCCCCCAATGGAGATCGGGGGCTCCGCAGGAGTGGTGCGCTAGAGGGTGGAGTGCGGCAGACATTGGCACAAAGTGCCTCCTACGTCACTGCACGTCTGCACTCCAGTGGGGAAGAATACAGTGAGGAAAAAGGCTAGGTGTGACCGAGCAGCTTGATGGCCACGCTCAGCACTGCCCTGGAAATCTGTCGTGGAATCGGGCTGGAGGTCTGGTCCCGGCCCAGCACGAGGAGGCATAGGGGAGCTTCTGGCGGGTACAGGAGCGGCCGCACCAGACCCTATCATGCGAGTGAGCCTGCTGACTCCCGGGCAGTGGGAGCCGGCGGCTGGATGCCCTCGCCGGTTGGCTGCAGCAGGAGAGAAATAAAGTAGTAATAAAAAAAAAGTCCTCACTTTTGTTTTTCTTTCCCGAATCAGTACTGCACTGTGGGTAAAGTAGTAAGATTTGTATATATCACCTTACAGAAATATGCAAATCTTTGTACTTTACCCTACATGCAGTAGTGAATGGGAAAGAAAAACAAAAGTGACGAGTCAACACATGAGAGTTTGCGCAAGATATTTTTAACATGTTATTTGCGACGTGTAACAAAACGGAATGCCACAAAGTGGAAAGTGCAGTCACACTGGAAATGATAGTCACAATATAAATGAACACAGCACTTAACGTGCACAGCTCCACTAGCAACTCCACACCATGAAATGCTTTCTTACCCAATATATTTTTCTTCATATATGTACCAAACCTATTTAAATCAAAACAATCTTTTCCATACACTTGCCATGTTACAAGCGCATTCATCCACTCCAAAGTCGGGCTCTACTAGGAAATTAATGCCTGGTTGGAGGCACTCGCCAACCAGGCATAAATTCCCTGCAGGCCTCTCTTTGTCATGGATTAATGCTTACATCTTTCCTTTATGTGGGACACATGTTTAAGGGAGCACATACCGAGCGGTCAGATAATGTTTTTTTGCTTCTCCAGTTCTAGTGGATCAGAAAAAACTCTCCTCAAGGTTTTCTTCAAATTTTAAACTTGATTTATTCAGTATATTATGATATAAAAACATGTAATCATACAGAGCTGCCCCAGTCCCAACACAACCAGCCACCGACAAACCCCAGCACTTCGCCACACAGACTTCCTCAGGGTGTGTGGTTTTGACATTACATACTACATTTAAATACCTTCATGATGAGGTGCAACATATTATCAAACAATTCATTATTTGGAAATAGATAACGTAACAATAATATAAATTATATAAATACCTACTTAAAATTTGTGGTAATCGATATTAATTTGCAAATACTATTCTGTATAAAACAGCAATAAACTCAATAAATATACTTTATGAACTTGAATAGGAATCTGTGACTGTTTCTTATGAAAACTATTAAACGTGTCATTAAAGAACAACCAACAAGTATCTATATGATGATTTTGAAATGGCAACACAGAAAGTTAGATAAGCATATTTAAATAATAATCATGATAAAAAGTCACTGGCGCTGTTTTGCGTTGGTTTGAGTCATATATAACAGAGAGACTGTAGCAACCTGCCCTAGGTAATTTCAACTCTGGGGCTTCTGCCCTCTTCTGTGGGGTTCCCCAAGGCTCGTTCCTTGCCTCTGTTGTTTTCTGTGTACATGTTACCCTTGGGGGATATCAGACAGTACAGGGTTGCATTTCACTGCTATGCAGATGATACTCAGCTGTACCAGTCTTGTTTTCCTGGCGGGGACTATGCAGTTTCAGTGCTGGGGTGATGTCATGCTGAGATAAACTGGATAAACTCAAACTGGCGATGTCTCAACCCATGGAAGACAGCGGTCATGCTGATTCAGATGGGTAGATGGTGAGCAGCAGCGACCGGAGGTGTTGGGGGGCCAACCTCTTGTTGCTCTTGATATGGTTAAGAATCTTGGGGTCATTTTGGACTGCAGGCTGACACTAGACCAGCAAATGTCAGCGGTGGTCTGATCGGGCTTCTACCATCTTCGAAACATCACCAGGATTAAACAGCATCTGGCTCCTGCCGACCTGGTGACAATCATTCATGCTTACGTTCCCTACTGTAATGCTCTGTACTTGAGGCTAGCTGGAGGCTTAATGAGACAGCTGCAGCTGATCCAAAATGCTGCACCTCAGCCAGTGGTGAGAAGTTCTTGAAGGGACATCACGCCGGTGCTGCATGCGCTGCACTAGCTGCCTTTGCAGTGGAAGATAACCTTCAAGATATGCTCGTTAACATACATGGCCCGCATGGCCTGGGACTTGACTATTTGAAAGATCTGCTGGTTCCTTACCTCCCAACCCGATCCCTCTGCTCCACCAATGCCAGCCTACTTGCTGTCTCCTCTGCCCGCCTAAGACAATCTTGCCAAAGCTTTTAGAGTAGGAACCTCAATGTTGTGAACTCTCTTCCGGGGAGTATCCGCTCTGCCGGCATGGTGAAGGCCTTTAAAAGATCACTCAAAACATACTTATCTGAGCAGGCATTCCGTAGCTAGCGAGTATCAGATGAATAACAGTTTATGCATTTTATTGGCCCTGATGTAGTTATTCTTAGGTTTTATTTTCTTATATGTTGTGTATGTTTTTAATCTTTTAAATTTTGTACAGCACCATGAGCCTTTGGGAAAGGGCGCATTATAAATAAAATTGCCTTGCCTTCTCAGGGATCCCTCATGATGTTTACACTTTAGCATCTCTTCTCAGTATAGAGATGTGCCCCGGAGATAGAACCTTATGCAAATTACAGAATCTGGAATGTAGGTTCAAACTCTGCACTGTGGTCACGCTCCACTCTAGCCCCTAAAATCAGATTTGTTTCCATAGCTAGAGGGAGCTGTGACTACTAGAAAAAGCTAAATGGTTTATCAAAAAATTCTAAACAAATTCTAAACAGAATTTTGAAAAATAAACCGATCTGAGACAGACAACTGTAGAAAAACAAAAATAATTTATCTGATCACATTTTACAGTTGTCAAGGAACCGCAATAGTTATGCTCAAGCAACCTCGATAAAAGGAACCGATTCGTGTGAACCTATTTTCAGGTTCTGGACAGGGAGGCAGGGTTAGGATGTGTAACCATAGTGAGGGATCCCTGAGAAGAAACATTACTAAAGGGAGTAATTTTTTCTTTTAATCCCATGAATCTCTCATATAGTGTTTACATAGAAATGTAGATTTTGATGGCAGATAAGGACCGCTTGGCCCACCTAGTCTGCCCATTTCCCCATCTACTTAAACTCCAGCTTTAGAAGACTCTACAGCAGTATCCTGGGAGACTAGATCCAGAACCCACTTAGGAAAGAGGTTCTGCAAGACAATTCCAAAGCTGGCATCCCTTCTGGACTCCATGTCCAGACAATAGTATTTTGTGAAGGTGTGCACTGTTTTCAGGTAGCCACTTCACTGTCCAATCGTGGGATGCCCTTTGTGGATGCCACAGAGACAAAGGTACTCCTTGTGGAATGTGCCCTTAGGCCTCTAGGGGGCATTTTCCCAGCTTTTTCATAGCAAAACTGCATGCAAGAAATTATCGAGCGAGAGAGAGACAAAGACAGCACTATTGGTTGTTGGTCTACCTTTGCCGACCTCAGCACAGGCAAAAAAAAAAAAAACCACAGTGGGGTGATCCGAGATCCGACATCCCTTGCCAGGTCCAGGTAGCTGTCTAGTACTCGCTTCGGGTCCAGGCTGTGCAATTTCTGCTCACCTAGGCTGATTAACTCAAGACAGAGTGTGGGAAGAGCAACTGACAGGTTCAGGCGGAATTTTGATACCAGGAACTTCCTAATGGTTCTACTTGTACATGTGGCTCTGTACAGAAGGTTTGTAGCTCGCTTCACCTTACTTAGCAGATGTCACTGCAATCAAGTTTTCCAGGTTATGTATCTTAAGTCAGCAGTAGCCACAGGCTCAAAGGGGGCCTCTATCAGCTGGGTAAGAGATATTCAGGTCTCATGGGGGTCTGGGTCCCTCACATATTGGTACAAGTGGCAGACTTTAAAAAAAAAAAAAAAAAACATAATACGTTGAGAGGTCAGTGACTTGTCCTTGCCTGCTGATGTGTAGGCAGACACTACTACTAGATGCACCTTTAGTGTTGATGGCCTCAGGCCTAGAGACTGCAAGTGCACTAGGTAATCCAGGACTGTGGGCAACCCTACCTGCATTAGGATTATCCTTCTGGGATCTTACCAGTATGAGAATCTCGTCCTCTTAAGAGAAGTACGCTTTCCTTGTTGCTGGTTTCCTGGAAACTTTAAGCATCTTCAGGACCTCCTTGGACAGATTCAATCCAGAATACTCCAGCTCTTCAAGAACTATGCCCTCAGGCGACAAGTCTTGGGGTCTGGGAATGTTATCCTGCCCCGAGATAGGGTCAGCAGGTTGTAACTCAGTGGGATTCTTGCTGGACAGGGCCAAGTGCACTGAGTACCAGGTCTCCCTAGCCCAGTCTGGGGCTATTAGGATCATTCTTGCAGCCTCTCTCCCAAGCTTCAGAAGCATTCTCTCTATGAGTGGGAATGGTGGGAAGGCAAACAGAAACCTCCCTTTACAATTTAAGGTCAGGGTGTTCTCTGGGCTGTGTCCTGGCTGGTGGTCTGCAGCAAAACTTTGGGAGCAGACTGTTCTCTCAGTATGCAAACAGGTCCATTTCTGGAGTGCCCCATGAAGACAGTGGCCAGAACCTGCTGGTTCAAGGTTCTTTCATTGTTTCACTGGTAAATTCTGCCAGGACACTGGCTCTGCCTGGCAACTGTTCTGCAGAGATCTCTGCATCTAGGGAGTAAGCTAGGTCCCAGATCCTCCTTGCTTCTGTGCACAGTTCTGAGGATCTTGTACCTCCCTGCTTGTTAATGTAATACATCGTTGCGGTAACTGTTTTGATCTAGACAGACCAACCTTGCAGCTAGGAAGAGAAAGCTTGCATTGCTAGAAATACTGCCCTGAGTTCCAGGAGGACTGATGTGTTCCTGTGTCTCCTGTGGGCTCTACATGCCACTTACTGCGAGGTCCTCCTCTAGGAGTGAAGCATCTGTTCAGAGGATACGTGGCGGGGATTGCTGGGGAAGGAAATGCCCCCTTTGAAGTTGCTTTCTTCCTTCCACCATTCTAGTGCCCAGACCAATGTTTCTGTTAATGGCACTAGTTTTGTGAGAGTACCCCATCTTTGAGACCAGTGGTCTCGTAGGTGGTACTGAATGTCCCTCATCTAAAACCTGGTCCATGGGACGATCACTGTGGAAGCACCCACGTGGCCCACTAATTGTAGAAAATCCCTTGTAGGCTTTAGATAGCCCACTGTGAAGGATTTTGCTGTGGCAGAGTTGCTACCCTCCCCCAAGTGAGAAAGACTTTGCCTTGCAGGGTATACACTTCTGCACCTATGAAGTTCAGCACCTGAACAGGTTCTGTTTGAGACTTCTACATGACTTGTCAGCAATCCTAGTTTTTCTAGGGTATTTTTTTTTTTTTTTAGCTGTGGATACCTTGTCTCCTGTTCTGTTTTCCATGAGACCAACCAACTGTCCAAGCAGAGAAAAAAACACCACATCCTGCCTTCAAAGGTGTGCTGCCACCATGGCTAAACACTTTATCAAGACCCCAGGTGATGAATTGAGGCCAAAGGAAAGGGCTACAAACTGGCACTGGCAGTTTCCTAGCCTGAACTGGAGGTATTTTCTGTGGGTAGGTCTGACTTGAATGTGAAAGTAGGAGTCTTTTAGATCCAGTAACCCTAGCCAATGCCCTGACAGTACAGATGGGATCACTGTGCCCAGTGTGGCCACCTTGAACCTTTCCTTTTTGATGTGCTTGTTATGACATCCGAGGTCTAAAACTGGTCGCCACTTCCCATTTTTCATGTGGGTTTAGGATATATCCTGAAAACAGGCACTTGCCCCACTGTGAGGCACAGACTCTTTCCACTGCTTTTGCTTGAAGCAGCTTATTCTGCTTACAGTTCCAGCAAAACTGTGGGAGAGTCAGCTGGAAAATGTTTGTGTTTCTGCAGTTCTGGGAACTTTCTGAACAGCAGGGACAACCCCTAGCCTATTGCCTTCAGGACCCACTTGTTTGTGCTAATGTTTATCCATTCTTTAAAGTAGTGGGCCAGGCTTCTCATAATAGGGCAACTTGGGTCAGGGTTTTGTTTTGGCTGAGGCTTGGGGCTGGTGCTGCCATAGCATGCTTGCAGCCCCTCTTGCTCTCCCCTGTAGCAACCTTTTTTATGGTTGGTACTCACAAGGGGCGTAGAGGGTATAGGCTCTTAGGAAGTAGCTCCAACCCCTGCCTCCCCTACTATAAGGCCTGTGGGAAGTGGAGGCCATTTCTTTCACAGTATTGTTTTTGTAAATGGTTTTGTACTCATCCAGGTTTGTTTTTTTTTCATGTATGCCTCTGTTTTGTGAAGAGATGAAATCTCGAATGCCCATCTTGAAACACTGGGTAGGTGTCATACACCATAGTGCACCCTGGGAGTCAGCAAGCCCTCTCGACCCCTAGAGCTTAGTACAACTGCCAGAGCTGCTGTGGCAGTCCTTTGTGCGCCAGGTTCAAAAAGCATGTCTCTTCTGGTGCCCACTGAGCTGCGGATTGGCTCGAGGAAGGCAGGTACTGTGGAAAGCTTCCAGATGCTCTAGCTGGACAGGCACGGTGAGAGGTGGGAGTCAGCAAGCCCTCTCGACCTCTAGTGTCCCAGATGCAAGGTTAAGTCTGATTCCATGGACCCACAAATGCTGCAATTCTAACAAGATTTGGGAATAGAGATCTGCTTGAAACACTGGCATACTGCATTTATACGGGGCTTTATGTTACTTAGTATAACTTGTCACGCTCCACTTGCTGTTCTAAAGTCAGATTTGTTTCTACAGCCAGGGAAGCAGTGACCACTAAAACTAGCTAAATGGCTACCAAAAAATGTTTACATTTTCTTTAAAAGAGGAGTCCAGCCAGCCTGCTGATGCAGCAGTAGTGTCTCCGTCTGCAGCACTGCCAACCTGTGTTCAGGAGCAGCACGGCGCTGCAAAGGGCTGACTGGGGAGGGAAGGATGGCGTCCAGGACTGCTCTCCTCCTCTCGGGGAGAGAGAACAGGGCAGTGGCTTCCGGTACAAGAGAGTGACACCCAGCAGAGGCTGGGTATACACCAGCCAGGACCACAGGTAAGCTGGGTGCCAGCAGACATCTACAGAGAGTGAGTGGCAGCGCGCATGTCCTGTGCTGATGTCACTGTACATCTGCTCTTCTGGGGGAAACCTACACTAAAATGCCTGAAGCCAGCAGCACTGTAATGCCCCTGGGCCTCCACCCGAATAACGCCTCTGATGAAAGCCTCAGTTGATCTTGGTGTTTCCCTTCGGGGAGCCCTGACACAGGGGGCAAGCTGCAGGCCTCCCACTCTGGTCAGCTGGGTGGAAGGGCCAGGCACTAAAAGGGGGTATATCCCAAGAGCCCTAGTGGCATAAAGAATGTAAAAAATATAAAAATTTACAAAAAAATAAAGGAACCCGGCCAAAATTTCTAACATGAATTCAGAATTATGATCAGCATATCCCCAATCAACCTCATAACACAAATGAGATCTCTAGCTACTTTGTTGTAACCCTAATTTCACTGCCTGTTCAAAAAAAAAAAAAAAAAATTCAGTGAAGAGCTACTGATGATGTCATAACCAGAACTCACAGTCTGGTCCTCTGTTAGTAACCTTATAGGACTTATTTTCACGTTACATAAGTTGTAGTGAACATTTGAGAAATGAAAGCGGACAATGGGTGGGTACGGAGCTTGCATTTCCAGAATGTATAGATGCAAAGTACTTAAGAATAAGACGTGAAGGGGGCTGGAATCCAGCAGTAAACATGGCTTTAGAATGCCATGGCTGAGTGCAATTTTTAGAATATTGCAGTAATGATATTTTAGAATGCAAGTTTGGAATTCAGCAATGACAAAACCTCAGAAAGTAGCAGAGATGCATAATTTTGGAGTGAGGCAGGGACCTGAAATGTGGAATGTGGTGGTGTCAAATTTCTTGAATGTGGCAGGGAGACAGTTTTGAAATGCAGGAGAGAAACAGTCACGGAATGTTTCGGCATGTGGTGGTGATGGACAATTTCAGAATGTGTTGGTGATGCTTTATCTCAGATAGAGGCGGGAACTGCAATTTAGTGTGGACACAGAATCTCACTGTGTGGCAAGGACACAGTTTCAGAATGTGGTGACAACATACAATTTCAGAATGTGGTAGTGTTGCACATTTTTGGAATGTGATGGGATGTGTAATTTTAGAGCATGACAGGGAAATGCATTTTCAGAATATGAAGGGAATGCATAATTCGGGAATGTTGCGGGGATGCACATATTCAGAAAGTGGCAAGGATGCACAATTTTGGAATGTGTCATGGACATACAATTCTGGAATGTGATAGGTGTTCATTTTCAGAATGTGGTGGGTTTGCATAATGTTGGAACATGGTGGGGATGTCATTTTTGGAATGTGATTAGGAAGGGCAATTTTGGAATTTGGCTGGGACACAATTTTAGAATGTGCTGGGGATGCCCCGTTTTGGAATGTGGCTGGGGAAACAATTTCAGAATGTGGTGGGGGCACATCATTTTAGAATGTGGTGAAGATTAGCATTTTTGGAATGTGATGGGGATGCACAGTTTTGGAATGTAATGACAATTTCGGAATGTAGCAGTGATGTAAAATTGTAGAATGTGGCTGGGACACAATTTCAAAATGTGTGGGACATGAAATTTTGGAATGGGACAGTGGCGCGCAATTTTGGAATATGGCAGGGATGATGCACAATGTTGGAATGTGGCTGGACCACACATCTTTGAAATATGGTGGGGACACAATGATGGAGTGTGGTAGTGATGCACAATGTCAGAATGTGGCAGGGACATGCAATTCTGGAATGTGGTGTGCAATGAAGGAATCAGGTGGGGATGTGAAATTTTGTAATGTGGAAGGGCTGCACAATTTTGGAATGTGATGGTGACAATTTTGCAATGTGGTGATGATACACTTTCAGAATGTGACATTGACAAACAACTTCAGAATGTGGGGGCATGCATATCTGGAATGTGGGGTGGATGTGTACTTTTGGAATGGAGCAGGAGCACATTATGTCAGAATGTAGCTGGGACACACAATGTCAGAATGTGGTGGGGATGTGCAATTTTGAAATGTGGTGGGTGCATTCAATTCTGGAGTGTGTCAGGGACAGTAAACTGCAGAATAAAATGGTGTGTGTCCTGTCACATTCTGACAGTGTGCATCCCCACTATATTCAAAAATTTTAAACTCTGGAGAAGTAAGTCCTTTAAGGTTGCTGACAGGGAGGGCTAGGCCATGAGTTCTGATTATGGCATCATCAGTAGGGTTTCACCGAACTTGGCTTTTTTTGAACCGTGAAATCAGGGTTAGAAAAAGGCTTGCAACTTTTAAACAAAGCAGCAACTCATTATCAACTGGGTGGCCATTTTACATTGGGTTAAGCAATAGATGGTTCGGACTTCATGTGGAGCTACTGGAAGTAATTAAGAGTTCTAGTTTTTGGTATGAGGCTTACTGGGGATATACGGATTAAAATTCTGAAATGCAGCACTTTTGGCCAGACTCCCTCTTTAAAATTTCGCCAAACTCCAGCAAACTAAAAGCAGACAGGTAAAATTAAAATGATAAAAATTTTTCCCTCATTGCCTTTTCCACCACTGGAGCCCTGGCAGGCAGCTCACCCGGTCTGATTGGAGAGATTCTCTCTTGGTCCCACCGCCTCCGTGCTAGGTGCCCCGGTAGTTCCACATGGATTGCCCCGCTGGGTGGGGCCAGGAGGAGGTTGCCAGCCCCCACCCCCGGAGACCCAATCCAGAATCGGGGACTGCTCCCGGAATGGTAGACCATCAGGCTTGCCAGGCTCATTTTCCTTTTGCCCGGCTCCCCACCCATGCTGACATAAGGACGCTAGCTGAAGCCTCGATCCATACTGCCTCCAGCCACCGCCAGAGGGCAGTCAGCGAGCAGGACTAGTCCCCCTCTCTCCCAAAAGAGGAGAGCAGTCCTCTGGATGCTCAATTCTCTTTTCCCCCTGCTGACCCCCGGCGGCTCAGTCTCATTCCCAAACCCGGGCTGCTGGCAAGGCGCGAAAAACAGAAATTTAAATACCTGTAAATTTTCCTTCTCAGACTGCTGGTCTCATCACTACAGGGAGGTACTTCCTGGTACCACGTGACAGGCAGGAAACAAACTGACTTCTGCGGGGAGACTACATCCTCCCACCAACTTCCTCCAGCAACCAGTTTATTTCCTGCCTGTCAAGAGGTAGTATCTCTTCAGGGAGTCTGTCACCAGAGGACAGAGCTGAAGACTATGATCAGCATTGGTTCTATTTTCTTTCTCGAGAGGATCACCCGGCAATCTACCTCTCAATGTGCAGGAGACCCCAGTCTCAGCCCTGCATGCTGTACAGACGGGCTCCCCAAACGGGCTCCCCACCCCCTCCCGTCTTCCCGCACTTGAAGGCGCTCCTGCAGCCGCTTATCTCCCCTCCCACCAGAACAAGCTAATTCTCAGAGGCTTGGGGGCCAGATCCAGGAGATAGTTGAAATTGGGCCCTAGTTGCCACCACAGAGCTCCTCAGAGTGTTCAAGAGCCCTGTGAAAAAGCTGTGCTTCTGTCCTCTCATAAACGGCCCCTGCCATTCAGGCAATCAACACTCCTCCTCATCGACGAGCCACCTGGAACCACTGGGCTTGTTGACGGTCACTTGGAAATCAACGGAGCGATCACACTCCACTTCAGGAGGCCTCGTGACGAACTAGCTCGTCGGTGGAATTTTATCAGCAATGAGCGGGAAGAAAATGATCACATTTTATCAACTGCAGAGGAACTGCAATACTCAAGCAACCTTAAGAACAGATTCTTGTGTGTGAACCCATTTTCAAAGTCTGAAAGGCAGGGTTTTAAATAACTGATTAGCAGTTTTTTCCTTGGGGCAATACTAACTGTACAGAAAACATTTATATAGGTTTTCTAGAAGTGTTATGTTTGTTAAACACAGTGAGGCAAGTGATATGCATTTTCACAATGTTTTAGAACTTTTATGAGCAAAACGCTAATCAATTTTTAGAGTTAAATAAAACCCTGGAAAGGGAAGGCAGGGTCAGGGGTCCAAATTCTCAAAGACCGTGAAAATCCCGCAGAAGTGGGAAAAAATGGAAATGACGTACTTACCGTAATTATTGATCTTCTTGGACAGTCTCCATCACTCATTCACACTAGTGGGATAGCACTGGAGGCACTAGGACCAAGCGGGAGCCAAACATTTTCAGAAGGTTGGCGCCAAGACAGGACCCGCATCGTGGCATGAGACTGCTCTGTTGCTGGCAGGCTATCTCGTCTGCCCTCCAACCGCCCAGTACCTTTCGACCGAGGAGGTGCAGTGTAACTAATGAGAATAACTCATTCTGAGTTTCTGGGCCTCAGAGGGCCCAGATGGCCTTTGTAAGAAAGGTCAAAGAACAATGTCTTCACAGTCCGAACCACAGGACCATGAAGACCAGGAAAGAAAACGAGTGAACACAGGGGATGGTTGTGGGCGTGTGAATGAGTGATGGAGACTGTCCAAGAAGATCACTAATTACGGTAAGTACGTAATTTCCATATGTTCCTGGGCTAAGTCTCCATCACTCATTCACACTAGTGGGAGAGTACCGAGCTAAAATCAACAACCCTGAGTAGGGTGGTAGGAGATAGGGTTCACTCAAAAAGGACGGCCAAGGACTGTCCTGCTAATAAAAACAGCCGTCTTGTAAAGAGCATCCAGAACATAATGCTTACAAGATAAGCGCTCGAGTTGTACAGTGCCTTCAGAAAGTATTCACCCCCCTTGGATTTTGTCACATTTTGTTGTGTTACTACCAGACTTTTTAATGCATTGAAATGATTTTTCCCCCTTGGTTCACACAGCATACTCAACAATTTAAAAGGGTAAAAATATTTTTATTGTGTAACAAAAATTTATGAAACATTAAAACTGAAATATCTTGTTTACTTAAGTATTCCGCCCGAGTCAATACTTTGTAGAAGCGCCTTTGGCAGCAATTACAGCTTTGAGTCTTCTTGGGTATGTCTGTATCAGCTTGCACATCTGGATTTGGGATTTTCACCATTCTTCCTTGCAGATTTGCTCAAGCTCTGTCAAGTTGGATGGGGAGCTTCAGTGAACCGCAATATTTAAGGCTTTCCACAGATTCTCAATGGGATTCAAGTCTGGGCTTTGGCTGGGCCACTCAAGGACATTCACCTTCTTGTTCTGAAGCCATTCCAGTGTTGCTTTGGCTGTATGTTTGGGGTTGTTGTCCTGTTGGAACGTAAATCTTCACCCCAGTCCAAGGTCTATTGCAGACTGATGCAGGTTCTCCTCAAGGATGTGCCTGTATTTGGCTCCATTCATTGTTCCCTCTATCCTGACAAATGCCCCAGTCCCTGCCGCTGAAAAGCATCCCCATAACATGATGCTGCCACCACCTTGCTTCATGGTAGGGATGGTGTTACACGGGTGATGAGCTGTGTTCAGTTTGCGCCAGGCATAGCGCTTTGCATTCAGGCCAAAGAGTTCAATTTTCGTTTCATCAGACCAAAGAATCTTTTGCCACATGGTCTCAGAGTCTGCCACGTGCCTTCTTGCAAACTCCAGGCATGCTATTATGTGGCCTTTTCTCAGGAGTGGCTTCCGGCTAGCCACTCTCCCATAGAGGCTACATCTGTGAAGTGATGCAGAGATTGTTGTCCTCTGGACAGGTTCTCCCATCTCAGCCATGGAACTCTGTAGTTCTGTCAGGGTGGTCATTGGGTTCTTGGTCACTTCCTGACCAAGGTCCTTCTTGCCCGTTGCTCAGTTTGGGAGGACGGCCTGCTCTAGGAAGAGTCTGGGTGGTTCCGTAATCTTTCCATTTCCTAATGATGGACTTGACTGTGCTCCTGGGAACTTTCAACACCCTAGAAATGTTTTTATACCCCTCCCCAGACCTATGCCTCCTCAGAATTCTATCACAGAGTTCTACGGACAGCTCCTTGATCTTCATGGTAGAGTTTCTGCTCTAAAATGTACTGTCAACAGTGGGACCTTATAAAGACAGGTGTATTTCCTCTGAAATTATGTCAACCATTTGAACTGACCACAGGTGGACTCCATTCAAGTTTTAGAGTGATCTCATAAGGAAATTGGATGCACCTGAGCTCAATTTGGAGTGTCATAGCAAAGGGGGTGAATACTTATCAAATCAAGACATTTCAGGTTTTTATTTTAAATTACATGTACAAAAAATTCCAGAAGTTTCATTCCACTTTGACATTATAGAGTAATTTGTGTAGATACGTGACAAAAAAATCCCATATTAATGTATTTTAATTTGAGTTTGCAACATCACAAAATGTGACAAAATCCAAGGTGGGTGAATACTTTCTAAAGGCACTGTAACTCACCAATTTGCAGACAACTGCAATGGGCACAAAATGAAACTCTGCCAGGAAGCCGCAACCACTCTGGGAGAGCAGCAAGAACCCGGACTCACAATTTGGTATAGGACCAAAATTAATAGTGTCAAAGACACGTACTAATCTAATATAAAAGGACCTCAGGAACTGCAAGAGCCGGAGGTAAAGTCTACTGGTTCAGGGTAGACTGAAAGCGCAGATGGAACCCCCACTACCTAGTATGGCTGACCTGCAACAACAGGTCCAGGAGCACTTGAACCCCTTAGATGGTGAGCAAAAGAAGGTCCAGGTGGGGTTAGCCCATCAAGGAGAATGGTTTCCATTTAATCACTGAAACGTTCCTGATGGAAGGCCAAGCACAACTTAGAAGCCTCTTGTGGCGGTCTAGTAGAACCAGATCCTAGTCACTGCATATATCAAAAAGGAATCATCCTGCCCCTGTGTGTACAACTGTAGTAGCAGTCTCTGAACTCCGGGAAGAAAGGAAAAAGTGTACAGGAGGATGTGTCCACTGCGGGAAAAAAACATGGGCTGGATTTGTAAGGCAAATAGAGGCTGATGTGTGTCGAGGAGGGACACAGCTGGACCAAGTTAGGGCTAACCCATTCGTTGAAGTGACTGAATAGCGGCAGAAGTGACTCAATGCGGTGAGGCACTACTCACTCCAGCCTCCCTGAAGGGATAGGATAGGAAGGACTCTAGTTTGCTTTGTTGATAAACAAACAACACAGCTCTGTCACGCACTCGGAGAAGATAGCTTTGTGTGCGACTGGCACGGAACCAGTGCACAGAAACTGAAGGTGTGAACATTTGAGAAGCTATCTCAGAAAAAGACCTACTTGACCTATGGTCAAGAAAGGAGCATGTCGTCTGTTAAGTTGAAGCAAGCAAGGAAGTAGGAATCTAAGTTCTGACTCGCTGAAGAGTCACTTCTGTTGCTGAGAGGCTCTGATCAAGAGAAGAAAGCCTGATAAAACAAAAGTGAGACTAACAGACTGGTCAGACGCCTAGGTTTTGGAAATATTTCGGAATAAGAGAAAGCTCTGTAGAGAAAAGAGATGACCCATACCACTGCTGGATCAGGCTGCCCCTAGGGGTAGAAGAAATCAGGTACCCCTTACTGTAGTTTTAGAGAAGACCGCCTCAGGGGGTGAGGCGGTACCTGACCAGATCCAAAAATGTGGTATCGGGTAATTCCGACTAGGCCCTGTGCTGTGATAATTCTAACCCTTTTTTTTTTTTTTTTTTTTTAAACCAGTAGTCCGAGCCTGACAAGGTTCCAGGCTGCTATTTAGCAAGGATTGCCGGATACAAAAATCACGAAGATGCCATCCCTCTGAGAGGCAGAAGGAGCCTGAGGATCCATAACTGAACTCTTGACTGTACTAACAATAACAGCTGAACAGATGTTAACCACCTCTGCCAAAGCAGCCACCAAAGGGGCAGTATCAGAAGGGGGCTGTATATGCCTATCAAAGGAGCGGGAGAGTCTGTGCAGCTCCCGACCATTGAATCAGAAAGTTCCACAGAGTATAATTGTCTTGACGACTGAAAGAGTCTAGATGCAGAGGTGCATGGTCCACAGATGCAGTCTGAATACTATGGCGGACCCCATTACTGAGGAACTACTGAAAAGAGCTTCCGTTACGGACTCTGATGATAGAGAGGGCATGCCCTTCAGTATATAAAATGAGTTATCTGCTGTATCATTGACCAGAAGGACAGGGAGAGATTCATCTAGATGCACTTCTACCCCAGAAGGATCCCTAAGAGGTGTCTAGGTCAGAGCCACTAGAGACTCCGCCACCAAGAAGGATGTCGAGGAGATTGGCACCACGTAGGGTGCAGAGAAAGTGATGAGCGAAATGAGAAGTTCCACTGGCAGAACAGTACAGAAGAGTTTCATTAGCGGGAACCCACTGGATGACACAAGAACCGATGCAGACTGCCACCCACTAAGATGTATGGAAAAAATAATCCGCAGAACAGGACTTCATTCTGTGGAAACAGCCTGCCACAAGTCCCGCGGAAGAAGAGGTCTGCAAAAGGAAATCCATCACTAGCTCTGTCGGACAGCACCAATCGGCACCCCTGTGGCACCAGCGTCACTAGTGGCACAGGAGTGCACCAAGCAGTGCCTATGCAAACCTGGGTGACACCCGAGGGCACCACGGCGGTACCCACAGGTACTCTCAACACCCATGGCAGCAATGGCACCCAAGGGCACCCCTGACACCCATGAAACGCATGGCAGCAATGGCACCCGAAGGCACCCATGGCACCAAAGATACCATGGTACCCATGACACCCATGGGTGCCCACGGTGCTGCCCACAGGTGCCCAGCACCACCCGTGGCACCCGAAGGTGACCGGCACCGCCAACAGCTCCTGCGGGTGCCGGACACCGCCTGCGGAACCTGCAGGTGCACGGCACCACCCGCAGGCATCTGCGGCACCACGAGACAACCATGGTACCGCCAACAGTGACAGCAACCAAGGCAACAAACAGCAGCCACGGCACCGCACAGGGGCAACGGCGCCAACCCAAACACATGCAGTGCCGCCTACGGCACCAACGCCAACCAGCGGTCGCGCCGCCAGACCTGCGATGCCATCATGGCGTCGGGCACGGCGCCAGGAAAAACCCAGTGGAAAATGCCAATGGAGAAGACGGGGAGAAGAAAAAAGGTGGTGCCCATGCCGACCCCAGCATGGAAAAGGAGAGGGGGGTAGGCACGAGGGGTCGACATGATGGTGAAGGCACCAAGAGGGCACCGCGCTCCTCCTGATCCAATCGATCCAGCTCCGGTCCAGCGGCTCCATGGCCCAGAGGCCCCGAAATCAGGAACACAGCCAGGAAAAAAGGAGAAGTCAAACCCCCCGCTCCACAGGAGCGGCCCAGAGGTGAAACTGCTCATCAGAGCTCCAACAAGGATAGAGATGGAGTCCGGAGTCGAGAATGTGGCCGTTAGGAGCAGGGCCAAGGAGAACCCACCAAAGTCAGTTCAGGCCTATCACCCCTCCTGACGAACAATACTCGTGCAGACATACCAAAGGGCAACCTCGAGCAGCACCGATTCTTCTTCCCCAAACGAGGAAGAGGAGCTCGAGGCTAAGCGGAGCCGGATCCCTGGAACCACTAAATTCATGCTCGGAGGACTGTCCCCCTCCGAGCACAGGACTGTCTGTAGTCAGACCCTCCCCTGTTACTACATGCAGACCGGGTACAGCCCTCTGCCATAACAATCTTTCAAACGAAGTCTTCTTACCGTCATCGCTACCAATTAAAGGACGACGCCACTGATGGCAGGAAAGAATTTATTTTTCTTCATAATCTTCTTTTCTTGTTCGTAAAATAAGAAATTACTACTAAAAAGTTAAATTAAACACTAAAAGCTGCTGTCATATAAACGAAAACTTTGACTCCGGCAGACGAGTGACGTCGACATCCAAGTGCACTCGACGGTGGGAGAAAAGGAACTGAGGCTGTTGGAGGGTCTACACTGAGATAGCCTACACAGACGCAAGCTAGTCTCGCGGTGCCGCGCATGCGTGGTCCTGTCTCGGCGCTGACCCTTCTGAAAATGTTTGGCTCCCACTTGGTCCTAGCACCTCCAGCCCTATTCCACTAGTGTGAATGAGTGATGGAGACTTAGTTCAGGAAGATCTCGGCATGAGTGGTTTGCCACTTGCAGAACTGCAGTTTTTCCCACAGCTATAGTATTCTCAAAATTGGAGCCATTTTAGGACCAGCTCCACAATTTACAGCCGCTTGTGGCTGCCCCCCCCAGCCACAGAAATGTGTTACAGCCAGTGGGAGCAGGCGTAACATCTCCCGCAGCTATGGTGCACTTAGAACACAAATCTCCACAGCTGCAGAGATTTCGGTCTGCAACTGGAGTTGCAGAGTGGGACATAGTCCTATGACGTTTAGAGAATCCAACTCAGGGTTTGTAATACTCATTGATGGATCCCCGAGAAGAAACCAACAATGTGTAGATAAAGAATGGGGGGCAGGATTGAGCACTGGCTCTCCTCTCCTGCGTAAGGGGTGGGGGTTGCCCACCCATAGTCCCAGTGTCACCGAATGGCGGTTCCGTGCAGGTGCAGGCGGTCAACAGCATGACTGGAAGGGAGGGGCATCCCAAATGGCGTGCGCATGCTTCCACACACACATACTACGTTGGGGATGCGTGGGTGTAGTGGGGGGAGCCCTCAAAAACCCAGAAACTATATATGAAAAAAAAATAAGAGGCTGGAGGAGTTCCTGGAGACATAGGGCCATCTGAATGATCATCAACATGGCTTTATTCATGGAAGATCTTGTCAGACTAACCTTGTGGAGTTCTATGACTGGGTGACGAAGGCGCTGGACCAGGGAAGGCCAGTGGATGTCCTCTTTCTAGACTTCATCAAGGTGCTTGACTTGGTGCCACACCCAGGGTTACTGGACAAGCTAGGGGAATTGGAGGCTGGGAAAGGAATGGTGAGGTGGATAGGGAACTGGCTAACTGGGCGGTTCCAGAGGGTGGTGGTCAAAGGAGGGGGGAGGAATTATCTCCAAGGAGGGTCATTAGTGAGGTCCCACAAGGGTTGGTGTTGGGCCCACTCCTGTTTAATACTTACCATCTCTGATGTCTAAGGTGCATCAGGAGTGGGATGAGCCTCTCTGTGGATGACTCAAAGCTGGGGGCGGTGGTGGAAGAGGGTAGAAGAGACCTACAGGAGGACCTGGAGACTCCAGAGTGGTGGTCACGCACTTGGAAATTGAGCTTCAATGCCAAGAAGTGTAGGGTTCTCCACTTGGGGCTTAGAAACCCGGGTCATGAGTATTTCTTGAGTAGGAAGAAACTGCAGGTTTTTTGGGGGGGGGGGGGGATCTTGGGGTGACAGTGGATGCCAAAATGAATAACTGAGCAGTGTAGGGGGGCTGCAGCCAAAGCAAATACAATGCTCGGGTGCACTGCCAGGGGATAACCTCCAGGAGATGGGAGGTACTTCTCCCTCTGTATAACTGCCTGATTAGACCATACCTAGAATACTGCATGCAGTTTTGGCGCCCATTCTTAGAAAACGACATCACGCTCCTGGAGAAAGTCCAGAGGAGAGCAACCAGGATGATGCAGGGCCTGGGGGAAAGAGATCCTATGAGGAAAGACTCGAGGAGCTAAACTTTTACTCCCTGGAGGAGAGGAGGGACAGAGGGGATATGATTGAGGTATTTAAATAGCTAAAGGGGGTGAACAGAGTCAATCTTAATAGGGTGTTCCAGATGAGGGTGGAGGGGGCCACAAGGGGGCAATCCATAAGGCTAGTTGGCGGGAGGCTCAAGGGGGAGACTAGGAGATGCTACTTTACCGAGAGGGTGGTGGACCCATGGAACGCACTGCCTGCGGAGTTGGTGGCGGTGGATACAGTGGAGGGATTCAAGAAGGGCTGGGACAGATACAGTGAGAATGTAAAACCGAGAAATACCAGATCTGGAGATGCACCTCTGTTAGGTGATGGGGTCAGGGGAGGTAGAGAGGGCAGCAACGGTGTCCTGACCGGCTGCTGATTTTCGAGCAGACTCTGTAGACCTTTAGGCCTACTCTGCTGGCAACTTAATATGTTAGTATATATCTTTATTAGTAAATGGTATGTACGTGTAAGTTTCTATGTACTCTGGTCACCCATGAAAATGGGTCTTTGGCCCACGAACCTACCAGATTAAATAAAAAAATTATACAATGAGTACAAAAATAAAGCATCCTGATTGGCTGGCTGGCTGGCACCTTCTCACCGTGATAAATCCTAGTATCACCCCACGGAAAAAGGTGCCAGCCGCCAGTCAGTCACATCAGTAATGCCCCTGAAATCACTCCGAGCAACACAAACCCAGAACTGGCAAAGAGGGGACTCCTCGCTAAATGTCCGTCTCCCAGAACTGCTGCTCCACTCCCGCTCCAATACTCAAACCCCCATTTAAACCACAAAAGTTATATTTTTAAGTCAATCTTTTATCCAGGACACCTCCCTGAGCTTACCCAAGTCGATTTCTCCGCCCCATTTCCCGACATCTTCACCCTCCCATCCCAACCTTCTCATCCCAGGAATGCCAAAGAGAGGGACCGGAAGGGCATTCACAGCAGGACTCCAGATTTCAAATGCTTCAGCTGTCCCCGCTCGGCACCCTCTGACCTCGGACCCTCTCCATTGTTCCGGAGGTCGAGGGAGAGGGAAAAAAAAAAAACAGAACCAAGTTTGTTTCACCTGCCCAAAAGCTGAATTGTACCAGGGACAGAACATGTGAAGCACTGCTGATCATGCGCACCATACAAGAAAAAAAAACTAAGCAAGTTCAGAACTATGTCCCGACTCCTACAATAAAAAAGGGAGCAGACACACAGTCAAGTGCTGACATGGGGCACAGTTTAGAATGTTCCCTGCACCAGTAAAAACACTGCGCTGCAAATTCCAAAACACTCCTGGACATGCCACCAAACTGCCCCATAGTAACCCAGAACTGCATCCCTAGTAACTCTGGACTATTTTTTTATACTGGCACAGCAAAAAATGCACTAAAAATACTTCAAACTGAAGCAAAACAAGCATTTGTCAATGCCGAATGTTGCTTGCTTGTATGTGCTGTGTAGATATTTGGAAGTCAGTGGAGTGCAAATATTGAAAATTTGCAAACTTACAAGCGTGCGTAGGAACTGCGCAATGCACGCTCGTGAAACAGTCAATTTTAGGAAGCTTGTGACCAAATTTTCAACACAGCCATTTTAAGACCTCTGTCTCAAGAACAGTGTCACTGTGATTTTCTTAATGTGTCCCATACAGTGATTTCGCACACCGACTGTGCCATTGTGCGCTACATGGGCGGAAACATGTTTTGGGCGAGATGTGAAAAATGACAGCTGTACTGCTCATAAGGAGGTGTGGTAAAAAGAATGTTGAAAATCTGGAGTGAAAATATTGAAACCTCGCAAACTTACGAGCGTGCGTAGGAACTGCGCAACGCACGTTCGTGAAGCAGTCATTTTTAGGAATTTCTCCACCAAATTTTCAACATAGGCTTTTTGGCAGTCCACCTTATGAACACTGGCAGTGTCGTTTCTTTAATCAGTGCCGAAAGGTGATTTCACGCAGTGACTGCGAAATCACCCTTCGGGCCCAATTAATGCCATGACAGTGAGAGCATTCATGAGAAGGGGTCCCAAAAACCCCAGGTTGAAAATTTGGTGCAAAAATTCCAAAAAATGCCTGAGATGTGCAGCAAAGTTGAAAAAATCCTATTTATTACATTATACAGCTTACCGGCATTTCCTCAGTTCGCGGTCGGCTTTGAAGTGTGCAGACATGATACCAAGATTTACCCACGCCTGGTGTGTTTTGCTTACTTGGCTTGTGGCCTCATGGCCAAACAACACACCAGACATGGGTAAATTCTGCCATCGCCCACGCCCTGTCGTGACATATTGCTTAATCAAATCAAACAACAATACTATCACAAGTAATTTTTTCTTCATACAAAGGGAATCCATTAATAATGCCTTACAAGTGTAGACTCACTAGCAGTACTTTGAGAAGATGGGTCTAGACCCTATCTAGAAAAATGTTCTTTTTAATTTAGAATACTTTATAAAACATTTTAACAAAAACAAACAAGAGCAGAACAAGACAAAACACAACCACCAAAAAGAAATACACAAGTTACAAAAACACCCCATACCTCACCACTCAGAGTCAACAATCCAAACCCCTAAGAGTATAAACAAGTATCAAACAAGCCAATTTGTGGCTAATAACGTCATCTTATTGCGCCCACCCCCCCATTCCAATTACAAAAAGTTCAAATTTGACACAAAAACATAGAAAACCCCCATTACTAAGTTACACAAGAAGGAATTAAGCATGCAAAGTTTCCCATCTCCTACGGTAAGCATTACAGTGTATCTGTGGTTCATATTAGCCATCTACTTCAACATTCAAGGCAAACAGCATTTCCTTATACCATTCTGCTCTAGACTGAATGACATCATCCAACCAGTGCCTCAAGACCACAAGACTGGCCGATACCACAATAAGAACTATATACCCCCTTCTGGAACTCAGAACGGTACCCTGACAGTTACCCACATAACATACAGTATCTCAGGTGTAAAAGTGTCTCCCAGGCCCAGGAGGGGATCCAAGTGCTGCCTAATATCCTCTCAAAATGTTTTATTTTTTATTATTTAAACTTTAGTAACTGGGTAGGCCAGGCCCACTGAGACCATTACAGTCCCTTTTTCAGGGGCGACCCGGGATTAATTACATACATCAAGAAAAAAGAAAACAGCAAGAACAATTCGAAGCAAGAGTGTAATACAGACATTACGATCAAGTACATAGAAGATGGAATAACAAACAGAATAAAGTTTCGGGAGGTGGGTGTAACGAGACGTTTACACCCTTCCCCCAAGGTGTTAGATGCTACATAACCCCCCCCCCAAGGTGTTAGATGCTACATAAACCCCGAGAGCGAAGCTCGAATGGTTTATAAAGCATCTAACACTGAGGGTGTGTGTAAACTTCGAGTTCACACACATCGCCCCATATTTTATTTTATATAATTGTTGGGTCGCGTTTTCTCGCCTCAGCAATTATATAAAATGTGTCCCGCTGCCTATGAATAATGCAAGGTAGTCTTACCTTTTTGGAGCACTTGCAGCTTTTATTTTGCAGGAAAACATTATTGAAATAGTGGAAATAAAACTGTCAAACATTTTACTGTTAAAAGAACAAAGTTAACATTTCATAGGAATGTTTTATTCATATGCTTCGGGTGCCGTTACTATGGTGGTTGCTAAGGAGGTTCTCATCGCTTTGGTTACTACACCATGTGGTCTGTAGAGTGACGGGGTGAAGAAGAGGAGCTGTAGTTAGGGATCATGTAGACTTTGGTGTGCTACTGGTTAGTTTTTTGTATTTTAAAGGAGAATGTGCCAAAAGATGCCTTCGTTTTGTGAGAAGCTGCAATGAGGATGCGGCTCTGAGCGAGTGATTTCACCACTGTACGAGAGGGAGATGGTTCCTGCGGGCGCGTGACACTGCTCTGGCTCGTGTTTTTTTCCCCCATAGAAAGGTGGCGCATGTTTGCCGTTATAATTAAGCAATTTATCCCTCCAGGGTGTGAGTACACTGGAGCAGAGACAGCGCTAGATAGGGCAAAAAGGGAAAAAGTTGCAGCTTGCCCAGAAATGACCCACTTTCCACAGGACAGTGGGTCCAAAGTGGTGCACCTTTCTCTAACAATAGCTTATAGATGGAAAACTAAACAATAGAAAAGTATTTTCACTCAACAAATTTAAGCTTCTGTACTAGTGAAATTTCTGCTTACGATTAGGTTTGGACCCAGTTGTTTCTCATTTTGACCCACATTTTTTACACCTATGGGTCTAATTGGACCCATGTTTTAAAACTGCTGCTGTCACTGCACTGGAGGATTTACCACTGCTGGTGTGATTAGGTCGCAGCGCGCAGTAGACCGAATCATCCAGGATAAAACCTCAGTACCCACACCCTGGAGGGATAAATTTTTATTATACAATGCGGAATGTTGTTTTTTTAATGTTTTTTAACTGTGTTCTAACTCACTGAGGTCCCTACACTTCGAAAGAGGAGGTCATTTTGCTAACAATTTACCGTGGTGTTTTAGCGAAGCGGCGACGGGACAAATCACGGCAGTTTCCTCTGAAGCGAAAGCGACCGGATTAGCACGGTATAAGGTTGGCTGGCACTTCTTCCAGTGGGTACGCTGGAGGATTTATCATGGTGGTCATTGTGCCAGCCAACCAATCAGGATGCAGAATTCGGCATATCGGATTTACCACATTGTATAATTGGCAATTTATACACGCCTTTTTCTATAGGAAAAAACGGGACACAATTATATGCAGGTTAGGTACAATTGATAATCATCATGAGTAATAAACAGTTACACAGAAATAAAACAGTTAAACATAGCTCATAAATATTGGATGAGGTTAGAAAGTTTTACCAATATCCAGACAGACACTACTGAGGTAACCCTTTGGAGTGATCTAGTATTCAGCGGTAACATGTGCAGAGACTCAGCCCCAGCAGGTGGGTCTTGAGGCCTTTTTTAAAGCCTCCAAGGGAGCTGCATTCTTGGAGATTATTAGAGGGGTTTTTTCAGAGGGCCAGAATGTAAGCAGCGAACAACCGCTGCCCTTGAGACGTCAACTGGAGGACCTCAAAGTTCTACCAGTCTGCGTAGATGTTATAGTACCCACCAGACTAGGGGGAGGATTGGTTTGCTGAAGTTTGAAGGCCAGACATAGGGGAGGGTACATTAATCTGCCCTCTAGAGAAGGTCACTTCAGTGCATCCAAAACTTTGCAGTGGTGTTCTGAGGACGATGCCCCTATGGCAAAATGACCTACCCTATGATATAATGTTCTCAGCTTTTGCATCTCTGTGCTTCTCAGCAAGTGTGGCACAGGGGCCCCATAGAACAGTGTGGGCAAGAGTGTGCCAGTGGCTACCCTTTGCTTAGATGTCCGAGTGAGGAACGGGCTCAGATGATACAGAAGACCAAGCTTCTGGTTCAGTGTCCTGGTCAACTGTCAACATGACCCTTGAAGGAACAGTCTTGGTCAATGTACACACCCAGATATTTGATGCAGCCAACTACCTCTATTTTAGAGCCACTGAACGGATAGGGGGACAGTAAGCTTAACCTGTCAAGGCCCAGACTTTTGGGTCCAAATAAGATAGCTTTATTTTTTTTTCTATTAAGGACTAGCCGATTGGCCAGGAACCAATTCTCCAAAGTAGAGAGGTCCTGGCTGAGAAGTTGATTTAACTGGGCAGCATCCTGAGATGATCTGTACAACACAGCATCATCAGCTCAAAGGGTCACCTTGGCACCCCACAGTGCTTGGGTAAATCATTGATAAAAAGGGAAAACAAGAGGGGCCCCAATATTGAACCTTGAGGAATCAAATCCAAATTGGGACATCTGTCGGACTTTGCCCCAAACCATCTATTTGAGATCTACCATGTAGGTAATCTGTGAACCACTGTGCTGAGTGATTGTCCAGTCCAAGAGATCTGAGCCGCAATATAAGCAGCTGGTGGTCCACCAGATCAAAGGCCTTGGTGAGGTCTATAAAGATCACAACAGTTAATTGGCCATTATCTTGGGCTGTCAGGATTCTGTTGTGAGGCTAACCAGAGCAGTATCAGTACCATGTTGTTTTCTAAACCCATGTTGCCATGGAGTGAGAAGGTTATGTTGTTCTATATATTCTTGGACCTGTTGGTACACAATTCTCTCTGACATTTTGCTTACTGTGCAGAGAACAGAAATTGGTCTGTAATTCTCTACCAGCTCACTTTGCCCCCCCGCCCCCCTTTTGGGAATGGGAGTTAACCAGGGCAACTTTTCAAGCTGTGGGAACTTTACCTTCAAGCAGCGACCTATTGCATAACCACATGACTGGTGTGGCAATTACTTGGGCTGCTATTCTGAGCAGTCTGGGCTAGAGATGTCACGGTATACCGCGATATGCAATTGACACGGTTTTGTAATCGTCTGTTTTCTGTAACCACGGTAACCATAGACGGCAGTATACCATAGTTGGAAAAAAGTCCACACACTACATTTACTGCTTGCACTGTCATGTTATGCCTCTCACAAAGCCCAATCTTCCCACAAAAGGTCATGTTGCTCAAATTTTGATCGGCACCTATTCTGTCCAATTGTAATAAGAAAAGCTGGCCAATTAGAAGTATTTTTGGGCGTTTTAGTATAAGCCTACAGAAAGGATTGTCCTTTTGCCGCCAAAATTTCGAGGTGAATGGTTTCTTATCCCGCAGCCCCATCCGTGTTTGGCTATCTTAACACTTGTAGTTGGGACTTGGCTCATCATTTAGGGTTGTTTTGCTCAAATTGCCCTATTACTTTTGAAGTGCTGCTTCAGTCCGACCGTGACAAGACTGTAAAAAAAAAAAAAAAAATTCAGCCTCAACGTTTGCTTGTAGTGGCATGGTGCAGTCGGTGTGGGCCTGTTCATGTATACCGACTCCATCATTCTTAACCGACCTACATCTCTGTCTGCACTGCGCTCCCATTTCCTTTGTGACAAATACAATCGGCCAGCTCAGGTAAGATTTAATAAAAACAACCATTCTGTGTAGCAGAGCTTTACTGTGCTGCCTATCCTTGCATTACTTTGCATTTGCAGACTGTAGCACTTTACGTAACTTTAGGCTGGCTGAACTGGTTTTCAGATTCTGCCTCATGATGGGTGGGGGTGAACTTCATTTACAGCAGTACTGTTTTTATAAAACAAACAAAAAAAAATTAATGTCTGCCCTCAGGTGCACTAGGCCACTGCCATTATTACAAATGATCAGATTGAAAATGCACCATTTAAACAATACACATTTGCATTACTGAAGTTCTACATGCAAAAGCAGGTTTGTTGACGCTGATTCAGTTTAAAGTGTAAATGGTGGTGGCCTAGTGCACCTGAGGGCTGAGGCAATTTTTTTGGTTTTTGTAAAAAACCCAATCGATCACTGGCCAACTAAGAGTGAACAACAATGTAGTCTGATTGGAGAGTAAATGAACAAAAAAAGGTAGTGAACTTATGCTGCCCAGTGCCACTGCCTAAATTCATAATATTCAATGGTATGTCGAATGTTCATGTGGAGTGACTGTCCGAGATGAGTTTGACTCACTGTTCTGGCTTCTGGTGGTGTTTTGGGGAGGGCGGTTGGGTGGCGTGTGGCAATGCCTCTTGTTGTTGTGTGGCTAGATCATACCTCGTGGTGTGATGAGTTGGATGTCAACTGCCTGCATTGACCCTTGGATTGGTGCTTTAAACTAAATTTATACAGAGTTGGATATTGTGTTCGGCATCAGAGGCAGTATAGATTATGTCCCCTAAAAGCAGGTGCTATCTCCCCTAAAAACAGGTTTTTGTTTTTATTTGTTTTATTTTGGAAATGTCTTGCCTCTGATCGCATTTGCAATGATACCAACCCATGCCTGTGGTGAAGATAAGTGACATTTTTGTTAAACCTGGGCCTTAAGTAGCATCCCGTAACCGTTTACCGGACTGATCCCTGGGCTTCTCACACTGTAAGGGACAAATCTGATGACAGACAAGGAGTGTACTTAAGTCAACAACTAGTGTACTTTGCAAGCAATTAAGCAAATGTCTAGCTTTGTTATAGACTAAAACTAGTGCACTGTATATCATTTCCATTTAAACATTAATTGATCCACTGTTGGGGAATGGGGACCAGGGTGGGGCAGGTGTCTGTTCAGAGGTGGAGTACGGGTGGCTGCTGGCCATGGGCGCTGATGAAGAATGCAAGACCAGTCCTCTTGGGACGTGAGCGACAGACAGGGACCGAGGTGAGCGCATGAGGCATTGATCGTTATCACAGACTTTCAGTCATATGACTCTGCGGTGACCTGATCACTCTGACTGCCTGTTGCTGTGGGGTTGGTGTGCGTGGAGTTGTACTGGTTCTGGCCAGACAGGTGCGGACTGGTGAATGATGTTTTTTTTTTGGGGGGATGATGGGATTGTCGCGGTCACTGGTCCAAAAATAAAAATCTCAGGCTATCTACTGGCATAGCTTAATTTCATTCCCAACAGTAGAGAGGATCTCCTTAAAGGTACAGCACAAGAAGTGTGGGAGGGATAATGCTTCTCAAAAATGATAATGTATGTCATCAGTTCATGCTAGGTTTTGAATGAACTGCAGTTCCTTATTTATAAACTTTGGTCTAGTGTTCTTTGATTTACTGCATTTTAGGACTAGGAAACTATGATTTTGGAAAACTAATTTGCACTACATAAATGTGTAGTTATATTATAATTTGTAATACTTTGCAGTAAGCGGTTTATTGCTATTAGCAAATTTGCTAAATGAATTAGAAGTTTTCTTTCATCATTTTCTTGCTAATGGTTTTATATGAGGGGTGATATAAAATGTTACTGATAACTATAATTGATAAAACTAGAACAACAAGCATTTGATAATACCGAATGTTGTCTCACTGGCAATGGTAGTGCAGGAGTTAGAGATGTATAAAAGGAATAGCAGTGAAGTACTGAACTGATGCCAACCCACCCCCACCCACCCATGAGGGACGACAGGCATTAGGGTGTGCCTTTGGGTCATCAGCTACAACGCTCATGCCATTTTACCTCTCCCTACCCTGTAGACACAAGTGCCGTGGTGTGCTTTGGGGTCTCTGGGCCTTAAACTTGCCCCATTCCATAAGAAAATACGCTGAGATGGGTGCAGTATAGGAGAATGGGGTGAACTTTAGGGCCGAACACTCCAAGGCACACCTCAATGTCTGTCAGTGGCTGCAGGGTGGTGGGGTGGGGGTGGAATGGCATGAGCATTACAGCCAATGATGCCAAGTCACACCCCTGACGCCTGTCAGTCTCTACAGGGTGGGATGTTACAGTTGGAAACCCTAACGTCGTAGGCGTTTATTGGTATTTTCACTCCAGATTTTCAACATTGGCTTTTTGTGACCCCAGCTCATGAAGAGCGGCACTATCAGTTTGTTAGCTGAAAGATGGCTTTGCACAGCGACTATGCCATTTGGCAACACAGGCATGAACACACATTTTGGGCAGGATGTGAAAAATGACAACTGTATTGTTCATGAGGAGGTGTACAAAAATGGCAACGCTGAAAATCTGGAGTGAAAATATGAAACACTGGTGAAGTCATGAGCAGGCACAGAAACTGCGCAACACACATCCATAACCCAATTATTTTGGGGATTTTTTTTAACCACATTTTCAACATAGGTATTTTGGGACCTTCCCTCATGAACAGTGGCACTGTGATTTTGTTAATCTGTCCCAAAATTGATTTCCCACAGCGACCACGCCACTATGCACCACAGGTGCGAAAATGCATTTTGGGCAGGATATGAAAAATGACAGCTGTCCTGTTCATAAGGAGGTGTGAAAAAATGCCAGTGTTGAAAATCTGGCATGAAAATATTGCAAATTTGCAAAGTTACAAGGGTGCGTGGAAACTGCGCAACGCACGTGTGTAACACAGTCATTTTATGGACTTTTGTCACCAAATTTTCAACATAGGCATTTTAGGACCTCTGCTCATGAACAGTGTCACCGTCATTTTCTTAAACTGCCCTTGTTGGGGGGTGAGGATATAGCATGCACCAAGCAGGAAAGGATCTTGGGGTTATCATCTCTGATGACCTCAAGGTAGGGAACACAGTGTGACAAGGCAGCAGGTAAACCAAATAGGATGCTGGGATGTATAGGCGGGCATTACCAGCAGGAAAGGGGGTCATAATTCCGCTATACAAGACACTAGTGAGGCCCCACCTGGAGTACAGTGTACAGTTCTGGAGACCATACCATGTAAGGACATAGACAGGGTAGAGAAGGTTCAGAGGAGGGCAACAAAGATGGTGCATGGATTGCATCACAAGTCCTATGAAGACAGGTTGAAGGAACTGAACATGTACTCCCTGGAGGAGGAGGAGAGAGAGGATATGATACATACAAGTATCTTACAGGAGGAACAGGGTGCAGGAAAACACTATGTTTAAGCGAAAAAGATGTTCCAGGACTAGAGGGCATGGGATGAAGTTGGAGGAGGACGATTCAGAGGAAACATGAAAGAATTTCTTCACAGAACGGGTGGTGGACAAGTGGAACACCCTGCCAGAGGAAGTGGTGGGGGCTGAAACAATCACGGGATTTAAGAATGCATGGGATAGACAAAGGAATTCTGGAGGTCAGGGGTAAGGTGCAACAGACTTCTAGGAAAACAAACTGAACTTACAAGCTCAAATGGGCAGACTGGGTGAGCCATAGGCCCTTATCTGCCGACACTATGTATCTATGAAAACCGATTTCGCACAGCGACTGCGCTATTCTGCGATGGATGTGTGAAAACACATTTCAGCCAGGATATGTAAAATGACAGCTGTACTGTTCATAAGGAGATGTGGAAAAATGTCAATTTTGAAAATCTGGAGTGAAAATATTACAACTTCACAAAGTTACAAGCGTGCATGGAAACTGCGCAACGCACACTCGTAAAACAGCCATTTTTTTTATTTCACCAAATTTGCAACATAGGCTTCTTGAGAACCCCCCTCATGAACAGTGGCACTGTTGTTTCGTTAATCGGTCCCAAAAGGTGATTCCGTGCAGTGACTACAAAATCACCTTCCGGGACCGAATAATGCCATGACAGTGACTGAATTCATGAGGAGGGGTCCCAATAACCCCATGTTGAAAATTTGGTGCCAGAATTCCCAAAAATGCCAGAGATATGCACCACCAATGTTAAAAAAGAAAACCTATTTATGCCATTATACAGCTTACCGGCATTTCTTCAGTTCGCGGTCGTCTTTGAAGAGTGCAGACGTGTTCCCGGTCCACCGAAGATCGTCGCGCCGTGCTCGGAGAGCAAGTATGGGGTGAGGGTGTGTGTGGGAGGCAGGCTGTGCAGAGGGTGGGTGCGGGCCACGGAGTTGACGAGGACTGTTCTGCTTTGGGGTTAAAAAAAAAAAAAAAAAAAACATCGGACGGTTTTCTTTATAGGGGCATTTGGCACGCTGGGGTGGGCCCCAGCATGCCACCCGCTTTTTGGGGTCGTAGCCGATGGGGATTGACACCTCTTCGGCACACAACAAATGGGAGGGGGGGACATTATGCTGATGGGGAGTGGGCTCCCCCGTCAACAAATTAAACTGGGAAGGAGGGACATGATGCCGAGGGGGGCTGGGCACCCCTCAGCACACACTTTAAATGGGAAGGGGCGTTGCATTATGCCAAAGGGGAGTGGGCTCCCCAGCTGGCAAATGAAGTGGGTCGGGGCACTCTGTGGCGGCATGCCGCCATGTTTTGTAAACTGGTTCACGAGGAAAGGCATGCCGCTACGTGAGAAGCTTGGCTCTCACTGCAGCAGACCGTTTCTTTGATCTGGTGGCCAGTTTACGTGTTGCTGGCGTCAGTGCCTGCAGCTGCCTCACTGGGGAATGAGGGACGCACCTACTGATGCGTGCCCTGCATTCGCCCACAGTGACCGCACCTCCAAATCTGCCACTAATGCAATATGTAGGCTGCGCAAGCACGAGCCAACATAAAAATGTTATGTTTAATTTTGTGGAAAACAAACTGCTGCAAAAGGTTAAGGAAGAGGTTGTTAAAAATTAATCACTGTGCCAGGTAAGGTTCTCCAGATGAGTGCTGCAACAGCACTTCCTGTTCCCTAATCAAACCCACCAGGACAGACGGCTGATCTTCTGTTAACTGAGGAAGTTGTACTGAAAATAAATAATCTGTAAGAAAAAATTACTCACCTTAGTAATGTTGTTTCTTCTAATGGAGTCTTGCTATATTATGACATATGCACTGAGTCCCAACCTTCGAACTGCTCCGGAGGTGAAAGAGTTAACTTTCCATGCCAGGCATGGAACTTTGAGCACGAGCTTTGTTGAAAGCTCTGTCTGTTCTTCAAACTCAAACTGCCAGATCTTTACGAGCAAAACTCACTAAGGTTCTGTGTGGAAGCTGTAAATCTACACTAGCCAACTGGCTACTAAATATAAGAACACATTTTTTGGTCCCAAAACAAAGACTCAAGTCAGGGGATCCAAAAAATAAAAACACAACACCCGAACACCCCAAAAAAGAGGGGTGAAAAAACAAAGTGGGCATCTACTAAGTGCCAACACTGCACTGCCCACCCCCACATCCCAAGAGCAGAGGTTCTGAGAAGGGCAGGCGGGGAGATCATAATATAGCAAGACTCCATTAGAAGAAACAACATTACTAAGGTGAGTAATTTTTTTTTTTTTTTTTTTTTAAACAACATGAAGTCTTGCTATATTATGACATATGCAGACTACACAGCAGTACCTCCACAGAGGAGGGACAGAACCTACTTAGGAAATAGGCTCTGAAGCACAGCTGTGCCAAACCAAGCATCACTCCTAGCCTGGATGTCCAGGGAGTAATGCTTGGTAAAAGTGTGAACTGTTTTCCAGGTAGCTGCTTGACATATCTCTAGGATAGGGATGTCCCTGGCAGCAGCCAGAGACGCAGCTGTACCTCTGGTAGAGTGAGCCCTCAGGCCTGGGGGAGGAACCTTACCCAGTTTCTCATAGCAAAATTGAATAAAAGAGACAATCCACCTGGCAATAGATCCTTTAGTGGCCGGTTTCACTTTACCAACCTCACCATAAGTGAGGAACAGTTGGAGGGAGTCAAACCTGTGACCCTTGGTACGTTCTATGTAGTAACTAAGGGCTCTTTTGACATCTAAACTGTGCAGTCTCCTCTCGCCAGAGGAGGAATGGTCAGTGAAGTACACAGGGAGAGACAGATTGATTAAGGTGGAAGTCTGAAACCACCTTAGGCAAGAACTTTCTGTTAGTCCTGAGGACCACCTTATCTCTATGAAAGGAGCTAAAATCAGGCTCCACTGACAAAGCTTGTAATTCACTTATGCGCCTGGCAGAAGTGATGGCTACCAAAAACACAGTTTTCCAAGTCAAGTACTTAAGCTCTGCTGAAGACAAGGGCTCAAAAGGGGGTTGCATAAGCTGGGCAATGCAAATATTAAGATCCCAGGCAGGGGCAGGGGCCCTGAATGGAGGGTTGGTGTGAAGCAACCCCTTGAAAAACTTGGGGAATACAGGATGAGCTGAAAGAGAAGAGGGTTTACCAGCTGATAAGAAAGCAAACACGGCTGCCAGGTGGACCTTTAGGGTAGCTGGTCTCAGCCCCAAAGTATTCAAATGCACCATATAATCCAGGACTGTGGGTAAGTCAGCAGATTCTGGGGAAATGTGCTTGCCACAGCACCATATGGAAAACCTCTTCCATTTGGAATTATAAGTAGCCCTGGTGGAAGGCTTCCTAGAAGCCTTCAAGATATCCAATACACCTTGGGAGAGGTGTAGGTCAGCAAACTCTAACTCTTCAAGAGCCAGGCCTTGAGATCTGGTACCAAACTCTCCCCTGAGCACAGGTTAACAGGTTGTGTTTCCTGGGAAGACACAGGGGAAGGTGGACTGCTAAGGACATAAGGAGTGGGTACCAGGGCTGTCTGGCCCAATCTGGAGCAATCAGGATCATCTTGCAGGGTTGAGATCTGATTTTGACTAGCACCTTGAACAGAAGAGGGAAGGGGGGAAAAGCATAGAGAAACTTCCCTTCCCAACTGAGACGGAAGGCATCCAGGGGGACTGAGCCCAACACTGGGGGCCTGCAACAAAAAGGGGAAGTTGGTGATTGTCTGGGGCTGCAAAAAGATCTATCTGCGGGGTGCCCCGTCTGGCAAATACTACCTCCAGTACTAGGGGATCCAGTGACCATTCGTGATGGCCCTGGGAAATCCTACCGAGAGCATCTGCCAGGACATTGTCCTTTCCTGGGAGGTGAACTGCCGTAAGGGAGGTGTTCAGGGAATAAGCCAGAGACCACAACTTCATTGCTTCGGTGCACAAGGCCGTAGACCGAGTGCCTCCTTGCTTGCTGATGTACCACATTGTAGTGGTGTTGTCTGTCTGACCTGTACAACTTTGTTCTGAACAGATGTGGAAAAACTTGAAGTGCTAGAAAAACTGCTCTGAGTTCCAACAGGTTGATGTGGAGCAGAGATTCCTGAGGGGACCACAATCCCTGGGTAGTGAGGTCGCCCATGTGAGCTCCCCACCCCAAGAGGGATGCATCTGTAGTAAGGATTAAGGAGTGAGACTGAGGGGTGAAGGGGACCCCCCTGTCTCAGATTGCTCTGGTCCTGCTACCACTGAAGGGCTTGGATCAGGGTTCGAGTCACTGGGATCAATTTGGTTAGAGGGTCTCTCCTTTGAGACCAAAAGGCTCTCAAATGGAACTGGATGTCCCTCATCTGAAATCTTGCTCCCTGCACCACTGCTGTAGAAGCAGCCATGTGCCCCAGGAGCTGCAGAAAATGCCTTGCTGGTCAAGAGACCTGCAGGGTGAAGGAGGAGGCCAGAGAGACCAGGGTCCTTGCTCTTTCCAGAGGAAGGAAGGCTCTGGCCTCTTTTGTGTTCAGTTCTGCACCTATGAAGGTGAGAAGCTGGACAGGCTCTAGAACTGACTTTGGAAGATTGGGAAGGAAACCCAGAGATGTGAGCAGTTGCTGAGTTACCTGAGGATGTAGTTTGACTTGGTCTGGAGACTGGCATACTATGAGCCAGTCATCCAGGTAAGGAAAGATGACAATCTTTTGCCTTCTTAAGTGGGCAACTGCTACTGCCAGGCATTTTGTGAATACCCCCGGGGCAGAGGTGAGGCCGAAGGGCATTGCTCTGAACTGCCTTTGAGGAGTGGCCTGCCTTTCCTTGGCCTGTGCACTCCTATAGGTGGTCCTATACTCATCCATTTTCTTCATGTGATTCTCTGTCTGCTCCTTTTGGGTTTCTCAGACATAGTGCCAGCCTAACCAAAACTTGCGCGTTTATGGCAACCCACAAAGCAAGACCCTCTTATCGGTTCCCAACCGTGTCACGGGTCGTGGAAAAAAACCGTAATGAAATCCGTTTTTTTTTTTAGAACCGATAAGAACCGGGAACCGCACTCTAAAAGACAGAATTTAATGAATTTTCAACAACCTGATTGGTTCAAACTGAACCGGTAATACCGTTTACAAGTTCCACACAGAAATAAATGTAAAACCTATCTAGTACTTACGGTACACAGACAGAGCTTGAACCAACCGGTTGCGGTTTAAATTCGGTTAAAAAACCGAAAAATTAATACTTTAACCGACAAAATGAACTGAGCAGAAGGAGAAATCTCCGGAGCGACTGTTCAGTGAGGCGGAGTAAAGAATCTGACAGTTTGAGTTTGAAGAACAACAGACAGAGCTTTCAACCGAGCTCGTGCTCAAAGTTCCATGCCTGGCATGGAAAGTTAACTCTTTCACCTCCGGAGCAGTTCGAAGGTTGGGACTCACCGCATATGTCATAATATAGCAAGACTTCATGTTGTTTGAATACCCTGTTCCACGGATGGCCCCTGCTGCTCAGCACTATATAAGGCTTGGTCAAACTGTTGAAAAACAGCAGCCATCTCCCTTGACTTAGTTATCAAACCAGGCCTCACCACAACCCATAAGCCCCATAAAGTTCACAAAGCTTCCCGACATCTTTTAGCCTCAAAGCCTTCGTTTTCCAGGCCTTTTCACCCTGATCAACATATCTAACTCAAGCACAAAAGATCACTAATTCCGCCTTCTCTCTCATCAACTCCCCACATCTGGCTCATAAAGAATTAAGAGTGAGCCTGGCAGAAAACGGGGTAGTGGAAGTAAGCATTTTTTTCCATCCCTCCCAAGCTGAGTAAAGAGATCTGTAACCTGCTGGGCCCTACTGCAATTAGTCTTAGTGGCTAAGCGAATGCATTCCCTCTAAGCATACACTTCGTTGCCCCCATAAGACATCTAAATTAGCTATCGAACCTGCATTATCCCTCATAAAGGCCTCTGTAAAGTTTCCAAAACATCCCTTCATCTTTCAACAATTGGATATTAAGTTGCCAGGTCTTATCTAAGGAGTCAAAATTAAAGTTTTGTAGCCACTAGCCACCAGGGCTAGTGACTGGGAAAATCAACTAGCCCCACAAACTTTTCCACTGGCCCGGCCAGTGTAAACACTGAAATGTTACCTTCTCCAGTATGAGCCCGCAGGGCTAGTTAAAGGAAAATCTTACTAGCCCGACAAAATCTACCAGCATTTGGCTAGCGGGACAGTGCCAATTTCGACCAGTTATCTACCTCAGCACCCCCTCTAATAACTTGAGCCAAACAGATGGGGGCATGATCAGACAACACAACAGATGAAATGGCACAAGATGGAATACCAGAGCCAGCCTGTTGGTGCTGAGAGTTGAGATGCTAGCCACCACACTCCGCTCTACACCATATCTGGAAATGAGCACGGGCTGCCGGGGGCTGGACGGGGAGGGAGAGGATCAAGCGTCCAGAGGACTGCTGTCTTCTCCTAGGAAGGGAGGACTGCATGTTCCACCAGGCGGAGGCCTAGGAGTAGTGTGTGACAGTAACAGCAGAAGAAGGGACATGCTGCAGGACACCACAGTGTGTACATGCTTTCAAACGCGCACACTGACAAGTGCGCCCCAGTGAGGATGGGAGAAGAGCAGAGGAAAAGGGCTGGCAGGACAGGTATATATGCAGCCTGCCCACGATCCCTCACCCGCCGATCGCTGAGACCTGGAGGCTGAAGACAGATTTGTTTTGGGAAGAAGAAGACTGCCTTCCCCTCCTGACTGCCACAGGGGAATCCGTGGGGTACAGTATTCCAGCCCTCAGGAGATGCAGAAACGCAGGGATTGGCAGGGCAGAGCTGAAGGGAGCCCAACCTGTCCTGGCCACAGGAGGACAAACGGTCTATTGTGGGGGACAGAATACTAGACAGACTCTCCTGATTGATCAAACAATAATCAAAAAAAGAATTATGGGACCTAGAATAAAAAGTGTAACATCTACCGTGAAGATAAAGCATCCTCCGGGGTACATTAATCCTAAAGTATCAATCATTTCCCACAAACCCCGATGTTCTAGAGAGAGAGAGACCCTTCCTAATGGCTCCTGACCTATCAAGATCTGAATGATCAAAACAAATTCTAATTCCCCCTGTCACGAACCCACTCCTGGGGGCTGGGTCCACGGAGCTCACAGTGCCCACCACTGAGTGCAATCTGTGACAGGGGGAAACAGAATACCCTCCCTGTGTCCTTCTAGAGTGCTCGTCAAGTTCAGAACTGAACACTCGCTAAGAGGGCCCAGAGCTTCCTCTCTAATCTGGGTAAGGGTGAATGCAGTCTTGAGTCTGTAGCCAGGTAAGAACCCTCCTTGGTTGCTACACTGAGGGAAGGACCCAGGTGTTCCGAGCTTTTCGGGGCTGTCCTCATAACCCGGATTGTGTCTTCTTCCACAGGTGGTGCAGGAACCTAGGTTAACTCCACAGACCTCTCCTGAGACCCTGTATATTTCCCCTACTTAGGCACCCAGATTCCTTCCAGGATCCTAGTCTTTGGTAGCGATGATAGCACCATAGCATTAAACAGGCTGTCACAGATTGAATAAATCTTCCCACCTTTACACACACACACACACCAAGGCATAAATTAGTGTCGGAGATTTGATTACTGGCCTTTGCTAATCAAAATGAAAAATGATTAGCAACTGGTCGGAGTTGATTACATCAAATCAACTTTATTTATGAAAAAAAAAAGCACCTTTCCAAAACCAAGGCGCTTGTACATAATGCATTAAAAATAATCAAAACTATTTAGTAAAACCTAAATAAACAAGTTAAGACTCATGGCTGCAATATTAAAAATCGGTATATGCCAGACTAAGAAGAAATGTCTTCAAAGCTGTTTTAAAACTTTGGACGGTCGAGCAATCTCGCACCTGACGAGGTAGAGAATTCCACAGGGTTGGGGCCATAAAACTGAAAGACCTTGCCCCAGATGTCTTTAAACGAACCCTGGGAATCTCTAGCAATCCCTCGTCAGTGGATCGGAGAGAGCAGGAGGGACAGTAGGGATGAAGGAGATCTTGTAGGTAACCAGGTCCCTGGTCGTGTAGGGCCTTGTAGGTCAGCAAACCAACCTTCAAGGTGATCCGCCACTGTACTGGCAGCCAGTGCAGTCCACGAAGCACAGGCGTAGGACTGGTCCTGGATGAACCAGTCAATGGCTGCTGCATTCTGCACGAGCTGCAGGCGGATATCAACCCCGTAACCCAAGGTAAAGGGAGTTGCAGTAGTCAAGGCGGAGGTAACAAAGGCGGCATCAAAGTGGGAAGATCGTTGAAGGGAATCAGGTGCTTCACCCGGGCGATATTCCTCAGATGGTAAAAAGAGGTTTTGACAACTGCCGACTCCTGTGATTTAAGTGTCAAACAGTCATCAAACATAATGCCCAGGTTCCGCACCCGGTCTGAGGTAGTTAGCTGCACACCCCCAAGCCATAAACCTGAAGGTGATCCCGCCAACAAACCCGCCTCCCGACGACCTGGGTCCACAACCAACTCCTCAGTTTTATCTGGGTTTAACCGCAGCCAACTCCCATTCATCCAGTCCTGGATCTCAGCGAGACAGTTAAAAACCGAAACAGCAGCATCCTGACCAAGAACACAGGACATGAATAGCTGAGTATCATCTGCATAGCAGTGAAAACTGAAGCCATACCACCTAATAAATCGCTCCCGACGGCAGCATGTACACCGCAAACAACACGGGAGCCAAAATGGAACCCTGCGGCACCCTACAGGATAGGGGAGGATGCTGGGAAAAGTCCCAGACACCACCCTCTGAGTCCTACTCTCTAGGAAAGATCGAAACCATCTGAGGACCGATCCAGACAGTTCACAGATGAACCGCGAGATGCTCTAATAGCACACCATGGTCTATGGTGTCTAATGCCGCAGAGGGAGATCAAGAAGGACTAAGATGGAACGGGTCCTTCAATCTCTCGCTATTAGGAGGTCATTAGCACCGGACAAGGGCTGTCTCGGTACTATGTCTCTTCCTAAATCTGGACTGGAGAGAATCATAGACATTGTGGCTGGTCAAATGATCATCTAGCTGCGATGCAACCACCTTCTCAATAACCTTACCACAAAGGCAGGTTAGAGACAGGCCTGTAGTTAGCCAGACAGTCTGGGTCCAAGGAGGATTTTTAAGAAGGGCCAAACCATCGCCTCCTTCAGAGGGTCGGGAAAGTCCTCTCCAAAGACATCCAGACTATCTCAACAAAGACCAGACCAATTTTATCTACACAGCCCACTAGGAGACGTGTGGGCGGTCCAAACTACAGTTGGTCGGACGCAGTGACTGGATTATCATCACAATGTCACTGATCATGGGAGGCTGAAGTCACACCACACAAACTGGGTGTCTGACATCTCCTGCCAACCACCACAGCTCCCATTAGGAGGTCAAGCAGATACCAGACCTGACTGCGGCAACCTTATCTGAAAACAATCGAGCAAACTCCTCACACCGTTTGAGAAAAAGCATTTCCAGGCTGAAGACAGATTGGATTGCACAATCTGTCCACAGTCCGGAAAAGCTGGTCCGTTCATTCTGAGCAGCAGCATTCTCCTGGACAGGAACATTGCCTTCTTACGGGTAACTGCTGACTGACAGACCACATAATGGTCCATCAAACTAAGTCTGTCACACTCCAGGCCGGACTTCCACCAGCACCTCTCTAGCCTTCGTCCCACTCTCCTCAACTCCTCAACGTCTCATCAAACCAAGGAGACTTGGATGAAGAGTGAGGCCTCTACCACCACCTTATTATAGACAAGCACCAGGATCCATGCAGTCACTCGGTAAACCCGATGAGGTCCAGCACTGTCATCAGACCATCTGGGAAACACCTCTCAAAGGGCGGTACTGGACCATCTCCGTAGGGACTGGCCTACTGAGGTGGCCTCAAGCGGAACAATGGTGTGATGGTCAGACCACCGACTGGTTTCCACACCAAATCGAATATCTCCATCCCCAGGCGAAACACCAAGTCCAATGAATGACCACCAATATTGGTCAGGAAGGAAATAACCTGTGTGAAGCACGAAATCATTAGCTGGAAGAAGTCCCGACTAAACTGTGAGAGTTCATCGTTGACTCCAGACATTGAAATCCCCAGAACCAACAATCTGGGGGATCCAATGTCAGGGTCGACAATGAAGCCCACTTACTTCCCGCAGGGAAAACATTCCCATCTCCTGGTGGATGGTAGACGAGTAGTATCCTACACCCCACACCCTCACCCATGATTAGCAGCGGGGGGTCCAGAATGTGGGGGAGATGGCTAAAAATAATGAAAAATATAGCCATTTGCGGATTCCAAGCCCTGCGGCCCTGGAGAAATTCGATTAGCACCTACCGCAAATGAAACCGATTCGCAATTGCCGGTTTTTGATTTGCAAATTGCGATGCGAATCCACTTATTTTATGCCTTGCGTGCTCGTACACACACACACACACACACACACACACACACACCAAAATTACTTCCAGGCAGTTATTAGAAGCAAGTGCTTTTACTAGTACTTAAAATAATTATCATACAAGATTTACACCCAAAAGATTCAGAAATTTGTTACAGAATAAGTAAAAAAACGTTCGACAAAATACATACAAAACGCACTGTGAAATTTAACTAATTTCTACCTTGTCTGTGGAGAATCAAAAGTCCAGAAAATAAATTAAGTCTGCTAAGTCCCAGTTCTTCTTGCAGCCACTGGTCACAGTGTATGCCTGGCAGTCTGGCTGTGTGTGTCAGGAAAATGTCTTCTGCAAATGCACGGAGTTTCTGTTTTGAGGGCCTTAAATATCCTTGGTCCTGCAGTCTGTAAAACTGTCATTCTAATTAGCTAGTGGTCGATCTTTAGGCTAGCAGGGTCTCTTGCTCTTTCCAAAATTTTACTTAGATTTCCTCACAACACCAACTTCCTGGCTGGCCTGATCCAGTATCTCCTGACCTCTTTTAAATGGAGATCAATTATGACACTTGAAGTGTATTCACAATAGACTTCAAGTTCCTGTTCTCAACGTATTTTTCCTTGAAGTGTAAAAGTTAACCACAGTGCAGATAGTTTCTCTCATCTCCTAGACTAGTCTCCTTTGATCAGTTTACCAAGAAATACCAATTTCTCTGTCGAAATGTAAAAGATTATTAGTGGAGGAAATGGCTAACAGGAAATTTTCAATTCCCAACTGAAATTCAACTCCTGTTTATCTCCAGCAAGCCTTGTCGCAGGCAAACAGGAATGTCAGACATTTGCAATATACAGTCTCTCTTCTCAAGTACCCTTTTAAAAAATCCATGGAAATCCTTCTGGTAAACTTGATATCCTCGCATTTCTGGGAATTTAAACATAAAACATTTAGAGAAATATGACAGCGGTGGCCAATTCACCCCCTCCCCCAATAATAATTGGTAGGGCAATGAAATCCACCAGCCTAGTAGTCAAGTGAAAAATTGCGGGAGTCTATATTAGGACCATACACTAAACCCAGGAGAACTTCATGCTCTAATCACCCATGTAGACACATCTGCCTTCCGGAGCCCACCTTTCTCCAAATGTAGAAAGGCTACCTGCCTAGCTAATAAAATTGCATAAACTTGTCCCACCCAATGCCTCCTAAAATAAGAAAGCTGCTCCCTCTTGAGATGAGTTTCCTGACCAAAAGCTATGTTGGCATTCAATTTTTTTTTTTTTGCTTAAACACGTTGCAATTCTTTTCTTTCACTTCGCACCTCACCCACTGTCCCAATCCCAACATTCATAATAAATGTTTGTGCTAACTTTAACGATAAATATAAAACCCCCTGTACCCTGTTGACTCACCCTCCCACCTAACAAAGTCTCCACAGAAAACCCAGATAATCACACACTTGTCTAACTCATGCAACTGCGATACAGTAAAAGAAAAGAAAACTACAGCAATTAATACCCTTCTACTGCCAATCTCATTCCACCACCCTCATCACCCTTGTGCCCTTAGTCAAAAACTCACCCACAAGGTGATCGTGCAACGTCCATACAGCAAAACAGAAAAAAAAAATTACCTTAATTAATACCTTTCCCCCACCAAGCTCAGCCCCACACTCCCTGCGCATGTCCCCTTGGTCAAAAACCTCACCCACAAGGTGACAAGTATCAGTATAAAAGTCCTAAAGCAGCACACCACTGATCCTGTCTTAAAAGTCTCACCACCAGGAGTGGTCCAGATAATTTTAGGATTCAGAAATATTTACTACGCCTTACACCTGGTAGTATTTTCATCCAAATGACAGTACTGTCATCCACTGACCCATCTCGTATCCTCCCACATCTAAACCAAGTCTCAATCCCACTGGACGCCTCAGTCACTGATTGTCTAATACTGCTGTGGAGTCATACTGTGACCTTATTTTAACACTGTCATTGCAACAGCCCTAACCAGCTAATGGCAACTCCTCTGCCCACCCCCTCGGGTTCACCAGTGCCATGGCTGCTGGCATCTCATGGTACTGCCAACTTTGTACATGTGTACCACATATTGTAAATTTGAAGGGTGGGAAGAAACTTCCTAAAATTAGAAAGTGGGAGTATTTCAGTCAAAATGGTAGTAAAATACTCCTTTACTCCCTTATCTGTTCGCTGCCACCAGACTGGCTTGGTGGCACTGAGGGTTGAGGCACTGGATACCCACATCACCGCCACGCCGGCGGCCGGGTTCGAGAACGAACCTGGGCTTGCAGGGAGAGGAGATGAGCATCCAGAAGACTGCTCTCCTCTCTCGAAGGGACTAGTCGTCCGCCGCTGACTACCCTCTGGCAATGGCTGGAAGGCAGTATGGTCGGGAGGCTTGAAGCCGATCTTCTCACGCTGGAAGGGAGGGGTGGGAGAAAACTGAAAATGCCTCGGGCTCCACAGGACCCATGATGGACCGATGGCACCAGCGAGTCTGCCCCCCCCCCCGCCACCAGATCTGACATACAAGGGTGGTGGGGGTACACTGGCACCCCCAACCAGACCCTGCTGCAAAGGGGCAGCCGGTCCGGGAACCTCGTAGAAGTCGCAGATGAGCTGGGGTCGGACCGGAGGATGAATCCTCCCAAGGAGGGGCCATTCCCTGTTGTGTCCAGGAAGGAAGGAAGGAGTAAAATTAACAAAAAAAATAAAAAAGTCACCACCAGGCCTGAATGCCTGCCAGTCTTCCCAGTAGTGCTGTGCGATATAGTATGAGGACAGACCGGCATTGAACCCTAGTGAACTTGAGATGGGACTGGCAGTGTGCTTTTGTTTTTGTCCCTTAATACTTGTCAAGTTGGGATGAATTTTCTAACTAAGGGACACTGGGTAGGAGTCCGAGATGTATGGGGAGTTTTTTTTTTGTTGTAAGTCGTGAACACTAACCTGAAGGGAGAAGTCACACGGCACAGGCAGTATGCACTAGGCCAGTAAATTAATGTTAAAATTGACCCCTTAACTACAATAACGAATAAAACTTCCAATTATAAACGGTCCTCAATAGGAACCAAACATTCAAACTACGTACAACAAAAGAGCCAATCAGCTTACAGCACAGCCTTTATCCCAGACCACGCCAGGCAAGATGGGCGCATCAACCATTAAGAACATTCTACACCAGACCAATAATGCTGCGTCCAGATGAAAGGCAATCAGATCTGAAAATATGTGGCAGACAAATCAATGTCTCCATTTCCCTGACCAGGGTCCACAATCCCACCTTGCCCTGCAAAAGGCTACTGCCGCATGCACGGTGTCCGCCATCCCGTCACAATGGAACCAAGGTCCAGAAACAATCAATGACATAGGGGCTGCCATTAAACTTACTCCTGATTGTGCAGCTCTGCTCCGCCCACGTATGCTCCTAAAATCTGGAAATTTCTTTTTTCTGAAATAATTTTATTGTTTTCATATATGACAGTATAAACAGAAAATAAGAAACAGAAAGAAAAACAGGGGGGCAGTACACATATATCTATCATTACCACATATTGGAATACGTCTGAGAGATACATATTCCTTGGTAAGATTTTACATCTGAGATAGTAAATATGGGTCCAACAGTCTTTAGAACATATATTCCAATCGCATGCCCATCAAACCAGATCCCATTTCCCTCAGCTCTGCAAGCAACAGACGTGACAAAAATATAATAAAGCTTGGACTAAGAGAGAAGAGGGAAAAAAAAAAAAAAAGGGGTGGGGGGAAAGAGGAAGAAAGAGTTTATATTACCCCTGTACTGAATTACTTAGCTAGAAAAAAAGGGGTGACTAAAGGTCCTAAAAATACATTAAGCCAAGGGAGATACAATGACATAATTCATATTGTCCTGGGGCGCACTAGATATATTAGTCTCCCTGTGCTCACATTTTTAAAGGGACTCAATAGACTTATCTATTTTTTCAGTTACAGGTATACTTGACCAGGACATCCAATACATTAATTTGTTCTTGCTGCGCTTGAAAATTAAAGAAAGGCACCCATCTCATCTTAAATGCATCTTTTTGTAGCCTTACTCTAGCCGTTAAGTATTCCAGATCTAATATATTTAAACAATTTTTATACCAGACATTAGTTGTGGGACTAATTTTGGACATCCAAACCTGGTAATTGCCTTGAGAGCCGAGACCACTATTATATTATATAAATATCTCTTGTGACTTCCGTTTGATTTGGTCCGGGTAACACCCTAGCACCCAATAAATACGGTCCTCTGGCATACGCATCCCAAAGACTATGCCCACTTGGTCCATAATTTATTCCCAGATAGAACTAATACTGGGGCATGACCAAAATATATGTACGTGTGTCCCCCTATTCCCACACTCACTCCAACAGTCATCTGAGAAGTGGTGACCAAAATGTCTAGTGATTGTTGGGGTGCAGTATCTAGTAGCAACTTTCCATCGAAACTCCCACCAGCTATTACAGGCAGTGGTTGAGTGAACAGCCCCCCCCATACTACAGCCCATATGGGGTCATCAATTACCCTCTCCATTTCTGTAGACCAATTTGCTTTGACCAACTCCAGTGAGTCTGGCTCCAATTCATGGAACTGGTCGACTAACCGAGAAACAAATCCTTTAGACCATGTCCTACTGGCCTCGGCTCTCAGGAAATCCACCAAGGGATTAATACCTAGGCCCCCATCCCCATCCAAGCTTTTTTCCCCTCAGGAAATGTCTGAGTTGCAAATATCTGAAGAAGTTAGAGGTGGGCAGCGAGAATTCTTTTGAGAGCAGTTGGAAAGATTTGAAATCTTCCCCTACATACAGCTGTCCTAATGTAGACAAGCCCTTAGCTCCCACAGGAGAAATCCCCTATCCCAACTAAGGGGTTGGAAATCCAAGCAAGCTTTAATAGGGGAGGTCATTCTCAGGGTTATCTTACACCCCATGTTCCTGTTAATCTCCTGCCAGGAGGAGATCACCAGCCTGGTCCACGGATTATTGCAATGCAAGCAGTGCATCCCATCTGCATCCATGTATATCAAATCCCTAATATCTCCTCTGGAGGACTCCGGCGCCTCTATTTCAACCCATAACGGAGGGTCTGCATACCTCATAAGGGAAATCAAGGGTTGGCACTGAGCGGCCCAGTAATATTTTTTAAAATCTGGAAGACCTACCCCTCCATTCCTTTTTTCTTTAAGAAGCACCTTCCATTTCACTCTGGGCGACTTGCCAGCCCAAATGAATCGGGGCAGGGAAGATCTCAGCGCCCCCCAGAAACAAGACGGGTAGCTCAATCTGCAATGACTGAAATAGAACAGAAAGCGGGAGATTCAATTCTGCTGAACAGAGCAAGGGCAGCTCTTCCCACCTATGTAAGTCTTCTTGAACCACCTGCAATTATCTCCCATGATTTCAGGGATATCATTTTGTAATATCTGTAGTTATTCTAACCCAAAGATATCTAATATCTTCCTTAGCCCATTTATATTTACCAATTGGTGGAGTGCCCTGTCTTGACTGGATTAGAGAATCTACCAGGGTATCTGCCTCACAGGGTCAGATATATAGCAAAGTGTCATCCGCATATATAGAGACCCTAACCTCCACCCTGTACTTGAATGCCTTCAAACTGGTTCGACTGCCTCACAAGGGCTCCTAAGGCTCTATACATAGGGTAAACAATAAGGGCAAAAGCGGGCAGTCTTGCCTAGTCCCCTCTGATCGATATCTTTCAGAGGTAATCCTTTACTTTCACCTAGTTCAGGATTTCTATATAGGTTTGCTATCCACTTTCTGAATTTTTCCCAATCCCAAATATTTCCAGGACAAGGTCCAGTAAAGCCAATCAATACGATCGAATGCTTTCTCGCAACCAGCGTCAGTCCACTTTTAAAACATTCGGGGAAAAGATCTGGAGGCAGACAAAACATTGAGTAGTAATCTAATATTATCCTGAATATGACGGCCTGGGATAAACCCTGTTCTGATCTTTGTATACTAATTCTGGAATAAATTCTTGCAAATGAGTACTCAAAACCGTAGCGAATATTTTAGCATCCTGGTTAATTAAAGATATAGGGCGATAACTCCCACACTCCGTCAAATCCTTACCCGGTTTTGGCAGGAGGGTAATCAGTGCTTCTTCCCAGGAGGCCGGAGCCTCTCCCCGTTCTTGAGCTACGTTACAAACTCTGGTGAACGGGGGGGTCAGCTCTCCCGCAAATACCCGGTAGAATTCCGCCACAAACCCATCCAGGCCCAGGGCTTTCCCCCTTTTTAAACTTTTGACAACCTTTGCTAACTTCTTGTTCAGTTATTGCCCTATCCAATCTGTTTTTCTGGGAGTCCTCAAGCTTGGGTAATTCTCGCTATTTAAAATTATTCACCTGGGCAAGGTGGTTCTCTCCTCTCTTGGGAGTATAACTCTCAGTAATAATTGCAGAAACTGTCTGCAATCTGTTCAGGTCTGAAGGAAGGATCTGGGTTCCACACTTTTTAAGACTAGAAATATATCTGTCTGCCTGTTGTTTTCTAAGTCTGAGGGCCAATGGTCACTGTGCTTTACCTCCTGTTTCATAATATTTTTGTCTAGTGTATCTTAGGTGATTTTCAGTTCTACTTTTCGTTTCCCTATTGTATTTCTCTCTGGCCTCCATCAACCTCTCCAGAATGGAAGTATCCTTATCATTTTTTTTATGTTCTTTTTCCAGTGAGCTAATGGTTTCTAACAGATTGTTTAATTTAGATTTGGTACTTTTATGTTTATAAGTGAAATAGATAATAATCTGACCCCGTACAACTGCCTTCAACCCATCCCATATGAAACGTATATGGGTATCACTCTCCTTATTCTCTAAGATATATAGTTTGATTGACTCCTTCATTTGGGCTACAACATTTTTTTGTCATTAAGAAGCCCTGGATCAAATCTCTAGCTACCTTTGGTCCCTACTCCAGGCCATTTTACCTTGGCACTAATCAGGGCGTGATCTGAGAAAGTGACCGGATGTATTATCAGGTCTACCATGTCACTAACATTACTAGTTTGTGTGTAAAATCTATCGAGCCTTGAGTATGATTTGGCCACCACTGAGTAAAATGTAAAATCCTTAACCAGTGGGTTTTGTTGTCTCCACGGGTCTGACCAGTAGTCCACGGGTCTGATAGGAAATTCCTAAGAAGTTTAGGACATGCTGTCCTCCTTCCCTTCCCCCCAGGGCTCCTTTCCAAGAGACTGTTCTCAACACAATTCCAATCCCAAACCATTACCACTCTACCCGGGGGGAGTCCACTTTAGCAAAGAATCGCCTAAAAAAAAAACGCCAGAAGGGGGAGTGGGAGCATACACTGCTACTAAATTGAGTGGGTGTCCCATGTATTCGCCACAAACCATCACATAATGTCCCAGTCCCTCCGTCAAAACCATGTGGACCTTAAATGGAAGACCCCTACGGATAAGGATAACCACATCCCCTCTAGGAGAATCAGGGCAGGAATCTGCATGAACTCCACCCACCCACATCCTTCTGAGTTTAAGATGTTCACCCTCTGACAATTTGGTTTCCTGTAAGCATGCCAGATCACACTTTAATCGTCCTAGCTCTTGCAGACTTCTCGCTCGCTTAACCACCCCATTTATCCCTTTCACATTAACCGATACAATCTTGAGAAAAGCCATGATCACATATTATGTAGGACACTGAATCATCATTCGGTACCAATTTCTCCCCCTCCATTCTAAAAAAATTAACAAAGATCTCTTGCTTACTTCTGAGAATAAAGGAACACAAACATAAAAAAAGGAAAAGAAATCCAAAGATATAAACAATTACATAACCCCCACAATCAAAAATTACCACCAACATCCCACCCTTTTGTTTAGTTTTTAGGTGTATTAACACCCTATGACTCCAACGTGGGTCACGAACAGTAACCCCAAGAGAGAAAAAAAAAAACAAAACAGAGAATAATAATAGAAAAACAAGAACTCAGGTACCTGATCTGCAGATACCAGTTAGCTCAATCCAAGCTATAAAAAACTGGAGATGATGGTTAATCCTCCAGATGCTAGGGGCTTGTAGCTCCTAGTAGTATAGGAGAAAAAGCGTGTCTAAATGCTAAGAGGTAGGTTCCTGAATTCAGAACCATGCCCCTCTCCTAATTAGTTTGGGTCCGGTAAGGCAGGCCATCCAAGCCAGATACCCCGGGCACAACTTAATTTCCTGTCACTTATCTAGTGGGACCGAGGGAGGCAGGGATAACCCACAGTCCTTCCACTTTAAACTTATACTAGCTAAATGGAGGATGGGGACACGATAGGCCAAACGTCCACACCCAACCTAATTTGAATACCCATATTTGTCTGCCATGCCCCAACCCCCCCAACCAACGCACTCCCACACCAAGTCGTCCCCCCATCCCTTCTTTGTAAGATGTTATCTACACTGTTTACTCTCTATGACCACCCGACCATCAAGTAAGTTCATGTCTGCACCCACCTCCGCATACAAGAAAATGGAAAAAAAAGATAGAAACCTTCATTAAACGTCCTATCTCCACCCTCCGAATGCGGCCTTCCATCCCCCAGGGACTGTTTCCACGTTGCACCAACTAAGTGTTCCACTCCATAAACCCTCCCCTTGAGACCCTGAACCCAACACAAAGAAGTTCTACTATAGCTCTTTAAGGAGGTACCAGAAATAATAACAGGGAAAATTCCTTGATCAATGCGGGATATATTAAAATGGAGACCTCATATCTGAAAAGAAGAGAGAAGTAAACAAGTCATGTTTGTCCGTATCAAACAAAATGGTGCACAAGGTCCCCTATTAGTCTTGCAGTCTTAGCTTATCAGTCCCAAGGGAATAGCCACTCATTACAAAGCATTACTGCAGAACAACTCGCCATGCACGCTCCTTTAATACGCTCCTCAGGTTTTCCTAGTTTGTAGCCACTTCGCCATATCTGCATGTAATGGGAGTAGGGCCTCTTCTCGTCTCCTTGTGCGTTTTCCTGAACCCAGAGCAACAGACCATAACAGATCTATCTCCTTCTCCGCCAGTTCCTCCTTTATATCCAGAATGGGAACCTCTTGTAACGTGAGGAAAGGAACAGCAGCCGAAAGGGTATCAAATATTTTCACCCCATCGCCATTCTGTACCCAGAGCTTTGCAGGGTATCTAAGGTAGGCCTTCAATCCCTTGTGTCTCAGCGATTTTACCACTTGCAACACCTTTTTATGTTGAGCGAGCATTAAAGGAGGAAAGTCCTGATGTATGTAGAGCCTTTGACCATCCAAATTAAGATTTTTCTTTGCCCATGCTAACTTCATGATTTTCTCCTTCGTTGTGTAACGAAGAAATTTTACAATCACAGATCTGGGTGGTGCACCTTCCTTCGGTTTAGGGGCAATAGAACGATGGGCTCTTTGAATCTCTGTATTAAAACTCTCCTCTAAATTCAATTCCGTCTTAAACCAGGAATCTATAAAGTCCTCCATACTTGGGGGATTCACCCCCTCCGAGATGCCAAATATACGAATGTTATTGCGGCAAGCTCTCGCTTCTGCATCCTCTGCTCTCATAGTCAACTCATTCTCTCTCTCTCTCTCTCTCATGAAGGTAAGCCAGAGACCTCCCAAAAACCATATGCTCAGATTGTAGGGTTTCAGCCTGTGTTTCCACTGATGTCATGCGTGTTTCCAATTTCTTGAGATCACCCTGTATTCCTAATATCCTGGCATCAATACGGTGTAATATTTGTATATCTGTGCCCATCAGCTTTTGTAAATGTTGACGATCATCAGAACTGAGCCAGAGTCTTCACCCAGAGTTTACACATGAACGGACCCAGACAGACTTGTTTCACTCTATCTGACTTTGATGATTCTGATCTCCACGGTTTCTTTTAGTCTCCGATTTCATGTTAAACGGAGGTTAGGTGGCCTAAATAGAGTGTTTAATGCTGGATGGAGCCAGGGATTGTTTAATATAAGTACTCGAGGCACTAGAGCTGGGATTAGCCATTTAGCTAGTGACATCACCGAAGTCAAATAGGAAATATGACTGTGTACTTTTGATCTTCTGGAGTCGTCTCCACCACTATTCACACTAGTGATTATGCACTAAGACGCATCGGAGCAAACTTTGTTGGAGGGTCGCGCGAGACGGCTGTGCAGCGTGGCTCGAAAGTAATGACTATCTCAGCACGTACCCCTCCAACCGCCTCAGTACCTTTTTACCAAGGAGGTGCAGCGCAACAACGAAGAGTAACCCCATTAAAAACGGATATAAGATGTCCGTGTTGACCTGTGTAAGAAGGGTCAGCAAAGAAGTCTCACGCAAAGATTTGAGGGTGAAGACCAATAAGCGTGAGCTCGGATGGATGTGGGTGGAGTGGTGAGACGGTCAAGAGGTCAGGAATTGGCTATGTGGTGCACTTTCTATCTTCCTGGCCATAAGTCTCACCACTCATTCACACTAGTGGGAGAGTACTAAGCTGATAATCCCTCAAAGGGCGTGCAGGAGCCAGAGCTCAGGATCTAGATAGAGCCCGTAAGGACAGTTCTGCGGTCGCGATGTCGCTTAGCATGAAATGTCCAAGTGTGCAGGTATGCTAGGCCCAGGTGGGCATTGCATATATCTGTATGGAACATTGCGACTTTCGCTAGGGATTCACTTCGTAGAGAGTGAGCGTACCTACCTCTAATTTAACTGAGCCATGTGGAATGACTAAGGCATGCCAACCATGAAGAGATGCATCAATAGCTACAGGTTGACCTAGCCGGTGTCGCTGAAAGAAATGTTGCTGAGTCTTAGTCATCCTTTTTCTATTCACAGAACCGTAAGGTTCTTAACATCCAAGGAATGAAGAGCCTGCTCTCTATTTGGAAATTAGGAGTAATGAGTACCAGAGGTTGGTTTAGATGGACTGACAACCTTGGGAAGAATTAGATGAGTACGGAGAACTACCTTGTCTTTATGGAATACAGTAGGAGGTCCATGTCCAGGGTATGTGTCTCAGAGACCCCGCGGCTTGAGGTACCCAAAGGCAGTCTCCAGGTAAGAAATTTTAGCTCAGGTAGCAGGCCAAAGTTCGGTGAGTATGTCAGCACCAGGTTAATGTCCCAGGCCACCTGGACGCAACAGGGGTCTGTTTGAGAACTCAGAAATCTCTTCCATTAGTAACTGGAGCCGAGTATGGAAGAAACCGGCTCATGGAACGCTTGAGATGGCACTAAGGTGAACTTTAACTTGTGTACTAGACCTAAGTTTGACAGGCCAAAAGATCCCAGAACCTGCTAGAGGATGAGAAAGGGATCCCAAGAGATTTTGGTACTAGAGAGAAAACGCTTCCATTTGCTGATGCTGGGTGGCTGGCCTGTAGCCAGAAGGATGTCTGAGACTTCACGAGACGCGGAACTGATTCATTTCTATCTTCTTGAGCCACATGAAGGTGAAGTGATCAGGTTGGGAGGACCAATCTACCCGAGCTGCACTGATTTGCAAAGGAAATGGTCCGAGAGGCGCCAACATACGTTGAGGAGGAACCATAGTTGGGCTGAAGGAGCAATGAGAATCATCTTGGTCCTGAGACTCGAACTGAGGAGTACTCTCTGATTAGAGGAAGGTGAAAGGCGAAGAAAGCGTTTGTCCACCGTAGCCTGAATTGATCCTGACAGAAAATGCCAGGCCCTGATTTTGGAGCAGAGAGGCAGTTTGTTGCGAGTGATGCAAAGGTCCAGGCTGAGTCCCCTCTTTTGAACAGGGACCGAGCTACGTTGATCGAGACCACTGTGAGGGTCTGCCTGCTTTGCTGAGGTGATTGTTAGGTCGTTTAGGCGGCAGATAAACTGGTTGAATCAGAGACTTGTGCCCAAGCACCACTCCCACACCTCATTGCTTCCTGCAAGGATAAGAATACACCGCTTTTGTTGAGTAATACATCACTGCTTGTTGTCCCTTTTGAAGAATGTTCCTGTGACAAGGACATCCTCAGACTCGATTGTAGGACGTCTCATCTCCAGGACATTTATGTGGAGATGAGCTCAACTGAGTCCATACACCTTGAGTGTGGAGGGAGAGATAGGAGCCCCATCCCATTAGCGGCGCGGTGCGGTGGTGGAGACTGATATCCGGGGAGCAAGGAATCCTTCCAGGGGACAGAATACTAGACAGACTCTCCTGATTGATCAAACAATAATCAAAAAAGAATTATGGGACCTAGAATAAAAAGTGTAACATCTACCGTGAAGATAAAGCATCCTCCGGGGTACATTAATCCTAAAGTATCAATCATTTCCCACAAACCCCGATGTTCTAGAGAGAGAGAGACCCTTCCTAATGGCTCCTGACCTATCAAGATCTGAATGATCAAAACAAATTCTAATTCCCCCTGTCACGAACCCACTCCTGGGGGCTGGGTCCACGGAGCTCACAGTGCCCACCACTGGAGTGCATCTGTGACAGGGGGAAACAGAATACCCTCCCTGTGTCCTTCTAGAGTGCTCGTCAAGTTCAGAACTGAACACTCGCTAAGAGGGCCCAGAGCTTCCTCTCTAATCTGGGTAAGGGTGAATGCAGTCTTGAGTCTGTAGCCAGGTAAGAACCCTCCTTGGTTGCTACACTGAGGGAAGGACCCAGGTGTTACGAGCTTTTCGGGGCTGTCCTCATAACCCGGATTGTGTCTTCTTCCACAGGTGGTGCAGGAACCTAGGTCGAACTCCACAGACCTCTCCTGAGACCCTGTATATTTCCCCTACTTAGGCACCCAGATTCCCTTCCAGGATCCTAGTCTTTGGTAGCGATGATAGCACCATAGCATTAAACAGGCTGTCACAGATTGAATAAATCTTCCCACCTTTACACACACACACACACCAAGGCATAAATTAGTGTCGGAGATTTGATTACTGGCCTTTGCTAATCAAAATGAAAAATGATTAGCAACTGGTCGGAGTTGATTACATCAAATCAACTTTATTTATGAAAAAAAAAAGCACCTTTCCAAAACCAAGGCGCTTGTACATAATGCATTAAAAATAATCAAAACTATTTAGTAAAACCTAAATAAACAAGTTAAGACTCATGGCTGCAATATTAAAAATCGGTATATGCCAGACTAAGAAGAAATGTCTTCAAAGCTGTTTTAAAACTTTGACCGGTCGGGCAATCTCGCACCTGACGAGGTAGAGAATTCCACAGGGTTGGGGCCATAAAACTGAAAGACCTTGCCCCAGATGTCTTTAAACGAACCCTGGGATCTCTAGCAACTGCCAGTGGATCGGAGAGAGCAGGAGGGACAGTAGGGATGAAGGAGATCTTGTAGGTAACCAGGTCCCTGGTCGTGTAGGGCCTTGTAGGTCAGCAAACCAACCTTCAAGGTGATCCGCCACTGTACTGGCAGCCAGTGCAGTCCACGGCGCACAGGCGTTATAGGACTGGTCCTGGATGAACCAGTCAATGGCTGCTGCATTCTGCACGAGCTGCAGGCAGCGGATATCAACCCCCGGTAACCCAAGGTAAAGGGAGTTGCAGTAGTCAAGGCGGGAGGTAACAAAGGCGTGCATCAAAGTGGGAAGATCGTTGAAGGGAATCAGGTGCTTCACCCGGGCGATATTCCTCAGATGGTAAAAAGAGGTTTTGACAACTGCCGACTCCTGTGATTTAAGTGTCAAACAGTCATCAAACATAATGCCCAGGTTCCGCACCCGGTCTGAGGTAGTTAGCTGCACACCCCCAAGCCATAAACCTGAAGGTGATCCCGCCAACAAACCCGCCTCCCGACGACCTGGGTCCACAACCAACTCCTCAGTTTTATCTGGGTTTAACCGCAGCCAACTCCCATTCATCCAGTCCTGGATCTCAGCGAGACAGTTAAAAACCGAAACAGCAGCATCCTGACCAAGAACACAGGACATGAATAGCTGAGTATCATCTGCATAGCAGTGAAAACTGAAGCCATACCACCTAATAATCGCTTCCCACGCAGCATGTACACCGCACAAACACGGGAGCCAAATGGAACTCTCATGGCACCCTACAGGATAGGGGGAGTGATGCCGAGGAAAAAGTCCCAGACACCACCCTCTGAGTCCTACTCTCTAGGAAAGATCGAAACCATCTGAGGACCGTACCAGACAGTTCACAGATGAACCGCAGATGCTCTAATAGCACACCATGGTCTATGGTGTCTAATGCCGCAGAGGGAGATCAAGAAGGACTAAGATGGAACGGGTCCTTCAATCTCTCGCTATTAGGAGGTCATTAAGTACCCGGACAAGGGCTGTCTCGGTACTATGTCTCTTCCTAAATCTGGACTGGAGAGAATCATAGACATTGTGGCTGGTCAAATGATCATCTAGCTGCGATGCAACCACCTTCTCAATAACCTTACCCACAAAGGGCAGGTTAGAGACAGGCCTGTAGTTAGCCAGACAGTCTGGGTCCAAGGAGGATTTTTTAAGAAGGGGCCAAACCACGGCCTCCTTCAGAGGGTCGGGAAAGTCCCCCCTCTCCAAAGACATCCAGACTATCTCAACAAAGACCAGACCAATTTTATCTACACAGCCCACTAGGAGACGTGTGGGGCCCGGGTCCAAACTACAGTTGGTCGGACGCAGTGACTGGATTATCATCACAATGTCACTGATCATGGGGAGGCTGAAGTCACACCACACAAACTGGGTGTCTGACATCTCCTGCCAACCACCACAGCTCCCATTAGGGAGGGTCAAGCAGATACCAGACCTGACTGCGGCAACCTTATCTGAAAACAATCGAGCAAACTCCTCACACCGTTCTTGAGAAAAAGCATTTCCAGGCTGAAGACAGATTGGATTGCACAATCTGTCCACAGTCCGGAAAAGCTGGTCCGGTTCATTCTGAGCAGCAGCATTCTCCCTGGACAGGAACATTGCCTTCTTACGGGTAACTGCTGACTGACAGACCACATAATGGTCCATCAAACTAAGTCTGTCACACTCCAGGCCGGACTTCCACCAGCACCTCTCTAGCCTTCGTCCCACTCTCCTCAACTCCCTCAACGTCTCATCAAACCAAGGAGACTTGGATGAAGAGTGAGGGCCTCTACCACCACCTTATTATAGACAAGCACCAGGATCCATGCAGTCACTCGGTAAACCCGATAGGTCCAGCACTGTCATCAGACCATCTGGGGAAACACCTCTCAAAGGGCGGTACTGGACCATCTCCGTAGGGACTGGCCTACTGGGGGTGGCCTCAAGACGGAACCCAATGGTGTGATGGTCAGACCACCGACTGGTTCCACCACCAAATCGGATATCTCCATCCCCAGGCGAAACACCAAGTCCAATGAATGACCACCAATATTGGTCAGGAAGGAAATAACCTGTGTGAAGCACAGCGAAATCATTAGCTGGAAGAAGTCCTGACCAAACTGTGAGAGTTCATCGTTGACCCAGACATTGAAATCCCCCAGAACCAACAATCTGGGGGATCCCAATGTCAGGTCGACAATGAAGCCCACGACTTCCCGCAGGAAAACATTCCCATCTCCTGGTGGATGGTAGACAAGTAGTATCCTACACCCCACACCCTCACCCATGATTAGCAGCGGGGGGTCCAGAATGTGGGGGAGATGGCTAAAAATAATGAAAAATATAGCCATTTGCGCATTCCAAGCCCTGCGGCCCTGGAGAAATTCGATTAGCACCTACCGCAAATGAAACCGATTCGCAATTGCCGTTTTTGATTTGCACCATGGCGAATCCACTATTATGCGCCTCATGCACAGACACACACACACACACACACACACACACACACCAAAATTACTTCCAGGCAGTTATTAGAAGCAAGTGCTTTTACTAGTACTTAAAATAATTATCATACAAGATTTACACCCAAAAGATTCAGAAATTTGGTTACAGAATAAGTAAAAAAACGTTCGACAAAATACATACAAAACGCACTGTGAAATTTAACTAATTTCTACCTTGTCTGTGGAGAATCAAAAGTCCAGAAAATAAATTAAGTCTGCTAAGTCCCAGTTCTTCTTGCAGCCACTGGTCGTCAGTGTATGCCTGGCAGTCTGGCTGTGTGTGTCAGGAAAAATGTCTTCTGCAAAATGCACGGAGTTTCTGTTTTGAGGGGCCTTAAATATCCTTGGTCCTGCAGTCTGTAAAACTGTCATTCGAATTAGCTAGTGGTCGTATCTTTAGGCTAGCAGGGGTCTCTTGCTCTTTCCCAAAATTTTACTTAGATTTCCTCACAACACCAACTTCCTGGCTGGCCTGATCCAGTATCTCCTGACCTCTTTTAAATGGAGATCAATTATGACACTTGAAGTGTATTCACAATAGACTTCAAGTTCCTGTTCTCAACGTATTTTTTCCTTGAAGTGTAAAAGTTAACGACAGCGAGATAGTTTCTCTCATCTCCTAGACTAGTCTCCTTTGATCAGTTTACCAAGAAATACCAATTTTCTCTGTCGAAATGTAAAAGATTATTAGTGGAGGAAATGGCTAACAGGAAATTTTCAATTCCCAACTGAAATTCAACTCCTGTTTATCTCCAGCAAGCCTTGTCGCAGGCAAACAGGAATGTCAGACATTTGCAATATACAGTCTCTCTTCTCAAGCCTTTTAAAAATCCATGGAAATCCTTCTGGTAAACTTGATATCCCTCGCATTTCTGGGAATTTAAACATAAAACATTTAGAGAAATATGACAGCGGTGGCCAATTCACCCCCTCCCCCAATAATAATTGGTAGGGCAATGAAATCCACCAGCCTAGTAGTCAAGTGAAAAATTGCAGGGAGTCTATATTAGGACCATACACTAAACCCAGGAGAACTTCATGCTGCCCTAATCACCCATGTAGTAGCACACATCTGCCTTCCGGAGCCCACCTTTCCTCCAAATGTAGAAAGGCTACCTGCCTAGCTAATAAAATTGCATAAACTTGTCCCACCCAATGCCTCCTAAAATAAGAAAGCTGCTCCCTCTTGAGATGAGTTTCCTGACCAAAAGCTATGTTGGCATTCAATTTTTTTTTTTTTGCTTAAACACGTTGCAATTCTTTTCTTTCACTTGCACTCACCCACTGTCCCAATCCCAACATTCATAATAAATGTTTGTGCTAACTTTAACGATAAATATAAACCCCCTGTACCCTGTTGACTCACCCTCCCACCTAACAAAGTCTCCACAGAAAACCCAGATAATCACACACTTGTCTAACTCATGCAACTCATGATACAGTAAAAAGAAAAGAAAACTACAGCAATTAATACCTTCTACTCCAATCTCTATTCCACCACCCTCATCACCCTTGTGCCCTTAGTCAAAACTCACCCACAAGGTGATCGTGCAACGCCCATACAGCAAAACAGAAAAAAAATTACCTTAATTAATACCTTTCCCCCACCAAGCTCAGCCCCACACTCCCTGCGCATGTCCCCTTGGTCAAAAACCTCACCCACAAGGTGACAAGTATCAGTATAAAAAGTCCTAAAGCAGCACACCACTGATCCTGTCTTAAAAGTCTCACCACCAGGGAGTGGTCCAGATAATTTTTAGGATTCAGAAATATTTACTATCGTCTTACACCTGGTAGTATTTTCATCCAAATGACAGTACTGTCATCCACTGACCCATCTCGTATCCTCCCACATCTAAACCAAGTCTCAATCCCACTGGACGCCTGCAGTCACTGATTGTCTAATACTGCTGTGGAGTCATACTGTGACCTTATTTTTAACACTGTCATGTTGCAACAGCCCTAACCAGCTAGTAAGCAACTCCTCTGCCCACCCCTACGGGTTCCTGTGTAGTGCCATGGCTGCTAGCATCTCATGGTACTGCCAACTTTGTACATGTGTACCACATATTGTAAATTTGAAGGGTGGGAAGAAACTTCCTAAAATTAGAAAGTGGGAGTATTTCAGTCAAAAATGGTAGTAAAATACTCCTTTACTCCCCTTATCTGTTCCGCTGCCACCAGACTGGCTTGGTGGCACTGAGGGTTGAGGCACTGGATACCACATCACACGCCACGCCGCGGCCGGGTTCGGGAACGAACCTGGGCTGCCGGGGGGGGGGGAGAGAGTATTGAGCATCCAGAAGACTGCTCTCCTCTCTCGGGGAAGGGACTAGTCGTCTCGCCGCTGACTACCCTCTGGCAATGGCTGGAAGGCAGTATGGTCGGGAGGCTTGAAGCCGATCTTCTCACGCTGGAAGGGAGGGGTGGAGAAAACTGAAATGCCTCGGGCTCCACAGGACCCATGATGGACCCGATGGCACCAGCGAGTCACCCCGCCACAGATCTGACATACAAGGGTGGTGGGGTACACCCCACCAGACCCTGCTGCAAAGGGCAAGCAGTCCGAGGAACCTCGTTAGAAGTGCGAGATGAGCTGGGTCGGACCGGAGGAGAATCCTCCCAAGGAGGGGCCACGTTCCCTGTTGTGTCCAGGAAGGAAGGAAGGAGTAAAAATTAACAAAAAAATAAAAAAAGTCACCACCAGGCCTGAATGCCTGCAGTCTTCCCAGTAGTGCTGTGCGATATAGTATGAGGGACAGACCGCTGGCATTCGGGCCTGGTGAACTTGAGATGGGACTGGCAGTGTGCTTTTGTTTTTGTCCCTTAATACTTGTCAAGTTGGGATGAATTTTCTAACTAAGGGGACACTGGGTGGGGAGTCCGAGATGTATGGGGGAGTTTTTTTTTTGTTGTTGTCGTCGTGAACACTAACCTGAAGGGGAGAGTCACACCGGCACCAGGCAGTATGCACTAGGCCAGTAAATTAATGTTAAAATTGACCCCTTAACTACAATAACAGAATAAAACTTCCAATTATAAACGGTCCCCAATAGGAACCAAACATTCAAACTACGTACAACAAAAGAGCCAATCAGCTTACAGCACAGCCTTTATCCCAGACCACGCCAGGCAAGATGGCGGCATCAACCATTAAGAACATTCTACACCAGACCAATAATGCTGCGTCCAGATGAAAGGCAATCAGATCTGAAAATATGTGGCAGACAAATCAATGTCTCATTTCCACAACCAGGGTCCACAATCCCACTTGCCCTGCAAAGGCTACTGCCGCATACACGGTGTCCGCTCATCCCGTCACAATGGAACCAAGGTCCAGAAACAATCAATGACATAGGGGCTGCCATTAAACTTACTCCTGATTGTGCAGCTCTGCTCCACCCACGATGCTCCTAAAATCTGGAAATTTCTTTTTCTGAAATAATTTTATTGTTTTCATATATGACAGTATAAACAGAAAATAAGAAACAGAAAGAAAAAAGGGGGGCAGTACACATATATCTATCATTACCACTGATAATATTGGAATACGTCTGAGAGATACATATTCCTTGGTAAGATTTTACATCTGAGATAGTAAATATGGGTCCAACAGTCTTTAGAACATATATTCCAATCGCATGCCCATCAAACCAGATCCCATTTCCCTCAGCTCTGCAAGCAACAGACGTGACAAAAATATAATAAAGCTTGGACTAAGAGAGAAGAGGGGAAAAAAAAAAAAAAGGGGTGGGGGGAAAGAGGAAGAAAGAGTTTATATTACCCCTGTACTGAATTACTTAGCTAGAAAAAAAGGGGTGACTAAAGGTCCTAAAAATACATTAAGCCAAGGGAGATACAATGACATAATTCATATTGTCCTGGGACGCACTAGATATATTAGTCTCCCTGTGCTCACATTTTTAAAGGGACTCAATAGACTTATCTATTTTTTCAGTTACAGGTATACTTGACCAGGACATCCAATACATTAATTTGTTCTTGCTGCGCTTGAAAATTAAAGAAAGGCACCCATCTCATCTTAAATGCATCTTTTTGTAGCCTTACTCTAGCCGTTAAGTATTCCAGATCTAATATATTTAAACAATTTTTATACCAGACATTAGTTGTGGGACTAATTTTGGACATCCAAACCTGGTAATTGCCTTGAGGCGAGACCACTATTATATTATATAAATATCTCTTGTGACTTCCGTTTGATTTGGTCCGGGTAACACCCTAGCACCTATCATCTGGTCCTCTATCACGCATCCCAAAGACTATACCCACTTGGTCCATAATTTATTCCCAGATAGAACTAATACTGGGCATGACCAAATATATGTACGTGTGTCCCCTATTCCCACACTCACTCCAACAGTCATCTGAGAAGTGACCAAAATGTCTAGTGATTGTTGGGAGTGAAGTATCTAGTAGCAACTTTCCATCGAAACTCCCACCAGCTATTACAGGCAGTGGTTGAGTGAACAGCCCCCATACTACAGCCCATATGGGTCATCAATTACCCTCTCCATTTCTGTAGACCAATTTGCTTTGACCAACTCCAGTGAGTCTGGCTCAATTCATGGAACTGGCCGACTAACCGAGAACAAATCCTTTAGACCATGTCCTACTGGCCTCGGCTCTCAGGAAATCCACCAAGGGATTAATACCTAGGCCCCCATCCCCATCCAAGCTTTTTTCCCCTCAGGAAATGTCTGAGTTGCAAATATCTGAAGAAGTTAGAGGTGGGCAGCGAGAATTCTTTTGAGAGCAGTTGGAAAGATTTGAAATCTTCCCCTACATACAGCTGTCCTAATGTAGACAAGCCCTTAGCTCCCACAGGAGAAATCCCCTATCCCAACTAAGGGGTTGGAAATCCAAGCAAGCTTTAATAGGGGAGGTCATTCTCAGGGTTATCTTACACCCCATGTTCCTGTTAATCTCCTGCCAGGAGGAGATCACCAGCCTGGTCCACGGATTATTGCAATGCAAGCAGTGCATCCCATCTGCATCCATGTATATCAAATCCTAATATCTCCTCTGGAGGACTCCGCGCCCTATTTCAACCTCATAACGGAGGGTCTGCATACCTCATAAGGGAAATCAAGGGTTGGCACTGAGCGCCCAGTAATATTTTTAAAATCTGGAAGACCTACCCCTCCATTCCTTTTTTCTTTAAGAAGCACCTTCCATTTCACTCTGGGCGACTTGCCAGCCCAAATGAATCGGGGCAGGGAAGATCTCAGCGCCCCCCAGAAACAAGACGGTAGTCTAATCTGCAATGACTGAAACAGGAACAGAAAGCGCGGGAGAACATTCAATTCTGCTGAACAGAGCAAGGGCAGCTCTTCCCACCTATGTAAGTCTTCTTGAACCACCTGCAATTATCTCCCATGATTTCAGGGATATCATTTTGTAATATCTGTAGTTATTCTAACCCAAAGATATCTAATATCTTCCTTAGCCCATTTATATTTACCAATTGGTGGGAGTGCCCTGTCTTGACTGGATTAGAGAATCTACCAGGGGTATCTGCCTCACAGGGTCAGAGATATATAGCAAAGTGTCATCCGCATATATAGAGACCCTAACCTCCACCCCCTGTACTTGAATGCCTTCAAACTGGTTCGACTGCCTCACAAGGGCTCCTAAGGCTCTATACATAGGGTAAACAATAAGGGCAAAAGCGGGCAGTCTTGCCTAGTCCCCCTCCTGATCGATATCTTTCAGAGGTAATCCCGTTTACTTTCACCCTAGCCCAGGGATTTCTATATAGGTTTGCTATCCACTTTCTGAATTTTTCCCCAATCCCAAATATTTCCAGGACAAGGTCCAGTAAAAGCCAATCAATACGATCGAATGCTTTCTCCGCAACCAGCGTCAGTACCGCCCTTAAAACATTCGGGGGGAAAAGATCTGGAGGCAGACAAAACATTGAGTAGTAATCTAATATTATCCTGAATATGACGGCCTGGGATAAACCCTGTCTGATCTTTGTATACTAATTCTGGAATAAATTCTTGCAAATGAGTACTCAAAACCGTAGCGAATATTTTAGCATCCTGGTTAATTAAAGATATAGGGCGATAACTCCCACACTCCGTCAAATCCTTACCCGGTTTTGGCAGGAGGGTAATCAGTGCTTCTTCCCAGGAGGCCGGAGCCTCTCCCGGTTCTTGAGCTACGTTACAAACTCTGGTGAACGGGGGGGTCAGCTCTCCCGCAAATACCCGGTAGAATTCCGCCACAAACCCATCCAGGCCCAGGGCTTTCCCCCTTTTTAAACTTTTGACAACCTTGCTAACTTCTTGTTCAGTTATTGCCCTATCCAATCTGTTTTTCTGGGAGTCCTCAAGCTTGGGTAATTCTACGCTATTTAAAAAATTATTCACCTGGGCAAGGTGGTTCTCTCCTCTCTCTTGGGAGTATAACTCTCAGTAATAATTGCAGAAACTGTCTGCAATCTGTTCAGGGTCTGAAGGAAGGATCTGGGTTCCACACTTTTTAAGACTAGAAATATATCTGTCTGCCTGTTGTTTTCTAAGTCTGAGGGCCAATGGTCACTGTGCTTTACCTCCTGTTTCATAATATTTTTGTCTAGTGTATCTTAGGTGATTTTCAGTTCTACTTTTCGTTTCCCTATTGTATTTCTCTCTGGCCTCCATCAACCTCTCCAGAATGGAAGTATCCTTATTTTTTTTTATTTCTTTTTCCATGAGCTAATGGTTTCTACTAGATTGTTTAATTAGATTTGGTACTTTTGTTTATAAGGAAATAGATAATAATCTGACCTCGGATAACTGCTTTCAACCCATCCGATATGAAACGATTGGGATCACTCTTTATTCTCTAAGATATAGTTTGATTGACTTTCATTTGGGCTACATTTTTTTGTCATTAAGAGTCCTGATCAAATCTCTAGCTGCCTTTGGTCCTACCCAGGCCATTTTACCTTGGTACTAATCAGGGCGTGATCGAGAAAGTGACCGATGTATTATCAGTTCACCATGTCACTAACATTACTAGTTTGTGTGTAAATTTATCGGCCTTGAGTATGATTTGGCCACCACTGAGTAAAATCCTTTAACCAGTGGGTTTTGTTGTCTCTACTGGTCTGACCAGTAGTCCACGGTCTGATAGGAAATTTAAGAAGTTTAGGACATGCTGTCCTCCCTTCCCCCAGGTCCTTCAAGAGATTTCTCAACACAATCTCAACCCAACCATACTACTCTACTGGGAGTCCATTAGCAAGAACGCTTCTAAAAACGCTTGAAGGGGGAGTATACATTGTTACTAAATTGAGTGGGTGTCCCATGTATTCGCCACAAACCATCACATAATGTCCCAGTCCTCCCCAAAACCATGTGACTTTAATGAAGACCCTACTGATATGATAACCATATCCCTCTAGGAGAATAGGGCAGAATCTGCATGAACTCGACCCACTCACATCCTTCAGTTTATGATGTTCACCCTCTGACAATTTGGTTTCCAAGCATGCCAGAGATGCCTTAATCGTCCTATTTGCAGACTTCTCGCCGCTTAACCATTGTATTTATCCTTTTCACATTAACCATACAACTTGAGAAAGCCATGATCACATATTATGTAGGACACTGAATCATCATTCGCACCACCCTCCATTCTAAAAATTAATAAAGATCTCTTGCTTACTTGAGAATAAAGGAACACAAACATAAAAAGGAAAAGAAATCCAAAGATATAAACAAGAACCCTACAATCAAAATTACCATCAACATCCCACCCTTTTGTTTTTTAGGTATAATTCTATGACTGCAACGTGGGCACTTGTGTAACCCTAAGAGAGAAAAAACAAAACAGAGAATAATAGAAAACAAGAACCTACCTGATCTGCAGATACCAGTTAGCTCAATCCAGCTATAAAAACTGAGATGATGGTTAATCCTCCAGATGCTAGGGGCTTGTAGTCTTGTAGTATGAGAAAAGGTCTAAATGCTAAGAGGTAGGTCTTGAATTCAGAACCATGCCCCCTAATTAGTTTGGCCGTGGGTGTCATCCAAGCCAGATACCCGGCACAACTTAATTTCTGTACTTATTAGGGGACCAGGAGGCAGGATAACTCTGGGTCCTTCCACTTAAACTTAATTAGCTAAATGGAGATGGGGACACAGGCCAAACGTCCACCCAACCCAGTTTGAATACCTATATTTGTCTCGTGCCCCAACCCCCAATCCAACGACTCCCACAAGTCGTCTTCTATCCCTTCTTTGTAAGATGTTATTACACTGTTTACTCTATGACCACTGACCATCAAGTAAGTTCATGTCTGCACCCACCTCCTGACACAAGAAAAATGAAAAAGATAGAACCTCATTAACCGCCCCATTCCACCCTCCGGCGGCCTTCCATCCCCCGGGACTGTTTCATTAACCAACCATGTTCCACCCATAAACCTCCCTTGAGACCCTGAACCCATTGCAAAGAAGTTCTACTATAGCTCTTAAGGAGGTACCAGACAACAGGAAAATTCTTGATCAATGCGGATATATTAAATGGAGACCTATATCTGAAAAGAAGAGAAGTAACAAGTCATGTTTGTCCAGATTACAAAAATGGTGTCAAGGTCCCCTATTAGTCTTGGAGTCTTATTATCAGTCCTAAGGAATAGCCACTATACAGCATTACTGCAGAACAATCCCTCATGCACGCCTCCTTAATACGCCTCTGTTTTCCTAGTTTGTAGCTACCTTTATATCTGCATGTAGGAGTAGGCCTCTTCGTCTCCTTGTGCTCCTGAACCCAGAGCAAAGTAATAGACTGTTCCTTCTCCGCAGTTCCTCCTATATCAGAATGGGAACCTCTTGTAGCGTGAGGAAGGACAGCAGCCGGAAGGTATCAAATATTTCACCCCATCGCCATTCTGTACCCAGAGCTTGGTGGTATCTAAGGTAGGCTTCAACTTTGTGTCTTAGCGATTTTACCACTTGCAACACTTTTTATGTTGAGCGACATTAAAGGAGGAAAGTCCTGATGTGTGTAGAGCCTTGATCATCCAAATTAAGATTTTTTCGCCCATGCTAATTTCAGATTTTCCTTCGTTGTAATTGAAGAAATTTACAATCACAGATCTGTGGTAACCTTCCTGTTTAGCTAGAACTATGGCTCTTTGAATTTTGTATTAAAACTCCCTCTTCAATCTGCCTTAAACTAGGAATCTATAAAGTCTCCATACTTGGGATTCACCTCCGAGATGCCAAATATATGAATGTTATTGTGGCAAGCTCGCCTGCATCCTCTGCTCTATAGTCAACCTTCTTTCTCTCTCTCTCCTTAAAGGTGTTTCTGAGACCTCCCAAACCATATGCTCAGATTGTAGGGTTTCAGCCTGTGTTTCACTGATGTCATGTGTTTCAATTCTTGAGATCACCTGATTCTAATATCCGGCATCACGGTGTATTATTTGTAACATTCTGCCCATCAGCTTTTGTAAATGTTGATTGTCATCAACTGAGCCAGAGTCTTCACCAGCCATAATTAAACATGAACGGATTCAGACAGACTTAAGGCCTCAGCTCATCTGACTTCTTGAGCGGATTCGATCTCCATCATCGTTCTTTTAGTTCTCCGATTTACATACAACGGAGGTTAGGCCGTTTTAAATAGAGCGTTTCAATCGTGATGAGGGATTGTTAATATAAAGTACCCGAGGGTTCAGAGCTCAGATTTAGGCTGCCATTAGCTAGTGACATCACCGAAGTCAAAATAGAAAATTACGTACTCTACCGTAATTTTTGATCTCTGATCTAGTCTCCACCACTCATTCATACTAGTGATTAGCGCCGGAGGCACTAAGATTCATCGAGCAACTTTTGCTGAGGGGCGCGAGACGCGCTGGGTGCAGCGGCTCGAGGGTAATGACCATCTCAGCGACACCTCCAACCGCCTGTGCACTTTTTTACCAGGAGGCAGCGAACTAACGTAAAGAGTAAACCCATTAAAAACGGACATAAGATAGTCCGTATGACCCGGGTAAGAAGTGTCATGTGCGTCCACTGCCCAAAGATTTGAGGAGTGAAGACCAATACAGCGTGAGCTGGGGATGGAGGGAGGTAGGTGGTGAGTGTGCCCAAGAAGATCAAGAATTACGGTACGTACTTTCTATCTTCCTGGATACAGTCTCACCACCATTCACACTAGGGAGAGAGCAAGCTGATAATCCCAAAGGGGCAGGAGAGCCGAGCTCACGCATTAAGATAGAAGCCCGTAAGGACAGTTCTGCGGTCGTGATTGTCGCCTTCATGAACATCCAGTATAGCTTAACGGCATGCACTGAGCCCAGGTGTGGCATTGCATATATCTGCATTGAACATGCGATCCTGGGGATGTCTGGTCTCCCTAGTAGAGTGAGCGTACTCTACCTTCTAATTTAATTGAGCCATGGAATAGTAATGACTAAGGTGCTACTAACCATGAAGAGAGCATCTATTACAAGGGACTGGGTGTCGCTGAAAGAAACGCACTGTTGAGTTCATAACATCCTTGGTTCTATTTAAATAGAACCTCAGGCTCTTTAATATCCAAGGAGTCAGTCTTTTTCTTCATTTTGAAATTAGCGTCAGCGAAGTACCAGAGGTTGGTTTAGATGAATTTGACACAACCCTTGAGGAAATTTAGATGAGTATGGAGAACTACTTTGTCTTTATGGAATACAGCATTTGAGGGTCCAACCAGGCATGTATTCTGAGACTTCTTGGCTGAGTAATGGCCACCAGGAGGCAGTCTTCCAGGTGAGTTTTAGCTCACAGGTAGCTGAGGGTTTAAGGCCTGGTGAGCAGCCAGCACCAGGTTACTGTCCCAGCTGCCCTGACGCTAACAGGGGTCTGGTATGGAATCCCTATAAATCTTCACCATAGGTAACTGAGCTAGAGTTAAGGAAGAACCGCCTATGGAACGCTGAGATGGTACTCAAGAACTAACTGGAGTACTGAAGACCTAAGCTGACAGGTCCAAAAGATACCCAGAACCTTCCAGGAGGACAGGAAAGGGATCCAAGAGGATTTTGCAATTAGAGAGAAAACGTTTCCATTTGGCAGACGTTGGGTGCTGGCTCGAGTGGCCAGAAGGATGTCTGAGACTCTACGAGATCGTTGAACTGATTCACTTCTATCTCTCAGAGCCAAGCATGAAGGTGAAGTGATTTGTTGGGATGGACCAACTAACCCTGAGTCAAAGACTGATTTGCAAAGGAATGGTCTCGAGAGGCTAACATACTGTTGAGTAGAGGAAACTATAGTTGCCGAGGCCAGGAAGGAGCAATGAGAATCATCTGGTCCCCTGAGACCGAACTGAGGAGTACTTCTTGGATTAGAGGGCGGTGAAAGGCGAAGAGCGGTCCACTCAGCCTGGTCGGATCCGACAGAAATGCTATCCCTGGATTTCTGGAGCAGAAGAGAGTTATGGCGTGGGGATGCAAAGGTCCAGGTCTGAGTTTCCTTTTGAACAGGGACGAGCCACGTTGATCGAGACCACTGTGAGGGTCTGCCTGCTCTGTGAGGTGATCTGTTAGGTCGTTTATACCTGGCAGATAAACCGCTGAATTGAGAGTTTGTGCCCAAGCACTCCCACACCTCATTGCTTCCTGCAAGGATAAGAATGAGACCCCTTGTTTGTTGATGTAATACATCACTGCTTTTGTCCGCTTGAAGGAGAGCGTTCCTGTGACAGGACACCTCAGAGCTCGATTATAGAGGACCGCCTCATCTCCAGGACATTGTGGGAGATGAGCTCAACTGAGTCCACACCTTAGTGTGAGGAGAGTGAGCCCCCATCCCCGCTGGCGCGCTGGTGATGGAGATCTGATGATCCGGGATCAAGGGGAATCCTTCCAGAGATTGTTCTTTGAGACTACCAGTGAGAGACCTCAAGGGGCTGCGCACCTTGATGGGATAAGACTGGGGGTGAGAGGTCGGGACCACTGAGTGAGAGTATCCATTGCGGTTCTCATGCAGTCGGCCAGAGGGGGTGAAGACCGAGGACGCTATGAGCCAACATGCTTGCATCGAGAGAGCTTAATCATTGGTTCCTGATGTAACGGCCATTTAAGGATGTTTAGCTCTGTCCTCTGAAGAAAGCTTCGCTGAAGAGGTGGCTAGAAGGTCTCATGAAAAGGAGCCCTGGGGTTGCTGCGATTTTTTCAAATTCAGCAGAACTCCTGGACGAGAAGACGAGAAGTTGTTTGCACGGGTTTGTGTCCCTTGGTCGAAGGGGTTAAGAAGTAATCGTCCAGGTAGGGAAACACTGAGTCCCACTTTCCTGAGATGTCTCTGAGAACTGCCAACACTTTGTAAAAATCCAAGCCGGATAGCCTAAAGGCAGGACTGAACGATAATGCTGGACCCAAAGTTACAAACCTGAGGAATCGTGGTCGGTGATTGGGATATGCTGGAAGATCCCATATCCAGAGAGGCCAGCTAGTCGTGTTGATGCAGCAAGGTAACAGGTACCTAGGAAATCATTTTAATTCTCCCGTGAGAATTTGTTTAACTGAGGTTAGAATGGGCGATCCCAGATTTCTTGGAATCAGAAAGTAATGAGTAGAACCCTGTGTTTCGAGATGCGGGGCACCAGTTCTATTGTCTGTTGTTCAGGCGGCCTGGATTCTGCAGGAGAGGTCTGACTGAGAGGTCGACAACTGTTGTGTTGGGAGGACAATCCGGTTTTCAGAAGAGAGAATAACTGCTAATTATCGAGGACCCATTTGTCGAAGTTTGGACTTCACTGGTTGTAAAGTACATCAGACTACCTCCCACTGAGGAGAAAGTTCCACCTCGGCAGAGTGGATGGAACTTTGGCTAACGATCATAAGGTAGCTGTGGAGCTTTAGGCCTCTGCGCTTTGCCATGCTCTCTTTTTGAGGCTGGGCAGGTTGCTTTTATGGAAGCTTCCTGCCTCTGCCTCCCCGCCGAAAGGACTGACCACTATGAAACTTATCTGTTCTGCCACGCCCCCAGAGGGGCAGGCGGAGGTCTGGCCAACTTAATGGCCGATCTAGTCTTCTGAGTGGCCTCAGGCTTGCTCCACCTGAGGGCCAAAAAGAAAGGAGCCATCAGCAGCCGCCATCACCTGCTGAGCATCATTCGTGAAGCCAGAAGTACGCAGGGCCAGGAACAGCGCCTTTAGCATAAACTGCTGCTGCTGAGCGAGAAGCAGTGTCGAAAGGCCCATGGCGGCTTTGACCTGTTGGTTTTGGACCATCACCTTAATAACGGGTCAGAAGAAGCCTCTGACTTGAATCCAATCTGGAAGAGCTTCAACCATTCTTTTCTAGAGTGCTACAGGATATACTCATGCTGAGAAAATAGCCTTGATAACTGGCACGTGATACTTAGAGTGGAGGCAAAAGACCTCTTACCTAATGTATCAATTTTACGAGACTTTGTTAATAGGTCGAGCTGTAGTAGTTTGAGGAAGAACGACTTGCATTGGCCTCTGCCAGGACTACAATAGGATCCGTGAAGGCTTGGATGCCAAAATGGGACGATCCTGGGAGCTGAATACTTATCAATGGATTTAGCCACTGAGGGAATAAGAGCAGATTATTCCATACCATTTGAGACAGCCTCAAGGAAGGCTGGATCGGAGGAGTCAAACCAGAGGGTCTCAAGCATGAAGATACTGGAGTCTTAATATCTTCCCAGGATCGGCGTCTGTAGTCTGGAGAGAAAGAGGGATCCCAGGTTCTTCAACAGAGACTTAAAGGACAGGTCCTCACCACAGGCTCTGTAGCAAAGAAAGATCCTGTTTCTCCACTTCATCACCCAACCAAGGTCGGTGGCTGACATCATCTCCTGATGGTCCAGAAAGGACTGTTTGGACAGGAAAGGAGGAAAATTAGGAGAGGAGGAAATAGCAGAAACAAGAGAGTCCCTTAAGGTGCCGCGCCGACGGGTAAACGGGCTGAAGATTTGCACCGAGGAGGCGTGACGGGCGCTGGGCGAGGCACGCTGCTCAGCCGCCGCGGGCGCCGCTGATAACGCCAGCACGGCGCTGCCCACGACGCTGCCGTGCGCCGCCGTCGCTACTGGTACCACCGGGCGCGCTGCTGAGACTCCTGCGAGGTCATGGGACGGCGCCGAGACCCAGCGCACCGAAACGGCGCCCGACAAGGCAACAGACCTGTGGAAGGCGCCTGAAGAGCCCCAGGAACCTGGAAAGCTAGAGAAGGAAAAAAACAGGAGATAAGGGCATCGGTGGGCCCCTGCGCCGCAGCCAGTGTGAGGGGAACACTGACATCGGAGTCGCTGGCACCGGGAGAGGCGCCACGCGACTAGGAAGGTCCAACCGCCTACCTGATCGCCGGAGGGGCCCGAGGGCCCGAGGCAACCGAGCCAGGCAGAAGAACCAACCTCCGGTTTATTGCCCATGGGTGAGCGCCCACTGATGAAACTGCTCATCTGGAGTCCTACCTATAGGCGGGGAGGCTCCGATGTCGAGGGCGACGATTACCAGAAATTGGCGACTCGAAGAAGGAGATCGGCAACTAGCAACGATAACCCGGCGACGCCAGACATACCAGAGGGCTTTACCCAGTGATGCCTTCTCTTTTGACCTGTGGGCCGAAGAAGAGTTCCGAGGTCGAACTGCATGAATGCGATCGCTTATTTTTATGCCGTGGGGACCGCCCATCCCCCGGCATCGGACTGACCATTGTCGGAACCCCGCTGAGGAGAAGGAGGCTGACTGAACAGCTTTCATACGAAGTCTCCCTACCGTCGCCTGACCTGCTTCATGGTCCACTCCGCCCAGTAGGCCGAGACTTCTTCAAGTAAAATTGAAATATTAGAAAAATTTTACGAAAATAGAATAAAATTAAGCCGATACTACTTATCGTGATAAGTTACAAAAAACAAACTGAAAACTATCGCTAGTTTGAAGTTTGACTCCCACTGAAGCGGCGTCGTCACTGAAGCGCTCTCGATGGCGGGAAAAAAGGAACTGAAGGCGGTTGGAGGGTCGCCGCTGAGATGGTCATTACCGCTGCCGCTGCTCATGGGCGCTGCAGGTTCCGCGGGCGTACTGCCTCTGCTACCGCGAATTCTCCAGCAAAAAGTTTGCTCCCGATGGGTCTTAGTGCCTCCGGCGCTAATCCCACTAGTGTGAATGAGTGGTGGAGACTTATGTCCAGGAAGATCTGGACGTTTCTAGCGGAAGACACGTAACTTGTGAAACTATTGCATGGCTGCTGCAGGGTTGTGAACCAAGCTGCCCCACAGCTCTTAAATACCACCAACATTCCAGAATCTATCCCATACCGGTCTGCAGACTAACTAAAACGGGTACGATCCCACAATGCAGTCACTCTAATAAAAACAGACAAAACAAACCTGTGAACGGGAGGAAGAAAAAAAAAAAAAACAACACTATATGGGACCAACAAAAAAGAACCACAGTAAACTACTATCAGGGGATATATGCTCAAGGATTCTTAGATAAATCCAGGAATAAGGGTGGAAGCTCTTGTCTTGATGCTCTGCAGACAGAAATTGCTTTTGCTCTCCCATCTTATCACCAATAGCAGGCTGTTGCAGTCAAAATGTGATCTATGCAGCATACAGCTTTGATTTAATATCCCAAAAGGCAGTCTGCTTCACACACAATTTGGGGTTCAAATCCTGAAACAGCCAAAGCTTCTTCCCCTCCCAGACAGCATACTTAGCTTCACGTACCTTTACAAGAATGTGCACCTTATAAGGAGCTGAAAGACCACAGGCTGGAGCTTCCCATCTGGAGCCTTCATTGGCTGAAGAGCTCTATGAGCACACTCAATAACATATACTGGACCATTCGGTGAGTGCCCGGCTATTTTAAAGCAAAGCTTTTGAATAAATGAGATAGCATCCGTGCCTTAGGAAAAAGGTTCTGCAAAACAGCAGTTCCAAAACTGGTGTCCCTCCTGGACTGTATGTCCACAACAGTGCTTTGTGAAGGTGTGCATTGTTTTCCAGTTAGCTGCTTTACAACTGTCTAAAAGGGTGATGCCTCTTGTAGCTGCCACAGAGGCAGCGGTTCCACTTGTGGAATGTGTCGATAGGCTTCTGGAAGGCATTTTATTTTAATTTGTAACATGGCAATAAATACCTATTGAACTCAGCATACTTAACTGGTTAAACTAGCACATGTGATCATCATCCAGACGGTATTAATTTCCTAGTAATGCCCGCTGGTGAAGTAACGTTTAAAACCATAGTGATGCACAATCGCAATTTGTTCCATCTACAGTATCAGCAATACAACAAATGATACGTTTCCCACCCACCCGTCCGAAGGACATTGTAGTCTGTCCTCACTATCTAGTGTCTCACAGCTATCCAACTATAAAAACGCATAGCAGAGGCATATAGCAAAAAAATCTGTAAGATGTATAATTTCACCTGTACGTTTTCGTTGTCTGGAGTAATGACCATAAATTCTTGGGTAGACAAGCAGTATAGAGCAAATACTACAGGTTGTGATGTAGGTGCACGATGTCCTATTTTTGTTACGACTGTGAAACAGACAGCCACGCTTCCCGGTCCTGTTTATAAAATACAGTTTGTGCTGTAGTAGAGAAAGAAAGCTGGCAGTGTTTACCGTTATTGAAATGTAGCCTGGTTATTACTTTGTACTTGTAACATGGCGAAAATAATAGGATTAACAGCATCAGGTGGTATACGAGCAACACGGCATTATGAGACGATAATGCTGTGTTGCTTGTGTAGTACATAAAGTAGCCAGGTAACGAAGACGAGCAGTGTCTGAAAGACGACAAGTAAATAAATGAAAGGAAGCAAGTTGTGAAGTAGCAAGTAGAGACGGTAGAGGAGTAGTAGGAAAAGTATGAGCGAGGGACGAGCACAAAAGACAGAATCACGGAAGTGACAAAGATAGAGATCGAGATAAAGACAGCAATCTGTAGTGTATGTGGAGTAAGTGGACAGATTGATGTTAGAGAGGCAAATAGCGAGCACCGAGCCCGAAATGGAAATAGTTGACAGCAGCGAGGAGAGACCAGCTGGCACAGACAGAGTAGAGGAACCTCCAGGAGAAGTAGTAAGGAAGAGAGGATGGAACAGAGCGGAAGACAGGAGCACACCGAAGAGCCGGAAACAGCTTCAATGTCAATAACTTCACAGTGTATGGCACTGTAAATGGTAATTATCCAGCTCGAACAACACAGAGAGGAGATCGCAGAGAGAGTCCACAAATATGAAATAACAGAGTATTAGACAGCACCTCTTACCATGCAAACAATTGCAACGACCCGCACCAAAGCACCGGAGCAGTATGCAAATCACACATACAGGTTGACGCTCAAGCAGTGAAAGAGCAAGGGAGAGGTCATCCTAGGAGCAACAGTGAAGGAACAGTCGCTCAGAAATCAACGAAAAGTATCGCAATTGTCAACAAATGCACATTTGGAGTACTATGCGAAAAAAACCCAAAAAAAAACACATATGTACAGTATCTAACAGAGGTTCCTTCAGAGTTCTCAAAGTAACAGTAAAAACAACAGAATAACTTTATTGGTGTCAGTCTCTATTGTATAAGATCACCAGAAACATATGCCTGACATATACACCCATCTGCACACCATGTTACAAGCACATTAATCCACTCCAAAGGTGGCATCTAATGGGGAGTTAATGCATGGTTGGTCCATTGTAGGCACTCAGCCTGCGGCCTCGGGCCACAACGGTCCCAACCATGCATTAACACCCCATTAGATGCCACCTTTGTCGTGGATTAATGCTTACTTGTAGTTCATAACACCAATATTTCTATTTCTAGATACTAAATGCCAGCAGTGTGTGTATGCAAATCATTTAGGATTTCAATCCCAGTAATCTTTGTACAGTGCAAAAATTTGCAGTATAGACGATTAGCAAGCAGCATCAACAGAGTTAAAGAATTTCATAAATTTTAAAAGTGTTTTAAATGTTTTAAACCAGTAGTAAACAAACGAGATGTTTTATTTTCATAAAAAATAACAATATAAATGGATGTGGTTCCAGTGAAAAACTACGTGTTGTTCAACTGAACCTGTTAATTCTATAAATGCTGTACATATAACAAAACCTGTGTCATTTTCTGTGTACCATACACATTTTAACCCATGTTTGCCATGTTAGAAGTGCATCAAGCACCTCGAAAGGAGGCTTCTACTAGGGAATTAATGCATGGTTGGGTGGTTGTACACACTCTGCCTCGGCCTCAGGTTCAACTCCAAAAACATGCATTAATTCCATAGTAGAAGCCTCCTTTCTCGGGGCTTAATGCTTACTTAGTGCACTTTATTTAAATTTTTGGAGTAACAACAAATAACAGACAAACAACAAACCAACTTTATACTCAACAAGAGAACAAAACAGCATCCCCAACTATTTACAGAGAAGTGCCTCAGTTGAGAAGTAGAGCATGGAGGGAAACAATTTATGACTAGTTATACCATGCAGTCTATACACAATGCTGAGAATGTTTGGTTATCAGCCACAGCTGCCTCTGGTAACATGATCAAGGTATCCTATTTTTTCTCAAAGGAGGTCTGTCTATAATGTATGCTAGCACACATTTTCTCAGTACGTAAATTATCTAATAGTTCACTGTGTTGTTCTAAATAGGATAGTTTATCCGAATCCACCCAGTGCCTAAGCACTCATTTCTTTCCTGGGAGGTATTTTACCAGCTTTTTCATAACAGAACTGTATGCAGGAGACTATCCAACATGCAATAGTTTTTCTAGCTGTTGGTTTACCATGGTCAACCTCTCCACAGGTAACAAAAAGCTGTGTGCTCTGGGATACAACACCCCTTTTCTAGTTCACTGCCCTTTTTACATCCAGGCAGTGAGATTTCTGCTCACGTGTTCTGGAATTCTCAGGATACAGCACAGGAACCGTAAACGACTGGCTGAAGTGGAATTCCGATGCCACCTTAGGTAGGAACGTCCTACTAGTCGGGAAGATTATGCAGTTTGGATCTATACAGAGAGCTTGCAGTTCACGTAACCTCCTGGTAGATGGCATGGCTATTTAGAAAACCATTTTGTTTCAAACCACAGGCTCAAAAGGAGCCTCCGCAGCTAAGAAAGACAAACATTTAAATCCCATGGAGGGTCTGGGTCCCTTACAGGGGCATACAGATGATTCAGGCCCTCAAAGAGCTTTTTTAAACAGGTTATTTGGCCAGTCTTTACATGCTGATGTGAAGGCTGACACAGCTGCCAGGTGTGCCTTTGGGGTTGAAGGTCTCAAACCTAAAGACAACTGGTGTACCGGATAGTCTCAAACTGCTGGCAGCCCTCCCTGAATTGGGATTATCTTCCTGGGGGCAAACCAGTAACATAGAAACATAGAATTTGATGGTAGATGAGGACCGCTTGGCCCAGCCAGTCTGCCCATTTCCCCCCTACCTACACTATAATGAACACTATTTCCGTATACTGGCTGACTCAGTTATGATTGTAAAAACTGTCTGTACTATATGAAATATGGTTGTGTATACTGTGTCTTTTTGAAATTACCTTGTGAAACTCTACTCACTTTTGTGTACGCTCTGTACCCGGGTCGCGCCTGGAAACGAGTTTCGGCTCAATGAGCCTTTCCCGGTTATCAATTTTTAATAAATAAATAACCGCAAACTGTGCCTGATCTACAGCTCTTTCTCACTCCCCCTTCCTTTCTACTATGATTCCCTTGTGTTTATCCCATGCATTCTTGAACCCCACCACTGTTTTCACCCCCACCACCTCCGCTGGAAGGCTGCTCCAGAAATCCACCACTCTATCTTGAATAAGTACCTCCTCACATCTCTCCTGAATCTACCTCCTCCAACTTAATAGCACATCCCCTTGTTTTTGAGCACCTTTTCTGCTGAAAAATGCTCCCCTCCTGTACCTTATTTACCCCCGTGACACATTTAAAGGTCTCCATCATATCACCCTCCCTTCTCTGTTCCAGGGTGTACATATTGAGGTCCTTTAGTCTTCCTTGTAGTGCATTTGGTGTAGACCCCACACCAATTTAGTTGCCCTCGTCTGGACCGCCTCGACTATGTCCTTCTGGAGATGTGTGGTCTCCAGACCTGGACACAATACTCTAGGTGGGGTCTTACCAGCGATCTATACAGAAACACCACCTCTCTCTTTCTGCTGGTGATATCCTTCCCTATACATACATCCCAGCATCCCAATAGTCTTCCATACTGCCTGGCCACCTTTAGGTCATCAGATATGATTGTTTACTAAGTAAATGCGCTGATCCCAGGGACTGTTTTTAGGTACTTCCTGTGCCATAAAGATGGTACAGTAAGTGATACACACAGTACAAACCCCCAAGTCTCTTTCTTGCTTGGTGTTTGTCAACACCATTCCACCCATTTTGTATAATTCCGCCCTGGGTTTCTGTGCCCTAAGTGCATTATTTCGCACCAACACCCAGTTGCCATACCCTTGACCACGCCTCTAGTTTTGTCACGTCTCTGCTCATCCCCCCACTCCGAGTGTCGACCCTATTGCAGATTTTGGTGGTCATCTGCCAACAGGCAGACCTTTCCTTCCAGCTCCTCTGCATCACTTAAAGACACTAAAAGAGGACTGGTCCCAGCACTGATCCCTGAGGCACCCCACTGATCACCCTCCCTTCCTTGGAGCAAACTCTATTTACTACCACCCTCTGTCACTTGTCCCCTAACCAATTTCTTACTTAGTTTACCACCTTTGGACCTACTCCTATGTTATCCAGCTTGCTTACTTGCCTATATGGAATGCTGTCCATTGCCTTACTGAAATCTAGGTAGGCCACGTCCATCACGCCACCCTGATCTGCTTCTTTGGTCACCTAGTCAAAGAAATCTATCAGATTCATTTGACATGACCGCTCCCTCTGTGAAATCATGCTGCCTCGGGTCTTATAACCCACTGGATTTAAGATATTCTACCCTTTCCTTCAGCAGTCATTCCATTAACTTTCCCACCGCCGATGTCAGGCTGACTGGCCTACAATTGCCAGTCTCCTCCCTGCTACTTCTGTGTAGTGGGACTACATCCACCCTCCTCTAGTCCTCCTGAACCACTGTAGTTTACAGTAAGTTGTTAAATATGACTGTCAGAGGTGCAGCCAGTACCTTCCTGAGCTCCCTCAATACTCTAGGATGCACCCCATCTGGTTCCATTGCTTTGTCCACTTTCAGTATGAGTATTTCTTCCATTTTGAGGAGTATGCTTTCCTGGAAATTTTAAGCACCCTCAGCACCTCTTCTGACATATGAAAAATAGAAAATTCTAGCCCATCAAGAACCTTCCCCCTTAGACATACTGTTCTAAGGTCTGGGAATGTTAGTATGCCCTGAGATAAGGTCAGCAGGTTGTATTCCAGTGACAGACTGACTGCCTACTTGATAGGGGTCAGGAGCACTTAGTACAAGCCTGACTGGCCCAGTCTGGCACTATCAGCATCACTGTTGTTGGCTCTCTCCTGAGCTTTATGAGCACTCTCTGTAGACGTAAGAGTGGTGGAAAGGCATACAGGAACCTCCCTGTCCAATCTAGAACAAGGGCATCCTCAGACTGTGCCCCTTGCTAGTGTCCTGAAACAAAACTGGGGGACCCGATTTTTCTCTCACAAGGCAAACAGATCTATTTCCAGAGTGCCTCATCTTCTGAAGACCTTGTAGCTGGAAGGAGATGGATTGCACTACCTGCAATACTGCCCTGAGCTAGAGGAGATTTATGTGTTCCTGAATCTCCTGATGCCACTTACTGTGAGATCCTCCAGGTGGCACCCCACCTTAGGAGTGAAGCATCTGTTTGAGAATACGTGCTGAGGAAGGAAATACCTTCTCTATAAGGTTGTTTTCCTTCTTCCACCATTTGTGGGATGATTTGTTAATTTTCTGTCCGCACCATATGGCCTTTGTGACAAGCACTAGTTTGGACAGTGAATCTAACTTTTGCGACCAGTGGACCCCAAGGTGGCACTGAATGTCCCATAGCACTATAGGTGTGGATGAGGCCATGTGACACACTAACTGCAGAAAATCCCTTACTGGCCTTAGGAGGTTCAGCGTCATGGATTCTGCAGTGGCAATCAGATTTGATACCCTTTCTGCAGAAAGAAAACCTTCCCCTGCAGGGTATCCAGCTCTGCATCTATGAAGTCCAGCACCTGAACACGTTCGGTCCGAGACTTCTATAGATTGAATAACTCTACAGCTCTCTAGGGTGTTCTTTACTTGCGGCATGGAGCACCTTGCTCTGTTTTCTCTGAGACTTGTAAGTCATCTAGCTGGGAAAACCCACCACACCTTTTCTTCTCAGGTGTGCTGCCACCATGGCTAGGCATTTTGTTTATACCTTTGGTGCTGTGGTCAGGCCCAAGGGAAGGGCAACAAACTGGGACTGGCAATTTCCCAGCCTGAACCAGAGATATTTTCTGTGGTTTGGTCTAACTGGAATGTGGAAGTAGGTGTCTTTCAGATCCAGTGACCCCAACCCACTTCCTGACTGTAGGGATGCTATCACTGTGACCAGTGTGACAGGATTGTTCAGATATCTTAGATCTAAAATGGGTCGCCACTCCCCATCTATTTGTGGGCCACGAAGTATCTTGAAAATAGGCGCTTTCCCCACTGTGAGACCTTGTCTACTGCTTTTGCCAGCAGCAGTTTCTTTACTTCCAGTTCCAGCAGAATTATTTCTGTTGATAAATGAGATGGTAAGTTTTTTGTTCGCCGTAGTTTTGGGAACCTTGAATATTAAGGACAATCCCTGACCCACTACTTCCAGGACCTACTTGTCTGTGGTAATTTTTACACATTCCTGAACGCAGTGGGTCAACCTTCTCCCTGCTGGCAATGGTTGGGCGACCTGGGCAAAACTGTCAGGGGTGTTGTTCTGGTTGTAGCATGTCTGGAGCCCATCCTGCCTCTGTAATAACCTCTTTTGGGTTGGTACTCTTAAACAGCACAGAGTCTTGGGCAGGAACCCCTGCACTTGCCACCCCTATGGCAAGGCCTGTAGGAAAAGGAGGGCTTTTCTTTGTCAGTGAAATTCTTAAAAATGGACTTGCATTCACCCGTTTTTTCATGTACACTTCTGTTTGGTCTCCAAATACGGAATTTCTTTCAAAGGAGAAATCCATGGCTTTAGCCCAACTGTCCTGGGTAAGAATGGTAGCCCTCAGCCAGGCAACCCTTCTTAATGCCACTTTCTGATCCAAGACTCATGAAGCAAAGTCACTGAAGTCCACAGCCATGTGGAACTGGTACTTAGTGGTGTCCAGGGCTAACTCTGCTGCTGCGACAGCTAGGTCCTGTACCATTTACCTTGCCACTCAATACCAGCACTGCATTTCACAATGCTTTCTGGTACTGGGCTGCATATACCAAATATGCTGCCTGTCTGCGGAGCAGGGAAGCTGTTGTGTACAATTTTTGGCTACAGTATCCAGTTTCCTGGAATCCTTCTCAGGAGAGGGGCACCTTGGCCTTCTCACAAGCAGCTGCCAGTACAACTCCTTTATGATAAGGGTGGGCATGAAGGTATTCCACCCCCTGCCTGCCCACGATACATCTTTTCAACTTTTTTTTTTTTTTTTTTTAAATCAATGCCAGCAGCTGAATTAGGTGCGGACATAATTTTTGAAGTAGCTTTTCGGAGCAATTTGTGGATGGGAACTTAGTCTCCTCATAGCCCCATTACCTTCTGTTTCACGAGAGGGGATGCGGAGGATGTTCACCATCTATTTGATAATGTGGAATATAATCCTCTGTGGGCCCAGGCAGGATATCAAACTTCTGGTCATGTGAACAGTCAGGTTTTATGAGTTCACCTCCTCCTCCACTACCATAGGCAAAGGTCTGGAACTGGAGCCGGGGTTCCAGGAGTTTGAGCGCTTGGTAAAACTGCCATACCATAGTCATGTCCTCTGTTGAGGGCACTTGTTTGTGATCCACTGTCTACTCCTTTTCCTTTGTAGCAGGAATGGCATGGACATGTAATTTTAAAGCCTGAAACTCAGGTTTTTTTTTTTTTTTTTAAGATCTGTCAGTCGTGCCAAACACTGAAAGATCTGGCAAACAATATGGTACCCAGTCACAAAAGCAATAAATAAAATATTTTTTTCTCATGGAGTTAAGTGAAACCGCTACAAAAGTTTAAAAAAAGTAAAAGCAGTTCTGTTTTCTGTCAAAGGCAAGTAGTTGGTTCCTATCAAACAGGCAAAATGTGTCAAGCATGTCAAAAAAAGCTTAATAATAAAAGATCAGCGGTAATAAATAATTTTAAGAAAATGCAGATGGTTTTCTACAGGCAGGAACTGTGTTACAATGCGGTCTTCTCTGGTTCCTGCAACTGATAGGGAACTGGCAAAAAACAAAACAAAAACACAATATTTATAAACACCCTAACTAATGCAGAGTATTGAAACCTAATGCAGATTATCAGACAAAAAAAATGATAGATAAATAAACAAGTTGTTGACCAGAATACTGGAGCTGACTTTGGGGCGACTGCCCTCATCAGCAGACAAATAAATCTGACGTTAGAACAGCAGAGCGTGGCCACAGTACAGAGTCTGCATTTGTATTCCAAGTTCTACTAATTAGCATAAAGGTCTATCTCCAAGGCATCACAGTCTGGCATGATGCACTTTTAGAAAATGGGTAAATGAAAACTCACACCCTGATTGGCTGAAACAGCCTGGCACCCGGGCTGTTATTTCTTAATAACGGCCAGTGAAAAACAAGTACCAATTCAGGGTGCCCCATTACTTACACTATTCCTGGGCACCCTGAATTGCCAAACTTGCCATTCGCCATGTTTTCTGTGTCGCTTACTGAGATTCGCCTTGCAACTGCTCAATACCCATAACAAATCCTCACATACAGCTTTGTGAACTCGGCCCTCACTTGTACTCACAACCTCACAGTAACTTGCATTCTTCATAGCCATAGATGTGAAAAACTCGTTTGTTTTTTCAAACTTACATTTTTTTCTTCGGTACTGGCTCACCTGACTTCGTTCAGTATGCAACTCCCGAGCCCCGACATTTCACCAGTGTCTGCCCGCTCACGCTAAATCCACCGACTGAATTACAGTAAAAAAATGAAAAGAAAAAAAAAATAATCCACTTTCTTCTCTGGTCAGATAGAATTTTTCCCACGTCTTCAACTTGGGGGGGGTGAGTAGAGGCATGAGCGTGCGAGAACCGAGGTTTACCATGACAACCACTTTAAAAGCTTAAACTACGGAGGCTGCACAAAGACAAGAGTCCCCACAGTAACAACACAAACCCTCATGTAAATACAAACGGAGGAACTATTTTATTATACATTAAATGACATGTAAGGAATTTAAACATCTAAACTTAATATTTTTTTAAAACATTAAATACACTGGCCCATTTTCTAAGTGTAATAACACCCTCCAGGGTGGGCATTATGGGATATAACGGACCTTCCAGGGGCTATAAGGCCCTCTGCCTGTGGCATCGGGCCTCATTACACCCCTGGGCGGTCCGTTATATCCCAATAACACCCACCCTGTTGGGTATTATTACTTACATAATATACTGTGAGCCTGTTTTCCATGCATTTATGAAGCTTTATTACTCGCGTTTCGAAATGTAGAGCTTACTGTTCTTTAACATTTCGGAACATGAAGAACAAAGTTTCATCCATCTTCCAATGAAAACAGCAATCACCTATTCGGATTCTCATAAACATGAGCACAGCAATCACACACCTGACAGCATCACGTGCCGATTCAAAACCATTTGTTTCAGCCACAGGCTACTGTCATAGTTATAAAGTCGTCAGAAACATCAGTAGCACAACGTTTAGACACTGAGCACAACTGTTTAACATAAAAAGGCATCCACTTCACAATATGAAAAACAAGAAAAAAAAAATGATTGTAATGATATCCCTTCCACCTTCCTCCTTTCCTGTCCCTCAGCCAAATACCAACCTAACAGATGATAGGACAGCTCCCCCACCTTTCCACACCAACGCTACCACAGGCCCTCTGATCCTACGGCTCTCGAGTAACTGAGTACCTGGCCCTGCCATCCTGCCACCCTCCTTCCACGTTGGGCAGTCAAGACTAAGATTTTCTCATGCACTCAGAACTCCTAAACCTGCCCAGCGAAGCTGTGCCCTAAGCAAGCCACCAGGGTTTATGCCTAAACTAAACAGCTGCTCACTCTGCTGCTTCTTCTTGCAGGTGATGTGCAGCCTAACCCTGGCCCAACACCCCCTAATACCCCCACTCCTATAAAACTTCAACAGGGCCTTGAGACTTCCGGTGACGTCAGCTGCCTGAATGGCAGACTAGAGCTAGAACTCCGTTCAGCCTAAAATCAAATCGATAGGCATCCATAATCATTCAAGATGCAATCACCAGCCAAAATAATGAGATCAAAAGCAGGGGTCACTAAGAATACACAGACTCCGGTCCAGAAATTACAACTTATGCTACAAGGTGAAAAGGGATCAAGATTACCTGGGCCTAGTGAAGAAGAGAAAACCATGATGGTGGACGCAGGGCCGGACGAGGACTGCACACAACTAGTGGCTTCAATTCTACAGACAGCAAAAACTGTTCAGAAAATAGATGTTTCACTGACTGAACTAAAAACCGACCTCAGAAAAATCGAGCATAGAACGGACAAGATGGAGTTGGGTCTGACTACAGTTTTGGAACAAGCGGATCGCCACGACCGTCTCTTGCTGTTTTTAATGGCAAGGGAAAGGGAACTCCGGGCCAAACTTGACGATCTGGAGGGGAGGAGCAGGAGACAAAACCTCCGAATCTACGGCATACCAGAAGGAGCTGAGGATGGAGCCACCGATGTAATTACATACCTTCAAAAAGTGCTCAAAGATTTATTAAAATTACCTCCAGAGCTTGACATCTCCATGGACCGTGCACCGTTCCCTTACACAGCGTCCTCTGGGCCCTAATGCACGTCCGAGATCGTTCGTAATAAGGCTAACTAAATACGCTGCAAAGGAAGAGATCCTGAAGAGAGCCTGGCAACAACAAAAAATTATGCTCGGAAAGCATCGCATAACACTAGATAATGATTATACGGCAGAGGTCCAAGAGGCTCATTGCACCATGTGGTCCATCATCAAACAACTCAGATCCAGAAACTTAAAGGCGCAGATGCTGTTTCCTGCGCACCTACGAGTGGAGACCAGGCAAGGCACCAAGACATATGAAGATCTTCTGGGAGCCAGGGTTTCTTGAGGAGGTTGGAATAACTGTTCCAGGGCTTGAAAAAGAAAAGCTTGAAAGGGAGCTGAAACGCTCAGCCTGGTCGGTGGCGCGAAAGGGGCTGACACGTCATGCTAACCCGCAGAACACCAACCTACGAGCGGATGTCACAGCACTTCTCAAACCCTACGTGGCGGCAGTACAGTTGGCTGAAATGGCTCCACGAGAGACTCTTAGAATTGAAGCAGGAATTCAAACGGCTTTCCCGTCGACTGATGCCCCTGTGGACTGATCGGTAAAACAGACATTTAGGGCTGTGATTAGCTGTGACTAATTAGTTACTGGGATCCTGCAACACGAATGGCAGATGGAGACTATTAAATTTTGAAGCATTATGGGGATTTGGGGCCTGAGCTGGGTTGGAGCTGTTGGAGACGAGGGGTTGCGCCTGTCGATGGGTGGGTGGGGTTGCTGGGATGGCGGGGATCTCGTGTGTGCCTCCTGTCTTGTTTTCCTCCTCCGTTCCCTCGTGGGGCGTCTTTTTGATGCGGTCTTGGTGTGGGGGACGGGTGGAGTTCTCGGGAGGGTCGGATCCTGCTCGGTGTTCCTCCCGCTTCTCACGCTGTGGGGCTTGGGGCTGGTGGGACTCTGAGAGTCTGTGAGGAGAATGCGAGCATCTGGAGGTGGTGAGGTGGCTCTTTCTCTTCTCGGTTCCACACGGTGACAGACCTAGATGGATGTGGTGCGGGGGGATCTCTCCGCTGTCGATGCTCTGAAGAGGAGTGAGGGAAAAGTTACTGAAGTCCGGATAACAGTGGAGCGTTTAACGCTCGCGGGCAAAAAGGCAGGCCCCGCCTTCAGATGCTTCTTTGAGGTGTCGGGGGGGGGGGTGGAGTATGAGGAGGAGACACCAGAGATTTATTGGCAGACGGAGGAAGAAATCAAAATATTCACCTTAAGGGATCTGGCCTTGAAGCTAGAAGGAAGGAAAAGGAAAGGGAAGGAAGGAAAAAGGAAAGGGAAGAAGAAGGGGAGAAAAGGAAAAAAAAATCTTTTTTAAAAAGGTGTTACCTTTATCTTGGGGACACTCTCTTGGGGGAAATCCGCCACTTAGTTCGGGAAACATGGGTCTCTTCAAACTGCCTTAAAAGCTGAGGAAGGCTGAAGGGGGGATAACTTTAACACGCCAGCAGTTTGAAATGATCTGTGTCTGTCTTTTGGTGTTGCTGATGTCTGTTTTGCCTCAGAGCACTGGGCTAAGACCCGAGAATGGTGCCATTAAGAGGGTAAGCCCGGAACACCATACAGGGCTAAGTGCCTCAGATGAGTCACGAACCAGTCTGGCCAAGTGGTGGCGGACTGACCTAGGAAGTTGGAGTTTTCCAAAAGGAATCAATACCTCTCTTTAGGATTACACAGCTTTAATACAGAAACTATTCAAAGATAAGATAATTAAGGGAGGGATACTATCTATTTGCTCAATGAAGGATGTAAACTTGCTATTGGAAGGTGTGAAGTTTGAGTTAGAGGTTACATGGTTTCAAAAGGTTAAAAAACTTATACTTTTGTTTGGCAAGGACGGTATTGTACATGTTCTTAACTATACCCAATTTGGCTGGCAGTTCAGAGCCAGTAGATTGTTATTATTAAATAATTATAAGATATGGCACAGAGATGTTTATAAAAAGTTCATATTACAACTGAGAGGGAAGGAGGGTGGTGGAGCAGTCCCGAGCAGAAGGAGAATATACTGATAAGGGGAGGAAGACTGGATCTTTAAATACATCACGGAACATAAAATAAGGAGAAACTTAAAATTTAAATATGGATAGAGTCAAATCTAAAATTAGCTCTTTTAATGTGAATGGCATAAACCATCCTGCCAAGAGAAAACTTCAAAAATTTTTGAAGAGACAGAAATGTGAACCACTTTTGCAAGAAACACACTTATCTCCGAAAGAAGCTTTAAAGTTAAAAAGTAGAGTCTTCCGACTGTGTACCATGCATCTCTTGTAAAGGGAAAGAAGAGGAGTGGCAATATTAATGTCGTCCTCCCTCCCATTTGAGGAGGTAGAGGTAATAGTGGACGCTGGGGCAAGGTATGTGATGGTGATGGGACGTGTTCAGGACCTGAAGATAACACTACTAAATGTTTATGCTCCCCCAGGGTCAGACATAGGCTTCTTTGCAGACTTATTTAAGCTAGTAGCGGAAAAGGCAAGGGGAGTGGTGGTTGCAGGGGGGGCTGGAATGTCATTATGAATAGGGCAGTTGACACGACCTCAGGTATCCCGGCACCTAAAGAGAGAATCTCCAAATTAATGAAGAGACTCATAAAGATACAGGCTTGGTGGATGTTTGGAGGGAGAAATATCCATTAGCGAGGGACTACACATACTATTCCCCACGACACAAAATTTATTCCAGACTAGATTTGTTTTTCACGTATAATAAAAGATCTGGCAGTCTTTGAGTCGGTCTGGGTGGGCTCTGAGAGCTTATCGGACCATAAACCCATATATTCGCAAATTGACCTTCAGTTGCCTAGAAAACCGACACACTGGAGATTGAATGTCAGCCTGCTCATAGATGAGGAAATTAAAGAGGAGATACGGGAAATAATAAAGCAGACCATGGAAATAAATGACAACACAGACACCACCACTCAAATTTTGTGGGACACAGTGAAAACTATGATCAGGGGAAGGCTTATTTCAATAGCTACGTATAAAAAGAGGGAGAGAGGTAAACAAAGAGAGCAGCTAAGTCAGGCACTTAATAATCTAGAGGGGCAACAGAAAATAAAATTCTGTAGGAAGAGAGAAAGAGAAATAAAGGAAATCAAGCAGAGACTCCAGAGACTACAGCTCTTGGAGACTGAGAAAGCACTCATATACACAAAACAGGCCTATTATGAGGGAGGATCGAGGGCCACCAGCTTTTTGGCATATAGGCTGAAACAGCAGTCTGCCAGGGCAAATGTCATGGGCCCGAATCAACACCGGCTCCATCTCACAAAATGGGAACAAATAGCAGAAACACTAGTCACATTTTTATAGGTGCCTCTACCAACCCCAGACTGTCCTGCACACAGAGGAGGCCTCAGGATTTCTGGACCTTGAGGTTGCCCAGCCTCACAGAAGTCCAAAGGAAGAATTTAGAGTGCCCAATTACCCAGCAGGAGATTTTAGATACAGTAAGAGAACTTAAGACAGGTAAATGTCCAGGACCGGATGGGTTTGGGGTGAACTATATAAAACGCTCGTGTGGAGGTAACCCCATACTTCAAACGGTTTACAATCAGATATGGTTGAGGAGAAGTAATTCCTCCTCGTGGAATTACACTACTATAACAGTGATCCCGAAGAGGTAAAGACCCGAGGAATGCGGCTCATACAGGCCAATCTCCCTTCTTAACGTGCATTATAAAATTTTTACAGCCACAATAGCCAAAAGACTACAGTCTCTTCTTGCAAGTTTGATCCACCCTGATCAAACGGGCTTCATAGAAAGTAGACAGGCACCGGAAGGGGTAAGAAGAACCATAAACATAATTGACATCATTAATAAAAAATGTATTCCTGCTTGTTTATGAGCTTAGATGCTGAAAAAGCATTTGATAAAGTTAGTTGGAATTTCCTTTTTCTGGTCCTTAGGAAACTAGGTTTTCCCTCGCAATTTCTAGAGGCGATTAAGGCCATCTACGCCTCCCCACGAGCCTACGTAAGAGTGAATGGGGGCATCTCGTGGAGGTTTGACTTGGGGAGGGGTACCAGACAAGGTTGCCCACTTTCGCCCCTTCTTTTTGATCTATATATAGAACCGCTGGCTCAGGCTATCAGGGAGACAAAGGGGGTGGAGGGAATAAAGGTAAACGGGGAAGAACATAAAATTTCATTATACCCAGATGACGTCTTTTTATATATTACCAACCCAGATAAATCAATCCCTAAAATATGGTCTATCATAGATAAATTTAGTCAATACTCAGGGTATACATTAAATAAAAATAAAACAGAAGTTTTAAAGTTTCATTATAACCCTCCCCCTCATATAGCACAACTCCTTGAAGTGAATTGGAACAGATGGAAAATGAAATATCTGGGCATTCAAATCCCAAAGAACCTAGCAATGCTATACTCGGCTAATTTCGATCCAACTGTAGCCCAAATCAGGCAGGACATTAAGAGGTGGGGGGACTTTACAGTTACCCCTATACTCAAGATTACGCTCAGTCTCAATGAATATCCTCCCTAAATACCTGTACCTTTTTCAATGCCTTCCAATAAAAATTCATAAAAATCAATTCCAGATATGGCAGAAGATGCTGACAAACTATATTTGGAATAATAAGAAACCAAGAATTAAAAATATAATAATGCAGACAAATAAAAAAGATGGAGGCCGAAATGTCCCTAATTTGGAAGACTACTTTTTAGCCACACAGTTAAGATGGGCCCTTTTGTGGTCAGCTAGGGCTCATAATGCCCGTTGGAAGACAATAGAGGAGGCCCTGACTGATGGGGTCCCTTTAGGGGGCGAGGCCCTGGACACCAGGGATTCATACAATAGATATGAATACTCCACTTATGTCAGTACAAAACACTCTAGGGTCCTTAAAATGGCTGTGGACTAAGCATACCTTAGATGAGGAGCTCTGGCCCTTAAGGTGGATTGCTTGGGACCCGGTTTTCTCCGTCCAAACAGGACCTCACATTTAAAAGATGGGGAGACTGGTCTAAATTCTCTCAGTCACTTCCTGAACGGAAACAATGTTGTGGAATTTAACCAACTTAAAGAAGATTTCTCTCTGAGACAGGCAGATTATTTTAGATACCTACAAATAAGGGCCTATATACATCAAATACAAAATCTATATACTCAAACAAAAATCACACCAAGGCTCCTACATATTATAGAAGAAACTCTGAATTCAGGAAGAATTAAGGGTCTGATCTCAGGCATTTATGGAGCTCTGAGAGATAGAAGGGGGAACAAGACTTTACAGATTAAACATAGATGGGAGCAAGAAATAGGGGAACCCCTTGAGGATAAGGAATGAGAATCTGCCCTGACATTGGCATCTAGGACCACATCATCCCCGATGTGGAAGGAGTTTGAGTGGAAGGTTAGACTGAGATTTTTTATTACACCAAATGTGCAGTATAAGTGGGACAAGAAATGCTCAGGTCAATGTTGGCAGGGTTGTGGGACTACAGAGACAAACTATCTGCATATATTCTGGTCATGCCCGATCCTTATAAACTTCTGGACGGAGATTGAACAGAAGATAAGACAAACACTTAATATACAGCTTAGGTTAGGCCCCAAACATCTAATATTAGGAATGAAACCAGAGGAACTCAAGGGAGCGGACAAAAGTTACCTGTGGAATGTTATACTTACAGCATCCCACAAAGCTATAACCAGAAGATGGCTAGCACCCTGCCCCCCGACAACTCAGGATTGGGTGACAATTATTAATGAAATTAAAGACATGGAGGAAATCACATATAAAATAAATATGAGGACACAGGTTTTCGTAAGACGATGGACTCCTTGGTTAATGGGACAAAGATAAAGGGTGTCAGATGGGTTGAGGGAAGGTTAAAGATATAAAGAAAGATACCCTGATAGAAAACAAAGGGGAGATATTGCTTCTGGGCTGCTCTCCACAAAGCAAAGTGGAGTTAAAATAGAATAAGATGGCTAAAGAAACCGATGATATATAAAATGAGACAACATCTAAGACTACTATGTAGTAGAACAGAGATAATTGTATTATAAGTTGAAATTGATGGCATTGATATAGAATTATTGTAAACCTGTGCCATAATGTGCAATAAACTTGAATTAAAAAAAAAAAAAAACAGGGCCTTAAAATAATTCACCTAAACATATGCAGCATCCTGAACAAGCGTACCATCCTACAACTACTATCCTTACACTGCACCCAGACATACTAATCATAACCAAAACATGGCTGAAGCCCCACAGTCTGGATGCTGAATTTTCGATCCCTGGCTACTCCCTCATTCGGCACGGTAATAAAAGAGGTGGAGGTGTTGCCATGTTCATCGCTGCACACCTCCATTACACCCCAGTCGAGCTCTCCTTGCCCACCCTGTCCATTGACTCCTTGCTAATAAAGCTCACTCCCCTATTCAATGCCATTATATGTAGCTGGGTCCTACTGTGCCCCCCGACACCCCCATGCCAATCATAATGGACCACTTGAGCGCACTTAAACTGCTTGGTTCAGCGGATGAGCTGATTATCCTTGGGGATCTCAACTCAGCACTAGTTCTAAGTTACGGAGCCAAGTAGTATCCTTAAATCTCTCCCGACAAATTACCGAACCCACACGATTGAATCATAAGTCCCAGAACCACTCCTTTTTAGACTGGGCCCTTACCTTGCACCCTCACCGTATTCTAGAGTCAGGACTCCTTCTGGATTCACTAAGCGACCATCACTTGATCTACATGGTAAGAAAAATATTCAGACCCAAAGCTCTCCCCCCACCCACCACCACAGATACTGCTCCCCATGTCATATAAATCCCTCGACCTCTCAGTGCTCCTTTACGACCTGTCCATGTCTTTCATCCCTCAGACATCCTCCATCGACTCTGCCCTGGACCTTTTCAAATCTAAATTCCTCGCCGTATGGAACTACCATGCACCACTGAAAAGGACAAGTGTAAGAAGTGCCCACCTGCCCTGGGTCACCGCCAATATTATCGATCAACTCCATGCCAGGGACCAGGCATGGAAAGCATATAAGGCAACCAGTTCCCTGTAGGCACTCCAACTCTACCGCACACTCCGGAACTCCTGCACCAGGCTTCTACGTCTGGAAAAGGCTAAGTACTTCAAGGCCTCTTTCCATTCTAACCTTAATCACCCTGCGAAATTCTGGAAAACGTTAAAATTGCTACTCACCTCCCTGCTCAGCCCCCCACCCCTGCCCTCAATGTTGATGGCTCCATCATCACTGAACCAGGTGCAGTGGCCTCAGCTTTTAACAACTTTTTCACAAGTTGTGCGGCCTCTCTTCTTTCCTCACTCCCCCAATCCCACCCATACCCGTCCACGCCTAAACCACCCTCCTCCCTGTCGTTCGCCTTTCATCGGGTCACCCCGACCAAAGTACTAAAACAGCTGCGGGCACTAAACCCTTCTAAAGGTAAATGCCCCTTGGGTCTGGACTCCAAAATGCTATACTTGTCCGTGTCACAAACCCACTCAGCAGGTCAGGCCCTCTACTCCCAAAGTGCCAACCTCTGAGCGAAGTCTTGTGAACAGTGTAACAGACACAGTAACCCTCTTGTCTGTTTTGTGAGTTCGGATCAACCTTTGGTCTCAAGTTCTGGAGGGATTCAAACTGTTAACCTCTTGTTAGCATACCCAATGCACAGGCTCAGATATATCTGTCTTCGGGGGGCCAGATATCTTTGCCTACGGGCACCTAACCAGGTGTACAGAGATGAACCCTTTAAAACTTTAATAAAGACCTCAGATTAAAACACACTTCTCTTTCCAGTTTGGTACCACCATACAAGCTTATGTTTAGTATCTGCAATAACCATATACTTTTTTAACAACTAAAAAGAAGTCAAAGACAGACCAAGTAAGTTCCAAAAAGAATTTTACTAAAATAGTTACAAATATGTCAAACCACAAAATACAGAACTGTTATATCACAAGACATACAAATCTTTTAAAAGAACAAGGTTTAAACGGTGCAAATTCCTACTACAGTACTTAGTCTCTAAATACTCGCTTAAAAGTGCTCCCAAGATGTTTCATGGTCAAAGTATAGGTAAAAATGTGTCTCTGTGAAGTAAAACAGACTAAATTCAGGAGATCACCTAGCTCCTCCCTGTCAGAATATATGAAAATATATAACTTATACAAAAATATTACGTTTTGCAACTTCAGCATAATTCATGTCCTCCAAATGATACTTCGTTTGATCCCATACTGTATCCTCCCTCACACAGGCTTCACAGGGACATTTACAACCTTGCACCCCTGTGTAACAACCTAGGTTCCTCTCCAACGTCATAAGCCTTCTTTATGATTTCTTTCTTAACAAAATTAATTTAAAGAAGTCTGTAATTAACTCAGAGAAACAGGATCCTTGATTAAAGTCTTCCATGTAACACATTGTCTCTAAAAACTGAGTTTGTGTGAACTCACATGCTGTCAGCATTTTTCTTATGGCTTCCACCTTTTAGCTAAAATCTGGGTGGGGGGGATGAGTGAGGTCACTCCTAGAGCATTTGATTTTCAGCAGGAGGCATTCAGTAACACATTTTATATTAAAAAGAAATGATACAGCACTCAGAACTGGCTGTCTACGTCACAGTCCGCTCCAGCCATTGCCACCCCTCTGACCACGCTCTACAATCTGTCGTTCTCACTTGCCTCAGTCCCAGTCGATTAGAAGCATACCACAGTCATTCCTCTCCCAAAAGGGGACGATCCCTCCTCACCGGGTAACTACTGCCCTATTTCACTACTCCCCATCCTAGCCAAAATTCAGGAGCGCCTTGTGTTTGCCCAACTTTCCCCCTTTCTCGACTCCTCTTACTTCACACCTTACCAACCTGGCTTTAGGAAGTCGCACTCCACCATCACCTCTCTGCAACGACTCATAGACACCGTCCTCACGGGGATGAATCACGGGCACATCACCTCAGCTATCTTTATCAACCTTGCCAAGGCGTTCGACATGGTCTCCCACACCCTTCTACTATCCAAACTCGCATATGCAGGTCTCTCTGTAACCAACTCCAATTGGTTCCAATCCTACCTAGCTGGTAGGTCTCAAGCAGTAAGAATTGGTCAACAAACTTCTGCCCCACTCCATGTAATTACGGGCGTTCCCCCAAGGCTCGGTCCTCGGCCCGATCCTGTTCTCCATATTCTTGAACGACCTGCCCTCGGTATGTGAACACACTTCCATACACACGTACGCAGACGACACGGCACTGTATGTGTCAGGTCCCTCCCACACTGAAGTAGCCTCCAGACTTCAGGACGACTTCACCGCTGTCCAGAAATGGTTTCGCTCTAACCAGCTCTTCCTATATCCAAAAAAAATAAAAATTAAAAAATCCCCCTAACCTTCGGTGCCAGGCAGAAACTCGCCCGTCTCCCCACCACCACCACCCTCTTTCCACACCATAGATGGGACACCATTGGAGGCCTGCGCCTCCTTCCGGTACCTTGGGGTCTGGCTCGACCAGCACATTGACTTCTCAGAACACATCGACTCAATCCACAAGAAACTGCACCCCAAGCTTGGTGCCTTATATCGAAACAGGAGCTGCATTCCTTTGGAAACCCACGAGGCTAACCTACAGAAAATGATCCTCCCGATACTTGACTAAGGAGACATAGTATACAGCGCCGCCCCCAAATCCACCCTAGCAAGACTCGACCTTCTCTTCCACTCCTTCTGCCGTTCGCTTCAGACTGCCCTCCTCTATGCACCACTGCGACTCTACAAGGCTCTAGACCTGCTCTCGCCAGGACTTGGGACAGCCCACGAGGCTAACTGCAAAATATTCTGGGCTCAGACCCTCCCTCCAAACTCAACCCCCCCCCTCAGGAACACTGACTCCCGGCTTCTACATGTCCCACACATGTCCACAGCAAAAGGGCAGGCCACCTTCATTTATCGCATGCCTAAACTATGGAACTCCCTACCGGCGGGCATTAGGCATACAGATAACTCACAGCAGCGCAACCTGCTCCTCAAGGCGCCCCTCCACCTGCTCATGCAGACACTCCCACCGCGATACCATATATCCCACTTCTCACACTTGAAGCCCTAAGTGCCTTCCCAGGCCTCCAGTGTACTCCCTGGTATATGTAGGCCTACACTCACCACACTGCCATTGCATTCTTCCTGTATTCTAAGTGTGCCACAATCAAGTTCAAATAGGCACTTATACAATATAATCGAGTTGCAGAACTCTAGACTTGCTAGCTAATCTTACTACCACACTCTGCGTACCAACTGCTTTCCCCATCACCGATGTTATTGTACATGTGTGTAATTTTGTTTCTCTATAATACCTGTCGTTGTTGTAATGTACTGTAGATACTGTGAACTATTTGATACTATATTCTCCCGACGCATCTGGAATCGAGCGGTACTCTGCTCAGTATGCCTTCCTGGTGAAACTCAAATAAATAAATATAAAATATTTATATGCTGATGCCTTTTTTTTTATTTTTTTTATTTTAACGTGATACCACCACTGGATTTTACAATGCCACTCTATGTGGGACTGAGACTGCAGACATTCTTAATTTTTAAAAAGCATATGTTCGGAAAACAGGCTCACAGAGTATCATACATAATTTCTAAAACTCGGGAACAATTCCTGTGCTCCGATTGGTCAGTGCTCCCTTCACCAATGATGTTATCCAAGCACATCATGCCTATTCAAAGAGCAACTTTTTTTTTTTTTTTTTTTTTAAACAAGCAAACTATTTTATAATTGTGATAATGCACTCCAAGGAATGTGTGGTGGGGATACTGTTACTTCTTGGGTGTTGGATACACTCGATCTGTAGTCTCATGCCCAACCAAGGTGTGACATTATCCCAGCACGACACACGCCCTGTCGTGCGTAATATATACAATAATCCACTTTGTTGAGAATGAGAAGATTTTCAACGTGGGGTTAGTTTGATGACATCAGGGGCATGAGAGCAAGGCTCAAGTGCCTGCCTGATGTCACCGAAGGAGGCACTGAGAACCCGGAGAGTTTTCAAAAAAAGGGGGTGGGGTATTTTGTATAACACAATTTGAGATGGTTTTTCAATATGGAAAACATTTTATCTTGCAAGATTGTCCCAAAAAGTGTATTCAGAGGCATGGACCCTAGAGAAGCTTTTTTTCGAAATCTGTGTACAGTTAAGGTTTTGAAAACACCAGAAAAACAGGCTCAAGGTGTATTACAACAAGATATTTTCAAGTTCTCACGGCCTCCTCAGTATTCATATTTTTTTGGTAATTATTATTAGACCAGTGGACTCACTGTTTCAGGGTAGTTCACATATTTTGTGAATACACAGAAACATAGAATTTGATAGCAGATAAGGACCACTTGGCCCACCTAGTCTGCCCATTTCCCTACCTATTGGAAAAGTTGCAGATCCTAGTTGACCAACAGCCTACTTCTTCCTACCCCCCCCACACCAGAACTGCCTCATGTCTGTCCCATGCATTCTTGAATTCCCTGTTTTTTTATTTATTTAGAAGAGGGAGGAAAGCGCAAGGAGAAGGACCAGTTGGGAGGAAAGGCAAGGAGAAGGACCAGAAGTACAAGGAGGATACATTAAAGGGAGCCGGAGATTTAGGCCAGGGGAGCACGACAAGCAAGGAGGGGCTGAACGGAGACGGGAAGGAAGGGAGGACAAGCCAGGCTAGTTTAGCAGATAGGGGAGAAGGACCAGTCGTGAGCAGAGTGGGGGAGGGGGTAGCTAGGTACAGAAGGATACTAGGGAGGAGGAGAGGCATAGGATCGGAGGGGGTGGCCAGGGTAAATGAGGGGGCGGCAGGTGGCACCCAGATAGGGGAGGAGCAAGGAGCCGGCTGGGTGGAGGGGCCGGTAGAAAGGATGAGGGACATGGAAGGGGGGAAATGGAGGAAAAGGAGCGGTCAGAGTGCTCCTGTTGGGAGATTCTATGATCAGGGGTATCAAATGGGATAGGGAGGGGAAGCCTGGCCAGTTAGAACAAAATGCTTCCCTGGACTAATGGTGCACAGGGCCAAGCACGAGGTATATCAGCTGGCAAAGGATTGTGGGGGTTCCCCAGACATACTAGTCCACCTGGGTACAAATGACATTGAGGGAAATAGCGAGCTAGAGATTCCGGCAAGGTTCAGGGAGCTTGCCAGGGTCTGTCATGACATAGGATGCACGATTTCCTTCTCGGAAATCCTGCTGGTGCCAAGGGCTAGTGGGGAACACAAAAGGAAGATTAGGAGATAAACCAGTGGCTCAGGGAGTGGTGTGAGGCCAGAGGGAATGGGTTGATGGGGGACTGGGGGAGACCTGGGAGGATAAGGGCTGTATGCTGAAAACAGACTCCATCTCAATTTGGAGAGGAATCCTTAAGTTGAAAATAGAGGGTTCATTGGTGAAAGGTGGGGTTTAAACTTGTGAAGGGGAGGATGGGAGAAAAGGCTGTCGAGGGGTCCGATAAAGGAGGGACTCTGTCTCCACCCTCCCTGGGGAGCTGGAGGAATGTGGGAAAAGGCCGACTGGTAAGGTGCAGACCAGGGGGAAACAGAATCCCCATGGGAACAAGAGAAGGGCAAATGGAAGTATAGGGAAAGGGTGAAGGTCATCCTGCAAATGCCAGGAGCTTGCAATAAAATGCCTGAGTTTCAGGCTATACTAACTGAGGGAGGGGTGGATGGGCAGCGGTCACTGAGACCTGGGCCACCACAGGACACGACTGGGACCTGAATCTGGAGGGTTACACTATGTTCAGGAAGGACAGGGGAAGGGGAGGAGAGGAGGGGTAGCAATAATAGTCAAAAACTGCATTGGCATAGGGGGAGTAGAGAAGGCGGAGGGAACCGTGGAGGCGATTTGGGTCACCTTGATAACAAGGGGTGGGGGGCAAGAGAGTAAAAATAGGAGTGGTGTATAGACCCCCTGCGCTGGGGGAGGAGCTGGAGGAGAGTCTGGTGGCAGATGTCAGGAGACACTGCAGATTGGGCAGGGGAAGGGTGGTGATGTTGGGGGACTTAAACATGCCAGAAACAGACTGGGAGATTATGACATCCTCGGTGGCCAGGGAACAGAGGTTGTTGGATGTCTTTCAAGACACGTTCCTAACTCAGCAGGTGGGGACCCACCAGGGAGGCGCGGGTACTGGATGTGGTCCTGCAGACAGTGACCAGATTGGTGGCCTGGAGGTAAGGGACCCGTTGGCGGGGAGCGACCATGCCACGGTCTGGTTCTGCCTGGACCTAGGAGGGGTAGAAGGCTGCACAAAGACAGAGGTAACTGACTTCAGGTGGGCGGATTTTTAAGGAAATGGGAAGGATCCTTAAGGAGCATTTGGATGCGATTGGGCCAGGCATGGACGCTGACAGTAGGTGAGAAATCATCAGGAGAGGGGTGCAGGATGCTACCAGCACCTGTGCAAGAGTAAGACGAAAATGCGGTAGGGCCCGAAAACCCTGCTGGTGGACCAGGGAGGTCCAGGACGTGGTGAGGGGAAAGAAGGCAGCCTATAGGCAATTCACGTTCTCAAGGAGTGAAAGGGATCTAGGGGAGTACGTGCTGATGGCTAGAAGGGCCACTAAGGTGGTGAGGGTGGCTAAGGCAAGGAAGGAGCAGAACTTGGCCAGGGAAATTAGGAGAGGGAACAAGGGGTTCTTTAGATACATTGGGGAAAAATGAAGGGTGAAGGGGCAGATTAGCAGGATTAAAACAGGGGAGAGATGGGCACAAGACCTGGGGGAGCAGGCTGAGGTACTAAATGAGTACTTCACCTCAGTTTTCACCAAGGAAAATGGGGGTGCTGCATCATACATGGGAGGAGACAGTGATACTGAGGAGGGGGGACCCTTACCGATCAGCGGGTCTGGGGAGAGGGGGAGGCATCACTGGCAGGAGGGGGGAAGGCTAAGCAGGGGACGAGGTAGCGGAGGTGGAAATCACAGCAGAGAGAGTGAGGGAAGCCCTCATGTCCCTTAAGACAGAAAAAACACCGGGGCCGGATAAATTACATCCGAGAGTGCTGAAGGAACTGGCAGATGTCCTGGCGAAACCCCTAGCGGAGCTTTTCACCATCTCTCTGAGGACAGGGTGGGTGCCCCAGGACTGGAAGGTGGCGCATATAGTGCCTATCCACAAGGGGGGGATCAAGGGAGGTGGCAGGGAACTACAGGCCTATCAGCCTGACATTGGTGGTGGGCAAGGTGATGGAGGGCATTGTCAAGGAGAGACGGGGGGGGGACCTGGAAAAGTCAGGGTGTCTGGACGAGAGACAGCATGGATTCGTCCTGGGGAAATCGTGTCAGACAAACCTTATGGGGTTCTATGACTGGGTGACGAGTGCCTTGGACCTGGGTAGGCCAGTGGAAACCCTCTTTCTAGACTTCAGCAAGGCATTTGACTCTGTTCCTCACGGGGGCCAGTTGGATAAGCTGGGAGAAATGGGAGTGGGGAACCAGATGATCAGATGGATAAGCAATTGGCTCCAAGACCGGACCCAGAGAGTCGTAGTTGGCAGGACAGTCTCATCCCCAAGGAGGGTCATTAGTGGGGTCCAGCAGGGATCAGTCCTTGGGCTCCTCCTGTTCCAACACCTACGTCTCTGACATAAGGACAGGTATCAGGAGTGAGACGAGTCTCTTTGCGGATGACTCAAAACTGGGGGCAGTGGTGGATGGGGAGGAGGGGAGGATGGCCCTACAGGGGGACCTGGAGGCTCTGGAAAGATGGTCTAGAAAGTGGAAGCTGAGGTTCAATGCAGGGAAATGCAAGTACTGCACCTGGGGCCAGAAACCCGAGCCAAGTGTACACCCTGGGGGGTGCTACAAGTCTCGATGGCTGAGAGGGACCTGGGGGTGGTGGTGGTGGATGTCAAGATGAACAACTCTGAGACTTGTAGGAGGGCAGCAGCCAAGGCCAACAGGATGCTGGGATGCATCGCTAGGGGGATCACCTCCAGAAGGAGGGAAGTGATACTCCCTCTGTATAACTGCTTGGTCATGCTGCACCTCAAATACTGCATGCAGTTTTGGAGGCCTCACTTAAAGAGGGACATTAAACTCCTGGAGAGGGTCCAGAGGAGGGCAACCAAAATGATTTGGGGCTTGGGGGACAGGACCTATGGGGAGAGGCTCGAAGAGCTAAATATGTACACATTGGAAGAGAGAAGGGACCAGGGAGACATGATGGAGGTCTTCAGGTACATTAAGGGGGTAAATAGTGGAGGAGCAGTCAGGGTGCTTCGAAGGAAGGAGGAGGGGGCAACTAGAGGGCATGGGTGGAAGCTGGAGGGAGAAAGGAGGAGGTGCTACTTCACGAGAGGTGGGTGGAGCCATGGAATGCGCTGCCCAGGGGCTGGTGGAGGGGTTCAAGAGGGGGTGGGACAGGTACAGGGAAGGGTTCTGGAAGCAAACTCCAGTGCAGCGAGAATATCCGAACTGGGAAGGAGAAGCCAGAGAGGGCGAGGGGGGGGGGGGGCAGCGAGGTCAGCTCCCAGGGTGGGGGCTGACCAAACGAGCAGACACGAAAGACTGTTAGGCCTATTCTGCTGGCATTTTAATATGTTAGTATGTATTGAAATGTTTCACCAGGAAGGCACACTGAACAACAAGTTGCTTGTCTCACAGTGCGACCTGGGGGGACGGGTTACATAGGGTTGTGAAGGATAATCAGTTACAATAGTATGTGGGTAGTACAAACATTACAACACTGTAAGACTGTACAACAGTTGGAACACAAAGTATTGTACAATAGACAGTAGTGGAACATTGGGTAAATTACAATACATGTACAAAATCATAACAAAAGAACGTATAAACGTACAAAACAGAATAATGCTATAGAACCATTTATAGTGCATGAGTGTGCCAGGAGCAGGCTCGACCCCACCACCTCCTTAGGAAGGCCATTCCATGCATCCACAACCCTCTCTGTGAAAAAATACTTCCTCACATTGCCCCGAGCCATCCCCCCTCTATCTTCAAATTGTGTCTCCTTGTCCTTGCACATCTCTGTTTCTGAAAGATGCTACCCTCTTGGACTTTGTTGATCCCTTGAGGTACCTGAAAGTTTCTATCATGCCCCCCTTCTCAAGTGTATACATATTAAGCTCCTTTAGTCTCTCTTCGTATGGCTTCTGTTGTAGACCCTGCACCATTCTAGTTGCTCTCCTCTGGACTGCCTCAATCCTGTCTTTGTCCTTGCGGAGATGGGGTCATCAGAACTGCACGCAGTACTCCAGATGGGGTCTCACCAACTGTCTGTACAGAGGAATAACTTCCTATTTTCTACTGGTGATGCCTCTCCCTATACATCCCATTATCCCCCCCAGCCATCCTTACTGCCTTCTCACATTGCTTGCTCATCTTTAGGTCATCTGATATAACTACCCCAAAGTCCCTTTCCACTTTTTCTGTTAATAACTCCCCCCACCCCATTGTGTACTCTTCCCCTGGGTTTTTGTTTCCCAGGTGCATTACTTTGCAGTTCTCTGCACTGAATCTAAGCTGCCATACTTCTGACCATGCCTCCAACCTTGCCAAGTCCCTTCTCATCCTTTCCACTCCCCCCTTGTGTATCAACCCTGTTGCAGATCTTTGTGTCGTCTGCAAAGAGGCACACTTTTCCTTCCAGTCCCTCTGCAATGTCACTTATAAGACATTAAAAAGACCGGACTCAGTACTGAACCCTGCAGTACCCCACTATTCACCCCCCTTTCTTCGGAGTGGACTCCATTTACTATTACCCAGAGTCCTGTTGTCCAGCCAATTTTTTACCCAGGCTACCACCCTGGGACACACTCCCAGGCTGGCTAATTTATTAATCTTGTGTGTGGGACTGTGTCAAATGCATTGCTAAAGTCTAGGTAGTCCATGTCCATATCCCCTCCCTGGTCTACTATTTTGGTCACCCAGTCAAAGACGTCTATTAGATTCATCTGACATGACCTTCCCGCTATGAATCCATGCTGCCTTGGGTCTGGTGCCCCGCTGGCCTCTAGGCACTCGCTTTCTTTCAGAAGCGATTCCATCATTTTCCCTAGCACTGAGATCACACTAACAGGTCTGTAGTTTCCTGCCTGTGCTTTGCTCCCACTTTGGTGAAGGGGAAATCACATCCACCCTCCTGCAGTCCTTAGGTACTACACTATCCTCCCATGATTTATTAAAAAGGGTAGTCAGTGGTGTCACTAGTTCTCCCCTCAGTTCTTTTAGAATTCTGGGGTGAATCCAGTCAGGCCCCATTGCTTTGTCCACCTTCAGTTTTAGTAGTTCTCTCAGAACCTTTTCTTCTGTGCAAGGATTGGTATCTGCCCCCCTATCCAGAGTGCTTCTATTGATTGGATTAGGTACCTCCCCCTCCTCTTCTTTTGTGAATGCTGAAGTATCCATTCAGTATCCCTGCTTTTTCACTGTCCCTCTCTGTTCAACCCCCCTCCCCCCCCTTATTAATGCTCAGAATACTGGAAATCTCAACCAATGTTTTTATCTGCCAGATCACTGCTCCTCACCCTACCTAATCATCTCTTAGCCATCTGCTTCCCCTTTCTCCCCCAATTACCACAAAACTTCCATATAGTCAATTTTCTGCTGTAACCTGGAATGCTTTAGAAAAGTTCAAACTGCTGATTTTGAATTGGTGTGCAATGCTGTATGCTGCCATGACAGCTCATCTCGTGCTTCCACAGCACTACTGGCGACCGTTAACTGCTGTAGGAAGGAACCTTGCTCTTTGCATTCCGAAATGTTAAGAACAGCAGGTTCTACATTCCAAAATGTGATGAACGAGGTTATAATACACTTTGAGCCCGTGCTTCGCATTTCGGATTGTAGAACCTGCTGTTCTTAACATTTTGGAACGTGAAGAGCTAGGATGCTCCCTACACCAATTCCAGCAGAGATCACCAGTAGTGTTGTGAAAGCGTGAGATGAGCTGTCATGGCAGCAGACATTAGGCGCTGATTCAAAATTGGCAGTTTAAACCTTACTGAAACATTTGTTACAACAGGAGATTAAATGTACAGGGGAAGTTTGGAAGAGGGCGGTAGAGAGGGGAAGCAGAAGGGCCGAGGGACGATCAGGTGGTACAGGGAGTGGTGATCCAGTGGGTAACTTCAGTCAAGATTGTCCGTATTCAAAAAGCATGTGAATTACTCTGAAGCAGAGAGTCCATTTTTCTAGTGTTTTAAAAACCTTAGCTGTACGCAGATTTAACAAAAAAAAAAAAGCTTCTCCATGGCAGAAGGGTCCATGCTTCTGGATACACTTTTTGGGGTAATCTTGCAAGGTAAGCTGCGTTTCCAGGCTTGCTTGCAGGTAACATGGTTCTTTATTGTAATCCGTTTTAAGAACCGTGTTAAAGCCTAGGTCCCATCAAGGCTTAAACATGGTTTTTGAACCTGTGTTTAAACCCGCTTTTAGCGTGGATGACAGCCGTTAGATGGACTTAAAACAGTTTAAGCCACTTAACCATTTTTACGCTATCTATAATCTCGATGGGGCCAAACTGTATTACGAAAAGTAATGTAACTCCTCTCTGTTGAGAATGAGCAGATTCTCAAAGCTTCATTAGATCATAACACCCCTGATGTCACCAAACTAACTCGGTGTTGAGAAATCTGCTCGTTCTCACCAAAGTGGGTAGGGGGCTAATTAATGTATACATGAAAACACCAGAAAAACATGTTCAAAGTGTATTATTGCTTAAATAACCCCCTTTAACTCTGTGTTGAGAATCAACTCATTCTCCTTTGGCGGGGGTTTATTAGTCTATACAAGGTATAATGTTATTGCTCCCTCACTTGTAATTCTTGCTGCTTGTTCACTTTGTTTTGTTTGATTTCGTTTGTTTAAAGATTGCTGTAACCTATTATTCTACCTGTATTTACCCTTGATTGTTCGACGCGTAGCTTTTGTAAAAGAGTCCTTTGACTCATAGGATTGTAATTCCGAGATCTAAATAAATCAAACAAACAGTAACCAACCTCCTACGTCTCTTGCTTTAAATATAAATTAAACGTCCCACATTTAAACTATCAGAATTATACGGAGGCTTTGCCAGCTGTATTGTTTTTTTCCTGCAGTGTATGGTGCCATCACTGCCATTCCCTGCTGGGTCTACCCTCCCCCAAACTCCACTTGGTTTAAATATAAACAGTCTGCGCTCAGGCTATTATTAGAACTGTATGCAAGGCTTTGTCAGTTGTATTAGTTTCTGTACAGTGTGTGGTGTCCTTCCCCCGGTGGGACTGAACTGATTTATGAAACATGAACAATACAAGTATTAAATACGAGGCTGCTCAAACTCGGTCGGTGCTAAAAAGTACGAAGGACATTTAGTTAAAACACGGGTTAAAGATCAGACTCGGCGAACCAGCAGTGGAGGTCCGAGTGCAGCAGCAACACCTGCTCCCGTCTTGCGGGTAACACTACCAGACACAGAACCATAACAGCAAGACTACAATGGCAGCACCATAGAACTAGAAGAAAAAGACAGTCAGGTGTAGCATTTCAGCGCAGCTGCGCCGAAACATAGCAGCAAGCTGCCGTAAATCGCGGAATCGGTCGCAAATGGCTTCCTATTGAAAATACAGCGCACGCGGAAAAACCTAGCGGGCCCGCAAGGTCTTTCCTTTTCGGCGCTGAAAACGGCAGTTTTTTTTAAAATCCGGCCTTTACTACACCCACTGCGCAATAATGCATGACCAGGACTGCATAACCAAACATATCTACACGCCAGCAATCGGAGTCGTGTAGACTACAGTTCTATTCTAATACCAAAATGTGAAGAAATGTCAACCATAATTTGCTGAGTTTACCTCCTCGCCAGTCTGAAACTCCTCCATCTTTGTTTCCAGACTAACTAAGCCGACGCAACTTCCTTAGATACGAACGCAAAGCATTATGGATGGATGTGGCCGAGTCGAAAAGCTAGAGTTTGATGTAAGCTATAGCCTTCTCCAGACCGTGGGTATAGCCGGCATTATGAAACGGGCATCAGAATTTAGGCAATCTGATTGGTCCATACCTGTGGCATATTCCTTTTTTACACACAGGAAAAAGACCTAGCAGTGGGCATTGATCCTAGTAAATCTGCCAGTTAGAATGCTGGCAAATTGAAAATCAGCCATCTTATTTTCACCAACTGCCAGTGATATACCATGCTGTATTTTCAGTCTGTCAACATATTTCTAAATGAAATTCAAGACCTGCATCATTAAAAAGAAAAACTGCCAGGATAAAATCCCAGCCCGCCAACTCACTCTACGGCTGAACTGCATTCTTGGAACTCCCCTGCCTGCGCTATCTTTCTCTCTAAACGAGCAGGCTGGCACTCCGTACTTCACTCCTTTAGCGCCACAGTGTCCCAACACAATATTGATACCCTAACAATATTTCCCATGTTCTGAGAAAACTGTACCTCAAACGACAGCTTAATGCAGCAGTTACAGAACTCTTCCACTTTCATATTTCGCTTCCGTATGGCATAATGGCTTTCTGCTGTGTCCTCTAAACAAAAGCAGCTTGTTCTCCCTAGCGCTACCCGTTACCATAACGTACAAAAATCATAAAAAAAGAGAGCAACATTTCTTGTTCAAACTAAATGAAGTATGAGTACTGCTAGTGGGGGGGGGGGTGCTATGGCAACTACAGAAATACAGGTAAGGATGCCTTAGCGGCTCAAACGTTCTCAAGTAAAAAAAAAAAAAAACAGTCGGAGGAACTATTTTATGAAAAATTAGGACAAACGTCAATTTTTTACTATTAAATATTATGCATTTTAGTTATCACATACATCTGTATTTTAGATAACCATTTCATAAGCGCAATAAGACACTCCAGGATGTGCATTATACACTTTAACACACGGCTAGGAGGTTGGACGCACTAGGCCTGTGGCCTCGTGCCTCACTACGCCTCCTAGCCATGTGTTAAAGTGTCTAACACACACCCTGTCGTGTCTTATTGCTTACTTAACGTACGCCTCAGTTGCGTTGTGAGGCACGAGGGCACAGCCCGAGTGACCTCCAACCAACTGGGAAGTGCACTAATGCCTGGTATACCCACAGTCTGGAGTGGGTTATTGCACTTATAAAATGGACCCCTTTTCAAAAAACAGAAAAATACAGAAACAAAATTCATTCAAAACGTATTTTATTCCTCTGCAAGAAAGTAGTCTGACCTTTAAACCTCTTCAAATACAAATAATTTGATCACTACTTTTTTCCTGTCATCGTGCTGTTTACAAAAATACTCTTAGTTTTAAAATTGAGTGAATGCTTTTCCTATAAAATCAAGCTAAACTAATTGTAAACTTGTGTCAATCTTCACGTATAGTGCAACACACTACCTTTTTTCTGCTTCACCACCGCTTCCTAAATATTGCCACTCGGACTTGTCACATCAACCCCAAAACACAACGTATTTCTACCCATCGTCCAAACTCACTCACAAATTCTTAACACGGTGCAGATGGTGTCGGTACAGTATGTTTTTTAAACTGTATGGTTGTAGGAAGTCCATTGCAGCAGCAGGAGTCTCCAGAGGCAATGGAAGAAAGAGACCAAATGCAGGTGGGCTGCAGGGGGCAGGTTGCCGTTGCTCTGCCTTGATGGTGGCAGTGTTGGCCCTCTGCCTCTCTCTTCTCACGGCTGAACTAGAGGACAGTAAGTGTGAGCTGGGTCCACTTAAGGAATAGAAGGTGCAGGCCAAAAGCAGCACTGGCGCAACGGGTTTCTGATGGGCCGTGGGGGTTTTGCAGACATGGTGTGCAGGTTCCAAATCAGCGGTGGAATACAGTGTTTACATTGACTTTTTTTTTTCTGGTGGGGGGGGGTCTTTACCGCCTTTTTCTCTTCACAGCATTGTGAATACTTTTCTTATTAAATCAAGCTAAGCTAATTGTGTACCGACGTCCCTCGCTAATAGATGTTCAAATATGATGCCTTATCTTTTTATTTGCCTCGCCGATGTCAATAAAAAACATTGCTCTCATTGATTTTGGTGCAGTGCCTGAAGAGGAATGGCATGTCAGCTATGGGTATGTAGGGGATTAATCAATGGCCATGTATGCCCGGTGAACCAATGGGGTTGCGCGTTTTCTGCAACCCATTTTATAAGGGTGTATTTGTGTATAGAGATGTACCTCTACAACTCAAACTCGTAATGAAGGTGGGGTGGACTTGCTCTCGCAAGAAATGAATTGAGAACATACGTACCTTTCAACCTCCAAATGTAGGACATTTCCCCTTGAACAATTTTCATTAGTATTGTATCATTTTTGACCAGGAAAAGCACACTATGCGTGTGTGTGTGTGGGGGGGGCATGTTTTATTGATGGGGAATGTTCTTGTTGTACATTGGCCATGACTCTGGGGGCGAGGAAACTCCCTAACTCTTCTTTGATAGTGCCATGGGATCGTTTACTTCCACCTGGATAGTGACCACAGATGAAAAGAAGGGATCTCGGTTTAACACCTCACCACACCAGTGCAGCACTTTCCTCGTACTGCACTGCAGTATCACGGTATTTGATGAGGGGCTAGAACCCATGACCACTGGATCTTCCAGCCCCAGAGTCACATTTCTATAGATTTTTTGCTTAGAATCTTTAACACTGATTGTTAGAGATGGACAGACCTTTTCCATGTGGAACAGAGGGCTTTTCTGAAGTAAGATGGAGAACCATTCCTTGTGCTGATAGGTATGTGTGAGAACATGGAGACTCATGCAGGGCTCCCATATCAGTATGCAAGTTTCTAGGAATAGGCAGTGAATAAATGGGGGTCTGCTGGTTGCTGTGTCCATGTTGCTCACGGATTTCTCTGTAGATGGTCTTAACTTCAACCATTAGCATGGAACTTTACAGCCCAAGAGATAGTAGGCAAGTATTAAATAACTATTCTGGGTTTTTGGACCATTGATAGCATGAGTGACTACCCTGACTTACATAGAAATTGATGGCAGAAGGAGACCACAGGATCCATCTAGTCTGCCCGATATGGGTATTCCCCTCCCCCCCCCCGTCCTTTCTGTGAAATGATACCTTTGTGCCTGTCCCAGGCGTTTTTGAACCCATTTACCATTTTGACCTCCACCACTTCCCAGGGCAGACAATTCCATGGGTTAACCACCCTCTCAGTGAAGAAGAACATCCTAACATTGCTCCTGAATCACCCATCCTTGAGCCTTATATCATGTCCTCTAGTTCTGATGCTTTTCTTCTCCTGAAGGAGCTCCTGCACCCCTACCTTATTTATACCCTTGATATACTTGAATGTCTCAATCATGCCCCCCTCCTCTGTGGCAGGGAGTACATGTTGAGCTCCCTCAACCTATCCTCATATGCCATTTGATGCAGACCCTGAATAATTTTTGTGGCTCTCCTCTGTACTGTCTCAATCCCATCAATCCTAAGGTGCGGCCTCCAGAACTGTATACAGTACTCCAGGTTGGGGGGGGGGGGCTCACCAGTGCCCTATAAAGTGGCAGTGCCACCTCCCTTCAGCAACTTGTGATTCCCCTCTCTGTGCAGCCCAGCATACCACTGGCTGCCATTCTGTACTGCTTCCCCAACCTTTAAGTCATCTGATATAACTCCTCCTAGGTCTCGCTCCTGGTTGGTGCATGCCAGCTGCTCCCCGCCCAGGTAGTATCCCACCTTGGGGTTTCCCTTGCCTAGGTGCATGACTGTGCACTTTTTGTTGTTGAATGCCAACTGCCAGGCGTCTGACCACTCCTCGAGTTTCCTCAGGTCTGATTCCATGCTTATGACTCCTTCTGGGGTGTCCACTCTGTTGCAGATCTTGGTGTCATCTGCAAACAGACACACCGCTCCTTCCAATCCATTACCGATGTTGGCTATGAACACATTGAAGAGTAGGGGCCCCAGCACCAACCCCTGAGGCACTCCACTAGTCACTTCCCTCTCTGTCGATACCACTCCATTTATCTGCACCGATTGTGTTCTTCCCTTCAGCCAGTTGCTCACTCAACCCACCACTTCCTTACCTATGCCGATGTGGTCCAGCTTCTTTGCCAGCCTTCTGTGTGGAACCGAGTCGAAGGCCTTACTAAAGTCTAGATAGACCACATCCACTGCTCCCTCCTAGTCCACAGCCTTTGTCACCCAGTAAAAAAAGTCGACCAGGTTTGTCTGGCATGACCTTCCAGACGTGAAACTGTGCAGTTTTGGGTCCTGTTGCCCACTGGATTCCAGATGTGCTACTGTTCTTTGCTTGAGCAGTGTCTCCATCAGTTTTCCTACCACCGATGTGAGGCCCACTCGATGGTAATTTCCAGCCTCCTCCTTGCTCCCTGATTTGTGAAGTGGGACCATTGTCACCCTCTTCCAGTCTTCAGGCACTGTTCCGCTTTCCAGTGATTTGGTGATGAGCTCCACCAGGGGCGCTGCTATCACGCTCTCCAGTTCCTCGAGAACTTTTGGGTGATTCTCATCTGGCCCCATGGCTTCGTCCACCTTTAATTTATTTAGGGCTTCCAAGACTTATCCCTCCATGAAGAGGCTTGAGTCTACCCCTGGTCAATGGGTGCAACTGCTTTGCAGGTTTGGGGCATCCCCTGCGTTCTCCCTAATGAACATGGAACAGAAATATTTATTTAGGACTTCTGCCTTCTCACTGTTCTTCTCTACTAGTTCCTCTCCCAAAACTGCTAGCCATACTATTCCTCCTTTAGTCTTTCTCATTTCTCTTATGTACTTAAAAAAGGTTTTGTCCCCCCCTCTAATCTTATCCCCAAACTGTCTGTTCACACTTGTCTTCAAAACACATTGATCCCAGTCCCCCTCTCTGTTGCCTGTTCTTTCCCTGACTACCATAAAAATATAGAATTTGACGGCAGTTAAGGACCACTTGGCCCACCTAGTCTGCCCATTTGTCCCTGCCTGTACTGCGCTGCAGACCCTACCTTCCTGCAGACCCTACTCGATCTCCAGCTCCCTTCCTACTCCCTGCTTCCCAGCTAAGATTCCTTTGGCACCCAGGTGCAGTATTAAGGAGGTGCTGTACTGTTGGGATGTGCTGTCCTTCAGATGAGACGTTAAACCGAGTTCCCTTCTACCCATCCTGGTGCTGTCCTGGTGGATGTCCAGGTGGAAGTAAAACAACCCAAGGCACTCTTCACAAAGAATAAGGGACATTCCTGGTGTCCTGGCCAACATTCCCCTTCCCATAAACCGTGTTCATGCAATTGTCTAGGCTGTGTGTGAGTGCTGATGTGTGATATGGCCACCACTACATATTCACTCACTTCGCTACCAGTCTAGCATTGCTTGTAAAGCACTTTGGGATACATCGTGTATGAAAAGCGCTATATAAATGCTGATTCTTATTCTTGTGCCTATCCCATGTATGAAGCCCACCACTATTTTTTGCCCCAACCACCTACGCTGGAAAATTGTTTCAGGCATCCACCACTCTTTTCGTGAAGACGTACTTCCTTACATCGCTCTTAAATTTCCCCCTTCAGCTGCATTGCATTTCCCTTTGTTCTCATGCATCTTTTTCTGTGAAAAAGTACTCTCCTCCTGTACCTTGTTCAATCCCATGAGGTATTTATAGGTCTCTATCATGTCCCCCTCTCTCGCCTCTCTTCCAGGGTGTACATATTGATGTCCCTTGGTCTCTCTTCATAGGGCTTCTGATGCGATCCTGATTCCCCCCTGAGCTGTTCATTCCCACCTCAACCCTTAAATAAGTTATTTTGATTTGATTTGATTGATTATGGGAATAGGCCTAATGAGCTGGACAGCCATTTTCATAGGAGACCCACTGCGACAATTCCAAGAAATAACACAAATAGCACAACTACAAAACTACACAATATAGCAACGTAAAAGAGATTACATAAATGCAGGCTGGATTTTGTTTAAACGACAGAAAATACATACTTTATTTCCCCTCATTTTGGTGTGATTTCCAAACCTAACTCCCACCCTTCCCCTCTCGTTGCCCATGGCCAAGCTACCGGTATGGGGCTGTGCATCGATGGAGTGGTGCCTCACACAGGGCCAACATATTCAAAATTTGTAGCTACCTACAGTAATCCCCACCCCAAGATGAGTACACACTAACATTTGGTTTAAAAGACAGAAAATACATACTTTGTTTCACCTCATTTGTGAATGATTTCCAAACCTAACTCCCACTCCTCCTATCTCTCCCCAAGTCAAGCTATTGGTATGGGGCTGTGCATCAGTGGTCTGGTACCTCACACCAGGCCATCATTTCTTAGCAGTGTCAGCGGCTCAGTAGGTAGCATACTTGCTTCTGAAGCCGGGAGATCAGAGGGCTGTGGGTTCAGTTCCCACATCTGGCACTTGGGTTAATATATCCCAATACTGACACTGTAGTGCAGCATGAGAGGGGTGCTGCACTTCTGAGGTGCCGTCTTTCGGATGAGACGTTAAACCGAGGTCCCATCTGCCTGGATTGGTGGTAGTTCAGGTGGATGTTAAAGATCCCTTGGCACTTATCGAAAAGAGAAGGGGAATTTCCCCGGTATCCTGGCCAAATTTCCCTCATTCACTAAAAATACTACCAACAGCTTAATCTGGTTCAACGTCAGTTGGCATTCATCTGTATCCCCCTTACCCGGGTCGTGCCTGAAAATAGGCAGGATTTGTCTAGTGCACTTACCCTGTCAACAAAAACTAAAATAAATAAATAAAAATATCCAAAAATTTGTAAACAGCTACCCTAATCCCCACCCCCTCTCTCATGACCTAAGACCAAGCAAATCTGGCTCCATGCTACAAGGCTGTACTGGTTCATGTGAGTCTCTGTAAATTCAACACTGAGTCTCACAGTTACCACACAGTTGTATGTTTGGGAAGTAAGGAGCTGCCCAGCGGGGACCAGGTTCAATGTGACACAGTGTAGCAGCAAAACAGTCAAGTCACAGAACACTCACTCACCCTTTCTTTCTCTTTGTCATTTTTTCCTCTGTCTCTCTGTTTTCTACCCTGTTGTCCTATTCTTAGGACCATATCAATTTTGAAATAATGATGAATATAGAAAGAATTAAAGTGTTTTCTTTTAAGAATTTGGATATATTTGAAGTCTGAACCTGCTGTCCCTTTTGAATTAGATTTTGGATTTGGCATAGTTTAGTTAAGCAATATACCACAACAGGGTGTTGGTAATGCCAGGATTTACCCATGCCTGGTGTGTTGTTTGGTCATGAGGCGCAGCTGAGTGGCCAAAACACACCAGACGTGGGTAAATCCTGGCATCACCAACACCCTGGAGTGGCATATTGTGATTATACAATGCTCTTTTGGTTTTTTTATCATGCAGAACAATGGTAAATAAAAAGTTATTTTTATATTACGATTTATTTTTGTATGTTTTTATTGCTCTGCGAGAAGTAGTAGTGCTTGTTTACTGCGCCTGTGGCAGTAGTGCCCATGCACAGTACTGTTCTGTGCTTTCTGGTCTGTTTTTTTTTTGAAGGGGCTAGGAAATGTTTGAATCTGCCCCAGTTGTTGTTTTGAGTATGTCCCAGCTCCGTTTTTGTTGTATGAGCCAGAACAGCCTTCAGTATTTGCTACTCGTTTAGTTTTGTGCTATGGAGACACTGACTGCTCCATTTTTTACGCATTCTATGGATGTGTAGTAGGATATCTTGTTGCTGTGGTTAGTACGAGTCAGTAGCACTTATTGTGAGTTACTTTCTGGCCCTCTTCGGTGTTGGGCGAAGAAAGGAAGATTTCCGTTTGCTGTTAGGTTATTTTTTTTTTAGTTTGTTCTGGAGCACTATATATAGCTTAAGCATTACAGGGTGCCTATCGGCGACGACAAGTGGTTTCAGTTATGGAGCCTTGTGAGTATCGGGCTTGTAGTGTGGTCAGAGGGAGAAGAGTAAAAAGAGGAACATGTACAGACTGACTGTATTAAAAAAAATGTATGAAATGCAGTTTATCGAAGAACTGCTGTTTTCTGTTTTGTTACTGAAATTGTACAGTGGGAGACGAGAGTTGGTAGGTTCAGGGGTCCCAGCCGGCTGTTTGCAGTTTAGCGAGCCAATGTTAAGCTTCTGATGTTCAGACACGGAGTGATTTGATGGGTACTTACTGATGCGGCTCACTGGCGGCTGGTACCTCTTCCCATGGGGTAATTGTAGCTTTTACAACAGGAGAGGAGTGCCAGGTAGCCAGTGAGGTTACAGGATTTGTGCTTGATTTTAATGCCCATCGTATAATAGCAGTTAAATTAGCAATTTTAAAACATTTATTATTAAAGATATGTTTTTGATGCTGTGTTCTTACAATCATGTCGCTATATTGCACACTATATGCTGGTTTTATGCATGGAGTAGCTTATTGTACTTGTACTGAGGGAATCAGATGTTTATTATTCTTTAATGACAGTTTATTTATTTGGAAATACTTGAATTCATGTGCACTGTCACTTTAAATGCTACACTTCATTTAAGTTGCTTAATTGCTTTCAGGCTGTACAAAAAGCACCTATTCTCTGTAACTAGTGTACTTTAACAAAGCCCTAACGGGTGAAACATAAGTTGTGGTTACCTCTCCCACTGCGGTGCTTCTGTATTTGTACACTCCTTTTTTTCTGCAAGGAAAACTCTATTTGGAATACAGTTGTATGTTTTTTGGTATATAGCCTTGTTTTAGTTATTTATTTGAAAATTGGTGACCATGAAAGGCACACTGAGCCAAGGACCCTGTGTATAGTATAACGTAGAGAATAATGCATAGTGTGGTGTGCATTGCGAGAATTTAATACACACCCGAGGTGTGTGATGCTACATAAACCCTGAGAGTAAAGCTCAAGAGGTTTATAAAAGCATCACACACTGAGGGTGTGTATTAAATTTGAGAATGCTCTCCACCCCATGGTTTATTTATTATTATTTGTATGCATCATGGTACTGCAATATGGTACAGTTTAATTTTATTCATCAGCTTTCATACAAACATAGGAAACTGGAGAAAGTTTCAGGAGCAGTAATCAGACAATGCTGGGGGAGGGGGGGCTGGAAGAAGGAGTAGTCCACCCCAAATTTGCAAAAATATATGTTGTGCAGAGTGTTTTGATTTGTGTGTGAAGTCCTAGTGTGTCCTTCCCTCTGTCTGCTATTAGGAGTTTTTCCTAAATTAGCCTGCTAGCTTTATGGTAGTTTTATGACCCCCGCCCCCGGGGAGCTCCATCTGGGATAACTTTATTGCATTCCTTGTTCCTACAATGCATCCTGTCTCATGTAATGGTGCTGTAGCATTCTGCTCAGCATATGAGTCTATCTACAGTTCACCTCAACATATCTCATTGAGAACTGCAGCCCAAACAGTTCTCTCTGAAATGCTGACAGAACCTCAGTCTCCAATATCCATGCTGCCATTCATTCTTTTTTTTTTCTTACAGGAGTCTGGTCGGGTAGCATGAGTGTTTTTTCACTAGGAGTCAGGTCAGATTCCGGGTAGATGTTCAGTGTCAAATTCAGACAAAGAAAAGTGTTAGCTGTGAAGTAAATTAGGTGAAGAAACTTCACTGAAGCTGCTTTCATTGAACTTAATGCCGACAGCCATTAGAAACGCAGAGTGCCCACTGAATGCAGCACACGAGACAGTCCTGAGACAGCAGCTGCTGTTCAGTGAGCGTGCATTTGCCATAGCAAATAACTGGCCATTACCATTGAAAGTATTGAGGGCCAGTTATTATATACATTTAACAGCAGTATTTTGTTTCACTTATTGTCTAGTAGAACATGTACCATCCACTTTTAACTTGTCTCATACAGCTTCAGAAAGACCCTGCGTAAAACAATCTACATGTCCCACACATGTAACTTGTAAGCAATAAGACACAATGGGGTGTGCATTACACAGTTCTAATGCAAGGTCAGGGCATAGTAAGGCTGAGTGCCTTAGGCCCTTGGATTTGCTTTAGAACTGTCTAATGCACATCCCATCGTGTCTTATTGCACTTATAAATTGAGGCTGTGTGTTGTACATTTATGTAAAAATTAAAATGTATAGGGTAATATATGAAAAGGGTGATATATGAACATATGACAAAGCCAGCAGAATGAGGCTATTAGGTCTTTCGAGTCAGTTTATACTGCAGGGACCTACGCATCAGCTACTGACCCTGTCGTCTCCCCAGTCTGTCCCTTCCCCTCCATCCGCCACTCTGTTAACTCTTATTTTCCCCATAACTCTATCTCTGCTTCTCTTGAAGTTGCCTACCCTTTTCAATGAAATCACCTCCTCAGGAAGCTCATTCCAACCCATCACCTTCTCAATGAAGAAGTGCCTCCTTGTCTCTCTCCTAAACCTCCCTTCCCGAACTTGAGAGTGTGTCCCCTCGTGTTTCGGTTCCCACTAAGCCTGAAGAGACCTTCCTTGTTCACCCTTTTTATTTCTTTCAAATGCTTGAAGATCTCAATCATATCCCTGTTCTCTCTCTTCTCTCCTTTAGGGAGTACATGTTCAATGCCTCCAACCTCTCCTGTTTGCTAGGCTATGATCATCCTAGTTGCCTTCCTTTGGACCATCTTCAACAAGTTTGTATCCTTTTTAAGGTTTGGAAACAAGTTCTGTACTCTGTACTCCAGATGCAGCCTTACTAAATGACCTGTACAAGGGCAGTATTAACTCCTCTTGTCTGCTGGTGATCACTCTGGCAATGCAGCCCAACATTTTATTTGCCTTTGCTGCTGCTTTACTACTTTGCATGGAGTGTTTCAGGTCACAAGTGAGCATCACTCTCTGGTCCCTTCTCTTGAGATGCAGATACCCAGACCCCTCCCAGACTGTGCTCAGTCCTCAGGTTCTTGGCTGCAGTGTGCATAACTTTGCATTTCTTTGCATTGAAGCCAAGCTGCTAAATCCCAGACAACCACTCTAGCTTTTCCAGATCTTCCTTTAGGTCTTGTATCCCTTCTGCTGTGTCCACCTTCCCACAGAGTTTGGTGTCATCCACAAATAGGCATATTTTGCCATTAAACATAGAAACATAGAATTTGACGGCAGATAAGGACCGCTTGGCCTACCTAGTCTGCCCATTTCCCTACCTGATGTATAAGCTGCAGATTCTAGTTAATCAACAGCTTACTTCCTCCTACCCCCCACTAGAATTGCTTTATACCTGTCCCGCGCATTCTTTAATTCTCCTACTGTTCCTGACTCCACAACCTCCTCAGGAAGGCTGTTCCATGCATCCACAACCCTCTCTGTGAAAAAATACTTTCTAACATTACCTCTGAGCCGTCCCCCCCATATTCAAATTGTGCCCCCTTGTTCTTGCACATCTCTTCTTCTGAAAGATACTACCTTCTTGTACTTTGTCAATTCCCTTGAGATACTTGAAAGTTTCTATCATGTCCCTCCTCTCCCTCCTTTCCTTAAGGGTTTACATATTAAGCTGCTTTAGTCTCTCCTCGTATGTCTTCTGGTGCAGACCCTGCACCATTTTGGTTGCCCTCCTCTGGACAGCCTCCACTTTGTCTATGTCTTTGCAGAGATGGGGTCTCCAGAATTGAACGCAGTACTCAAGTTAGGGTCTCACTAACTGTCTGTACAGAGGGATAACAACTTCCTGTTTTCTACTGTTGATGCCTCTCCCTATGCATCTCAGTATCCCCCCAGCCCTCCTTACTACCTTCTCACGTTGCTTGCCCACCTTTAGGTCATCTGATATAATTACTCCTAGGTCTGTTTTGATTTTTGTTGTTGTTATTAACTCACCCCCATTGTGTACCCTTCCCCTGGGTTTTTGTTTCCTAGATGCATTACCTTGCACTTCTTTGCATTGAATCTGAGCTGCCACATATTTGACCATTCCTCCAACCTTGCCAAGTCCCTTTTCATTCTTTCCACCCCACCTTGTGTATCAACCCTGTTGCAGATCTTTGTTTCATCTGCAAAGAGACATACCTTTCCTTCCAGGTGCTCTCCAGTGTCACTTATAAAGACATTAAAGAGGACTGGTCCCAGTACCGAACCCTGCGGTACCCCACTAGTTACCCTCTTTTCTTCACTGTGGACTCTGTTTACTATTACCCTTTGCGTCCTGTTGTCCAGCCAGTTTTTTATCCAGGCTACCACCTTGGGCCCACTCCAAGGCTGGCTAACTTGTATATTAATCTTTTGTGTGAGATTGTGTCAAATGCCTTGCCAAAATCTAGGTAGGCTATATCCACAGCCCCTCCCTAGTCTACTACTTTGGTCACCCAGTCAAAGAAATCTATTAGGTTCATCTGACATGACCTTCCTGCTGTGAAACCATGCTGCCTTGGGTCCTGTGCCCCACTGGCCTCTAGGTACTCAACAGTTCTTTCCTTCAGAAGTGATTCCATCATTTTCCCTACCACTGAAGTCAAACTAACTGGTCTATAGTTTCCTGCCTCTGCCCTGCTCACACTTTTGTGAAGTGGAATCGCATTTGCCCTCCTCCAGTCCTTAGGTACCACCCTATTCTCCCATGATTTGTTAAAGAGAGTAGTCAGTAGTGTTACTAGTTCTACCCTTAGTTCTTTTAGAATTCTTGGGTGAATCCCATCAGGCCCCATTGCTTTGTCCACCCTCAGTTTCAAGAGTTCTTTCAAAACCCTTTCTTCTGTGAATGGACTGGTATTGACCCCCCCATTCAGAGTTTCTCCCTTGTTTGGCTTAGGTTCCTCCCCCTCCTTTTCCGTTGTGAATACTGAGCAGAAATATTCGTTCAGTATCCCTGCTTTTTCACTGTCACCCTGTGCCCACATTCCCTCCCCTTTATTATGTCTCTGTATCCCTCCCTTGATCTTTTTTCATTCCCTAATGTACCTATAAAAGTTTTATCCCCCTCCTTAACAGAGTTGGCTATCTTTTCCTCAGTTTGTGCCTTTGCTATTCTGACTGCCTTCCCTGCCTCCTTCTGTTTTAACTGATAAAGTTCTTTGTGTTTCCTTATATTTCCTGAACGCTACCCTTTTCTCCTTAACCATCCCTGCCACCTCTTTTGAGAACCATAGTGTTTTTTTCCTTCATTTTGTTTTGTTGATTTGCTTCACACAAAGGCTTGTTGCCTCTGCGATGGCTGTTTTGATTATTCCCCATTGTTCCTCCACCCCTCCTTCTTGCACGTTTGCTAGTGGTTTTCTGAGGCATTCTCTCATTTTCCCAAAGTCAGCCTTCCTAAAGTCCAATACTCTTGTTTTTGTATCGCTTGACTCTATGGCTGTGTTTATTGTGAACCACACTCTTTGGTGGTCACTTGTTCCCAGATGGCTACCCACTTCTAAATCTGAGATCCTTTCTCTTTCCCCATTTGACAGTACCAGGTCTAAGATTGCTCCCTCCCGAGTGGGTTCCAATACTAACTGTCTGAGGCATGCCCCCTGTAGGGCATCAAGAATGTCCCTGCTCTTGGATATGCCTGCAGCAAAGGTACTTCAGTCAACATCTGGAATATTCAGGTCCCCCCATGAACAATAGCGCCCTTTTTTCTGCCATTTTAAGGATGCCTTCTATCATTTCCTTGTCCATTTCCTACCCCTGAGATGGGGGTATGTACACAACCCCTGTGCGGATTGTGGTGCCATTTTCTGTCTCCAGGGTGACCCATAATGACTCATCAACTTCCTGTTTACTGTTTAGTTTTGTTGCTTTAATCCCTTCCTTTATATACAAAGCTACTCCTCCTCCTCTTTTACCCACCCTGCCCCTCCTGTAGACTGTGTATCCTGGTATGTTGACATCCCAGTCATGGTTCTCTTTGTACCATGTTTCAGTGATTGCCACAATATCCAGGCATCCCTCTTCCATCAAGGCCACTAGTTCAGAGAGCTTGTTGCACAGGCTGCGAGCATTGGTACTCATCACCTTCCATTTATGTTTTATGGCCTTGCCCCTTTTAGCCCCATCCCTGTCCTTACCGCCTTTTTCTGCATTTATCCCTGTCCTGCTCCCTAATGACTTCTCTACCTTGGTGTTTACCTCTCTAACTACTGTGTTTTGTGGGGGGAGGCTGAGATTTCTCTGCTCCTTTTCAGTGCCTCCCCCCTTGGCTAGTTTAAATGCTTGCCAGTGAAGCATTTAAACCTGTCACCTAGGATCCTGGTCCCCCCCCCCGGACAGATGCAGACCATTTAGCCAGTATAAGCCTGCATCCCTACAGGTGGCTCCCCAGTCCCCAGTGAAGCCAAATCCCTAAGCTTCACACCAGTTTTTCAACCATTCATTGAATCCCATGGTGTGGAATAGCCCAGCATCATCCTTGCCATAGACAGGCAGCACCTCCGAGAAAGTTACCGTACATGCTATTTGCCTAAGGCCCCTCCCCAACTCCACAAACTCCTCTTGCACCGCCCTGATCCCATTCACAGCCAGGTCATTTGTCCCTAGGTGGACAATGACATCCAGCTCCCTCCCTCATGCAGCTGCTCCCGCGATCCTGAGGATTTGCTTCCTGTCCCTCTGAGCCCTGGTGCCAGGCAGGCACCTTACATCTCTATCCCCTTCCTCTCCCACTTCTACCCCCCCAATGATCGAATCCCCCACCAGGAGTTGTTTCCTTCCCCTGTGGGGTCTCGTGCCACCCTCCTGTAGGTCTCCTTTGTGGAGGTTCCCAGCATCCTCCTTGGTCTCCAATGCAGGTGCCTCCATAGAGGAACCACTCTTTGCCAGAACAGCATAAGAATTGTGGAGAGGTACAACTGGAGGGATGCACCTCTCTTCCACCACCCTCTCCCTCCCTGAGCCCACCTTGGTCCAACCGCTCCTCTTTCTTGGCAACCTCTGAGGCAACGGTGGTGGCCCTGGTGGTCCCTGGGTAGAGGAAGAGGTTTCTCGAATCTTAGCCAGGTCAGCCCCAGTATCATTGATGAAGGCATTGAACAGCACCAGTCCAAGCACCAAGCCCTGTGGGGACCCTACTGGTGCTGGAGAACTCACCTCTCATCACCACGCTCTGGGTCCTGCCCCTCAGCCAGTTTTCCACTCACCTGGTCAATTTCTTGCCAGCCTCTAGATCTGCCAACTTCCTGATCATCCTCTTCTATGGTACAGAGTCAAAGACCTTACAGAAGTCCAGGTAAAGGATGTCTACTGCTTGGCTCTTGTCCACTGCTTCAGTGACCCAGTCAAAGAAATCAATCAAATTTATTTGACACAATCTCCCTCCCATAAACCCATATGGCCTCTCCTCCTAGAGACCATTCTCATCCAGATACTCTAACCTTTCCGTAAGTATGGTCACCATGAGTTTGCACACATAGTGAAAATGCGAAAACATGAAGAATGTATTTTAATGTAAAGTCGCTCCTCTACCAGCATTAACTTTCACAATTTTTTTGAACTGAGGACTTTTGACGTGTTCTGGACACCGTAGTTGCTCTTTTGTGTGGTTGTCATGGTTTCCTTGCCCCCACCCACAGTCACATACTCAGCTTTATCATTTTAGAAATCATGCTAAATGTGTAGGTTTTGAGTTTGCAGATGTTAAGATGACATTGAGAGGTTCAGATAGGTGATCAAGTGAATGAGTGGGCAGTGCCATTGCGCAGCAGGGGAGATGTGAACTAGAAAGTTCATTTAATAATAAAAAAATAATAATCCCAAATTGCTGATCTGCTCATCTGGCAGTCTTCATTTTTTTAGCCATAATAATCTGGGGATCCTTCTGAATGCCTCTTCTCAATGATGTCACACTGTATAATGATAGGTGTGAGCAGGCATGCAAATGATTGGGCTGCTTGAAAGACATGAGTGCAGAAGCAAAGGCGATCTATGACATGGAGTGTGCTGTGAGTTAATAGAAAATTGAAAAGCTTTTCAAGAGGTCCTGATATGCAACATCTGTTCCTGTTTCAGTGTTTCATGAGTGAGAGTTCAGTGAGTCAAACAGGCAAGCGGGCTTGAATGAATTTGATTTACTAGAGCTGAGAATACATATGCAGTTTTGTAATAACAGCCTTAGTTATAAAAGCAATATGGGGGCCCTATATCCAGTGATGGCAAGAGTAAAAATGAAAGAGCCTCACATCAGGCACTGGAAATAATGTCTGCCAAAAAAGAATAATAAATAAAATGTCACTGCCACGCCTCCTGAACAGAGAAAGGAGCAGGCAGATGGCACAGATAAAATGCTCTCATCAGAAAACATATCAAAAATGTGCAAAAAAATGTTGTAGGTGCCGTACTGGTCCTTTTAAGAACAGATCCAGAAACAAATGATTTTATACCTTTTATTGGACCAACATGGATGTTACAGAAAAGAACAAAGTGCTCTAGCTTTCGAACCTTTCAGAAGCTTTATGGCAGTTATTTTGAAAATCCCATACTATTAACACCAGACTATGCTGAAAAAACAGAAATAATTCTCATTGGTTTAACATATACATTTAAAACATAACAGAAGATTACATCAGAGAAGCTAATTAACACCAGCATGCTTTTAAATGAGGAGCCTCAGAAGGGCAAAGGTTATCAAGAATTATCAACAACCAGAGAGGAGTTCTCGCATAAATTTTAAAATATCTCAGTATGCTAAGAAAGCATTCTAGTGATAAAAAACCCTGAGATAGCATTCTCTCTAATACATGTAAGATGAGGTTACAACTTACATTCCAAGTGTCCTGGTGTATTAAAGAACAGATAATGAGAGACAAAATCCTGAAATTAGGTATAACTGCAGGTTGAAAAAGAGTCCCAAATTAAACATATACATATATACGTGTACATGATGCATGATAGTATCACTTGTAAGTGTAAGTGCCAAATAAAAATACTTGTCAAGGACCCCCAAGAAAATGAGACCATGAGCCTAATAAGTGCAGATTTCAACACAGAGTCAGTGTATAACAAAAATGCACAGAATCAGTCTAAGGAATCTAAATGAAAACTTCCAAGGATGAAATCCTCCAGGTCCCCGCCTTTTTTTTTTCCTTTTCTCTCTCTCTCTCCTTGGGAAAGATACTGTAACTAGTAGGAATGAGATATACTGTATGTACAAGAGTCATAATACAGCATCATTCACACCAATATTAATCGTTACCCAAAGGAATTACACCTTTAATGAACCCCCAAGTAAATGAAATATGCATCGTAATATGAGCAGATTTAAAAATGTGACAGTGTGTAATCCAACCACTGACAACTGGTAGAAGGAAGTAAATGTACACTATATGTGAAAACTAAGTGTCCTAGCCACATAACAATTGTCCCATGCCACGCTCCCCCCACACAGACGTGTGTACATACACCACACCACACACACACACACACCCCTGCACACCCCACACAACCACAACACACAACAAATATAACAAACACAACCCACACATACCACACCACACCGTGCACACACAAACGAAACACTCACACACACACACCATACTCACAACACACAAAAACACAGTTGTGTTTTTGTGTGTTGTGTCTTCTGATCCTGCTACTCCTGGTGTCCCTTGGTCCGTGGGTCACCAGTCCCACTTGTGTTGGACACTGAGGTACCAACTGCTACTTCTAGTGCAGCTCCTTCGATCCTGGACCCCCCCCCCACTACATGTACCCTGAGTGCCAAACGAGGCCCTGCCTTGGCCTGCAAGCAGCTTCATAGATAGTCTGTGGAGGCCTCCTTGTTGGTGGCCGGATGGGGTAAAGCTGCCGATTATGTTTTTTGGGAACCTCTGGACAAGTCTTGCTATGGTTCTTTTCTGACTCCCTCTTTTTCCCTTTGCTTCAGGATCTCCTGAGGGTATTTTCCAGCCTGGTGCCTCCATCCACTCACCTTTAGCCTCCTTGGGACATCAGCATTTGACTGGGACCCCCTCCCCCCTCGACGTAGGAGTCTGCCTGCATCCACGGATATCCCTGGTGCAGAGGCTTCTTCTTCCTCTGTACCTCCTCTTAAGAGTTCCAGACCATTCCAGATGTTGCATTTGTTCTCTACAGTGAAAGAACCTCTGAAATGATGGAATGCAATCTGTCTCTTACACACTGGTGGTTTGGAACACCCGCCAGACAGGCTCCATATTATCCGCACCTTGTTGAACGATTCCGTGGGATGCTCCCCTGATGATTTGTTTGCTGTTTTGTGTCTCAGGCAATACTGTTTATGACATAAGCTTCCGATAACCTGCGACAAAGACTATCACTGTCATGTTTTAGAATGAAAGTGTGCATATATCGGATATTTGTTATTGGTTATAGCAGAAGTGTGATGTTCAGGAAAGACCACTTCCCATTATTGATAGTGAACAGATTTGCCCTGGGGGATGGAAAATCTGTGCTAAACTGTTATTCCAGTGCAGGTATTTGCCACCTTCCCAACAGCTTTTACACTGGTAGGGACAGAGGTGTATGTTTCTATTTGGGCCAGCACTGGACCTGTTACAAATGTGGTTCCCCCACCCATGTTAGCTCTGTTTGTGATACTGCTAGGTGTAACAGATGCTTGGAGTTCGGCCACTGTAGTATTGTTTTTTATAACCCCTATCACTGTAACCTCTGTGAGGAACAGGGTCACTCCTTTCTTAAATGCCCCTTAGCCATGCATAATACAGGGAAAGGGTGGAATCAGGATACCATCATTTCAAGGGGCCAGGCTCTGGGTGCTGCTGCAGTTAGCACCAAAAATATTCCCCTCCTCGTCTTGACACTGTTGCTGACACTGGGGATCTGACCCCACCTCCTGCTTCACAGCTGTCTTGTAATTGTGTTGTTCCTGGTGTTGTGGAGAAGGCCGCCTCAACTGGATGAGTTACTTCTGTCCCTGAGCAGCTTCTCCTCTCGCTATGGAGCTGGCTAAACCCACTTTCATGGGACTCCTGGCCGCTGAGGGACAGGTCATGGCTCCCCCACTGGAACCTCCCTCCCTCCCTGATACAACTACAACCCCATAAAAAAACACTGTTGACCTACCCCCAAGGTTGCTGCAACCCTTCCTGATATTCCAGTCCTTGAGAATTGATTTGCAGTGTTGTGGGACGATTCTCATGAGGATGTTATGGGCTCTGAAGTTTCCTCTGTTGTTTCTTCTGTCCATGACTTGGGTTCAGATCTGGATTCTGCTGCACTAGATACCACTTCAAAATGCTGTCAGACCAGGTCTCAGTCTAAGAAACAGTCTGACCCTCCTAACTGATTATTCCCATGTGCCCCACTTAACATGTCTTTCTTTGAATACTAATAGTATTAAAAATTGTGCTAAACATCTGACCACTCTATCCATTTTGTCCTCGTTTCCCAGCGCCATTACTTTTTTTACAAGACACACGATTGAAATCACTACATGATATGATGACTACTAAGAACCTATGGATGCATGGCCCTTCCTTTTGGGTCCCCTGGCCCAGCCCAGTGTGATGGGGTGAGTATTCTTTTCTGCTCCTTTCCATGTCAGGTTCAACACTTGTTGGATATTGTCCCAGGATGAACATTTTTACTGGATGTCTTATATGAAGACTTTCCTCACTGTCTCATTAAACTTTTAACAAGTAGATTTTCGATAGAACTGAGCACATTTCAACTGTGTAACAGAATTTATTTTAGCTGTGTAATAGAATTTATTTATTTATTTGTTTTTTTCAAGTGGCTAGTTTTCCATTAGCAGGTTATACAGACCTGCCACTAGAGGGATTCTTGGTATTTCTACACAAATCACTGTACCAATCCTAACCCCACTTGCACTGCTTGGTTGTTGGCTGTCTAAACCCTATCCTCATATAACTGTCGACAGGTGGTAAGTGTGCTTACAAAGGGCGAGGGCAGGAACTCCTTCCCAGAAATAAACCTCAGCCCCTGTGTCCATAGCTGGTAGCCTTGAATTGCACTGTGCAGGCCTTATTTTATTTACTTGGCACATACCAATAACAAATCTCACTAACTTTCTTCCAGCCTTAGTACATCCATCTCTCCTTCCTTCACAGCAGTTCTTGTTAGCTGACTGATAATTATCTCACAGGCTAGTGCTATGCCTCCAGCCAAGATGTGGACGTGGTTCCCCTCCCATCCATCTAGTGAGGATAGGGATACTCACAGTAGTGGCTCTAGCCACAAATGGTTACTGGGGCACAGCTGGGGCACAACAGATGGCAGCCAGGGCATTGATATATTGTCAAGTGCATAGGAGGTGGTATCTCCCCTGGCTCCTCCTACTTGCACTACTACTGGCTGGTGATATTGAAACCAATCCTGGCCCATTAAATCTGACCCACAAAATCCCTCCCGTATGGGGCATGGGTAAGGGGCTAAAAATAGCTCATCTTAACATTAGGAGCCTGCTACCTAATCGTGATGAGCTATTGGCATGGGTTGCACTCTATAAACCCGACATCCTAGGAGTAGCGAGGAGACCTGGCTGGAAACCCTCTGTCCCTGACTCTGCCTGTGAATTCACTGGGTATGGGATTCACTGACTGGACAGAACTGGGGGGGAGGGGCATACTAATCTACCTATAAGAGCTATCAAATTTCAATTTGCCCACCAGGATTCAAACGTGTCCCCTGTGAGTTGCTACATGTGCTACTGCTACTTGGGACTTAAAGAAACTGCACCTGGTGTACACCTATAATCCTCCAAGAGGTGGGCTACCTGGATTAACTTACCTCATGAACAAAATTGGTCCCAGAGTCGGGGATAACGAACTCATAATCCTGGGGGATGTAAACCTTAACTGGGATAGTGGTTATGTTAAGCAGTTTGAGCCTCTGCTTGCTAACCTTGCCCTGACCCAGCTCATCCAGGAACCAACTAGGCGGACAGCAAATGGATCTTCCAGCACCTTACTGGACTGGATCATGTCTAACTGTCCTGACAGGATCTCATCAGCGGGTACATTATCTGACTCCATCTCTGACCACTCACCGGTTTTCTGTGTACGGAAAATTTCCACCCCCAAAATTCCACACAAAATTATGCATGTCAGAAACTACTCTAGATTCGATACTGAGGAGTTCCTGGAAGACCTAAGAATTACTGACTGGTCTGGGGTGTATGAAGCCACTGACCCCTCGGCAGCAACCTCTTACTTCCTCTCCACCTTTGGGGCCTTGCAAGACAAGCATGCTCCCAAGGTCACTCGTAGGGTGAGGGGGTCTGCTACCCTCTGGTTAAATGGGAATCTCCTAGCCCAGATACGGGAGAGAGAGATAAGTGTTGGGCTCGTTCCAAAGGTACCAGTGATCCCATGATTATTCAAAGGTACAGACACCTCAGGAACAAGTGCAAAAAGGCCATCAGGGCAGCAAAGAGTGACTTCTGCAAGTCCGCCCTACTATGCTCTGCCAGTAATCCCAGGAGGTTCTAGAGAGATATTAAATCCCTTGTCAGCGGATCCTCCCATCCAGGGGTTACGGACATGGTCATAAATGGAGTCTCCTGCAATAATCCCCATACTATTGCTAACTCCCTAAATAATCACTTCTCTGACCTCTCTGCCTTCACAACCCTCTTCTCACCTGATAAGGCTCTGTCCCACCCCCTTCCCTCCACTCTGCTGGAGAGTCACCCACCTTGTCAAATGTTCCACCTCAGGGCTGTATCAGTTCAGGACTTGCAGAAATGCCTAGCTGGCCTCTCCCAGTACTCCAGTCCTGGCCTAGACAACCTGGAGCCTAAACTCCTTAAGCTTGGTGCTGCACACATTGCCTCATCAGTAGCCTTTATCTTCAACCTATCCCTTGTTCTGGGGACCATCCCAGACATCTGGAAAGAGGCGAGGTTTGTCCCTGTACTGAAGCAAGGAAATCCCAAACTACCTGACAATTATCGACCGATTGCCATTCTCCCAACCCTTAGCAAGCTCCTTGAAAAGGTAGTGGCTGAGCAGCTTTCGAAATATATCCACTTTCATGAACTTCTGTCCCCAGCCCAGCATGGCTTTCGTAAGGGACACAGCACCACCACAGCCTTAGTCTCGGTTACATCAAGTATCCGGACAGCCATGGACCAGGGTAAACTCTCTGGTGCAATATTTATCGACCTGTCCAAAGCCTTTGACCTTGTTGACCACAAACTGCTTGGTGCACAGTTGTGGTCATTTGGCCTCTCCCCCCCATGCCATGAAATGGCTAATGGGTTATCTACATGGCAGAAAGCAATGTACCTGCTTCAATAAAGTCCTCTCCGAGCCCCTACCGGTGACCTCCGGAGTACCTCAAGGCTTGGTACTGGGTCCTCTTCTCCCTCTTCATCGATCAACTACCCATGGTTACTACCAGCTGTAGCACCACCATGTATGCAGATGATCTGGTAATCCTGGCTCACTCCAAGAATGCCACTACCCTAAACCAGAACCTGACTGATGACTTTAACAGGGTATTGTCATGGGTTACTAGTCACAAGCTGGTCCTGAACCTGAAAAGACACAGGCTATGCTTTTTGGCTCAGTGGCTAAAATCAAAGCCTCATCGACCCTGCTTATCGTCACCAGCACAGATGGATCCTCACTACCATAGTGAGCTCCATCAAATATCTGGGAGTAACACTTGACCCCAACTTGACATGGGTAATCATATCCCTTAACATCTGCGGGGCTGACAGAGCTGCAAAACTGGGTCTGGCCTATAGGGCCAAGTATAACCTTACACCGGCAGCCAGGCTTGCCCTAGCGAAGGGTGTGCTCCTTCCCTCCCTCAGCTATAGGCTGCACCTATTTGCTTGCTCTCCAAAGACACATTTCACATGGTGGTGCACTGCTTACAATAACATTTGTTGTTTTGCCTTGGCTGCGCCCCGACTCACCCACCATTGTGAGCTATATGAGAAACTCTGCTGGCTCTCACCAGCTAGATACCTTGATTTTGGTTTGGGATGCCTCTCTGGGAAAGTGATCAGAACTAGCACCCCCAGGGGCTGGCCCGGCTTCTGCCTAAGCTGAATCCCACCCCTACCAACTTAGGTCTCACATCAGGGATGCTCAAAGTCCCTCCTACCCGGACCCTCATGGGGATGGGACTTTGCCATAAGTGCACCCAGACTCTGGAATTCGCTGCCTGTGGATATCCAAGCTGCCTCCTCCTATCTGAGTTTTTGAAATTCCCTGTGGGGTTTCCTAAAACTAGCATCAGAGTGTGACTGCTCCAAACCTCCCTAGAGTAAAGTGTCAAATTGTTTTGTCTGAACCTCCCCAGGGTGTCTCCATTGAATTCCAGGAGATATTTTCCCCACTGTATCAATGACTGAATCTGAAATGTGCTTACTACTGTATGTTTCCCCTAGCGTCAAATGATGTATTTCCCACATGTTCGTTTACTGTGACAAAAAACTGTACTCTCTTTGCCATGTCTCCTTGACTGTTGTTCCTCATGTTGTACTCTCCCGGGTCGTTCCTGAAAATAGGCATAATACTTGTCTAGTATACTTACCCGGTAAACAAAAGCTAAATAAATAAATAAATAAATGTTTATGCCCCACAAACAAAGACTGGTAGAACTGATTTAGTTAAAAAGTTAAAACCATTTCTCCATACTCGCCGCCTAGTGATTCTGGGTGGGGATTTCAATTGTAGTTTGCCCTGGCCCCGACCTAAACCAGCCAAGAACTATTGTAAACTCAGCTTACTTATACAATGTCATTTCTACAGCTTCCCTGACAGATGGAGTACTAGACTTCCCCGACAATACAGACACTTTCTATAAGGGTGCTCTGGCTACCCAGATTGATTTTCTCTTTCTCAAAGTAACACATTACAGGACAATACCAGTTGAAACATCTGACCATTCTGCTATTCTCTGTGACTGCTCTCTTTTACAGGACTTTCCCAGGGCCAGGTCCACCTGGCGCTTGAATGTCCTTCTGTTGGACAACTCTCATGTAATGGCTAGATATTCAGGACCGTTGGTCAGTGTTTGGAGCATATCATGTTTCCCAGTGGTAGGAAGACACCAAATGAGACTTTAGATCCCTCTTTAAGTCCTGGGCAGCCAGAGGGAAAATCAACAGTATCTGCTATATTTATCTTTGTGATCTGAATTACATAAGCTTATTTCTCTTATGCACACCACTGATGTGGATTTGCTTGATTCCATTAATACCACTAAATCAACTATGAAAGCTATTCTGTATGACCAAGCTTCCTCTCTGGCTTATAAAATGAGGGCGATACGCAGGGGGAGAAAACTGTCCCTGGACAGCTTCAAGGCTAGTCAACAGAGATACAACTCCTGTTTCATGTGTATTCTTTCATCCCCCTTAGGTGATGTTCCTGCTTCTTGCAAGGATGACATCATGCAGATTGTACATGACCACCTGGAGCATACCTTTGGTACTTCCAGTACTTTGATTCTTGGGATGTTTTGAACTTATTCCTCATTCTCTCTATACCTCAGGACATCCTCTCCTTGTTAGCACACTCTATCCTCCTATCTCCTCCAAGGTGGATGTCGATTTTTCCAGTCTTCAGAATAATGTGGCCCCTGGAAATGATGGACTCCCTCTGGAGTTTTATGTAAAATTTCATTCTTATATTATTCCCACCTTGCAATTTTTATTTAATCACTTTCTGCATACCAGTGAACCTGCCCCCTCTATGTTACAAGCTGTTTTGATTTTTATATATAACAAGGGTGATAGGACATCACCGTACAATTGATGGCTGTTATGTCTTTTAAACACTGACCAAAAGATTATGTCAAAGATCCTGGTACACTGCTTTGCCTCTGTCACCCCGATTCTTATTTCCCCGTCTCGAACTTGTGCCATCCTACATAGACACATACAGGACAATCTGATTCTGCTTCATGATTTGATAGGGGACAGAGACACTTAGCCTCTGGGTATATTCTATCCCTGGATCAATCTAAGGCATTTGATCGAGTAAATCATAAAATATTTTTGCCATGCTTGCCAGATATGGTTTGCTGCAATCATTTTTATGTTTTTTATGCAGTTTTATATGATTGTGCTGATGTGATTTCTTCTGTTAGTCGTTGGTATGGGGCCCCTGTCCGGGTTCATAGGAGTGTTAAACAGGGATGTTCTTTGAATCCCTGTTTATGCATTTTCTCTGTCAACCCTCTCTTACGTTTACTTCAGTATAACTCAGATATTAAAGGAATTTCTTTGGTCCTTGAGACCCCAGTCTTTAAGTCCCTAGCCTATGCGGATGACCTTTGTATCCTTTTCCGAGACTACTCCACAAGTCTCTTTGTTCAGGATACCCTGAAAACCTGTTGCAAAGCCTCAGGTTCTGGTATTAATTTTGACAAAAGTATGGAGGTCTCCCTGGACTCTCCCTCAGTGGCTGATTCCCAACTGAACCTAGGTGGAATCCCGGTTCAGACGCACCCCATAAAGATTTTAGGTATTTGGTTTAATAGTGATGATGTGGCTTTGTTGAATTGGCAACATTGTATATCAAAGGCAGTCTCTTTACTACTTGTGTGGAAAGGTAGGACCCTCTCCAAAAATAAACAAGTGTATCTGATTAAAACCTTGTTGTTGCCATGTTTTCTGTTTTAAGTTACATTTTCTCTCATCCTCCACACCTGGAGACCCAGTTATATAACATTTCTTTCAAGGCCTCTGGGGATCCAGACTAAACCCTGTTTAGAGGCCTATCACTTATTTTTCTTATGGTAAGGGTGGCATTCATATGGTACACCCAGTAGCCTTTTTTTGTAGTATATTTTTATCCTGGAATTTTGGCCTGGTTCTATGTCGTGCTTGTAATGTCTGTTCTCCAGTTCTAGAAGAGTGATTAGTCCTGCTCATTTATTTTTGGGACCGTAATTTGTTCCCGGGATATAACACAGAACTCCTTCCCTTGGTTTCCTCTTATGCACTCCATGCTTTCCGTAAAATCAAAACTTGGAAATTGACCTTGGATGATAGTACTACTAGGACTAGAAGTAATCTGTATTTGTATATTGTTTCTTTGACTTTTGGTCCCCCCCCCACGTTCCCTGAAATTTTGCCCTACCCACCTGATTTTGGGAACTATCTAGCTGATAGATATCAAATTGTGCTATGTAACTCTACCCTCTTGGACAAAACCACCATAAATATCGGAGTACCGCAAGGCTCCATCCTTGGGCCCTTACTTTTCTCTCTTTTCATAAATAACATCTCTGCTGACCTCCACAGGACAGCCTCCCTTTTATATGCTATTCCCACACAGGGCCCAGCCTGGTACAATGAACTCCCCTCTGATGTCTCCTCCATCTCCAAATTAGGACCCTTCAAGTCAGCCCTCAAAGAGCACATTCTCACTTCATGGCGCTGCCAATGAACCGGCTAATGCTGGGTCATCTATCTGTCATCTTACAGGACCGTCCCGCCACTGAGCTCCTACCGATAGGGCTACCAAACATTACCTATTAACAATGCCTCTTTTGGCTGCACTCACAAGGTATCTGTCTAATTTTCTACTTCGCTGTAAATATCAAACCTGTTACTCCCTCCCTCTATCAGCAAACTTATTGTTCTCTTGAAAACTGCAAAATACAGCTCTCGGTAACAGATTCAATGCAAAGTATAGATGATCTTGATTCTGCAATATTGTATAACTAAAAAACCTGTAACCTTTAGCTGCCATTCTATGTCTATATGTATTAAGTGTTTATGTTTGTTTTCCTGATGTGGAGCCTTTGCAAATGAGTTCCTGACTCAAAGGTTGTAATCCTGAAGTCTGTTAAATAAAATAAAATAAAATATGCTGATGTCATTGTGCTATATGCTAATGCTAAAAGCATTGATGACATAAACAAATGACTCTCTCTTGACTTCCAGCTAATACAAAAGTGGCTATTTACTCACAAACTTGTACTAAACAAGTCTAAAACCCAAGCTATGCTCTTTGGATCACTGGCGAAGCTCAAGCATGCCCATCCAAAATTCAAGATCACCTCCTTAAATGGGTCAGTAGTTGGGGTAGTAACCTCGTTTAAATATCTGGGCGTCACCCTTGATCCATCACTAAATTCTGACTCACACATCAATCTGACTTGCAAACTGGTACATGCCAAACTTGGAATAGCCTACCGAACCAGCTATATGCTCACTCCCTCAGCAAGGCTTGCCATTGCCCATGGCATACTCCTACCGTCACTTACCTATGGTGCTGCAACATATGTTTCTGCATGCAAATCGATCCTTAGGAAATGGGATGTTACATATAACAACATCTGTTGCTATGCCTCCTCCTCACATCAGCGAAAACACTACTGTCTTCTCTATTCTGACCTGGGATGTCTTCCTCCCGCTGAACTAAGGCTACATGCTTATGGCGCTATCATTGACAATATGGTCCGTCTACAAATCCCTAAATCCCTGGCAGGCCTTTTCCAAAACCAGACTCCGTGCTATGGACTGCGTTCCACTGACCAGGCCCCTGTTTTCATCCCCAGACACTGCACCACCAAAGGTGCTAGTGCTTACGCCTGCCATGCCCCCAAATACTGGAACTCCCTTCCACTAACCTTGCGCCAATCAACATCCCATGCGTCTTTTAAAAAAGGACTACGTACTTACCTTGAAACTTCCCACAAATGCTCTTGTTTCAAACCCCCTAGCTCTTTTCATCCGAGCCTTACCTCTCCTTTCTTACCTGCCCCTATACGCAATGCACTTCTCCTTTACCTCCCCCTTTGCACTTCTCCTTTACCTCCCTCTTTGCACTTCTCCTTTACCTCCCCCTTTGCACTTCTCCTTTACCTCCCTCTTTGCACTTCTCCTTTACCTCCCTCTTTGCACTTCTCCTTTACCTCCCCCTTTGCACTTCTCCTTTACCTCCCTCTTTGCACTTCTCCTTTACCTCCCCCTTTGCACTTCTCCTTTACTTCCCCTTTTCCGAGTCTCTTACTTCTATCACTTACTAATATTCCTCCCCTAAGTTAACTTTTCAATCCCTTATTAGTACTGAAAATGTTATTATGCATACTGAAAATGTTATTATGTCATGTTTCTTCTTCCTCAAAGCAAACTGTGGTGGAATTTTAGTTACTGTACAGCTCAATGTTGTGTTTCTTTTTTCTATTTTCCCACACTGTTACAGTCACCTCCTTGTTTTTAGCTAATTTCTTGCAACCTGCTTGTAAACTGTTGTAATGATTCTTGTTGTACTTGTATTTGGAATGTCATCCCTGTAATGCTGTTTTGTATCCTCCCGGGTCGTGCCTGAAAATAGTAATTGCTGTGGCTAGTGCACTTAGCCGGTTAACAAAAACTAAATAAAATAAAATAAATTATGGATGCATTGTCACAGCTGACTAACCCACACCTACCTGCCTCTATGTGGGACTTAGTCTGGCTTGGGCTTCATGGTAAGATTTCAGTGTGAGGCTCCCACATGCATAAATCAGTGGAGGAGCATTATTGTAGGAGACTCATCTGTCCCAGCTTAGTTGAATCCCAGTTTCATTTTTTCATAGAATGTCCCTATAGCCAAATATTGTGGCAGACCGTACGTTTTGTTTGGAAAGAAACTTTGTTTTCTCATATGACTTATCATGTTCAAGTTTTAGGCATTTATACTGGTGGTTGGTCTACATTTCATGCTGGTGTAACCCCCTTGTTCCCTGGGGTTAGTAGAATCCCACTTAGAACCAGTGGCAGGCAGGGAAAGGCAGCTTGTGGGATACCAGTTAAATGGGTTTCATACTGTCTCACTCTGTCCTCAGTCTCAGCTGAGCTGGAGTGATGATGTCGCCATAGAATTCTCGCAGCAGCATAAGCCACAATGGAATGCTGGCAGCAGGGGTTAGCTGTAGAACGTTGGGGAATTCAAGTCAGTCTTTAGAGAGCAGTCTTTAGGGAGCAGTCTTGAGAGAAAGCAGTCAAGAGAGGAAGAGGTGTGCTGCAGTTGGCAGCCCCTCAGAGCCTAGCTCTGATATAGAGCTACATCAGACAAGGGGGGTTGTGTGTTCTCATCCTAGAGAGGAACACAGAAGAGACCAGAAGGAAGTGGTAGAGACCGTTCCCAGTGTTGTTCCAGTGCCCCATCCTCGGAGGGATCGGGGAAATCCAGCATTTCAGGGGCAATCCCCTGGTCCTGCCTGGAAAGGGAAAGCTGTCTGAAAGTGAAGTTTGTACTGAGAGTCCTGAGAATCTGTGTTTTTGGGAAAGAAGCCCTGGGGCACCTGCATACCTTGGGTGAGTCTACTCTGACATAGAGACTATGTTCCCCAAGACAGAAATTAATGTAAAAGTATCTGCCTACTGTGGGGTCAGGAGAAGACTTGCCAAGTACAGTACTTTTAATTTGTGTATGGTTTGGAAGCATCTGAAACAGTGGGGGTCTAGGGTATGGACATAGCCACTTACAGAACTTTTTAAGTCAGGACACTGCCTGAGTACAGTGTAGAATGTTAAATGTGCTAAACATTTCTAGAGAGCATCTACAACCAGATATTTGAAGAAAGGTGTTGTAACCAAATGAATGGCTGAGTATAGATTTGGGAGCAAGAGGTGGGAGACCCCCCCCCATCTGGAGTAACCAGATTTACCTCTCCGGGTTCAGTTTGGGCACCTATGGCTTTCTCCCAGGCACTTGGCTAGTGTTTTCAGAAAGCACGCAGAACGTGAGATTGTGGAATTCTTCCCTTTAGAGCTAGAAAGTGCTCGTGGGTGGTTTAGGGAGCCACCATCAACCTCCATACCATATGAAAAAGTGTCCTAGCACTGGCTGGAGTGCCAGGTCAAGGAATCCAAGAGAAGTGTACCAGTTCAGGCCATGTGTGCCCAGATTCATTCAGAACCTGAGGGTTCGATTGTGAGGAAGTGTGCTCTGTACTTCTGTAAATCTGCATTACCAGAGGGTGTAGCCCTGTGGGGGTCCAGCTTTGCTTTGTTATTCTCTGTGTTTATGTGAATAAAAGTCACACTCTAGAATCCCAGTTCCTGGTTTGAACATTTCAGTTATTGCTTCCAGAGTCCGGATTTACTTGGTTGCCCCGTCCAGAAGTACAAACCTAGCATAATGCTGAACAAATGTTTTCCCCCCAAACCTAGGGTTACAAAATGGAGGCACCACTGGGATTTGATTGGAATTTTAGGGAGAAAACAAGAAAGGTTTGCTGAGATTATGGCTAGCGTTTTGGCTGTCTGGCAGTAGGTAGCCCAAAAAATTGGAAGCATTGCCATCTGAATGTGTCACTGTGTGCTATTGTTCATGTGCTGCTGTAATTGTGCCACCAGTTTATCAAGGAGCAGTAAAGCCAGATTGTGTGTGCCCCTTGTCCTGCATCAAATATAATGTTTGCCAATTTTTAAAGTTCAAACTGTGACAAGAAAAAAGTATGGAAAACTGTGGGAAACAAAGAGAGAGTTTGCCCTAGAAGTTTAAAGAGCTTGTTGTGTGGACTGGGGGGGGATGCTGAATAAAATGGCATGAAAAATGGATAAAATGGTGCTCCCACTGAGGAGTCACTGTTGGGGGAAAAAAAGTGGTTTGCAGTTTAAATTTTGCCTGCTTGTCGATCGCCGTGGAGGAGAAGAGCATGAGAAGAGACAGGCTCATTTGCATGGCATCGAGTGATTGGTGAGACTGCAGTCAGTCCCATCCCAAGCCAGCTTCAGAGTGACTGCACAGTGTTTGAGAGGGAGAGAGAGAGTGGTGCGTGAACCGGCTGGCCAGGAGGAGCATCGCAGTGAATGAAAACATTGTAAAAGTAATAAAATCAGACTGTTCTGTTTAAAATCAGGCTCAACCTGTATTTTGATTGCCTGGGAAGAAAGCGAGGTGTTCGGAGGTACAATCGGCAGGACTGCCAGCCTGTTTCAATCCAGAGGCCTCCAGGATCGGCTGTAGGCCGAATTTTCCATTGCAAAAAACAAGCTACTGATTCAGTAAGTACCATCCAGAGAAACAGCTCAAACTGTGTGTGATTTTTACTAAAGACAGCTGAATCTGTGTGTAAGCAGTGTGATCGTTTGTGCAAAGAAGGACTGTGTCAAGTTAAACTAAACAAGAATTCTCAGCATTAGACTGTGAGCATAATTATGGGTTCAGCAACAGTATGATTTTCAAAGTGAAGTGAGAGACTGTGGGTTGTATGAAAGATGCAACAAAAATACAGGCAATCCTGTGCAATGAAATACTGCGGCTTTAGGGACTTTAAGCAAGAACAGTGATTTAAAGCAAATGAAAAGTCCTGTAAAAAATCGTATAAATGTGCTGAGAGAGCAAACAGTGCAGTTTATGCAGTTTGAGTGAACTTTGTTAGTAAAGCGTGTAAATCGGATGCGCAGTGGTTTGAGTCAGAAACAGAACGTTGATGCACCAGGAGTGCTGCCGCCGCCATTACAGGGTGGGGTAGTAAAGTAAACACAGCAGCAGGGGAGCCATTTTGTAAGACTTTTCCAAACGAAGAGAGTTATGAGATAACAGTGAACTTTTGTTTTTCTCTGCAGTCATGGCATTAGGATCATGCTGCTACCCGGATCATGCCCAGGCTATGATAGTAAAAGAAGTTAACAAGTTGAAAGACATTGAGAGATGTTACTACGGGGGACATTTTCCTTCTCATGTGGCAATTCCTGGATATCCAATTAGAGTGTTCATAATGTGCTTAAAGGTTGGAAGGGACATCTTTATGGTTCCTCACTGTTCTGGATGCCTAGAGAAACATGGCCTAACTAAAGCACCCAAGATTCGTTTGGCTCCCACGTGGACAAAGCTTCAGGAATCTGCAGTTGGCAGCAAACAGCACCAGGTGGAACCTTTTGGGGGAAACCCAGCAGAGTGTGGCACAAAGGAAGAGGGTGTAGATCTACAGGCAGAGCAAAGTAGTGCTGATGTATCTGAGTCCGGGTCACAGAGAGTCAGTGCGGACGGAGCATCAGCAGATCCGTGGAGAGAGGGGCCAAGCCCTAATCTCATAGGAGAAGATGAGATGAGAGAGACTCTTGAATGGGAGGTGTCAATCTCCGTGCCCAGTGAAGGGTGGACCATCTCAGGAGTGAGAACAACTGGTCACTCCTGGGCTCAGATCCTCAGCGAGGAAGAGGAGGGGGAACCTATGTGGCCTTATGATGAAAGTGCTAGTCCACAGCCTCAGGCTCTTGCCTCAGAGGAGCAGAATGAAGGAGAGATTGGTGGCTCCACAGCCCTGTCCCCACAAGGAGGAGTCAGAGATCCGTTTTACATTGCATTGAGTATGCGTAGTTGGCAGAATCAGGATTGGCCACCCTCAAGCCAGGCCAGAGGTCTTAAGTTGACCAAGTGTAGTAAAGAGGAAAGACTGGTTCATAGGAAAGCAAATGAAATCTATGGGATATCCTTTCCTACCTTTCCTCGGAGAGTCTGGGAGGAGATAGAGAGAAACAGGAAATCCTGGATAGTGGAAGAAGCAACAAAATATGTGCATCCAGGGGCAAGTCAATTTGTCAGAGATAGAGTAATTTCAGAGAAATTAAAATATTGGAAAGTGGGCAGGACACTGTTCATAGACACTGTTCGGATCGTGGATGGAGAGGGCCATGAAACCTTCTACAATGTGAATTATGAGTGCTAAGACGAGGTAATAATTCTTGCACCTGACCCGTTGTGGTATTTTCCTCAATGCAACTAACTTTCTGTGAATGTGCCCATGCCTACCAAGTGGAAAACAGAGCAGTGGTAGCCAGTGCTACCATCCAGCTGTTGCCGTACCTATGTTGTTCCGCCAGTCTGATGTTCCAGGATCCAGGTGCCTCAGATTCGTCAGCCTTGCAGTGTGCCTTCCAGATTCCATCGACTGGCTTTCCAGATTCCATCGCCTGGCCTCCCAGATGACATCATATCCAGAGAGGACACCAGCCCAACTGTTTCCTGATTCATTGCCTGGGATTTCGGATGACTTCAGACCAGCTGTTCCTTTCCTGTTCCAGGGTTTCATCACCCCAGCAGTTTCAAGATGTGCCATCCTGTTGTTTCTGGAAGATTTCCGCCCAGCTGTATCCGAAGAATGCTGACAGAGAGAGTCTTCGGCTGGAGATCCAGGTGCCGTACCATTTTCATTCTTCAAGGGACTGGTAAGTCCAGACTTTTTTACCTTATTAACATTGCAATGCACATCCTACATCTAACAGACTACAGACTGTATGAACTGTCCACAAAGACTCTCCCCTTCGGGACTTCAGTCCTACAAGAACTGTGCTTCACCAGGCTCCGGCCCAGGAGAGACTCTTTCTTGGACTTGCCTTCGGGCACTGTTGTCACTAGATGGGACATTTAGGGCATTCCATCTTCCAAAAATGTGTATTGCATATAATGTTAATGTTTTTCTACTGTTTTTTAATTTTCTAAAAAATATTTTTGGGATTCTCCAGTGTTTTGATGGTAGGGGTTAGATAGTGTACTGTGTTTGCAGATCAGGGGTGTGTGTATGTTGTCTTTTCTCTTGTAGGTAGTTCCTGATGAAGACAGAAGAGAAGAAAAGAAGAGGAAAAGAGGGAGTCATCAGAGTTCAAATTTTGGTGCTTTAAAGTGTTGTTGTTTAAAGTACGGTGTTGTTAACATGTGCTGACTTTTCCTTCCACAGGTATGGTTGTGGGGGACTGTGGGAGTGTAATGCTTAGAGGGTAGTGTTAGCTCCTTGGTTTTGGTTGCAGGTGTCCAGGGATGGGAGAGATTCCCCTGTTTTGGGTAGTTTTGGTTTCTGTTCAGATAGGTTTTCCCTAGAGGGCTAGGGGGATAGACAGGCTGTGGTCCTGGCCTTTAGTAGAGGCTGCAGTACTGGTCTATTAGGGCTATGCTCTGGACAATTCTTCCAGAGCCACTGGTTACCATAGGAAGATCACAGTGTAGGATCTGATGCATCAGCCAGTGGTCTCTGGGCCCTTAGTGTTGTCTGCCTGTGCCTGGGACACAGTAGGGGAGAAGGTAGCGCTACCTCCCCATAGTCATCACATAGGGTAGGATGGCCTGGTGCTGGGTAAGCAATGACTGCGGACAGTAATTTTCCTGGCTGAGGGAGGGTGTAACCCCCTTGTTCTCCGGGGTTACTAGAATCCCACTTAGAACCAGTGGCAGGCAGGGAAAGGCAGCTTGTGGGATACCAGTTAAATGGGTTTCATACTGTTTCACTCTGTCATCAGTCTCAGGTGAGCTGGAGTGATGATGTCACCATAGAATTCTCACAGCAGCATGAGCCACAATGGAATGCTAGCAGAAGGGGTTAGCTGTAGAATGTTGGGGAATTCAAGTCAGTCTTTAGGGAGCAGTCTTGAGAGAGCAGTCGAGAGAGGAAGAGGTGTGCTGCAGTTGGCAGCCCCTCAGAGCCTAGCTGTGATATAGAGCTACATCAGACAAGGGGGTTGTGTGTTCTCACCCTAGAGAGGAACACAGACGAGACCAGAAGGAAGTGGTAGAGACCATTCCCAGTGTTGTTCCAGTGCCCCATCCCCGGAGGGATGGGGGGAAATCCAGCATTTCAGGGGCAATCCCCTGGCCCTGCCTGGAAAGAGAAAGCTGCCTGAAAGTGAAGTTTGTACTGAGAGACCTGACAATCTGTGTTTTTGGGAAAGAAGCCCTGGGGCACCTGCATACCTTGGGTGAGTCTACTCTGACATAGAGACTATGTTCACCAAGACAGAGATTAGTGTAAAAGTATTTGCCTGCTGCGGGGTCAGAAGAAGACTTGCCAAGTACAGTACTTTTAATTTGTGTATGGTTTGGAAGCATCTGAAACAGTGGGGGTCTAGGGTATGGACATAGCCACTTACAGAACTTTTTAAGTCAGGACACCGCCTGAGTACAGAGTAGAATGTTAAATGTGCTAAACATTTCTAGAGAGCATCTACAACCAGATATTCAAAGAAAGGTGTTGTAACCAAATGAATCGCAGAGTATAGATTTGGGAGCAAAAGGTGGGAGACACCCCCCCCCATCTGGAGTAACCAGATTTACCTCTCCGGGATCAGTTTGGGCACCTATGGCTTTCTCCCAGGCACTTGGCCAGTGTTTGCAGAAAGCACCCAGACATGGGATTGTGGAATTCTTCCCTTTAGAGCTAGAAAGTGCTTGTGGGTGGTTTAGGAAGCCACCATCAACCTCCATGCTATATGGAAAAGTGTCCTAGCACTGGCCGGGGTGCCAGGTCAAGGAATCCAAGAGAAGTGCACCAGTTTGGGCCGTGTTTGCCCAGAGTCATTCAGAACCTGAGGGTTTGATTGTGAGGAGGTGTGCTCTGTACCTCTGTAAATCTGCATTACCAGAGGGTGCAGCCCTGTGGGGGTCCATCTTTTGCTTTGTTATTCTCTGTGTTTATGTGAATAAAAGCCATACTCAAGAATCCCAATTCCTGGTTTGGACATTTCAGTTATTGCTTCCAGAGTCTGGATTTACTTGGGTGCCCCTGTCCAGAAGTACAAACCTAGCATAATGCTGAACAAATGTTATTCCCCCGATCCTAGGGTTACCTGTCCCAGCTTAGCAGAATCCCAGTTTCATTTTTCATAGAATGTCCTTATAGCTAAATATTGTGGCAGACCTTAAGTTTTGTTTGAAAAGAAACTTTGTTTTCTCATATGACTTATCATGTTTTAGTTTTAGGCATTTATACTGGTGGTTGGTCTACATTTCATGTTGGTATTCTGCAAGTGTGTCTAGCCATCTGTAAGTATTATTTGTGGCAAGCTAGAAGCGCCCTGACAGTCCGGCAGAAGCTTCTTCCACACACAGAAGTTATAAGAGTGATACAATGTAGTCTACTCTCAGTTTATTACACCAATGTTAAGGTTTGTAGGAGATCTGTACTTCTCACACAATGGACCTCTATATTGGGATTCCTTTCCTCCTGACCTTCCCTTCCCCCTTTCCTTTGGTTTGTTTTGTCCATTGATTGTATACTGTTATTGATTTTGTTTTCTGTGTAATTTGTCCTGCACATTGTTGTTTCTTTCTTGTATGATTTTGTGTTTCAATAAAAATTCTGCTACTCTTGCAGTAGGGGGAGCCCTTGTCTGCCAGACCAAGATGATGGACACTACTGTGGATGGAGAAGGAGAGCAGGTTACAGGGAGGCCTCAGATCTGTGTTTCGAACCCTGATGCAAACCCAACTAATATGCCTTCCAGTGGAGCAGACATTGAGCTGGCCGAATTTATGGACTTACTTATGGAGACCGACACCATGGGTGCACCAAGACAACAGGACAGTCAGGAGTTACTCTCACCTGTCACAAATGGCACTCAGCAACCGACAGCTGCTGAAGTCATACAACCACTGGCACAGCTTCATCTTCCTCGGCACGGGACAAACAGATTTTGAGAACTGCCATGAAAAATAACAAAGCACTGTTGTGGAAATTGCTGCAAGAAGATGCTTTGCAGGAAGAGATGAATGGAATGGGTATTGGACCCCCCCACACCCCTGCAAAAACAATGGGACTAACTGCAGTTTTCCTCAGTCTTTTTATCTTTGGGAGACCTTTCTTCCAAGCTCACCCAACAAACTGATACCCATGTTGATGCCCCAGACTTGGGACTGTTAGACCCCAAATCTTTAGAGCTGTGTTATGGCAGGCCAGCCAGCGGTTTCCCTGGCATTGCACTTCACACCTGGAACCCTGCTTTGGTTCTTTGTGTGATGAGTTGGATGCCGGATGCTGACAGAATAGGCAGGTGATCACCTAGACCTATGTCATCCACTGAAATTATTGCTGAAGCAAAGCAGAAATTGACCCAGAAAAATAGTTTACCTTCCTCACGGGTCCGGAACCCTCGGGCTGATTCAGCCACACAAGAGGACACCGCTGGAACATCCGCTTCTGGCGCTTGTGTGTGCCATATGTCCAACGGACTTCTGAAGACGTGGAATCCCCTGCTTCACCTCAAGTCCCACTTCCAGATATTGACTTTGCACAAAACACTGATGTACACCAGGCTATTACTTCAGAACCTAGACATAGGGATTTACAAACTTCAGTAGTGGATTGGGTCGATTCAGAACTGCCTCTTTCTGAACCCAAGGGACTCAAAGCCACTGACTCAGTTTTACTTCCACCCAAGGCATGCCCACCTAGTACTGATGATACTACTGTCACAGAAATACCACATTCTTTCCACTCTGCCCAGGACCAGCTCCCTGACACTTTCAAATGTCTGATCCCTTCAGGAGAGTGGGTGAGCCTGTGCAATGGAGAAATGCAGTCAGACTGAAATACACTGGCCCTGAGGAACTTTTCCCAGACAGAAAATTTGTTATCCATCAACTACTAAAAACTACCATGGCTCAGAGGGAGGAGGGGCGAATCCAGAGGATCGCTACAACGGTAGCAAGGGGGGGAGTGGAGGTCATGGTCCATCTGGGGACAAATGACCTAGCCAAGGAGGAGGTGAGCATAGAGCAGGTGCAGGAGGACTTCACAAGGTTTGGTAGGCACCTTGGAAGGGTAGCAGGCTCTGTAACATTCTCAGAGGTGCTGCCAGTCCATGGCAGGGGAGAGGCTCGAAATCTCTGTGTCAGTAAGTTCAACACTTGATTGAGCTGGTGCAGAAATAATGCTTTTAGTTTCTTTGGGGATTGGGGACCCACTTGGAAGGATTGGGACCATCCAAGGAGGGGATTGCAGTACTCAATGAAAAGTTGCTTCCTTGTCAAGCATTTAAATTTGACTGCGGGGGGAGGGGGGGCAGTCAGAAGCAGGGAAATTGAGGCTGCCCACCTCCACAGGTTAGAGTAGCTAGCAGCATGGACCAGGAGGAAATGCTGTGGACAGATATTCTCGAGCTCATTACAAGGGGTAAGGCAGAGAAAGAGAGGCAGCAAAAGGAAGAAACCAGGGTTGGAAAGGGGGGAACAGGAAGGCGATGATCTCATTATAAGAGATAAGGCAGAGGAAAACAGGCAGCAGGAGAAACAAAACAGGGTTGGAAGGAGGGAGCAAAAAGGCAAAGGTAGAAATGCAAGGGGTACAGGCTGCAAGATATGGATAGTCATGTATACAGATGCCTGCAGTCTGGGAAACAAAATCTCAGACCTGGCAGCCTTGATGGCAGAGGTGAACCTGGATATAGTAGCAATTACCGAGATATGGTACACTGGAAACGATGACTAGGAAGTAAATGTACCAGGGTACACACTACACAGGAGGGATAGGGAGGGTAAAAAAAGGGGGGAGGGTGGCCCTCTACATCAGAGATGGTATTAAAGCAACAGCAGTGCAGGGTAAACAGGGGAGGCTGAGGCACTGTGGGTCTCACCTGAGCCAGGAAATGGCACAGCAATTCGGACAGGAGTGATCTACAGGCCTCTGGCACAGAGGGAGGAGGCAGATAAGGCAATAGTGGAGGAATTACACAGGATGGCAGCAAAGGAGGAAGTACTCTGTACTGCTGCTGGGCAATTTTAACATGCCAGACGTGGACGGGACCATCCCAGCGGCTGCGTTAGCCAGGAGCTGAGACATCATAGAATCCTTGCAGGGGGCTAGTCTCAGGCAGTTGGTTCAGGAGCCCACCGGGGCAAGGTGATCTTAGACCTTGTGCTGACCAATGGAGCTAGGATAAAGGAAATCAGGGTGGATGGCACCTAGGGTCCAGTGACGACCATACAGTGTGGTTCAGCATCAGTACAGTGTTGCATGAGAGCCACACAAAGACAAGAGTCCTGAATTTCAGAAGGGCAGACTTTGCTAGGATGGGGGGGGTCAAAGAAGCCCTGGCAGGAAGGGATCCAGGTGGAGGGGTTGAGGAGCTGTGGGCCCACCGGAAAGAAGCCATAATGGAGGCAACAAATCAGTGCATTAGGCTGAGTAACAAGGAAAAAAGAAGGAACACTCCACTATGGTTCACAAAGGAGGCAGCAGAGAAGTAAGGGACAAAAAGGGGCCTTTCAGAAAATACAAGGAGACACAGAAGGATGAGGATAGAGCGGTGTATCTAGAGAGACAGAGGGAGGCAGGGAAAGCAGGATTTCGAAGGCACAAACAGAGGAGAGATTAGCACAGACAGTAAAGAGGGGGGAACAAGACATTTTATAGATACATTAGCGACAGAAGGAAGGCCAAGGGAGGGATTGTAAGACTGAAAGGGGAGGAAGGGGTGTGCATAGAGGGTGACCTAAAAAAAGCATCGATACTGAATGATTACTTCTGTTTCGTATTCACGGTAGAGGGAGAGGGACAGGGACCACAGCTAGGCAGTAGAAACAATGGGAGGAGAGAGGTAAACACCAGTCCTTTTACAGCAGAGAGGGTCCTGGAGGAACTCACAAAATTGAGGGTTGACAAAGCGATGGGGCCAGATGATATACACCCTAGAATATTAAAAGAATTACGGATGCTGCTAGCAGCACCACTGGTGGCCTTGTTTAGTGAGTCACTCAGTCCGGGGTGGTTCCAGAGGACTGGAAGGGGGCAAATATAGTCCCTCTCCACAAGAGTGGTAGCAGGGGGCTGGCCCAGTGACACTGAGGGTTAAGGCACTGGATGCGACACCTCACACCACACTGGCGACCAGGTTCAGGATTGGACTTGGGTTGCTCGGGGGTCGGCAGGGGGAGGAAGGATTGAGCATCCGTGGACAGCTGTCCTTCCTCTGGGAGGGGGGGAACAGTGCAGCACGCTGTAGACTGACACCCAGCCATGACTGAGTGTTGCACAGGTGCGTCGCCCAGAAACGGGGAGGGCACATGTCCAGGGCATATGGCTTCTTCCCCAGAGGCGGGGATAGCAGTCTCACCCATTGCACAGTTCGGGTGCCTAGGGAAGAAAAGCAGAGAAAGGCCAGGAGCCAACAGGGTCCATGATGACCTGACATGTTCGGCACAGAGAATTAGTCCCTCCGAGGGAGGGCCGGAGCTCCTCGTTGGCTCTGCAGCTGAGTGTTAATGAATAAATAAAAAAGTAAAAAAAGAGTGGTAGCAGGGAGGAGGCAGGAAACTATAGGCTGGTCAGCTTCACCTCAGTGGTGGGTGAGATTATGGAAGCACTGCTTAAGGAAAGGATTGTGAAACACTTGGAAACCATGGGAGCACAGGCTCCAACGCAACATGGTTTCACAGCAGGACGGTCATGCCAACAAATCTGATTGGCTTTCTTGACTGGGTGATGGAGGTGAAGCAGGGAGGAGTGGTAGATATCACTTACCTCGATTTCAGTAAGACCTTTGACACTGTACCCCACAGAAGACTCGTGAACAAGCTAGGGAGGCTGGGGGTGAGCAACAAAGTGGAAAACTGGGTTAGAAACTGGTTGAGGGACAGGAAGTAGAGGGTGGTAGTAAATGGAATCAAATCCGAGGAAAAGAGGGTGACCAGTGGGGCGCCTCAGGGATTAGTCCTGGGACCAGTCCTTTTCAGTGTCTTCATCAGTGATATTGCTGAATGGCTGGAGGGGAAGGTTTGCCTATTTGCAGATGATACCAAGCTCTGCAACAGAGTAGACATTCCAGAGGGGGTCGAAAGAATGAGGAGGGATCTGGGAAAGCTGGAAAAATGGTCAAAGGTGTTGCAGTTGAAATTGAATACAGAAAAGTGCTAAATCATGCACTTGGAGCAAAGAAGCCTGCAGAGAGCTACAGAATGGGGGATTGCTGACAGTCACCAAGGAAGAGAGGGATTTTAATCATCTCAGATGACCTAAGGGTGGCCAAACAGTGTAACAAAGCTGGGGGGAGGGCCAGTGCGATGTTGGGGTACACAGGAAGGGGTATCACTAGCAGAAGAAGGGAGGTGGTGATGCCATTGTACAAATACAAAATGCTGGTGAGGCCTCATCTAGAATATTGTGTTCGGTTCTGGAGGACACATCTTTGCAAAAACATAGACAGGCTGGAGGTGGTTCAGAGAAAGGTGACCAAGATGGTGCAGGGCTTGCATCAGAAAACATACGAGGACAGATTAAAAGACCTCAATATGTATACACTTGAAGAGAAGAGGGAACGGGTGGATATGATAGAGACCTTCAAATATCTTAAAGGCTTGAACAAAGTGCAGGGGGGTGACATCTTTCAGTGCAAGAGTTGTACAAGGATGAGGGGGCATGATATGAGATCAGAGGGGGCAGGATAAGGGGAAATGTGAGGAAGTTTTTCTTCACAGAGAGGGTGGTGGATGCTTGGAATAGCCTACCCCAAGAAGTGGTGGGTGCTAACACAGTGGGGGGATTCAAACATGCATGGGATAGACATAAGAGAACCCTAGATGTGGGGAATAGAGGCAAAAGCCAATGACCAAGTAGGGTCAGCGGCCACTGATGCAGGCAAGGAATACGGGCAGAATAGGTGGGCATAGTCATCCTTATCTGCTGTCAACTGCTGTGTTACTGTACAAGACCTTTTGACCTTCATACATGTGAAAGGAGAAACTATTTATGATGTGAGCTTTAGAAGTGTGCACAGATTAGAAGCATTTTGCCATAAGTTTGACTTGGTCAAAGATACACCTCCATGGAAATCCTTTTTTCCTGTACCTCTGACCAGGCCAGCAGTCAAAAATATCACTTTGCTTTTTAGGAATGAGAGGGTTATTATAGAGGATGTGCAATACTGGCTTAAACAAAAATGTGAGATTTTACAATGCCCTGTTTCCAACCTAGATGAGGATTTGGTCTGGACTGGTGGGTGGAGGATTAAAGTAAAACTGCAACATTACAACTCAGGGATTTATCATCTACCTAGCAGTTTTCACATAGGCAGGGATAGGGGTCTGTGCTTCTACCCTGGGCAGCCCAAAACCTGCCACAAGTGTGGGGCACGAACACATTTAAGTTCCACATGTGACAAGCCCAAAAGTAATGTATGACTTGAACATGGGCACGCCAGTTTAGATTGCTCAAACCCCTTCCACTGTAACTTATGCAAAGATATTGGTCACTCCAACCATCAGTACCCCATGGCAGCTCCCAACAGAGTAGACAAAGTGATTCAGGATCAGGAATCCCTGATTACAGAATCCCAACTTAAGGCACAAAAAGCGAGGGAGTCTAGACATGTCCCCACCCTCAATAACTGGGAACTTTCTGATCCCATTTAGAGTACTTTCTCCCCCGACAGGACCATGCCACACCTGGAGACCCAGAATCCATAGGTCTAACGAGGGCTCCCCCCCCATATCACAAGAACATTGTGTACTAGCTATTCCCAGCACTTCACAGGAGCATCTGGTTGAGACTATGCCCCACCACCCTTGCCATTGGACACCCCCATGGAACTGATAAAATGCGGAAAATAAACTGCACCAAAAGACAAAACCTGAACCCATAGTGACAGATGACCCAATACTGATCAGAAACCAATTCAGTATCTTATCCAAGTGAAAACTGTGGGGAGATACAGAGGAAGGGCATTCTGACACTTTGTCAGTCACTTCTGTGGTGCTGGAGGGTGCCACTGACTCCCAGATGGAACTCTCAAAAGCGAAAAAGGCTAGGGGGAGAACCAAATCCAAGATCAGACCGGTTAGGTGACTTTCTTCTTCCTCTTTAACACCTAAATGGAACACAACCTCATTCCTCTGACTATTAATGTTAGCAGCATTAAGCCTTACAAGAAACAGATCACTACTTAACACATCCTGAGGGATCTCCCTAATAATATTCTTTTTTCATAGGACACTCGCATTAAAAACCTCTATGAAATATCCCAGGTGAAGTAATTATGGTCAGAGGCGCTTTCCTATTGGTCACAGGGGGAAGATGTGTGTGTCGGAGTTGCGATTTTATTCAGAGGACCCCATTTTCAACTCAGAAGGATGGTTGAAATTCAGCCGGGTAGAGCATTATTATTAGATGTCTCCTACGATACTTTTGATTTACCCCTTATTAACATCTATGCCCCACAGAGTATAGCCCTTAGAGTAGAGTTATTCAAAACAATACAACCCTATTTCCACAGCAACAGACAAATCACATTTCGTGGAGATTTTAACTGTGGCTTATCACCTTCTCATAGGGGATGTATAACTACAAAAATCTTTAGTGACATGTCTGAGCAACCTTATAAAAACTGGAATTTACAGGATGGTTTTACAGCAGTGCATTCAATAGGAAAAAAAAAACTTGTGAAAGGTGTATTGGCATCTAGGATAGATTTTTTTTTCTAGTTGCAACATATCACACTTCAAAAAGCTGCAATAATTCCTACAGAAACCTAGGATCATCTTGCTGTTTCATGTTCATTACCCTGGGTCCTCATTCCACTTACTTTTCCAAATCTCAATGGCGATTAAATAATAACCTATTGTCTGAGCCACAAATCATAGAGACGTGGGAACAGTTGTTCAGAGCAAGGGTGCCACTTATGGATGCTTACGACATAGTAGCAGAGTGGTGGTTGGATATGAAAAAAGACTTCAGGGTATTCTTTATCAAACAAGCAACATGGTGAGGGAAAAAACAATACTTTCAGTATTTAAAATTACGGGATCAGTTGCAAACACTGATTTCTCTTACACATGAAAAAAAGCAAAATTTAGGGACTCAAACAAAGGAAGAAATGTTCACTTACCAGTACAACAGATATGTAAGTCTGAAACTGGAAGCTCAGTTTGGGCCACAGGATCACAAACCAGTACTAGACATTTTTGAAAGTTGTGCAGAGCGGGTAAATCTATCCCAGATGGACCATTTATAGGATTTGAACAATACCCAAAAACATACAGGTCAAAAGGAAATTAGGACTATTACTCAAGATGTATTTACGGACAATGTTCGGAACCCCTTCTGAAATAAAGTGGGAAGACACTTTTTTACGGGGCCTACATATTCCGGAGATCTCACCTCACGTCTCATACAGAATAGAGAACGACATTACGAAATGTGATGTACAACATGCTATTAAATCTTTAAATGATAATTCTGCCCCTGGAAAGATGGTCTTACTCCAGAACTATATAAGAAGTTTGTAGTACAGTTTAGTCCTGTATTGTCCATCCTTTTTAATACTCTGCTGAAATCCCACCATTTTCCAGCAGACTTCATCCAAGCTATAATGAAAGGTGATAGGCTAATATAGGAAACTGGAAGCTGATAAGCCTTCTGAATGCTGATAAACTCTTATTCAGCATTTTGGTTAACCAGTTAGTGACAGTGGCACAGGAAGTAATTTCTCCTGCACAAACATGTGTACTTCCACATCGATCAATATTTCAAAACATTCAGTAACTGAGAGATATAAAGGAGTGCAGCAGGACTAACAAAAGTTCAGCATTTTTGATATCTTTGGACAAGGAGAAGGCGTTCGACAGGGTTTGCTATGAATACCTGTTCCATGTACTCAAAGGGTATGGAATCTCAGAAATCTTGATTTCCTAGATATAAGCCTTATATTCTAATGCCTGTCTTCTTCCATTTATAAATTAATTTATGGGCGAGAATTTTAAGCTTTGTAAAGGAGTCAGACAAGGCTGTTCTCTCAGCCCGCTATTATATCTATTTACTATAGATCCCTTCATTAGAAACATCCAAGGGAATCCAAAGATCCTTGGTATCCATTTATCAGAACAACACACTACTAGCAATACCTGCGCATAACGCTGATGATATTTGTCTCTGTATACATGATGAGACAGCAAGCCCAGAAATCCTGCAATCACTTACAGAGTATGAAAATGTTTCAGGTGCTAAACTTAACTATGAAAAAAAAGCCAGGGCTTCCTCATAGCAGTAAATACAGGAACTATACAGATCACAATTGAACTGCTTAAAATACTTGGTATTCTTTTTGGTACACAGGATGAAGCTAAAACTAACTGGGAATTAGCATGCTCTAAAGCATTGAGATTTGTCCAACAGTGGAAAAAATAAAACCATTTTGAAAAGAAAAATCGTATACATGATTAAAACATTTTTAATATATGGATTGTGAAAATAATATGCTTAAAAAGCATACAAAAAAATCCTTGTAATACCATCGCTCCTGGAGCGATAATAGTACTGTTGGTAAGTGATAATACTATCGTTCGGGTGCCGTAATAGTATTGTTCGGCACCCGATCGATAGTATTATCAAGAAAGCTGAAGAGCGCATGCGCAAGGGTATCCCCGATGTTTTACAAAGCGTGCCCTCTGATTGGCCGCTTTTCCTCTGTGGGTGGGCAGAAGGAGTCTGAAAACATGGCGGCTTGCTCGCTCGCTTAGCGAGACAATCTTCCGTGAAGCAACCGTTTTTTGTGGGGTTTTTAGGTTGAAAACCATTTGACAACCGCACTTGCTCTGGGGCTCCTCTGGCTCGCTGATACCGCCACTGACCAAAAAAAAAAAAAAACGGCTAAACGAAGCCCACAGCAGCCACTCGTCCACACAGGACTGGGGAACCCTGCCAGCACGCACATCCACCCGCTAACTCCAGTGCTGAAATGGAGGTGAGTCAATTCACCTCGTATCCATATATTAAAAAAAATAACAAATAGGTTCTGGCATTACAAGGTAGTAATTCCATCTCGAGGTTCTGGGAACACATGAAACCTCTCGAGCTTCGCTCTCGAGGTTTTCTGTGTCCCCAGAACCTCTCGATGGAATTACTACCTTGTAATACACCAGAACCTATCTATTATTCTATTTGTAATACCACAGTTTTTAAATGCGACGCATGTATACCCCATACCTTCTGCCATGGAAACATTGTTTTTTAACATTTTTTTTCAGGGACTTTGGGGAAGCCACTTGAACCCCATTAAAAGAATGTATACATATAATGATTATGACCAGGGTGGCATTAGGATGGTCAACCTTATTATTTGTTTTCCGAAATATTTTTCTTTACAGTAGGTGTTATGCTTTGTTAACAGGATATTACACATTCTGGCAGGAGATTATGGTCAGATAGTTTATCCCACTTAAGGATAGCTGGAGTCAGGGCACAATATCAATCTCAGCAATTACCAGAATCAAAGATTTACCGCCAAACATAAAACCCAGTCTGAAGAAAATTAGACAATGGCGTATAACACAGACTTATATTACTTCCAAGTCCAGAAAACAGTTTTATGCAGGAATATTATATGACAATTTTATTACAGTATCACAGTTTCCTTTATGTACAGATACACACACCGAGGCAGCCTGTCATCAATTGATTGATTAAAGGGCACCATATCAACTGTGGGATGTACACTGGCTAGCATGCCATGAATGACTGGGGGTGAGAAATACTTTAAAACATAAATCCCTTGCAGAACGGATGTGCCCTCGCCAAGCCTGCAGCCAAACGGCTGAGACATTGGAACATTTTCTTCTTCACTGCCCAGTTGTACAAAATTTCTGGCACTTGTTTGCACCATGATAGGGTAAGAAACAATTATTACCAACGACGTGTTGGTATTGGAGATTTATCCCCCCAGATTACAAAAAGATAATTCCAGTACTCTTAAGGTGATTTTTGCAGCTTGCAAATGTTACTTATGGTAAGCAAGGTGTGTGTTCCTCTTACAACAAAAATAATTGACTGTTACTTTCATTATACAACAAACTGTCACCCTATTGAAAAGACAGTATTCTTGTGAATTCCATTGACTTGCATCTGCGCTTTTAGGAAATATTGGCAGTCTTGTACCTGTGTTCTAACAAACTAAACCTGATATAGTTATGGATACCCTTTGTCACATGGCAAAATTGAAACATTCTTGCATTGAATTGTATTATTATTATTATTTTGTTTTTGCTCTCTTTACTTCCCTTTGTTTTTTTAATCCCAACTGCTATTGAGAAGATCACACACACACACACACGCATATATATATATATATATATATATATATATATATATTTGAAGTACTGTTAGTGTATTAATGGATTATTAATGGCTTGGTGATGGTTTTGTTTCTTTTGTTCTGTACGTACTCTGTTTTGTCTAATAAAAAATTGCCCTACTCTTTGCAAAACGTGCCTTGGGTTCTTTTACTTCCACCTGGACACCCAACCAGGACAGCAGTAGCACCAAGATGGGGAGAAGGGACCTCAGCTTAATGTCTCATCTGAAGGATGGCCTCTCCCCCCCCCCCGCACTTGGGTGCCAGCGTTTTTTTTAGGTATGAGCTCAATCCTGGCATGGAACTGGAACTCACCACCTTTTGGTCCAGAGGCGGATGTGCTAACAACTGAACCACACTGACACCCAACCAAGCAGGGAGTGTTATACCTGTATGCCCATGCTGATCACCAAAGAGTAGTCCAGGCTACTTCTTGTGCGAGAGCGAAAATCACTCTATCTGCACAGCCCCTGGAAAAGGACTATAAAAAATTGGATGCTATTGCCTAAAAGGTTTATGCTACCGCTTCCATGCTTAAGAGTCAAGCAGCTTATTCAGCACATATAGCACAGGACCAGAAATCACTTTGGAACACAGTTCTGGCACTTGACGAAAGAAGAAATGGTGAGTTGGCACAGGATCTGATATACCACAGCAAGATCAGCCCTGGATGCCACTAAATATCATTTCCACACTGTAGTGGACACTAATGACACTGCTGCAAGAGTTCTAGTTCATGCAGTGTCCTTAAGAAGGTTTTCCTGGCTTAGGACTACCATCCTTTCTCAGGATACTCAAAACAAATCCATGGATTTCTCTTTTGAGTGAAATTCATTATTTGGCAACAAAATAGAGTCATACATGAAAAAGTGGGTGAATACAAGACTAATTACCAAAGTAACAATGAGAAGGAGGAGGCCTCTTTCTGTAGCGCTCTACATTGTCAATGGGTAATCAGAACATTTGGGTAATGTGCACCTCTACTAGGGGAAATGGCACAGCCCAAGGCTGTAATCAGCTTAGAATCTTGGGCACATGAACATTCTGGACAGCAGCAACTCCTCACTCTTTGCTGTGCCATTGAAGGGGAAGCAGCATAGAAGACTCTCTGGAGAAGAACATTTCTTTTAGTTGATTACTCTTTAGGGCTGCAATTCTGCACAGCAGGCTGGGGCTACCTGGTGACAGGAAGCACCCCTAAATTTAAAATTGTACCTGTTAAGCTGCAGTATTTAAACTGGCTAACCTGCCCTTTTTCCCCATTTCCACTGCCTGTATGTGCTTGGATTGGGGACCATGTCTGCCACACTGTTCTGAAGGTGTTTATATTTTTAGCAGGTCTCCAATTTCTTCATGTCATTGTGCTTCAGGTAATACCCTGTTCTAGGGGGGTGATTGTTAGGGTCTAGTCCTTAATCATTTTCCTGTGTCTCCCTACCATCTATTTTGGTGTTGCCCCCCCCCCAAGGGACTGTTGTATGGGGACTTTAGGTTTGTAGTCTGGTAGTAGGTGCCCTGGGTGCTTACACTGTCTGGTGGAAAATTATTTTGGCTGTCTTGATGACCGTTTCTGTTTTGGTTGTACTGATATATATATATATATATATATAATCTATATCTATATCTGTGTATATATATAATATATATATATATATATATATATATATATATATATATATATATATATATATAAATATGTATATGTATGGGATACAAGATGGGCAGGAGTGGAATATGGAAAATATTCTCACTCCTGCAGAGTGAGGCATGGATATCCCATGAGTGCCAATATTTTCCATATTCCACTCCTGCCCATCATGTGTTTGATTTATACAATAGGCAACAACTGTTTCTGTATGGTTTTGCTATTTAAATATTGGGCTGGATATTCAAACGGCACTATTCTGTGGCGCAAGCCCTTGCGCTGCACAAAATAGCTGCACAGGGGTGTGGCCGGGGCGATATTCAATGGAGTTGCGCTATAGAGCAACTCCCTTGAATATCACCCCCCCCGGCCACAGCCACTGTGCATGGCGCAGTGGAACTTGCGCCACCACAAGTGGTCAGAGTGGAGCATTCAAGATGCGGTGGTGCAAGTACCATTGCGCCATGTGCAAATTTCCGATATTCAAAAGGTGACATGCAAATGGGGCCATAATTCATGCGAGGCGCAGGGGGGGCCATTTGCATCTATTTATAGCTCCATTTGCATACCATTAGCATGCAGGTGCGCCGATCCCCGAGGACTTGCGCCTGGCACCGTGCCAGGCAGCAGCCATCGGGGACCGATGCCCCCTGCAGCCCGATCAGCGGGCATAGTTTAAGCATCCCCCACCCCGACTGGCCGATCACGGGCATAAGTTTAAATGTCCCCCACCCCGACTGGCCTGATCGTAGGCATAAGTTTAAACATCCCCCACCCCTGACTGGCCGATTGTGCATAAGTTTAAACATCCCCCACCCCCAACTGGCCCGATCAGGGCATAAGTGAAAAAAAACACCCCCACTAGCCCGATTATGGGCAGAAAAGTTCAACCCCCAAGAACATATCCCTGGTGGTCCAGTGGACCTCAAGCCCGATCGCAGGCAGCAAAGTGTTCAACCCCCAAGAACATATCCTGGTGGTCCAGTGGACTCGAAGCCCGATGGCGGCAGCAAAGTGTTCAACCCCCAAGGACCACCTACCCTGGTGATCTAGTGGCCCCCACCCCACCCACCCATGAAGCCCCACCACCCTGCTCCCCCGTCAGCCGGGCGGGCGGCAGCATCCCACCTGCCTGCCGCCCCGCCACCCGCCGACTGACTGGCCGGTAGGGCTGCATGCCCATTGGTTCAGAGCAAGAGCCAATGGGTGTGCAGCCCATACCATACAAGGCAGTCCAGATATATGAATGTCTCTCATAGTTCCTCCCAGTCAGAATTCCGAGCCATGCTGGGGGGGGTTACACCTGGTGTACTGGCTGGCAGTGGCAAAGCAGAGTTGTGTAAATCTTTGTGGTTGCTCTTAGGTGAGCTTTTGAGCCCTAATGTTCCTTAGGGCATCCCTTTTGACACACCCAACCCCAAACTGGGCCCTCAGGTTGGGGGGGGCACATAGGAATGTCTAGGTGCACCAGAGCAGGACAAGCCTGCTAATCTGGATCTGCAGGCAGACCCCGACCTTGATCATCCAGAGGGTCAGGAGGAGGATAGTGGGGATCTTGGGGAAAATCCTGACCCAAAGAAGTTATGTGATGATGAGGACAGACCCTCTGATGAGGTAGAGGAAGGGGAGTCGATGGAAGAGACGAGGAGGGTTCCAATCCTGCCCCTGTTTGATACCAAATATCTGTCCTGTCTGATAACTGAGGTTTGTAGTACATTACAGTTGAAGGTGGTGAAGTCCAGGGAGGCCTTAGATGTCAATCCTATCCTGTCCATGCCCTCCTTTACTCAGAAGTGTTTTCCAAACTTTATTCACTGTGACCAGATTACTGCACAAGAATGAGCAGATGCAGACCAGAGAAAATATCTACCAAAAGCCAGGGTATGGTATTTCCCTGTAATGAAAGAAAATACCTGCAAATGGGGATGCCACGGTGGAGAACTTAAGCATGTAAGCTCACTTCGCTTATCACATTGTGTCCGCCATGCGAGGGCTATCGCTGTGGCATTGGGTCGCAGACCAGGCATCAAAGACCAAGTTGTTTAACTTGGCCTTTGAGGGAGGCTTATTGTTTGTTGCAGGTCTGGATGACATTTTGAAGGATATCCTGGATAAAAATGGCCACCTTCCAGTATCACAACAACAGCAGAAGGCCAGCTCAACTTCAAAAAGGAAGGTGCCAACACAGGCAGTATTGAGGGGATTTTCATCCCTTTTGGAACTTCAGGAACCAGAGGAGTAAAGGATTCTACTCTGGGTTCAAGGGCAGTAGTGGTAGAGGAGCCCTTGTCTGGAGATGTAATGGAGGTCCAAGGCGAAGAGGTAGCTTATCACAATGAGGGTACTTGGGCCCATCTCTGCCCCCTTCCCTTGGTGGAAAACTGCACAAGTTCTACACAGGATGGGCCCAGATAACATCAGATGCTTGGGTTCTGAGATTTCTGGATTTAGGCTATGCAGTAGAATTTACAACTGTTCCTGGAGGGGACATTTTCAGCCATCTCCTGTTCCAAAGGACCCCATGAAGAGACAAGCAGTGTCTCAAATGTTAGATCACCTCAAACAGATCAGGGCAGTTGTTCCAGTGCCTCCCGATGAACAAGGCCAGGGATTCTGCTCGGTTCATTTTGTGGTCCCCAAGAAGTCGGGGGGGGGGTCAGACCTATTCAGGATCTGAAACACCTGAACAAGTATGTTCTCCACACATCCTTCAAGATGGAATCCTTACGATCCATCATCCAGGCTGTCCAGACAGGGGATTATTTAGCATCCATAGACCTGAGGGATGCATATCTCCACATCCCCATCTGGCAGTCTCATCAGAGGTTCCTCAGGTTCACGGTCCTGGGGTAGCACTTCCAGTACTGGGCAATTCCATTTGGGCTGGCAACAGCCCCCAGAGTTTTCTCGAAGGTACTCATAGTCCTGGTAGCTCAACTGTGACAGGAGGGACATCATGTCTACCCTTACCTGGACAACTTGCTCATTTGAGCACCTTCTGCCACACTGGCAAAGAAATCAGTGACCAGGACTCTGGAGGTTTTGGAGCCCCACGGTTAGGTAGTCATTTGGGAGAAAAGCTCTCTTGAATCAGATCCTGGAGCACCTAGGAACAGTGTTCAGGGTGGATGAGGTGAAAGTCTTCCTCTCGGCAGCAAGAAGGGAGACCTTGATGAGACAGGTTCAGTGGCTGAGGAGCCAATCATTGGCTTCATCTCACAGTCTACTGCGGATTCTGGGCCTTATGATGGTGACAATAGAACTAGTCATGTGGTATAGGCTTCACATGCAGTCTCTCCAGATTGAGTTGCTGACGGCCTGGGACTTGACCTCAGCAGACTATCAGGCCAGGACTCCAATTTCCCCACCGCTGTGGCAGTCCCTGAGTTTGGTGAGTTTAGATAATCTGAGCAAGGGATCATACATGGAAGTCCCCCCGGCCCCAGGGTTGACACTGACAACCGATGCCAGCCTGTTGGGTTGGGGGGCTGTGCTGGACCACATTCCCATTCAGGGGTCTTGGTCTGTGTAGGAATAGCAACTTCACATCAATGTCCTGGAGATGAGGTCTGTACACATTGCTCTTCATTTTCACAATCAGGTACAGTTAAAAGTTGTGAAAATAGGGTCAGACAATGCTGTCATGGTGGCATACATAAAAAATCAAGGAGGTACAATGAGCAGAGAGATGCTAAAAGAAGTAACCAATCTGCTGTGGGCAGAGGAGAACCTTCTCTCTCTCTCTCTCTCTCTCTCCATCAGCAGTTCACTTGGGGGGGGAGTTGAACATTCAAGCCAACTGGCTAAGCCATGAAAATATCCACCCAGGGGAGTGGATGCTGAACCCAGAGGTGTTCAACCTTTTGTGCAAAAGATTCGGTCATCCACAGATCAGCCTCTTTGCCTCCAGACAGAATGCTCAAGTACAGTGGTTCTTGAGCCACTACTGGTGTCCACAGGTGGAGGCAGTGGATGCTCTGTCACAGGTGTAGAATTTTGGCAGAGCTTATGCCTTCCCTCCTGTTCCACTCCTTCCCAAGGTCATATGCAAAATAAGACACTCAAGAGGAAGCTTTCTTCAGATAACTCCAGAGCTGCCCAAAAGGCTTGGTTCTCGAACCTAGTGAATCTAGATCAACGCGCACCATTTTGACTCCCAATCTGGGGGGACCTTCTCTCCCAAGACCCCATTCTGCATCCAAACCTGGAGGTGATGCAACTTATGACCTGGCTTCTGAAAGGAGGAGATTCCTGAAACAGGGTTTCCCTAGAAAGGTAGTGAACACCCTGATAGCCGCCAGAAAGAATTCTACATCTGCAGCTTATGTTCATGTATGGACCACTTTTTTGGCTTGGGCCAGAGAGAAAAATATCTGGCCCTCTAAAGCCATGGTTCTGCAGATTTTGAACTTTCTGCAGGAAGTAGTGAAAAAAGTTAGGCCGTGAGCACCTTGAGAAGTCAGGTGTCGGCCCTTGGAGCCTTCTTGGGCTCATCCTTAGGGACTAACCAGGAGGTTATTCATTTCTTATGAGCTGTCAGTAGAAATCAACCCCTGTTCCAATCCCCTGTCCCTTTATGGGATCTGAATCTGGTCTTGAATGGTCTTTGTAAAGAACCCTTTGAACCACTTTCATTGGTACTGCTAGATATGTTGTCATACAAGGTGTGTTTTTAGTTGCTATGTGTTCAACCAGGAGGACTGGCAAGCTCCAGGTCTTGTCCCACAAAGAACCTTACCTTGTCATGCATAAGGACAAGGAGGTTCTTCTGAGAACGGTTCCATCTTTCATGCCGAAGGTTCCTACAGCCTTTCACGTGAACCAGGAAAGCTGTCTTACATCCTTCTGTCCGCAGACAACTCATCCAAAAGAGAAAAAGTTGCACAAGTTAGATTTACGCATGGCAGTAAGGACATACCTTAGACAGACTGTGGAGTTCAGAAAATTGGATAGGATGTTTATACTTTTCAGAGCAACCAAGAAAGGACAAAAGGCCTCCAAGGCCACCCTGGCAAGGTGGGTAAAGGCATGCATTGCCAAGGCTTATACCGCAGTAAAAAAGAGGGCTCTGGCTCTCATCAAGGCTCATTCTACCAGAGCTGTGGCCACCACCTGGGCAGAGAAGGGTGAGGCATCTATCTTAGAATTGTGCAAGGCAGCAATGTGGTCCTCCATCCACACATTCACCAAGCACTACAGATTGGATGTTCAAAGTTCTGGGTGGTAGGGAAGCACTGACTGTCACCAAGGAGAAAAGGGACCTAGGGGTTATCATCTCTGATGACCTTAAGGTATCAAAGCAGTGTGCAAAGGCAGCAGGGAGAGCCAGTGGCATGCTGGGGTGCATAGGCAGGGGTATGACTAGTAGGAGGCAGGAGGTGGTGATGCCATTATATAAAACATTGGTAAGGCCTCACCCGGAGTACTGTGTGCGGTTCTGGAGGCCACACCTGCACAAGGATATAAACAAGGTGGAGACTATCCGGAGAAGGGTGACAAAGATGGTGCAGGGCTTGCACCACAAAACATATGAGGAGAGACTAAGGGACCTCATTATGTACTCACTAAAAGAGAGGAGAGAGCAGGGGGACATGATTGAAACTTTCAAGTACCTTAAGGGCATAAACAAGGTACAGGTGCGTTAATTTGAGGACGTTTTCCTACACAGAAAGGGCAGTTGATGCTTGGAATAATCTGCCACAGGAGGTAGTGGGGGCAAGCACAATGGGAGGGTTTAAGCATGCCTGGGACAGGCACAAGGGAACCTTGAGAGGGGAGGGATTGATGAAAAGCCATTGATCACAGAGGGTCAGTGGCCACTTCAAACACCATGAAGTCTTGCTATATTATAACAATAGCAGTCAGCCACTGCAGCTGAACTGCCCCGGAGAGGAAGGAGTTAACTCCAGAAGATCTGGAGTTCTACAGCGCGAGGGCGCTGTGCCCAAAGCTCTATCTGGCAGTTTCAAATGAAACTGTCAGATTCTTTACTCCGCTTCACTGAACAGTCGCCCGGAGATCAGCTCCTTCAGCTCGGTTCATTCTCGGTTCAAGAGAGAAGTTTTGTTCATTTGAACCGGCAAAGTCATTATTTTACCGCATTTCGGGTTCTAAAGCTCTATCTGGTAACCGTAAGTACAAAAAATCAAGTCTGTGTGGAAATTAATTATCGGTTCGGTTTTGAACCGATCGCTGGTTTTTTTTCTGCCTTTTAAAACTGTACTGTGGGTTTTAGAGTGCGGTTCCCGGTTCTTATCGGTTCTAAAAAAAACGAAATTATTACGGTTTTTTCAAATACCCGTGACACGGTTAGGAACCGATAAGGGTGTCTTGCCTGGCACTGCCATCAAAAGGGCAAGTTTTTGGTTAGGCTGGCATTATGTCTGAGAAACCCAAAAGAAAACCGGGCCCACTGGGTTTCAACACTGTGATGTCTGTGGGGATGCCTTTGCCAAGGCTGACCCACACACCACTTGTGTCTATTGTCTGAGGGCTGACCACCTCCTGTCAGACTGCCAGGTGTGTAAAATTTCCTGCAGCCACCCTGGAGAAGAGATTGGGCGGCTCCAGGGCGAGAAACCAAAAGTCCAGCCGGATGGCCAGCCCGGTTCAGTACCCACTGGACCAGAGGGAGTGCCTCTGACCAGGGCGAGACTTCCCGGCAAAGGAAGACTGGTTCAGAGGAACCAGTCCCAAGTAAAAAGACAAAGAAATCAGGAGGTTTGGAGTCCAGAATTGTGTCTCCAACTGCTGCAGAGATAGCTAAAGCCATTCAGATTGTCCAGTCACTGTCTCAGGGATCTGTAGAACCACCAACAGTTGGTAAAAGGTTGGTTCGTTCAGTCCCAGTGGTTCAGGATTTTGAAGTTGAGGATTTTTATGAACCACAGGAGGGGGAGGAGGAATTTGATCAATATATGTGTGGCTGGGAGGGTCTGGACGTGCCCATTGAACCGGGCATTTCTCCAGACAGACCTTTAGAATCTCCCCCTATTCTGTCTGAGTCCCCTTCTTTCTTTATTTTTTACAAAAAGGTTGCAGAAACCCTCCAGCTTCCTTTAGAGGAGGCTGTGGATGAGCAAGAGGAGCCTGATTATGTGGAAATGATGGATATTCCAGAGTCTAGGAGGTTGTCTATTCCTTTGCATAAGTCATTTAGGAAGCAAACAACAAAGATTTTAAAATCCTCATTCTGTCCCTCCTGTAGATAAAAAATGGACAGAAGGTATACTTTGTCAGGCTCGGATACAGACTTCCTTATTGAGCAGTGTAGTCATGTAGGTGTGGTACAAGCTGCAGCCTGTGACAAGGCTAATATTCCTCTGGCCTCACATCCTCCTGATAAGGATTCTAGGAAGATTGATGCCATGGCGAAGAAACAGTATATGGCAGCTTCTTTGGGACTCAGGCAGGCAAATTATATGGCTTATGTGGCTAGATATCAGAAATCTAGGTGGGACACAGTATTGCAGTTAGCCAAGCAGGCCCATGGCCAGCTGGCTAGTGAGTTGAACAGGTGGCTGCTGATGGCATTGAAGCCTCTAAAGTTCAATTTCATACTGCTGTTGATGTTAATGATGTTTCCTCCAGGGTCATGGCCACTTCTGTAGCTTTCCCGTAGGGTTGGCATGGCTCAGATGCACTAATCTGTCCCAAGATACTCAGTCAAAGGCTATGGATTTTCCTGTAGGGAAATTCTCTGTTTGGGAACAAAAGAAAATTATATGAAAAGATGGATGAATACAGAACTACCTACAAAAGTGCCCAGGCTAAGGAGAAGCATGCCATGCCACAAAGGCATGCTCCCAGAGTGAGGGCAGACCCTTTTCCAGGCCTTTTACCAATTTCAAGCCTCCTCTGCTGTCTCATGAAGGTTTCTTCAGAGGCAGGGGTAGACGTGGCGCAGTAGACCGCTCCCTCCTCAGCCTAAGGCTGTTGCTAGCAGGCACCCTGATGGGGTGCCCAGGGCCGATTCTCCTGTACCAGTGGGGCAGGTTGGCCTATTTCAGTCAGAGCTGGCTGTCCCTAACTTCGGACAGATGGGTTCTGGAGGTAATAGGCCAGGGTCTGGTTCTCAGCTTCAAATATTTTCCAAAGATGAGAGCCAGGCATTTCCCACCTGCAAATCCTTCAGAAGCCCTTGCTTTGGAAGCAGAGGTTTCTTCTCTTCTGGTCTGCAAAGCAGTGGAAAGGGTTCCTCCTTGCCATCAGGGCAAGGGGCTTTATTCAAGATACTTTCTTACCCCAAAAAAGACAGGAGAATGGCAGCCCATTCTGGATTTAAGATACTTGAACAAGCATCTGTTGAAACCAAAGTTCAAAATGTTAACTCTGGCAATGATATTGCCTTCCCTAAGGCCAGGGGACTGGCTAGCTTCCCTGGACCTCAAGGATGCCTATTTTCATGTTCTGATCAGGCCTTCCACCAAAGTACCTCAGGTTCGAACTGCCCTCAGGCCACTACCAGTTCAGGGCAATGCCCTCGGCCTTACCTCTGCACCAAGGGTATTCACAAAATGTCTCGCTGTAGTAGTGGCTCATTTAAGAAGGCAAGGGGTTGTTGTTTCCTACCTGGACGACTGGCTCATTGTGGGTCAGTCTCCAGGTCAGGTGAAATCCCACTTGCAAGTCACCCAGCAGCTTCTCACTTCTCTGGGATTCCTGCTAAACTTACCAAAGTCAGTTCTGGAACCAGTTCAGGCCCTAACTTTCATAGGCGCAGGAATTGAACACAAGGTTGCAGAGGCCTTTCTTCCCTCGGAAAGGGTGGACAGACTCATCGCCCTGGCATCCTCCTTTACCCCAGCGGGTCTCTCGACCAGCAAGGCATTTTCTGCAACTCCTCAGGCACATGGCTGCTTCACAGCTGTTGTGCAGGGAGCAAGATTCAGATGAGGACATTCAGTTCCATTTGAGGGCCTATTGGTCTCAGAGGAAGGACCCCTTACCAAATTGGTCCCAGTTACTCAAACCCTGATCCTGGCCTTACACTGGTGGCAGGATCAAAGCAATCTGAAACAAGGGTTCCTTCATTCCATTTCTCCCTCACCTCACCACGGATGCCTCCCTGTTAGGGTGGGGGGCTCACCTGGGCGACCTTACCACTCAGGGAGTGTGGTCTCCTCAGGAATCTCTGCTCCACATCAATCTTCTGGAACTCAGAGCTGTCTTTTTAGCTCTTCGGGTCTTTTCAGATTCTGTCCAGAACAAAGTGGTTCAAGTCAGGACAGACAATACCACCACAATGTGGTACATCAACAAGCAAGGGGGCACTCGGTCTTCAGCCTTGTGCACCGAAGCAATGAAGTTGTGGTCTCTGGCTTATTCCCTGAACACCTCCCTGATAGCGATTCATCTCCCAGGGAAGGACAATGTGCTGGCGGACGCCCTCAGCAGAATTTCTCAGGGCCATCACGAATGGGCTCTGAATCCACAAGTACTGGGGTCTGTCTTTGCCAGTTGGGGCACTCCTCAGATAGATCTTTTCGCGCCCCAGACAACCACCAACTTCCTCTTTTTGCTGCAGGCCTCCAGTACTGGGCTCAGTCCTCTGGATGCCTTTCTGTTGGATTGGAAAGGGAAGTTCCTGTATGCCTTCCCCCCCTTTCCTCTCCTTTTCAGGGTACTAGTGAAAATCAGATCTCAACCTTGCAGAGTGATTCTGATTGTCCCAGATTGGGCCAGACAGCCCTGGTACCCTCTGCTCCTGTCCCTGGCAGTCCAACCTGCCCTGAGCCTGCCCAGAGTTCACGACTTACTGGCCTGTGCACAGGGAGAGTGTGTATCCAGACCTCAGTCCCTCCACCTCAAGGCTTGGCTCTTGAGGAGCTAGAATTTGCTGATTTACACCTTTCTCAAGGTGTTATGGATATTTTAAAGGCTTCAAGGAAGCTTTCCACTAGGCCACTTATAATCTTAAGTGAAGAGGTTTTCCATCTGGTGCTCTGAGAGGCAGATTACCCCAGAATCTGCTGATCTTCCCATTCTTTGGAATATTTGGTCCATCTGAATTCCTTAGGCCTTAGACCAGCTACCCTGAAGGTTCATCTGGCAGCTGTCTCTGCTTTTGTGTCAGCAGGAAGCCTGCCTCCTTTCTTCACCCTGTGTTCTCCAAGTTTTTAAAGGGTTACTTCACACTAACCCTCCTTGGAACCAGCTCCCGCCTGGGACCTGAATATTTGCATTGCTCAGTTAATGCAACCCCTTTGAGCCTCTGTCTTCAGCAGAACTCAAGTATTTAACTTGGAAAACCGTTTTCTAGTAGCTATCACCCTGCCAGAGCATAAGTGAGTTACAGGCCTGTCAGTGGAAGAAGATTTTATCTCTTTCCACAGAGATAAGGTAGTCCTTAGGACTAATAGAAAGTTTTGCCTAAGGTGGTTTCTGATTTCCACCTGAATCAATCTATCTCCCTCCCAGTATTTTCACTGAGCATTCTTCCTCAGGTGAGAGGAGACTGCACAGCTTGGATGTCAAAGGGCATTAAGTTACTATCTAGGCGCACCAGAGGTCATAGGTTGAATCCCTCCAACTGTTTCTTACCTATGGCGAGGTTGGCAAGGAAACCTGCCACTAAGAGAACAATTGCAAGGTGGATTGTCTCTTGTATCCAATTTGTTATCAGAAACTGGGTGAAGTACCCCCCTCAGGATTGAGGGCCCACTCCACGGGGGTACAGCTGCGTCTCTAGCGGCTGCTAGAGACATTCTATTCTGGAGATTTGTCAAGCTGCTACCTGGAAGACAGTTCACACCTTTACCAAGCATTATTCCCTGGATGTCAGTCCAGGAGAGATGCTCGGTTTGGCACAGCTACAATGCTGAGCCTATTTCCTAAGTAGGTTCTGACCCTCCTCCATGGAGGTACTGCTGTGTAATCTGTATTGTTATAATATAGCAAGACTTCATGGTGTTTGAAGAAAAAATTACTCACCTTAGTAATTGCTTTTCTTCTCATGGAGTCTTGCTATTACTCACCCTCCCTCCTGCCCTCTCAGAACTCCTACTTGGGTAGAGGTGGCAAATTGGTGCAAGCACTGTGTCATGCCATTTTAGTTTTCCCCTAACCCTGTTTTCCTTTGGGTTAGGGATCTAGATAGTTCATTTAGGTTATTTTTTATTGCCCCCTTCTTGGACTTGAGTCTTGGGGGGAAGGGGGGTTCATATGTGCTTGTCAAGGGTGGTAAAACGAACCATAATACCATCAATCTTTGTTATTATGGTTCTGGGTGTTTTCTTTGTTGTTTATACTGTTGTTATTACTACTAGTAGGTAGCCATAGGCTAGTGTAGTTTTTCCACACAGACTTTTTTCCGTCCTTTGATGTTGGCTTCGTAAAGATCTGACAGTTTCATTTGAAACTGCCAGATAGAGCTTTGGGCTCAGCGCCCTCGCGCTGTAGAACTCCAGATCTTCTGGAGTTAACTCCTTCCTCTCCGGGGCAGTTCAGCTGCAGTGGCTGACTGCTATTGTTATAATATAGCAAGACTCCATGAGAAGAAAAGCAATTACTAAGGTGAGTAATTTTTTCTTATAATGTATAGGGCTTACAAGCAGACTGGATGGGCCTGGCAGTCCTTATCTGCTGACAATTTCTATGTTTCTATGATGCGGCTTTTGGTCACAGAGTTTTGCAGTTGACAGCAGGTAAATTCCTTTTCCCTTTTCTGTTTTGCAGTTTGCATATGGGACAATATTCTCCCCTACCCGGTTGTTTACTAGGTATTGCTTGTTAGAACCTATATGTTCTGATTACCCATTGACAATGTGGAGTGCTACAGAAAGAAGAAATGTCTTCATACTTATTAAAACTTCCTTTTCTGTTAGCTCCAATATTGTCAGTACTGAACAAAGTACAAGCTCATTGGTGACTGCCAGCTTGTACTTTGTATAGAATGAGATCGGGACTGATCAGTCATCGGTAGGCCATGGCAGGGTGTGGAGGGCTGTGCCAGTCACTGGCACGGGTCAGGTCGGAGGTAGTGCGGGTAGGGTTCGTGCCTGCTGGGGTGGTGGGCCACTACACTGTGGAAATAAGTTGAATGATAATTCTACATCAAATGCATATCGGGGCTTGGGATGGGGTGGGGGGCATTACACTATGGAAAAGAAATGGGGAAATGTTTTATTTTTATTCTAACCAGGTTCAGGACGGGGAGGGGTTCCCTACACTATGGAAATGGGTTGGGGGACATTTTGATATTTCGAATGGGGTTTAGGATGGGAAGGGGGGTCCCTACACTAAGGAAGTTCCTGGTATAGAGATCCCTCTCTTTTCCCCTATCACAGACAGGAAGCACCGGAGCGAAAGCCACTGAGTGAGCTACCTATCCAGGACCCCTTCCCAGCTCCCTAAACTCCCCCTACATTAACCCAACTCCATCACTAGCTAGCTCCTTAGTGCCCAGATGGTCAATAACATCCATTGCTCTCTCCCATCCTGCTGCCCTAGTGATCCTTAGGATTTGCCTTTCATCCCTATGGAAATGGGTTGGGTCACATTATGATATTATGAATGGGATTTTAGATGGGAAGTGGGGTCACTACACTATGGAAAAGGCTGGGGGAGATGATTTATTTTACATTTGGACCAGGTTTTGGATGGGTTGGGGGGTCCCTACACTATGGAAAAGGGATGGGGGATATTTTTTGTATTTTGAACATGGTTCGGGACTGGGCTATGGGGCAGGCTGCTATGCTCCTGTGTACAGTACAGCAGCCTGCCCATGGGTGGCCAAGACTTAGGCATGGTTCTTCCATGCCTAAATTTGTGCGGCACATCTCCGAGATGCACAGGCAGCTGCGCTGCACATCTTTGATGAATGTGGGGATGTGCCACATATTCATGGGTACGCTCCCTCGGGATGCACCGCATACATTATTGTTGCACTTGGGTGCAGCTGGAGATGTGCAACGAATCTTCTCCCTTTGAATATCACACTGGCGCATTTCTTGAGATGCACCAGTGCATCAGCCTGCCCTCCCCAAGAGCCATCCCACCAGAGGCACCTGCCTGGAGCTCCACCCGCCTCCTCAATTGCATGCAAGGCACTCCTCGGCCCTTATCGAGCTTCCCTGGACTGGAACCACTGAATGCGGTTCTGAAGCTAGCCTGCCCTCCCCAAGAGCTAGCTCACTGGAGGCACTCCATATTGCTCTCATACTCACCCTCGCTGGTGACATCGAACTTAATCCTGGACCTGCTACTTATCTCTCACATCAAGATGTTATGTGAACAGACTCAAAAGGGCTTTGTGTATTCACCTCAACATGAGGAGCCTACTCTGTCACCTAGTGAACTAGAAGCATGGGTTGGTCTGTACAACCCCGATATCCTCTGCCTACCTGAGACTTGGCTCAAGCCAACCATACCAGATATTGCCTGCTCCGTACCTAATTATAATCTTGTCAGGTCTGATAGGCTCACCTCTAGAAAGGGTGGGGGCTCGCAATATATTCCAAATTTCTCCTCAATCTCTCCATTCTGCCTACCTCAGTCCTCACTTACTGTGAATCTCTTCATACTGTTCTGCTCCTAGGCACTAAGAAACTGCACATAGTGTATGCCTACAATCCCCCTCATAGTGGTCTCTTAGGCCTTGAGGAATTACTTGACCAAGTTAATTTATCTGCTGGTCGGAATGAGGTCTTCCTTCCTGGTGAACTTAATTTAAATTGGCTTGGTAAAACAAATGAGTCTATCTCATCTTCTGTCCAAGAGCACAATTTTCACCAGCTCATCAATGACCCCACTAGGGCAGTGTCTTCTTCTAACTCTGGCATGCCTATTGACTGGATCCTATCAAATTGCATAGATAGGATCTTGGCATCTGGAACATTGACTGATGGCTTGACAGTCCACTCACCTATATACTGCATCTGGCATTCTACATCACTCTCGGCTCACCCTCACAAATACATTACCTTTAGGAACTTTGCTAACCTAGACCAAGATACATTCCTATATGACATCTCCCAACTGGATTGGTCCCCCGTACACTATGCCAGTGTTCCTGAGACAGCACTCAGCTACTTTTTAGCTCAATTTGGTGCACTACAGGACATCCCACCTCCACTTGTGTGCACAGAGTCCGTGGGACACATACAAGATGGCTACGTCAAGTCCTCCTATTCCAGCTTAGATATCGGGATAAGAGCTGGTGGCGTTTTAAAATGTCTGGTCTTTCCTCTGACTATAATACCTTTAAGGCCCAAAGAAATGCCTGTAAAAGAAATGTTTGGCCAGCTAAAAGCTTGTACTGTAAAGGGCTCTTGATAGATGCTGCTGGGGACTCAAGGAAATTCTGAGCTCACATAAAAACCTTCCTTGGACCAGTAGTGCCCACTGCACCAATGATATGATCATTAATGGAACCCACTGTAATAACCTTACAACTATAGCTAACTCTTTTAACCTCCATTTTTTGGATTTGTCTAAATATACATCTTCCTTCACTTCCACTCACCCCACATCCCTTTCCACGGTACCAGGCTCCTCACATCTGTATCCACCCTTCCATTTCAAAACCATATCCAGAGCTGACATCTTTAAACTTTAAAATACTGTCTCTGATAGTACCAGCGTGGGGCTCTGATGGACTTGAGCCTAGACTACTGAAACTTGCCTTTCCCTTCATCGCATCCCCCCTGGCAAAAATTTTTAACCTGTCTCTATGCCATAGCGCAGTCCTTGACATTTGGAAAATTGCCAGAATCAGTCCGGTTTTCAAAAAAGGGGACCCAAAGGACATCTCCAACTATCGCCCTATAGCTATTCTGTCTGTTCTGAGCAAAATTCTTGAGAAACTGGTATCACCAACAACCATCTCCTTCCTTTTGGACAATAACCTTCTCTCTGAAAGCCAACACGGCTTCCATAAAGGACACAGTACCACAACAGCACTTCCTAAACTTACAAATGATGTCCTCATTGCCATGGATAAGGGCTCTCACAGGTGCTATCTTCATAGATCTAACTAAAGCATTTGATCTTGTTGACCACCCCCTTCTCCTGGATAATTTGCTATCTCTGGGTTTCTCTCCCACTAAGTCATGCACTGGTTTGGCAGCTACCTATCTAATCGTAAACAGATTGTGAAATTTAATTCTGCCCTATCCAGTCCTGCAGTCATAAACATGGGTGTTCCCCAGTGGTCCATTCTTGGCCCTCTCCTGTTTACCATCTTTATTAACAACTAATAACAAGATCTCTCTGCATACTCACTTCTGCTCGTCCATACTGTATGCAGATGACCTGGTACTATATTAAAGCTCTAGGTACAGTATATAGGTGATATCAACCAAACCCTCTTATCTGACTTCATGACCATTCAGTCCTGGCTCTCAAAGAAGAAACTTGTCCTAAATACTACCAAAACCCAAGCTATGCTTTTTGGTTCTGATGTTAAACTGAGAAACATCTCAAACAATTTAAAAAATCCACCATGCGAATGGCTCTCTGTTAGTGTTAGACACAGTTAGCTCATTTAAATACCTGGGCATGCTGTTTGATGGGTCCTTAAACTTTGATCTCCACATCTCTTCTATCTATAAATAGGTAAATGCTAAAATTGGGGTTGCTTATACAACTAGCTATGCACTTACCCCCTCAGCCAGACTAGCTGTGGCATGAGGCATCCTTCTACCAGCCCTCACCTATGGTGCTGTTACCCTATTAGGTGCTTCCAAAACCACTCTACATAGATGGGACACAACTTACAATAACATTTAGTGCTAGACCTCTGCCTCCCATCATTGCAAACACCATGGCCAGCTCTATGCAGATCTAAAATGGCCCTCCCCATCTGCCCATCGACTCCTCTCCCTTGGCTCTCCGACTGATAGTATCATCAGATCTGGAACCCTAGCATCGTTAGCCGCTATGCTGTCCTGGCAAACCTCCTCCAATGGCCTACGGTCTACTGACCATACTCTCCTGCATATACCAAGGTATAAAACAACCAAGGGTGTCCATGCTTTCTCCCTTGCTGACCCGCGCTACTGAAACTCCATTCCTCTAGATGCTCGGCAAGCTCCTAGTCATGCCCTCTTTAACAAACAACACCTGGATTACCATACCAAACTTGTCAAGTGTACATGCTTCTATCCACCTTAGGCCCCTTCCTGTACCTACTGCTGATTGCTTACTCCCCTCTCCCTTATCACCTTCCACTCCTTCCTACACTCTGTCTCGCTGTCTTCCCCAGGCCTTATCTTATCTTTCTCCACCACTTACTGGTCTCAGTCCTCCTCCTTGTCTCCTACTGCTCTCCTTTGCCCCGTTTTTCCTACTAGTCGCTCTGCCCTCTATGAATGCTATCTTGTCATGCATTCCACCTTGTTGTATCCTCTCATGCAATGTCGGTAAGTAGGAACTTCTATGTCTATTGATTAATGATTATTTTGTACTGTTTTTCTATTGTAGCAAATTGGTGTATTGTTCATCTGCTATCTTGTAATTTATTTCATCTTGTTGTAATCTCCCGGGTTGTGTCTGAGATAGACATTTCTATGTCTAGCACACCTTACCTGGTTATCAAAAATAAATAAATAAAATGTACCAGCGCATCTCCTCTGAAAATGCCCCCCATGAAGTATCAGGGTTATATCCCACTACCTTCAGCTCCATCTGAGGGGTGTAGCCAAAGCTCCGAGATGGGGCCAGTGACATGTGAAACATGGGCGAGTTGGGGTATCATTGGTTTATGGAGAGAGTGGGTGTCAGAGAAGCAAGGGGGTGGAAAGAACTTAAAAAAAAAATATTCAAACCCAATCCAATTAGAAAATGATCTGTTTAAACCGTAGGCTAGCAGTAATCAAAAACTGTATCAGTTAACAACATTTTCTTACCAAACACTGAGAGGTAATAAAAGGTGTGCCAACTACCAGGGCATCCAGCTCTCCCTCCCCACCATCAGGTGCAGTGGAGGATATGTAGGGGCAGCAGACATCTTGAGCTTTTATTACCATACACAGAAACTTCAAGAATATTTGATTTAGACCACATGATGAAGCATAGAAACATAGAAGTTGCTGGCAGATAGAGACCGCAATGGCCCATCCAGTCTGCCCATTTTCTCTGCCTACTGTGCCATCGTAGCTCCTACCCAATCTCTGGTCCCCCCACCTTGTGTTCCATCAAAGGTCCCCTTGTATCTGTCCATGCATGCTTGACTCCTGCGACTGTTCTGGCACCTACCACCTTCACTGTGAGGCCATTCCAGACCTCCATCACCCTCTCTGTGAAGAAATATTTCCTCACATTCCCCCGAGCCTCCCTCCCTCCAGCTTTATAGCATGACCCCTTGTCCTCGAGTCTGTCTTCCTGTGGAAAATGGTACCTTCCTGTACCTTATTAATACCTGTTATGTACTTGAATGTTTCTATCATATCCCCCCTTTCCCTTCTTTTCTCCGGCGAATGCATATTCAGTTCTCTTAGTCTCTCCTCATAGGGCTTTTGATGCAGTCCATGCACCATTTTGGTTGCCCACCTCTGTACTGTCTCTACCCTGTTGATGTCCCTCTGGAGGTGGGACCTCCAGCACTGGACACAGTACTCAAGGTGTGGTCTTACCAGTGACTTGTACTGAGGCAACACTACCTTCTTCCTACTGGTGATACCCCTCCCTATGCATCCCAGCATTCTACAGGCCTTTCCCACTGCCTTTTCACTCTGCTTGGCTACATTTAGGTCATCAGAGATAATTACCCCCAGGTCCTTTTCATGTTTGGTGGTCGTCAGTACCTTCCTTGCCAACCGGTATGTAGCCTCCAGGTTTCTGTGCACCAAGTGCATGATTTTGCACTTTTTAGCATTGAAACCCAGCCGTCAAACACTTACTATAACCATTCCTCTAACTTCTGCAAATCATTCCTCATTTTATCCACCCACCCAAGTGTGTCCACCCTGTTGCAGATTTTAGAGTCATCCATGAACAGGTAGACTTTCCCTTCCAGCCCTTCTGATAAAGACATTGAAGAGGACCAGGCCCAGTACTGACCCCTGAGGCACTCTGCTCGTCACCCTACCATCTCCAGAGTGGACCCCATTTACCACCACCCTCCTCTGTCTTCTGCTGCTCAACCAATTTCTTACCCAATTTACTACTTTCTGGCCCACTCCTATACAGGCTAGCTTGTTAACCAGTCTTCTGTATGGAATGGTGTCAAAGGCCTTCCTGAAATCTAGGTATGCCACATCCATCGCTTCACCCTGATCGACTCCCCTGGCCACCCAGTCGAAGAACTCGATTAGGTTTGTCTGGCAAGACCTCCCTGCAGTGAAACCATATTGTCTTTGATCCTGAAATCCACTTGTTTCAAGATATTTCACTATCCTTCCTTTCAATAATGATTCAATAACCTTGCTGACTACTGAGGTCAGTCTGACAGGTCTGTAATTTCCTGCCTCCTTCTTATTCCTACTTTTGTGAAGTGGGACCACATCCACCCTACTCCAGTTCCTTGCAACCACCCCTGTTTCCAGTGATAAATTAAACAAAGCTGTCAGGTGTGCAGCCAGCTCCTCTCTGAGCTCCTTCAGTATCCTAGGGTGAACCCCATCCTCCATTCATGCCATTACTCTCCGCACAGCCTTCCCTGCCTCCCTCCACCTCTCCTGGTAGTTTTTCCTATCCTTCTTCCTCTGTGTCTTTTTGTACTTCTTAATTGCTGTTTTTTTTTTTGCTCTTGCTGTTTCCGCTAGCTCCCTGGAGAACCATAGTGGTCTCCTTTTCCTCTTGCTCTTACAGACCTCCCTGACACAGAGACTCATAGCTCTTTCTATGTCCTCTTTAATTTTTGCCCACTGTTCTTTGACTCCTGCTAGCATTCCTATCCCTGCCAGGGTGTCCTTGAGGCATTTTCCCATTGCCTTGAAATCAGCCCTCCTGAAGTCCATGATCCTCGTCCTTGTGCGGTTTGGTGCAAACCCAATTTTTATAGTAAACCACAATGTATGATAATCACTGGTTCCCAGATGGTTCCCCACCATGATGTCAGCAACACTGTCCCTGTTTGTCAGCACTAGGTCCAGCAATGCTCCTCCATGAGTGGGTTCCATTACCTGTTGCCTGAGAAACACCCCTTGCAAGGAGTCCAGGATGTCTCTGCTCCTGGAAGTTGCTGCTGACGGGAGTCTTCAGTTAATTTCAGGTAGGTTGAAGTCTCCCATCAGTAGCAACTCTCCCTTACACACCAGCCCTTGGATTGCTTTCAACATTTCCCCATCCACATCCTCCATCTGTGCTAGAGGTCTGTATATCACTCCTATATGGATAATGGCCCCATTCTTTCTCTCCAGAGTGACGCACAATAACTCTGCTCCCCCCCATTCACCTTGTATTTCTGTAGCCTTTATGCTGTCCCTTACATAAAGGGCTACTCCTCCCCCCTTTCCTCCGACCCTGTCCCTTCTGAACAGAATGAAATCTGGTACTGCCGTATCCTAGTCCTGGTTTTCATTGCACCAGGTCTCATTGATGGTGACTAGGTCCAGGTCCTCCCCTGCCATAGTGGCCTCAAAGTCTACAGTCTTGCTGTCCAGACTTCGAGCATTCACACACATGGCTCTCCAAATCTCTTGCCCCCCATTTCCACCATCCCCCTTTCTATTCCCTACCTCCGTTTACGTGGGAGAGCCAGCTAGTATCCCTCCCCCCCCTTGCTGACCTCCATGCCTTCTGTAGTTTCATACTCCCCCTTATCAGTTTAAATGCAGAGCACCATTCATATATCCTATCAGTTTTCCTCTGAGCTCTCTAGACTCCTCCTCGCTGGGGTGCAGCCTGTCCTTTATCTTTCCACTTGTGCCACCACCCTCCAATGCAAGTGAAGCCCTCCGATGTGCACCAGCCCCTTAGCCACTCGTGTAACTCCTCTGTTCTCCTCTTCCTGCCTGTATCAATCAATCAATCATTTATTTGATGAACAAGTTAAAATTGTCATTACAAATTTGTTACAAAACATTTAACAATAATGTATACAAAAATAAAAAAAAGAAAGCAATCATTAATAAATTACACAAATATATCCTGTTTTATCTTATATAATCTATCAATATTATCCCTAAACTGTTCTATACATTGCATTACCTATTCTTATTCTTAATATCGGCCTTATTGCAGAGTTTCTCTTCCTATGATTGTATAGTACATGCAGCAATTACCCAGTTTTGTTTATATTGCACAATTCTCAATCCATCCACACATTTACAGTGTCTTTTTTTTTGTTAAGTAATTTTATAAAATTGTATCACTTTTTCCATGATATATGGATTGTCTGAGCCTAGAAGGGTACTCAACTGGTAGAAAGGGTCCATGTTTAGTGTTCCCAAGATATTCCCCAGGAGCACTTTTATTTCTTTATTATAGAATGGGCAAAATATCAGTAAGTGTAGTTGGTTGTCCTTTCCTTATTTACATCTACATATCTGAGTTATAGTTTTATCATAAAACCCCCTTAATCTTTGACTTGTGTAATATCTGAATCTGAATTTTGTTAAGGTTCTCCTTTTAGATTTATTTATTTGTTTGATCAAATAAGAAGCCAACTCAAAATTTCATTTGTTATTTGACAGCCGGCTACTTATTTTGTTATTCTTTGCTAAATTTAATTCATTTCATTTATGAATTTCCTTTATTCTATTTTTAATTTTCAATTCAATTTCCTCTGTGGGTCTTAATATGCTCTCAGTTATACAATTTAGTTACGGCTCTCAGTTATACAATTTAGTAACCCGTAAGGTTTAATTATTCTGTTAAAGATGTTTATACATGGAAAGGAGAACCCCCTGGTAATGTATTCTATAGCTTCTTCCATACAAGCTCTAGATGGCCTACCATCTGACCTATTATAGGTTTTTATTAAGAACAATGCTTGCTTTTGTTCTACTTTGCAACTTACTGGTAATTGTCCTAGTTCTATTCTAATTTGAGGCAGCGCCAATGGGGAAACCCAATAATTTTTTGTAAAAAGTATTCATTATGGACTCTAAAGACCCTAAACCCTCATTACCCCAAATCTCCACCCCATATAAAATTTGACTACTAATTTTTGCATTTAGAGCCTTAATACATCTTATGACTGAATTACCTCCATATTTATATGAGAATCTATCAACTACAGGAAGGAATCGAGTTATTTTCTGTTTTATCATTTTTTTATGTTCATTCCACTTTAAGTTGTGCGAAAATGTTATACCCAAATATGGGAAGGTATTAACCCGTTCAGTCTCATGACCTTGAATAATTAATTTAATACCCTTACCTTGTTTAATCACAGTTTCTTTACAAATCATGAATTTTGTTTTTTCATAATTTATTTCCAAACTATTTTTGTCACATTCTTGTTGAAATCTGTATGTAATTCTTTGTATGCCAATATAACTAGTGGATAATAAAACCACATCATCCACACATGCCAAATAAGGGCATCTTTTCTGTCCTAGTCTAGGTACATGGTATTCCTTATTATAAAGTCTTCAGGGCCATTGCCAGGATTTTCACAAGGGGGGTTCTTTTTATGCAACCTTTTAAGAAAAGCTGTGGGTCTTAGTGCTGCCAGGACCCCAGAAGCCATGTGGTGAATTTAGGACTTATTTTGAAGATAAAGAAGTCATATCTGAGACCGCCTACACCCCTTGCCCTAAGCAAAATTATTATCTGGCTGGCTGCAGGGTGAATACATATATGTATTCAGTACCAGAGGGCAGCAAGATGCTGCTAATGTAGTATACCCAAGGCATTGTCTCAGATATACTATGTCCCCCAGAAACCATGGGCTATGGTATGCTTTGTGGTGCACTTTTGTGGCTTATTTTAAGCCTGTATAACTCATATCTGAGCTCCTTATACACCTTACTGTAACCCCCACCCTCCACAACTCAATATACCATTTAAGCAATAGTGCAACATGGCCTATAGCAAGGCTAACAGGATGCTGGTATGTATTGGTAGGGGTATTGATAGCAGAAGAAAGGAGTTATTACTTCCCCTCTACAGATCCCTGGTGAGGCCTCACCTAGAGTACTGTGCCCAGTCCTGGAGTCCTCACCTCAGAAAGTATAAGAATTGATTGGAGACAGTGCAGTGCAGAGTAACTAAAATGATTCAGGGACAGCAGGGCAGATCCTATGAGGAGCGCCTCAAGGCACTAAATATGTACTCACCGGAGATCAAAAGGGAGAAGGGAGATGTGATAGGGACCTTCAAGTTTTTTAAAGGAATTAAAATGAACTGCGGGGTACTATTTAGCCCGAGTACCAATTCATGGTCACATGGACATGAATGGAAATTAACAGGAGGTAGGTTCTGGAGAGATGTGAGGAAGTACTGCTTTACAGAAAGGGTGGTGGAACTTTGGAACAGTCTGTCAGCTGAACTGGTGGGTGCAAAAACAGTCAGAGAATTCAAGCAGACTGAGACATAATGAAGGGAACAGTGGTTACTGGGGGCAACAGAACCAAGGAGGAGAATAGAGAGAGGACGGGGAGGGTTAGTAGGTTCCAGAGGTTATAGGGAACTTAGGCAGACTGGATGGACCTCTGTCTTTTTCTGCCGTCACTGTCTAGGTTTCTACACCAAGCACCCTGCTTGAAAAAAATCTTTAACATAATTCTTAGATCAGTATTGGGTTCTACACTTGTTGCCCCCACTCCATTCTCCAGTGTGGTAGGCATGACAATGGGAGTGAGGGGAAAGGTAATTTGACAGAGGAGGGGATTCCCAGTGCAAAGTTACCATCTCCTAAATGCCTACCCCCCCACCCCCACCATACTTCCAAAAGTATAGCAGGTATGTTCATAACACTGAACTGTAGCAACAAATGTCATTCTACTGACACTCATTCACTAAAAATACCACCAACTACTTAATCTGGTTCAATTTCAGTTGCTTACCATATGTATCCCCCCCACCAGTCACTCCTGAAAAAGGGACTCCTAGGCCCAGTGGGCTTACCGGGTTAACAAAATTCAACAAGCAACAGACAAACAAACAAACAAACGTGATCATCTGGAGAAAACGCTTATCACAACGTATTTGTTTTAACTGCATCTGGCACAGATAGCACAGACAAAAGTGGAACTGAATGTCAATAAATATGGGACCACAGTGAAGACCTCTCTGAACAGCACAATTAGTGAGGTGGCAGTGTAGATCCCAGCCAGACCCTTCCAAACACTTGCATTGCCTTTCCACTGTGGTACCTTTTTTGCTTAACTTATGAAAAGTTAAAACAGGCATATGAAACATGACAACTTAGCATTTTGTATAGAGGAGGATTTGAGTAATTTATTTCTAAATCTTCAGCCTACCCACCTGAAAAACTCCTTTGCCCAGTTCTGCATAGCTTATTTCTTGATATACAGTTATTAAGGGACACATGTTTAGCAAGTGTGGCCAGCAAAATTTACCTGCCGGTGACCGATAATATTATAAGTCGAGGTCCTCTACTTCTTTTTTGCTCTCCTGGAGACGTTGTCTCAGAGCCTGTGCCATGCTTCATCTTCCTTGAGTGCTAGCTGACAGCGTGAATTGTGGGCAGCAGCCGTGCTGTATTCCGGTCACATTCACAATGCTGACATGAGCTGCAATTGGCCGGCCAGCCAGCCATTGTGGGACAGTGCTGAGAAAGACTCATAAAGCAGCTCAAGTCCTCTTACTGGCACTGAGGATGCTGATCAACAGTAGATGGAGGGGGCATGCAGAGGGAAAGTACTGGGGTTCATCATGTGTGCATAAGCACTCTGTGACAGTCACAAAATAAGTCATAAAATAAATAGAAATGATGAAAAAATTTTACACATAATGAAAATAAAGGGTGATTTTCAAAAGGGGGGGTTCTTTTGAACCATACGACCCCCCCGGCAACGGCTATGGTCTTGTTAGTATTGTATTAAAGAACAAATTAAATAGGATTGGGGACAAGACACAGCCTTGTCTCAATCCTATATTTGTGCTAAATTGTTTTGTAATGTCCCCTTCCTTGTTTTATCTTACTGATGTCTTATTATTGGAGTAAAAAGTGACTATTATGTTTATTAAGGCGGCATCCATACCATAATCTTCCAGAACAAGCCAAAGCTTGCTCCTTCTTATCCTATCAAAAGCTGCCCATAAATCCACAAAAACACAATATAGTTTCTGTTTCTTTATCCTTATGTACTTGTGTATTAAATGGGACAATGTGAAACACTGATCTATTGTTGAGTGTCCCAACATGAAACCTGCTTGAGCCTCATCCATTATCTTATTTCCAGATACTCATTCCATAATTCTTTTGTATAAAATCCTTGCAAAGATCTTCTGTGTACTATCTGTTAAACTAATTAACCAGAAGTAACCAGAAGGGGAAGGGATCTGGTCAGTTCCAGTACAGTAGCTTCTTCTCACTGTTTTTACATTGTTTCTTGTGGATTTTATTTGGTAGAAGGTTATTTCTTTTCTTTCTTACTACTTCTAAGGGGCTAGCAGGGTATTGTTTTGGGGCTGTTGGAATTTTGAAACCTGTTTTGGTGGCTATAAGTGGGCTCATTTGTTTGATGTTTCACTGTGTAGCAGGCTGCATTTGTGGAAGCTTATTTCTTCTGATTTAAGACCTATTTGGTGTGATTTAATTAGGGCTGTTTCTTTGAATTGGAGAACTATATCTTCTAATTTCAAGCCTATTTTGATGTGTTGTTGGTGAAGCTGTTTGAATTGGAGACATGTTTCTTTTGGTAGCAAACCTATTTTTGGGGCTTAGAGTAGAATTGTGATTCCTTTTGCTGGCTTCACTAGCTGCAAAGTTTAGTGCATAGTGGGGGAAGTGTGCTAATGGTCTGACCAGGGGCCTCAGCTACCTGATTGTTTCTGGAAGACTTGGGCTGGTCCCAGCCCATCACCCCACCTGCCCCAGGTCCGTGACTTCTTTTATACCAGGGATTCTGACATCACTTCCTCAAATGGTCAAAGGACATGCACCTGTCATAGCAGAAGCAGACATCCAGGAAAGGAACAGCAGTGAGTGAAGAGGAGAGTGCTATCTCAGTGGAAGGGAAGTAACTGCAAATCAAGGAGCTTTCATTGTTACTTCTTTGCATTGCTGTTTGCATTGTGGAAAGGAGGAGTAGGAGTTTGAAGAAGGTTGTGCATAAGTCTCTTTTTGGGTGTGGATAGGAAGGATAGGACTGTAAAGCAGTTGCTCAATCTATCTAAATGTGTACAACAAAGGGGTAAGGGAAATTAAGAAATAATGTTTTGCATTGATAGGAGGAGAGGAAACTTGGGAGTGTTTGTTATCCTTCATCTGGAAGGGTGGGGGTCCTTTAATTGAACGCGTGACAGCAGCAATGGGTGAGGTGTTAGGCTGCAACAACTGCGGTGCACCAATCTTTCTAAAATTGCCTGGAGGGTGGGGGATGTTTAGTGTGCAACCACATAGAGAAACTTAGAAAGAGATCGAGGTCTGCAGGAGGAACTAAGACAGGCAAGGCAGACTGGGGTGGGTTTAGCCCAATACTGGAGGGGAGGAGGAGGGAGATGAGGAGGGTGATTTGAGCCACAGGTGGAGGAGAGGGTCAGAAGAAGGAAGCAGAGACAAGGGCCCAGGCCAGGAAGAGCGATTGCCGGGAAACCAGGTCAGGAGACAAAAGACAAATGGAAGCAGGAGATAGGGACTGATGAGGGGGAGGAGAAGAAGTGGCAAAAGTCATGGAGTGGAAAGAAGAGAACAGGTTACTATGAAGAGAGAGGGAGAGGGAGAGGGAGCGGGCATTTGTGAAGGGTCTTCAGAAAATAGTTTTGCACTACTAGAGGGGAAGGAGGAGGAGGGAAATCATGCGATTGGAGGAGCAATTGATAAATGCCTGGACCAAACTGGAGTGGGAGGAAGTTCTGCTGGGAGAATTGCAACAGGGGAAAAAAGGGGAAATAATGTGCAGGAGGAAGAAGAGGAGCCGGGAATGAGAGATGGAGATGAATGGAAGCAAGCAGGGAGTAAGCGGGGGTGGAATGTTAGTGCTGGGGGAATCAATACTAAGAGGAGTCAGGTGGGGTAGCAAGGGGGAGAGGCATAGTCACATCTGGGTGGAGGCCATGCCAGGAATGACAGCGGAAAGGCTGGGACAATCTGTTCTGAAATATGCTAGAAGGGGTAGGGACAAGCCTCATTTAATTATACATCTTGGGATGAACGACCTGGCTGACAAGACAGTAGATATAGTCCAGAAGAGGTTTGAAGAACTAGGACAATTATGTGAGGGGGCAGGAAAATCAATAACTTTTTCAGAGATACTTCCAGTGCCCAAGGCAAGCACAATGAGAAAGCTGAGAATAGAGGAATTTAATGGATGGCTAAGAACCTGGTGTTATGCTAAAGGGTATAGGCTGTTGAGGGGGTGGGGAAGGACCTGGGGGGACAGTAGCCTCTATGCAAAGGACAGACTACACTTGAGTGAGGAGGGAAAGAAAGTGTTGAAACAGAGGATGGAGGAGTACATAGAGAAAGTTGGGAATTTAAACCAGGAGTGGGGGTTGGCAATTGGGCAAGAGACATGCAATGAGCTTACTCCCCATAACAGTAACAAAAGACAAATGGCAAGTACTGTTGGCAATGCTGGTAAAGGATGGCAGGATGGGAAGGGAGTAAAGGGTGGAAGGTGGTTACCCTTAATGCAAGGAGCCTTGGGAGGAAAACTGCAGAGTTATAGGTGTTCATGGGAGAGGTGGACATCGCAGCCATCACAGAAATATGGGCCACCCAATACAATGACTGGGACCTGTCTGTACCAGGGTACAGGTTATTTCATAGGGACAGGGTGATTAGGAAAGGAGGAGGGTGCACTATATGTGAAGGAAGGACTGAAGTGTGTAAGGGAGAAAGGAGAGGAGGGTAGTATGGAGTCACTTTGGATGCAAATCCAGGATTCCCAGAATAGGATTCTCAGAATGGGAGTGGTGTACAGACCACGATCTCAGACAGAGGAGTTAGACAGGGAACTAGCGGGACAGATCAGGAGGACCTGCGAGATGTTTAGTGTGGTGATTGTGGGGGACGTCAACATGCCAGGAGTGGACTGGAGTACCCCAACAACCAGGAACAAAAGGGAGCAGGTACTGCTGGATGCCTTCCAGGACAGCTTCCTGCTGCAAATGGTCAGTGAACCAACCAGGTTAGGGAATATCCTTGACCTTGTGCTGGCAAATGGGGACTTTGTGAGAGAACTTACGGTGGAAGAACCGCTGTCAGGGAGTGACCACCACTCAGTATGGCTCACATTGGATATGGGCAAGGAAGGTGTGGAATCTGGCACAAGAGTGCTAGACTTCAGGAGGGCTGACTTTGGGAGGATGGGAAGTGGTAAAGGGTACCTGGCAGAATTCAATCTAGTATGGACACTAACCAGAGGTGGGGCTCATAAAGCTGGTGATAGTGGGGCGGCAAAACCTACTCACAGCCCAGAGCAAGAGGCTAGGGCTAAGAAACCGAGCTGGTTGAGCAAGGAGGTCATGGAAAAGGTAGGAGGAAAAAAGCTGCCTTTAGGAGGTACAAGAAAACAGGGAGGGGGAGGACAGGGAGGAGTACTTGATGGAATCGAAGGAGGTGACAAGAGCAGTAAGGGGAGCCAAGGCATCTACGGAGCTCAGGCTGGCACAAGGCATTAAGAAGGGGGAGAAGGACTTCTTTGGGTACATCATGGAGAAAAGGAGCTGTAAGGACCACATAGTAAGGATTAGGAAGGAGGGGGGTTGGGTGGAAGCCGGGCGCGATAAGGCAGAAGCACTAAACGATTATTTCTGCTTGGTATTTACTAAGGAGAAGAGGAGGGTGACATCCAAGGGGGGAGGAGCAACAGAAATGGGGGGGAGGGGGTGACAGATGGGGAAATCATGGAGGGCAGAGTTTGGGAGGGTTTGAAGGCACTTAAGGTGGGCAAGGCGCCAGGCCCAGATGGCATCCACCCCAGGGTACTGAAGGAGCTGGCAGAGGTCCCTGTGGGACCTTTGGCAGACCTATTTAATGCCTCACTACACTCGGGGTGTGCACCTCAGGATGGGAAGATGGCTCATGTAGAGCTCCTCCACAAGAGTGGCTACAAGGATGAACTGGGGAACTACAGACCGGTGAGCCTCACATCCATCATGGGTAAGCTAATGGAGACTATCCTGCAAGAGAGGCTGGTGGCCCTCCTAGAGGCCAAAGGACTACAGGACAGCAGACAGCATGGCTTCATACGTGGCAGATCTTGCCAAACCAACCTGGTGGAGTTCTATGACTGGGTAACTAGGCAACTGGACAGGGGCCATGCAGTGGATGTCCTGTATCTGGACTTCAGTAAGGCATTCGACTCGGTGCCACATGGAAGGTTGGGAAGTAAGTTAGAAGGCACAGGGGCGGGTGCAAAGCTGGTGAGATGGGTAGGGAACTGGCTTCAAGGAAGGCAACAGAGGGTGGTGGGTGGGGAGCTCTCACACACAAGGGTAGTGATGAGCGGTGTTCCACAGGGCTCGGTGCTGGGACCAGTGTTGTTTGGGATATTCATTGCAGACATATCATTGGACATCAAGAGCAAGATCAGTCTGTTTGCTGATGATGCCAATATAGGAGCAGTGGTGGACAACCTAGGGGGATGGCAGGAGTTGCAGGATGATCTGGCAAAGCTTGAAACCTGGTCAGACACCTGGCAACTGGGGTTTAATGCCAAAAAGTGCAAGGTGCTGCATTTTGGGATGAAGAACCCAGGAGGAGTTACCTGCTGGGGGGAGTGCAGCTAGCCCAGACAGAGGAGGAGAAAGATCTGGGGGTGCTCATTACAGGGTCAATGAACAACTCAGCACAATGTAGGAAGGCAGCTGCAAAGGCCAACAAAATGCTGGGTTGCTTTGCAAAGGGTATATCCTCGAGGAGGGAGGAGGTGATTCTGCCACTGTATAGATCATTAGTTAGACCGCACCTGGAGTACTGCATGCACTACTGGTGCCTGTATCTGAATAAGGACATTAAGTTACTGTAGGGGGTGCAGCGCAGGGCGACAAAGATGATCAAGGGGCTGAGGGACTTATCATACGAGAGGAGGCTGAGGGAGTTGAACATGTACTCACTGGAGGAGAGGAGGGACAGGGGGGACATGACTGAAACCTTTAAGTACATGAAAGGAATAAACAAGACAGGTACAGAGGGGCTGTTCAAAGTAAGGAAGGGGAGGGACCCCAGGGACCATGATATGAGACTGGAGGGAGGGAGGAAGATTCAGGAGAGAGATGAGGAGACACTTTTTTACAGAGAGGGTGGTGGCTGGGTGGAATGCGTTACCTGCAGTAGTGGTATCCAGTAGAGAACAGTGGACTGCTTCAAAAGGGGATGGGGCAGGACATGGAGGAGGGTCAATGGAGGGGAAGGGTGGAACGGAGGGGCAGCTGCAGAATAACGGCTGCTAGCTGCATATTCAAGCAGACTTGATAGACCTCTAGGCCTTTATCTGTTGGCAAATTTCGTATGTTCGTATAATTGGTGGATAATGACTGGGGTTTTCTTTATCCCCTTTTTAAATATAGGTATTAGGATGTTATCTGTCCATGTCTTTATTAATTGTCCAGATTTTATGTTGTAACTGTATATTTTATAAAGACAAGGTATCCATAATTCTAGATCATTTAGTATAATGTTGATGGGTAGCCCATCTGGACCGAGTGCTTTGTGTCTTTTAACAAGTGCTAATGTATCCTTCATTTCATCTAATGAAATTCTAGGTTCAAGTATTCTCCATTCCTTATTTGTCTTATTTAATTCCATCTCCTTTGTGATTTGAAAGAGGTTTTTTAAAGTAATTTTCCCAAACAGTGGGATCAGTATAATTTTCTAAATCACATGAGTGGTTATCCCACCCATTAGCTACCAACTGCCAGAACTTCTTATTATCTTTGCACCAAACTGCCTTCTCAAATTCTTTCCATAGTTTGAATCTATACATTACTCTCTTCTTCCCTAATAGTTTTTTATATTCCTTCCTTTGCTTATTTAGAGCTATTTTATTTAATCTCGATGGATCATTTTTCACGTCTTGTTTTTTTGTTTAATTCCTTTTTTGCCAATTTACATTCATAATCAAACCACTTACTCCCTTTATTAATTCTAATAATTGTGACGTCAATCAGTTCTGAAGATGTTTTTCTTATTCTTTCTTCTGACTGACTTAAGCTAACTTCTGATTCTTTCTTATTAGCTATTTCCCTAATCTCTTCCTCTACCTCACATTCTCTTAAAAGCTTAACTGATTGGTAGTTGTCTATCATTTGTCATTTGACCCCTTTTTTTGTTCTAATTAAATTACTTTGTTTAGTTGTTTTCTTTTGTAGCCAAGAGACCAAAGCTAGTTCCAAATGGGCATGCTCACTCTCTGCCGTCTGCCTTCTGCCCTATCTGCATCTCTTGAAAATAATTAATCATATTTAAATTTATCCAACATAGATCTATTATCGAAGCCCCATTATAATTTAGAAAGGTGAATTCACCTTCAGAGTCCCCTTTTCTTATTCCGTTCATTAATATTAAAATATATATCTTTTAATAAGTCATACAACTTATTTCTTCTATCTGTAGTTTTTTTATCCTTTGATTTTTGTGGGATAGTATAGGCTTTTTTGCCCTTGATATTATGTAAGTTGGTCAGTTCCTGTGAAAGGCGAAGATGGTTTCCTAATCTGGCATTGAAATCCCCAGCTAGTACAATGCCTATGTTTGGGTCTTTCTCCAAACATGTCTCAATGAGACTATCTAATTTATCTAACTCCTCTACCGAAACTTTTGAGTTTAAAGGGGGGGAATATATATTTATGTAACCCCTCACTCCTGCCTTTTTACCAAAATGACAGGTGGCATGCTGTTGGCGCTGGCAGCAATACCTGGTGGGGTCCTGGGTTCGGGGAGGATGAGGTTACTTGGCACAAGGGGACCTAGGTTTGGCTACTCTGCACAGGGGCACCCAAGTAAATCCGAACACAGGAAGCAATAACTGTAATGTCCAGAACCAGGAATGGGATTTTACAGTGTGGCTTTTATTCACTACTAGCTGAACACAACAACGCATAGATGGACCCCATGGGGCTACATTTACTGGTAATGCAGATTAGAGACTACAAGGTGGTCCACTGGAAGAATGAACCAGTTCTACTGTTTTCAGGCTCTGGACCCACCAGGCACACATCCCGGACTTGCATGCGCTTTGGGTACACAGCCCGACTGGCCCGGCTCCCTTGCCGGCCACTTGAATGGCGGTCCACTGGAAGAATGAACCCATTTTCTTGTTGTGGCTCCCCACATCACTTAGAGTCTACGACTCTTAGAGAGATTTCCTTCTTACTTCTTCTGACTCCCATCTCACAAAGAGAATTTTCCTTACACTTGTTGGCTCCCACACCACCTAGAGTCTCGACTCTCCTAGAGATTTCCCATTTGAAGCCCACATCTGGGTACTTCCCTCATCACTGGCCAAGCGCATGAGGCAAGTAGCAATCACAGCAGAAATCCGTAGAGGTGGACCTGGTTACTAAAGATGGGGGGTGTTCCCACCTCCAGCTCCCACAGCCTATACCCGGCCATTTCTCTGGAAAAACTGAAACTTCTGAATGTAGATTAAACGGTGGATGAACTGTCGCACCCCCTCTACCATATTACTTGAATTCACACAGCACTCCAGCTTTTGACACTACTCGATTTGTTTGTCCTAGTCCTATAGGCCTCCCAAATAGTAGTTCAAATCCTAGATTTCTTCACATATCCCAGGCTGAAGAAACACATTTTTGCCCTCTCATATTAGAGCAAACACTCACCCTTTTGTTGCAGGTGCCCCACAGGCGAATTTCAACTCTTCCCACTTTCCAAACACAGACTGAAACTGAAATAGGCAGCTTTCTTTCTTCTGCAGAAATTAGGGGATTGCCCCTGGAATCTACATGGGGATCTTTACTCCCCCCCCCGGAGGGAGGGGCACTGAGACCCGAACAGCAGTCTCCTCCACTTGAAGGCAAAACTGGAACTGCTCCTTCTTGTTTGAAAACAAAACTGGACTCTCTCTCTCTCTTACAGAAGGTAAACAGGAACTGACTTTGAAAACTCCCAACGTTCTATCTAACTCCCTCTGCTGCAGGTTCCAATGTGGCTTATGCAGCTGCGACAGTTCTATTGGTGATGTCATCTCTCAGTCTCAGCTGAGACTGAGAACAGAGTGAGACAGTGTGAAACCCATTTAACTGGAGTTTCACAAGCTACCTTCCCTGCTACCACTAGATCTTACTGGGATTCTGATAACCCCCAGGTAACAAGGGGTTACAGTCGCCCTTGACCAGGAAAATGACTGTCCCCAGTCATTATGCACCTGCCCAGGGCCATCCCACCCTATGTGCACCATGGAGGGGGTGACTGGACCCTCCTATCATGTGAAATCACAGGCAGGCAACACTAAAGGCCCTAGGGGCCTGTAGCTGACATATCAGCCTCTACACTATCCACTTACTATGGACACCCAGTGGCTCTGGTAGAACCATCCAGAGCATAGCCCTGATAGATCAGCACTGCGGTCCCTACTGCAGGTCAGGGCCACGGCCTGTCTATCCCCCCTAATCCTCTAGGGAAAACCTATCTGCCTCTAACATAATATCCCAAAACAAAAAAAAACCCGGGGACCTCCCCGACCTTGGGCAACCTGCAACCACACCATTAAAATACCAATTACTGCCTCCTCCCTACCCCCACAACCACACCTGTGGAAGGAAAAGGGTTAATACAGCAATAACCATAACAATAACACCACAGTACTTTAAATTTCTACACTATAAAGCACAAACAAGGAACTCCGATGAGCCCCTCCTCCTCTTCTTGTCTTCTCTTCTGTCTTCCCAGGAACACCTGTAAGAAAAAGAAAGACAAAAACACACACTCCTAATCTGCATACACAGTCTACCTAAACCCCTACCATCAAAAACACTGCAGAATCCCCAAAAGATTTTTTTTTTTTTGAAAAGGTGGAAAAACAGTATTTACATTAGAATACAATAATGACATTATTTACAATACACATCTGGGAGGATGGAGTGCCCTAAAAGTCCCAACTAGTGACCACAAGGCCCGAAGGCTAGTCCAATAAAGAGTCTCTCCTGGGCCGGAGCCCAGTGAAGCACAGTTCTAACAGGCCAAAGTCCTAAAGGGGAGAGTCTTTGCGGACAGTTCACACATTTTTGAAGTCTGTAGTGTAGGGTGTGTACTGCAATGTCATAAAGATAGAAAATTCGGACTTACCAGCCATTTGTAGTACAAGACTAGGCACCTAACCTGCACCGCAGCCGAAGACTCTCCCTGGCAGCATTTCTTCTGATACAGCTGGGTGGACATCTTCCAGGAACCACAGGAGGGCACATCTGGAAACAGCTGGGATGATGTCATCTCTGGAGACGGAACCTTAGAACAGGAACAGAAAGAAAACAGCTGGTCCGACGTCATCCAATTGCCAGGCAATGAATAGGAAACAGCTGGGCTGGTGTCCTCTCTGGATCTGAAGTCATCTGGTGGGCCAGTGGATGGTTGCTGGACAGGACAGTACACTGTAGACTGATGAATGTGGGGCACCTGAGTCCTGGTTATTCATACTGGCGGATCAATAAGGGCACTTCACAGTCTGGTGTGGCAGTATTGACTACCACTGCTCGGCTCTCCATTTTGTAGGCACGGGCTTAATTGCTGGGAGGTTCTTGCACTGAGGCCAATAGTACCAGGGGTCAGGGGCTTGAATTATTACCCCGTCTGGGTGCACATAATTCACACAGTGGGAGATTTCATGTCCCTCTCCGTCCACTATTCTCACACTGTCTATAAACAGTGTCCTGCCTCTCTTCCACTGGGTATACTTTTCGTGGAACAGTCTATTCTTTACATGCTGGTTGGCCCCAGGATGCACACTTTTCATTGCTTCATCCCAGATCCAGGATTTTCTGCAGTTCTCAATCTCCTCCCAGACTTTCCGAGGAAAGGTAGGAAAGGTCACACCATAGATCTCATTTGCCTTTCTACGAACCAGACTCTCCTCTTTACTTGCTTTGGTCAATCTGAGACCACTGGCCTGGCTTGGGGGTGGCCAGTCCTGGTTCTGCCAGCTTCGCATCCTCAAGGAAATTAGAAACGGATCCCTGACTTCTTCCTCCTGTAAAGCCAGGGCAGTGGCATCACCACCTTCTTCAATACATTCTTCCGAGGCAAGATCTTGATGCTGTGTACCTGTTCCTTTCTCACAAGGCCACATAGGTTCCCCCCTCATCTTCCTCTTCACTGAGGATCTGAGCCCAGGAGCGAGCAGTCGTTCTCACCCCTGAGACTATCCACTCATCACCAGGCGCGGAGTTCGACACCTCCCATTCAAAGGCCTCCCGCATCTCATCTTCACCTAAGAGACTTGGGCTAGGCCCCCCCACCCAGGGGTCTATTGATGCTTTATCCGAACTTTCTTTCTGAGATCCAGCATCCAAAACTTCAACTTCTGATTCTGTCTCTAATTCTGCACCCTCTGGCTTTGTGCCACACTCCCCCGAGGGACCTTCCTCCACAGGCTCCGCCTGGTGCTGTGTGCTGCCAACTGCAGATTCCTGAATTTTTGTCCATGTGGGAGCCAAACGAATTGGAGGCGCTTTATACAAGCCATATTTTTGTAGGCATCCAGCATAGTGAGGAATCATGAAGACGTCCCTTCCAGCACTAAAGCATATTTGGCATACACGCACTGGATAATTAGGAATTGCCACATCAGGAGGCAGTTGCCCTCCGTAGCACCACTTTTCAATATCTCTCAGTCTATTTACTGCTGCTGTTACTGCATCCCGGGCATGATCCGGGTAACGAGCTGGTCCTGAGGCCATAACTGCAGAAAAACAAAAGTTCACTGTAACTGAAAGTCCCACTTTATTGAACACACTTTGTAGCTTTAAAATGGCTCCTCTGCTGCTGTGTTTACTTTACTACCCCACCCTGTAATGGTGGCGGCAGCACTCCTGTGCATCAACATTTAGAATCTGGGTCAAGCCACTGCATACCTGATTTACACACACTACTGATAACTTTTACTCAAACTGCACAACTTGCTCTGTTCTGGCTTTACACACATTTACAGGATTTTCCTTGGACTTTTCACAAGCTGGAAACATTTACTTTATTTCACAGTCCCTTAAAAGCTTCAGGTTTTAGCACAGGATTGCCTGCTTTTACTAGTGTTGCATTTTGCTACAACCCACAGTCTCTCTCTGGCTGCAAACTTTAAACTGAGGCTACTTTCACTTCCATGCACACATTCAATGGCTTAACAGACTTGCACTTGCTGGCAGGACTTCACACAGTCGTTACTTGCAAAGCGACTACACTGCTGCACACACATTTTATATGGCATAGGCTAAAAGTCACTGTTTGAGCAGTTTCTTGAAGGTTTACTTGCTGTGATCAGTAGCAACTTGCTGCGATGGGGAAAAACGGCCTGCAGCCAGTTCTTGAAGGCCTCAGTATACAAATGGGCGGGCAGTCCTAGCGATCGTCGTTTTAACCACCAAACTTTTAATTTCCATGATCGATTTGCGGGTTGAGCCCTATTTGAAACGAACAAGTCAATTTTTAAACTGTTTACAGCGCTTTGAATACTCCGCAACGCCCTCCACTGCCAGTACACGCACTCCACTCTCACTCCTTCTCAAATGCTGAGGCAGTCTCTGTAGAGCTGGCTGAGGGGCGGGACTGATTGCAGCCTGACCAACCACACGATGCCATGCAAATGAGCCTCTTCTTCCTCGCGAGGGCTCTTCTCCTCACGGCGATCGTCGAGCAGGCAAATTTAAACTGCAGAATGCACTTTTTTTTTTTTTCCAACTGACTCCACGGCGGGAGCCCATTTCAGCCATATCACATAGCCATTAACTCTGCAGTCTCTCCATTTACACAGAAAGCATTTCAAACATCCAGAGCATAATTTCTCTGTTGCTACCCCTAGTCTTCCACACTTTCCTTCACAATAATTCATTTTAAAAAGCATTTAAAATGTCCAGGGCATAATTTCTCTGTTGCTACCCCTAGTCTTCCACACTTTTCTTCACAAGAATTCATTTTAAAAGCATTTCAAACGTCCAGGGCACAATTTCTCTGTTGCTACCCCTAGTCTTCCACACTTTTATTTACCACAGTTCATCTTTAAAGCAGGCAAAAATGCTGTAAACAATTTTGATGCAGGACAAGGGCACACTCTTTGGCTTTACAGCTCCTTGGTAAATAGTTGTCATTTTTTAAACAGCAGCACGAGATTCACAGCACACAGCAACACACTAGGGAAATTGCTTCAGCTTTTTGGGCTACCCACTGCCAGATAGCCAAAACGCTAGCCCCCTTGCCCAAGCACCTTCCTTCCCGAACAAATCCAAAGTGGTGCCTCCATTTTTTAACCCCTCACCCCTGCCTTTTTACCAAAATGACAGGTGGCATGCTGTTGGCGCTGGCAGCGATACCTGGTGGGGTCCTGGGTTCGGGGAGGATGAGGTTACGTGGCACAAGGGGACCTAGGTTTGGCTACTCTGCACAGGGGCACCCAAGTAAATCCGAACACAGGAAGCAATAACTGTAATGTCCAGAACCAGGAATGGGATTTTACAGTGTGGCTTTTATCCACTACTTGCTGAACACAACAAAGCATAGATGGACCCCCATGGGGCTACATTTACTGGTAATGCAGATTAGAGACTACAAGGTGGTCCACTGGAAGAATGAACCAATTCTACTGTTTTCAGGCTCTGGACCCACCAGGCACACAGCCCGGACTTGCACGCGCTTTGGGTACACAGCCCGACTGGCCTGGCTCCCCTGCCGGCCACTTGAATGGCGGTCCACTGGAAGAATGAACCCATTTTCTTGTTGTGGTTCCCCACACCACTTAGAGTCTACGACTCCTAGAGAGATTTCCTTCTTACTTCTTCTGACTCCCATCTCACAAAGAGAATTTTCCTTACACTTGTTGTGGCTCCCCACACCACCTAGAGTCCACTCCTAGAGAGATTTCCCATTTACACTCCACGTCTCAGGTACTTCCCTCATCACTGGCCACACATGAGGGTAAGTTGCACTACAGCAGAAATCCGTAGAGGTGGACCTGGTTACTAAAGATGGGGTGTCCCACCTCCAGCTCCCACAGCCCATACCGGCCATTTCTCTGAAAAACTGAAACTTCTGAATGTAGATTAAGCGGTGGATGAACTATCGCACCCTCTACCATATTACTTGAATTACACAGCACTCTAGCTTTTGACACTACTCGATTTGTTTGTCCTAGTCCTATAGGCCTCCCAAACAGTAGTTCAAATCCTAGATTTCTTCACATATCCCAGACTGAAGAAACACATTTTTGCCCTCTCATATTAGTGCAAACACTCACCCCTTTATTGCAGGTGCTCCACAGGCGAATTTCAACTCTTCCCACTTTCCAAACACAGACTGAAACTGAAATAGGCAGCTTTCTTTCTTCTGCAGAAATTAGGGGATTGCCCCTGGAATCTACATGGGGATCTTTACTCCCCTCCCCCGGAGGGAGGGGCACTGAGACCCGAACAGTGGTCTCCACCATTTGAAGGCAAAACTGGAACTGCTCCTTCTTGTTTGAAAACAAAACTGGATTCTCTCCTTCTCTTACAGAAGGTAAACAGGAACTGACTTTGAAAACTCCCAACGTTCTATCTAACTCCCTCTGCTGCAGATTCCAATGTGGCTTTTGCAGCTGTGACAGTTCTATTGGTGATGTCATCTCTCAGTCTCAGCTGAGACTGAGAACAGAGTGAGACAGTGTGAAACCCATTTAACTGGAGTTTCACAAGCTGCCTTCCCTGCCTACCACTAGGTCTTACTGGGATTCTAGTAACCCCGGGTAACAAGGGGTTACATTTATAATAATAAAGGATTTGATTTTACCTTCACCTCAACAGCTAGAATACAATCAGAATCAACTGGAATTTCTTCCATCTGTTGATCTTGTGAGATTTTGTTCCAAATTAAGAGTCCTCCAACCAATTGTCCAAATATACTTACTCTTTTTGCCTCTTTATAAAAGGTCTTATATCCATCAATATTACATTCATCCTTCGTCCATGTTTCCTGTAAGCAAATTAGGTTGAATTCCTTTATATATTTCAAGAAAGAGGCATCTGCCGATTTCTCTTTTATCCCTGCAACATTCCATGTAATCAAATTATATGCGTTTATATATTTCCCTATTTTTATTCTTAGTTACTTTATGAGCCTGAACATATGTTTGTCAAGCTGCTTCCTGATCCTGTAAAATTTTAATCCTATTGATTGTTTGTATTGGGTTTATTCAGTGTATGGATTCTCTTATCTCCTGTTTATTACTTTTGTGCTGTAAATTCATTTAATCTATTAAGCTATATAGCCCCCCCATTGTAGCCCATGCTATATATGCATTGTCGTGCCTTGGGGATTGCTCGGAAGGGTCGGAGGGGCTGGGCCCTAGGACCTGGTGGGGAGGGGGTGGGGTGGGCCGATTGGGGTCATGAGATCAAGGAGGCACCCCAGGGTGAAATGGGTCCAGGAAAGGGGTCCTCCCCACCTGGTTCCCATACCAAGGGCTCCATGGGTAGTGGGCAAGTAGCCCGCTCTTCCGTGGCCTCTCATCCAACCCAGGTGGTGTTATGCAATGCCAGGTCAATAATGAACAAGACAGCAATTATTGCTGATCTTGTTGAGACATCTGATCTGGTTTGCATCACCAAGACCTGGCTGGATGAAAATGCTGGCCCAGTTTTGGAGTTAGCAGTTCCAGCCGGGTACTCGGTGATACACCGCCCGAGATTGGATTGTAGGGGCGGCGGTGCAGCTATCTGTTTTAAGACAGAACTGGGCCTTGTGGAGGTCCCAGTGGGGACCACCAGATCCTTTGAGTGTATCATGGGAGCAGGTGTGGGCAGCAGGATTCTTCTCATCTACTATCCACCCAGAGATGGGAAAGTTTTCCTGCAGGAAGTTGTGGACTTCATGGTCGATGTGGTGTTGGAATCCTCCAGGTGGTTGGTCCTGGGGGATTTCAATGCCTGTGTTGATGATGAACTCTTGCATTTTGGCCAGAACTTCCTCCAACTGAGGATTTAGTTGGGATTCACACAGGTAGTTACCGCTGCTACCCATATTCAGGGTCACTCCTTGGATCTGGTGTTCCTCCTGGGGATGGAGGCCACTGACTTGGTGGTGGAACCAGTTGGATGGTCAGACCATCACTCCATAGGGTTCAGTTTTGTGGCTCCCCCTATGAGACCCACCCCTTTGGAGATGGTCCAGTACCGCCCTTTGAGGGATGTGGCCCCAGTGGGTCTGATGGTGATGCTGGACCTATCAAGTAGAACATTGGAATCCACGGATCTGGGAGACCTAGTGGTGCACTATAATAGTATAGTGCTGAGGGCCCTGGATTCCATAGTTCCTGTCTGTGTTCGCCCACTCCCACTTCGCCCTCGGTCTCCCTGGTTTGATGGGATTTTGAGGGAGATGAGGAGACTGGTGCAAAGGTTGGAATGGTGTTGGCAGAAATCTGGCCTGGATGAGGACAGACTTAGGTTGATCGTCCATTATTCGGACTATCAATCAGAAATCTCCCATAAGAAGGCAGAGTTCCTGTCCAGGGAGATTGCTGCTGTAAAGAATCGACTAGCTCAGCTCTTTTGGACTGTGGGAAGACTGTGCAATCCAGCCTGTCTCCGGGGCCGAAGAGCTTTTTCACAATTAAAGTGTGATGAGTTTGCTCAATTCTTTGCAGATAAGGTGTCTGCCATCAGGTCAGAGATCTGCTTGACTCATTCAAATGAGTATGGCAGTAGTTGATGCAAGGGCAGAGGCATCCAGTCTGTCTGGACAGACTTCAACCGGCCAGCAATCGTGGATCTCGTGAATATTGTTTGGAGCTTGTGACCAACTTACTGTAGTTTGGATCCTGGGTCAACTTACCTCCTTGTGGGGTGTATGGATGTCATCAGACCAATCCTTGCTGAGATAGTCTGGTGCTCAGTGGATCAGGGGGTGCTCCCAGACCCCCCGAAGGAGGCTGTGGTGACACCCCTGTTAAAGAAATCTTCCTATGACCGAGATTGTCTTGCAAACTACAGAACAGACTCTAACCTTTCCTTTTTTGGTAAGGTTATTGAGAAGGTTGTTGCACTGTAGCTTGAGAACTTTCTTACCACCCACAAAATCTATGATCCTTTCCAGTCTGGTTTCAGGAAGAGGCATAGTACCGAGACGGCATTGGTTCGGGTACTTAATGATCTTCTAATAGTGAGGGATCAGAGGAGTCATTCAATCTTGGTCCTCCTTGATCTCTCTGCAGCATTTGACACCGTGGATCATGGGGTGCTGCTGGAACACCTGTGGCTACTCTTTGGACTGTCTGGGACAGTCCTCAGGTGGTTCCATTCTTTCCTCACAGACAGGACTCAAAGGGTGGTATTGGGGATTTTTTCCTCAGCCCTCTTTTCTCTGCATTGTAGGGTGCCACAGGATTCTGTGCTGTCACCCAGGTTGTTCACAGTGTATATGTTGCCATTGGGAGACATTATAAGGTGGTATGAACTGAGTTTCCACTGCTATGCAGACGACACTCAGCTCTACATGTCCTTTGTGCCCGAACAGGATAATGCGGTCTCGGTCTTTAATAACTGCCTCACTGAGATTCAGGACTGGATGAGTGCTAACTGGTTGAGGCTGAATCCAGATAAGACTGAGGTGGTGGTGGACCCAGGTCATCAGGTAGAGAAGCTGACTCCAGGGCAACCATCTGGCCTTGTGCTAGAGGACAACCAGTTGAGACCTTCTGAATGGGTGCAGAATCTGGGCACTGTGCTTGATAATGATCTGACACTAAAAGCACAGGTGCAGCAGTTGTCAAGTCCCCATTTTTTCATCTGAGGTACATCGCCTGGATAAAGCAACTTGTTCCACCAGGGGACCTTCCTACATTGGTTCATGCCTTTGTGTCCTCGTGTCTTGATTACTGTAATGCTCTATACCTAGGGTTACCAGGGGTAGAGCTCCATCACCTGCACCTGCTGCAGAATGCTGCAGCCAGGTTGTTGACAGGGTTGTCAAGAACTAGCCATATCACACCTGTGCTGTGAGAACTGCACTGGCTACCGGCGCGATGGAGGATCACCTTTAAGGCCGCGTTGCTGACCTTTAAGACCCTACACGGACAGGGACCAGGTTACTTGCAAGACCTCATTTGGCCTTACTGCCCTCTTTGCTCATTCCACTCCGCCGATGAAGGATTGCTAGAGGTTCCCAGGGTCCATCTTCAGACATCAGATGTGAGGGCCTATTCTTTTGAAGCCCCAACCCTGTGGAACTCTCTACTTCGTTGGATCCAAGAGTGCCTGTCCACCAAGACTTTTAAATCCTCTTTAAAAACATATTTATTTGTTTGGTATTTGGGGATAATTTTTAGTCTTATGACTGCTGCCTTATTATTATTTTAATGTTTTACCTGTATAATGTTGTTCTGAATTGTGTATGCACTTTGGTTTTGGAAAAGAGCATTAGAAATACATTTTGATTGATTGATTGAAATGGATGTCTATACTATCCAGTTGCAGTTTTAGAGAGTATGTGATAATACTCTTTCTCATTTTTTACACATATTATAATGGGTGTTTACTCACCTGGTAAAGGTGATTGTGTTGGTTGACATCCATAGCACTCCAGACATTACCTCATGGGTTTTAGCCCACCTGATAGGCTAGTGATGCACATGACTCTAGGATCAAATTTCTAGTATAGCCAGGTCCCAGAGACCCCTGCTCTCCAGTTCGAATCTTCCATAGCTGAAATCAAGGTTAGTAGAGTGCAACGAGAAGTGCAAGAGAAAACAATACCATAGTATATGAAATGATGCTAGTAATAACATAATCTGGTGTGGCCAATAAGATGAATTTTATTTTCCCTATTATTTACAATCTAATCTCGACCCCACCAGGGGCGACTGTCAAATTCTTAATGTATCATATCCCCTCCTGAGCTCTGTCTTGATAGGAATAGACTTCCAGTCCTGGTCACTCTGAGTACTCTGTTGGGAGGGCCTTGGAGTGCCATGGATGTCAACCAACACAATCACCTTTACCAGGTGAGTAAACACCCATTGTGATTGGTTAAGCATCCATGGCACTCCAGACATTACAGTACCTCATGGGTAGATAAGTAGCAGTTTAGTACCCAAGGAAGGGAGACAGAGTGGTCTAAGAGTGAGAGGTGGAAGTAGCTGCTAGGAGGACCTGAGTGGCGAAGGTGGGCTGTATATCATACAGGTTCTCAAGCCTATAGTGTCTGGCGAACGTATGGATGGAGGTCCACGTAGCCGCCTTGCATATGTCCTCTGACGACACGTTTGCTCTTTCTGCCCAGGATGTGGCGACTGCTCTAGTGGAATGGGCCTTGATACCCTGGGGTGGTGTCATAAGTTTTGCTATGTAACCCTCCTGAATGGTCCTTTTTAGCCATCCAGCGATCGTGGACTTGGAGACTGCCTTGCCTTGTATTTGTCCCCTAGTGACGATAAATAATCTCTCTGTTTTATGGATGGGTAGCGTTCTGTCTATGTAGACAGAGAGGGTGAGGCCGACATCCAGATGATGTGGGATCGGCCGAATGCCCTGTTGTGTGTCCGCAGAGAAGGTGGGCAGCTCAATGGGCTGTTCCCTGTGGAATGGTGTGGATACCTTCGGTTGGAAGGCTGGGACTGTTCATAAATGGACTCCCTGAGGGCTGAATACGGTATAGGATTCTTTTGCACGATAGTGCCCCTAGTTTCTCCGATCCATCTGGCTGAGCAGATGGCGACTAAGGAAGCACCTTGGAGGCTCGACTCAGAATAGGTCTACTCTCGCTGAAGTGGTTCTAACGGAGTTGAGCTGAGGTAATTGAGCACCAGTGGAAGATCCCATGGTGCGATGGTCGGTCGTGTTTTGGGTCGGAGTACCTCCACTGCTTTTAGGAAGCGCACGGCATCGAGATGTGCTCCCAGGCTGTATCCCCCGATGGGCTCCATGGCTGCCACAATTGCCGAGAGTTGCACTCTGAGGGAAGAATGGGCCAGGCCCTTGTCTACTCCCTGTTGGAGAAATAGCAAGATGGTAGACATGTCCGTTTGTTTGGGGTCCTTACCCTGTTCTCGGCACCACTTCGCGAATATTGACCATTGCCTACTGTAGGTGAAAGTGGTGGAGGCCCGTCTAGACTGTAATATCGTTGATATGAAGGAGTCATGGTATCCTGCCTTCGTTAGTCTCCTCCTTTCAGGAGCCAGGCCGTGAGTTTTAGTGTTTGCAGAGCCGGGTGGATCACAGGCCCCTGTGAGAGCATATCCACTCAGTAAGGCAACCAGAGGCTGGCTAAAATCATCCCAAGTACTGTGGCAAACCATGTCCTCCATGGCCAGTAAGGGGCCACTAGGATTATGGTACAGCGAGATGCCCGGATCTTGCTTAGTACTTGGGGAATTAGGGGAAGGGGTGGGAACACGTACGCACGTTCCCGAAACCACGGTTGAGATAGGGCATCGGTTCCCTGGGAGCGGGCCTCCCTGAACTGTGAGAAAAATGCCTGGACCTGTGTGTTTTCTAGTGTTGCCATGAGGTCCATGGGTATTGGTCCCCATGCTTCCTGAATCATCGGGAAGATATCGGGGTGCAGCCGCCATTCCCCTGGGTGAACCCGTTGCCTGCTGAGCCAATCCGCGTGCACATTTAGTTTTTCTCTGAAGTGCACTGCGTCGAGATGGCTGAGGTAGGTCTGAGCCCAATTGAGGACTGAAGATACCTCCCTCAACATGGCTCTGCTCCTGGTGCTGCCCTGTTTTGTGATGTAGGCCACCGTAACCTGATTGTCGGAGTGTATCAGAACCGACTGGCCGTAGATGAAGGATTTGAAGGCCTCGAGAGCATGGTATACAGCCCTCATCTCCAGAATGTTGATGGATAATCTGGTTTCCATCGGCGACCATGGGCCTTGGGCTGTTGAGTCGCCCAGACACACTCCCCAGCCGGATAGGCTCGTGTCCGTCTCTATTGTGGCCATGTAGGATGCCTCTAGAGGAACTCCTCTGGTGAGGTTGGACTTTACTGTCCACCATGTTAGTGGCAGAGACTTTGGCACAGACCACCGATGGTGGTAGCGGGACCATGACCCATAGATTGTACTCATTTGGAGAGCTCCAAGTAAGGACGTATGTTTGGAGTGGTCGCATGTGCCACCTGGCCCAGGGTATGAGGTCTATGCATGATGCCATGCATCCCAACAACTGGGCTATGCGTCCCATGGTCATCTGATGGTGTGCTCTCATGTGACGGGCCAGTGCTATCAGATTAAGCACTCTTGTCTGAGAAGGTTTTGCCCATCCCTGGGACACGTTGATTAGAGCCCCCAGATGTTCTATCTGTTGGGTGGGTATGAGATGGCTTTTTGCCTGGTTCACTACCCAGCCATGTACCTCGACAGCCTGTAGGGTGGTCGCAGTGTCTTTTGAGTGCCCGCTGCTTGGAACGTGCTCGAATGAGCCAGTCGTCCAAGTAAGGTATGATGTCCAGCCCCTGTTCCTTGAGTTTGGCTACGAGGACGATGGAGACCTTGGTGAACACTCTTGGTGCTGAGGTGAGGCCGAAAGGAAGGGCCTGGTACTGGTAATGGTGGCCCAAGATATGGAATCTGAGGAATTTCCTGTCTTTATATGATTGGGATGTGGAGATATGCGTCCTTTAAGTCTATGGACGTGAGTTAGTCGCCTACCCGGACGCTGCTTAGGGTTGATCGTATGGTCTCCATTTTGAATCTGTGGCACACCACATGCTCATTGAGGTGTTTCAGATCCAGAATGGGGTGTAGTTCTCCCGACTTCTTGGGCACAAGGAAGAAGATGGAATAGACCCCCTAGCTTCTGCTCATGTGTGGGGACGGGCTGGATGGCTCTGTTCTGCAGTAGCTCCAACAGGATATGTTGGACCTGATGTGGGGATGTCTTTTGTTTGGCGATTGGGGAGGATATGAACCTGTGAGTGATTGGGGCGTGGGACAGTTCTATGGAGTACCCCCTTGAAACAACCTCTCGGACCTACCTGTCCGAGGTTGTGTTGAACCATTGGTGTGTGAGCAATGAAAGTCTTTGACCCACAGGAGGGTATGATCCCTGACTCCACAAGGTCATGGGTACATAGTCATTGCTGTTTCCCCCTGTAGCCTCTGCCTTTTCTCCAAAATTTATGGCCATGGGCTCTGAAGGAGGCCGGTTGGTAAGCTTGGGGATAGGTACTACGGTAACTGTGGGATGCTCCTCTGCCTCAAAAGGAGCTGTTCTGTGAGGGTGTGTCCCTGCGGGGTTGATATAGTCTGTTCCCACCCCGAAACCTCCGCCTTGATGAGGGGAGGTAGGTGTACCTGGTCTTGTTCTTAAGGAGGTCTCTTCTCTCCTCTTATTGTTTTAGGTAGTCCTGTAGCCCCTCCCCAAAAACATGCTTCCCCTTCATAGGTAAATTTTGCAATAGTGTCTTAGATTCATTGTCGGCGTCCCACAATTTCAGCCACAACGCTCTCCTGGCATGATTGGCAATAGCTGTGGCCCTGGCATGCAGTCGCAGGGTGTCCACTGCCATGTCCACCAGGTATTTTGCCGCATCTAGGGTGCACTCTAAAAGTGTTGCTTCTCTGGTCTTTGGGTTGGCCTGTTCTAGGAGCTCCTCAAGCCAGCGGATTTGTGCTCGAGCTGTGTAAATGGCAGTCGTGGCAGCTTTTGCGGCGGTTCCCTCTACCTCGAATGCCCTCTTTAGCATGTCCTTCACCTTCTTATCCATCGGATCTTTCAGAGCTATTGTGCCACACGGTAAGATAGTTTTTCTACTGAGGGCCACCACCTGGGGGTCAATAGTGGGGGCTTTGCACCAGATATCAGATTTGTCCTCTTGGACCGGATACATCCTGTCCAGGTTTTTCCTATTTGACATTCTGCCTGATTCAGTGGATTGCCACTCTTTGTTGAAAACATCCTCGATGGCTGGGCACACAGGGAAAGTCTCCGAGGTGGTCGCCTTCTGTTGTATCATGGGATCAAGTTTGGACTCTGGCTTTTTCTCCTCTATGTTGAACCCCATAGTGGCCTTGACAATTTTCATGAGGCCAGGTACCATGTCGAAAGAACACAACTTTGAAGTAAGAGACGGAATAGCTTGAAGTTCCATTTCCTCTTCATCGGTGTCCACTCCATCCTCCTCCTCTGGGATATCCTTATCCTCTCCGGAGTCCGGTCGAGGGATGTCTGGCACGGTATCCTCATGGTCCAGATGCTCTTCCGGCTGCCCCCCTGCCTTGTCTGGTTCTGGAAGCATCGGTGTTGTTCTATGCTGTGTGAGGGACTCAAGTTTCTCCATTATCTTCAGCATAAAATTCTGCTGGCTCTCCATCATTGTGACTGTAGCCTGCTGGTTTTGAGTGAGGAGGGAACCCGGGTCCATCCATGTGGTACCACTGGGTCCCGGATTGTTGGGACCCATGCCCTGAGTTTGCTCCATGGATAAATCGTCGTCGTCAAGCAGGCAGGTGGAGCAAAGGGGACCCGGAGTTTGGAGCAAAAGGGTAGCATTGCAAGAGGAACACTTCTTGGCCTTGACCATCTGGTGAGAAAGAGGAAGAAGAAGGCAAGCTTAGATTAGAGCTGGTGCCATGCGCTGTGGGGGTCTCTTGCCTTCTAGCAGTCAGCAAAACTTGTATGGCTAGCACCTCGGTTGGGGGGAAGGGGCCTTTTCAGGTCATGCCTGTGCTGTTCCGGGATGACAGTCTGTGAGGTCGCTGTAGGAGGGACCCCTCATGCATAGAGATACTAGTCCGGTTGTCACTATAGCAAAGGGACTACCAGAGAATAATCTGGCACCAGGGTCACTGTGGAGAGGGACCCGTGGCGAACTGAACTTGTAAGCGCTGTAGGAGTAATAGGCCCTAGCACCAGGGTCGCTATGGGAGGGACCCGTGTGTAGGGAGTGAAATACTGTGGCTGATGCTCATATTATATGTAGGTCGCTATGATAGGGACCCTATATGGCGCAGACTGGGATGCCTTGCATTCCTGTTGACAACCCCTCTTGTGAATAAATGTGTAGCAATGAACCATAGTGAGGCTTTCCCTTAAAGAAGGTTTTATGGTCCCCCCTTCTTTATCCTCGATATTCTAGGCCCCTGTTGTCTCCTGAAGTCATGACTGCAATTCCTCCGAGACCTGAGATCAATCGTAATGTGTTGTAAAAGAAAGAGCAAAATATATACATAAATAGGGAGCCTCCCTGGTCCCCTGCCCCTTAAGGGTGTTGACCCAGCCGTTGCCGAACTAGCTCCCTGCTAGTGGAGCACGAGGTGGCCCATAAATAGGCCCAAGCCTGAGGAGTGCCGTGAGATTCCTACCCCCTCCACCCAGCAATATCCTTGACATTGGGGCAAAGGGGAATCTCGATCCAGCAAGAGGAGCGCCGGAAGGCTCGCCGGGTCAGCGGAGCATGGGAAGTGGCCCTGAATTGGGGCTGGATTAGCCTCCAGGCCGATCAGCTGAGGGGAGAGGAGGAGTGGCGCAGCTGAAAGGTGGCAGTGTGGCGCAGCTGAGAAGTAGGCCAGAAGCCTACAAACGCGCGAACGTGCGGTGTATAGAACGTGCTCCCAAAAGGGAGCGGAGGGGGAAATAAGGCTCTCTGTAGCGCAGAACCATAAGCTGGGGAGAGGCAACAACAGAGGAGGCGGGGGCAGGGGATCCCGAGGCTGGCGTAGGCGCTGGGGCATACCAGGTGGTGTGCAGGGCCGGAGGAACCACGCAGTGGCGTATGACTAACAACAATCTTCACAAAGATAGTACATTTAAAAACTTGCGTACAGCGTTCTCATTTAACGCACTTTGATTTAATACAGTAACTTGATGCAATAGTAGGCTAGCATTGTGGTCTATAAGACTCTGTGTAACTCCCATAGGCATGGCATTGGAAGAGGCTTTTTATAAAAAAACTGAACTCAAAAATGCCTTGCACAAAACTAGATTTAAACATGACTAGCCATGTTAGGGACACCGAGCGAGTCCCTATAGATGTATGTACTATGAAAGAGACTTAATCAAACGAGATAACTAAAAGATACGTTTTTAGCCACATAGCAGTGTTTACTAACTAGCTGTGGCTGCTTTTCCGTATACTACCCATAGATTATGTCCTTTTACAGATATACTTGTATCCCCCTTTCTAATGTTAAGAGGTCTACCTTTCTGATGTGGAGCAGACAGGGATCCTGGTGTGCTAGTTGTCTGATCAGGTGCACGATTTGGAGAGCAGGGGTCTCTGGGACCTGGATATACTAGAAATTTGATCCTAGGGTCATGTGCATCACTAGCCTATCAAGTGGGATAAAACCCATGAGGTAATGTCTGGAGTGCCATGGATGCTCAACCAATCACAATCTGCCCATTCTCTTCAGTTCTGGTCACTTTAATTATTGCTTTATGCAAATCTCTAATTTTCAAAAGGTTTTGTAAGATGTCAAAAACTTTGTTTCTGAAGTTTTTTTTGTTCTCATTTAAAAAATTATTTAAGCCAAATATGGAAACAATCCAATCTTCCAGTATTTTATCCTTTGTATTAACTTTTTCAAAATATTCTGGGAATAGAGTTTTAATGTTTACCACAGATTCTATTTCAAATCCCATATTTCTTATTTTATTTTTCTGATTTTCAATAACGTTAAGGGTATAAAACTGGTCAGAGATTAACAACACCAGTTCTAGATCTTTCACTGGTCTAATTACACTCAACTGTCTCAACATTGTTTCATGATTTTTACTATTCTGTAGTATTGATCCAAAGAATTGTTTAAGATGAGTATTTAACTTGTCTTCTGTTTCATCTGATATTATATTTATTGGCCCAGATATTAAAAAGGGATGCACCATGAGCAACAGAGATGCACCAGCACAAGTACGAAAATGCGCCATTGTGCAATATTCAGCGGGAGGCAGCTGTGCCAGTCAAGTTGCAATGTGCAAGAGCGCAGTGGTAATGAATGCATGCGCAACTGTAGGGGGAGGAACCATGAATAAATGGCACAGTGTGATATTCAACAGCATGCGCCATGTGCAAGAGGGGAGCTAGCGGAAGTTGCGTGATAGTGGAAATGATCCAAAATAAAAAAGGAACAAGAGAGAGGTGAAAGAACACTACAGGGAAGCCAGAGGTGGGAGCAAGCTGACAGCTAAAACAAACAGGGCAGCAGTGAGTGGGGCAGTGAAGGAGCAGGACAGGGTACACCTGTGACCACACAGGAACAGGACAGGAGTGGGGAGCCTGGGTCACTTGTGCAGGACAGACAGGGTAGTGCCACAGTGTAGTGAGGGCAGTGGCAGTAGGCAGGACAGCCAAAGGCCGGAGGTGTACCCGGAGCAGGGGGAGCATCACAGAGGACAGTGGGGGGAACGGGATAACATCTGCCGGAGGGGAACACCAGCCAGAGACATGGCCAGTGCCACCATCCAGATGGCGGCGGTAATGAGGGGTGTGAGAAGGCAGGCAGCGGGGGGGGCGCGGCCATGGAAGGGTCCATCAGCAGTATGCCCCCAACAGGCGGTATCAAGCCCGCATCACCTTTGAGCAGTTCACCGACACAGAGATTATGGGCCGGTACTGCCTGAACCAGGCGATCCTGAGGCGGCTCTGTGAGCCGTGCAGTGATGAGATGCAGGCACCCACGCGACGGAGCCATGCTCTGTCAGTGGAGACAGAGGTGACAGCTGTCATGTGCCTGCTCACCACGGGCACCTTCCAGAGACCAACAGGGGACACAACAGGCATAACCCAGTCAGCCACGTCATGCCTACTCACACAATTCCTCAGTGCACTGCTGCCATATACTGCGGAGTACATCCGTTTCCCCAGCACACAGGCGGAGTGCACAGCACACATGCAAGGGTTCCACAGGGTAGCACATATGCCTGGCATGCTCAGGGCCATTGATTGCACCCATGTGGCCATCCACACACCACCTGGCCCGGATGGTGTTGCATACATCAACCGGAAGGGTTTTGCCAGCATCAACTGCCAGGTGGTGTGCGATGCCAGGGGGCGCATAACCAATGTCTGTGCCACGCACCCTGGGGGAGCACATGATGCCTTCATCTGGCACCAGTCCACACTGTTCCACAGGTTCGAGAGTGTGGACATCCCCACTGGCCACCTAGTGGGTGAGTATGCACATCATGCAGGATGACATGGGCAGATGTGGTGGGGGAGGCATAGTCAGAGGTGCCATGGGTACTGGACTTGACGGCCCATGGCAGAGCGATGCTGACCACCATACTAATGTCCACCCTCTACACACAGGTGACAGTGGCTACCCACTCCGTCCCTGGCTGCTCACACCATGCCAGCACCCCCACAACCCCATCGCAGCAATGGTACAATGAGGCACATGCCACCACATGTAATGTCATCGAGTGGGTGTTTGGGATGCTGAAGTCACATTTCTGGTGCCTGGACACATCTGGCAGTGCCCTACAGTACAGCCCCTCGAAGGTCTGTGGGCTATTCCTGGCCTGTTGCATCCTGCACAACATGGCCAATGACTGTGGGATAGCCATAGAGGTCGAAGTGGGGCACAGTGATGGGGACGATGAGGACGCCAGTCCAGACGGTGATGGGCAGCCACCCCCTGGGTGAAGGGACCCCCCACCTGATCCGGATGGCACAACTGCACCAGGACACCATCACAGAGGAGCACTTTGGCCAACACAGGTAGGTCATGGGGCCATGTGCAACCACCAATGGCAAGGGCACAACCCACAGACAGGCATGGATGAACCCCAGAGGTGGACGGTGGCAAGTGAATAGGTCTGAGCGAGGAGCCGCACACGCCCTCAGGGATGGGCAAGGCCAAACACGACACGCACTCATGCACACACACCACAAGACATGCACAAGGGGCAGAAGACACGCCAACCCTAACTGCAGCCCCTAGCCACACACAGGTCCACACATGACCACACCCAGTGGCCGTCACTGTGCGTGTCTCAGATGCTGGGCACCATTGCACACTGGCAGACAGCACAACGCAGGCATCATCATACACACACCACAGTGGCCAGCAGCCAGGAGGGTGTGCACATGGACCGTGTGTGTGTGCAGGGCTGGGTACCCTACCTGTGCATCATACGGTGCACAACACACTGCACACAGGGCAGCAGCAGACAGCGGCCATGGTGTGAGACAGGTCAGTCATGCAGCACAGTGCCACGGCCACCACGGATGCGTGGGCAGCCCCGCTGAGACCTGCCAGCCATGCAAGGCTGACCATTGGCCTCATAAGGTGGCACCGATGGTCCCCAAGGGGTGATGCTACGGGAATGCGACCGTGTTCATGCAGGGGTCTGCAGCTCACTGAACATGTCCGCGCCAGGCATGCTCGTTATGCCTACAGCCGAACCCGTTGTCGACATGGAAGGTGTCACACAACACTGGGAATGGGGTGGATGTGACACTGCGCTGTGTCTGCGGCATTTGGGCAATGAACTGGGTGCCCAAAGTGGCCATGAAAGCAGTGATTGCACGTGTCTGCCTGTCAATGACAGCGGTCACATCCTCCCACTGCTGGGCCATCTCTGCCAGGAGCAGACCATGGTCCCTGCAGCACCACTCTTCTGCCTGGCACAGAACCGCACTGAGTGCATCCACTGCCATCACAAGCCGCAACTGCTGATCCACTGAATCCTGGAGTATGCGGCTGTGCTCATCAAAGAGGTCATCCACCTGATCTGCATGCTGTCCCTCATGGTGTTCCTGGCCATGCTGGGCAGCACCCCTCAAAGATGAGCGCTGCACACCAGAGCCATGCCAGGGCACGTTCTCACGCAGTGCACTGACACTGCCACCCGACACTGTTCCCCCTGTCACCATTGGCTGACTTCTGGCACTGCTCCTCTGGACGCCAGTCACCAGGGCCCACCGTTGCCGCCGCAGTGGATGCAACAGCACCACCAGCCTGGACGCACACCAGTGCTGCCCCATTGGGGCGTACAGGCACAGGCTGGGACTGTGATGTCATGCAGGCCTCCACGGCAGCACCACACACGGCTAAGCTTGTGCCATTCCCGGCTGTGGGACCATCCTGCGTCCCACACGTATAACTGTCCGGGATGTGTGATGCATCATCATTGGTGCCTGATGCGGCACCAGTCCATGTCCCAGCATGCTGGAGTCTGTGGCCGCTGTCACGCGGGGACACAGGCAGGGCCACGTCCGCACTGGCACCACCATCTTCAGTCCAGACAGACAGGCACGTATGCGGTGGTCCTGACCCTCGGACACCTGTGGAGGTGGATGGGCACTCCTCCGTGTCTAGGGCCTCACCCACAGTGGACACACCCACCACCGCTGACCCTTGTAGATGCTCAGGAGCTGTAAGGGAATACAGTAGCGTTAATGTCTCCGCCGTACCCTGTGGCATTCCCCCCACATCCCACACAGTGACAGCACAGGACCTACCATGCAGAGACAGGCTGCCACCCGTCTGGAAGCCACCATCCGGAACGCCATCTATGGCACAATGCTGCATGCTGCCAGACATCCACGCCTCCTGTTGGGTCAGGCGTGGCACATCCGGATGTCCACCACCGGTTGCAGCACGTGCTGCCCTGATGGCAGCCACCTTGTCCTTAATTCTCCTCTTGTCTGTGCCGAACTTCTTTTTACATTCCTGCACAGACCACTGGTGGCTGCCATGCTGGTTCATGGCATGCGCAACCTCACCCCATGCCGCAGCTCAGGCCTGTGGTGTTCCCCACTAAACAGCGGTTCCCTGTCGGAGTATGCCTCGAACAGGGCATCTGATTCTGCCTGGGTGAAGTTGGGCCTCCTCTTTCTCCAACATCCCTGTTCCTCCTCTTCCTCATGTTCGGTCATTATAGAGCCTGTGGGAATGACAGGTGTTACTTTTCATTGTGCAGTCCCAGGCATCTCCCACACACCACAGTCCACACTTCCAAACAGCATGCAACCCTCCACAGTAGACTGCAATACCAAACTATGGCCTCTGCAGCCCCATGTTGCATTTATATAGCGCAAGGCATGCAAATGAGGCGAGGCGCAACTTTAAGTGGATGCTAATGCAGTAGCTGCACCATGGAATTGCTGATGAGCTGATTTGCATATGCTGGCTGAATATCGCGCTGTTGCACCTTGCGCAATTGTGTTGAGCATGCTCAGGCAAAGGTGCAGCTCTGTGATGTGCGCAGTAGGCACCGCGCAGCGCATGCCCGGGGTGCTGACACCGACCCCTGCTGCACTGCTGACGTGCTGAGTGCAGGAGGCAGTGCAGGGCACAGCCACCACTGTGCCAGTGGCACTAGTGCGCTGTTCACATGTATGGCGCTCGTACCCTGGAGCGCCGTAGGCGCCATAGTGCCACAGCGTGGTAGTCCACTGCAGGGCGTCACACACAGGCACCCAACCACGCTACATGCAGGGAGTCCCAATCGTGCTGTGGCAGTCCGTGTGCGGCAGACCCTTGACCGTGCAGTCGACCTTTGCCTCCTAGGTGCCATGCATCTGCATGGGTGCACCCCTATTGCGCTGTTCAGTGACAGCGCGATGGGAAATGGCAGCGCTGTACCGCACAGCATCTGCACGTGGCGGACATGTGCTACAGAGCGCCATTTTGTGATCCTAGCTGCAGTAGTCATGGCAAGGAGGAGAACAGCTTTATGGAGCCCTCTGGAGCTAGCCAATTTGGTGGCCATTGTAGAGCCTCATGCTGGGGCCCTGTTTGAGGATGACCCCTTAGATAGGGCAAGGAGTGCTGTGTGGGAGGAGGTGGCAGAAGTACTGGAGGAGGCCACCAGGATCACCCGAACATCCGAGCAGTGTCGCCACTGCTATGGGGACCTCCGGCGGAGAAACCCAGACAGGCTTGCCCGTCTACAGGCGGGTACATGGCTGTGCCACTGCCTTCGCACCGCATAGCCATGTCACTGTACAGCCACGGTGGTGCTGTGCAGGACTTGGGTGGTGGGTGTGTGCAGCGGTCCACATGGCTGTTTGCACCTGGGTAGGCAGGTCTTTTGGACACGATCACTGTGGGTGGTCGCACACCATCACAGGGGCATGGCCCATGGCTATATGCCATGCACAGTGGGTGAACTGCAGGGGGATGGACATTCACACATATTGACTCTGTTCCCTTGTCCTAGGTGGACAGCGGATGATGGCCATTGAAAGGGCCATGCAGCAGCTCTTGCATCTGGCCTGGGTGTTACTGGAGATACTCCAGCTCATGGAGCAGCATGGGATCAGGAGGTGGAGGATGAGAAGGTGCCACAGGAGTGGGGAGTGGGGTGGATGCTAGGCCCTCCATGCCCCTGGAATCACCCTACCCCCCTGGACCCACCCTCACACCCCCTCTTCCCTCTCCCATTTGTTCACCCCTTCCCCTTACCTGCCCCCACCTAGTATACGGCCCTTCCCCCTTTGTACATAATTGTAAATAGTTTGCTTCACCTATATTCAATACATTTGTTTTGTTATGCCTATTGTGGTGGTCTCTGATTTGCAGCAGGCTACAGGTGGTCAACTGCAGTGGTGTGCATGGTGTCAGGGGTGGTGCAGGCATGGGCGCATGTGTGTGTGTGTCCGGAAGGTGTGGGCATGGGAATCAGTCACCGTCTGTGGTTTGTGTGTTGTTCCCTGTGCACTGGATGCCTGTGTGCAGTGGTCCACGGTGCATGCACTGTGTCCATGGTGCCCCTGTCAGACCGTCCATGGCCTGTGCAGCTGACACCCTTGCATGTCTGTGATCTGCACAGTCTGCTGGCATGTCAGTGATGGCTGTCCATGCTGGACAACCACTGTACCCAGCACAATGCCAGGTTGCCTCCTGTCACCGGTATGATGCACGTCTGCCTCAGGTGGCACTGTGGCCTCCGCTGTTGTTGTCCCCCCTCCATGCTGTCACTTGGGTCTGTTGTAGGGGATGTGTTCCACTGTCTGTCACTTGTGCTCCGGCCGCATGCTGGTGGCGTATGGCTTCATGGTGCATGCGTAGGGTGGATGGTACACCTGTGCCATGAAGGGGTGCTAGCCATGGGTACATGACTGCCATGGCCATACGCCAGCAGGTTTGTTGACCCGCTACTGTGTCCCTGTGTTGGTGTGCCCTTGGGTATGGGTGGGTGTTTGTCCATGCACTGTGTTGCATCCTGTGTGGCGCATGCTTCCATGCACCACTGTGGGTATCTGTGCTGACTGTTGTGGCCAGTACTGGGATGGGGTGTGTCCTTGGGAGGGTGTTCAGGGAGCTGTACTGCTGGTGGTGGGGTCCGGGGCAGGCCCTATCACATGTGGGGTACCTCGTGTGCCGATGCATGGTTGATCTCTCAGTTGTACCTCATGGGGGGGGCCGTGCAGGGTGGCACTGTGTATGCAGTTGTTGCACGAGTGTCTGCTGTCACCTGCTGCAGGGTGCTCACAATGGGGCTGCCTTGCATGGCTCCATGGTGCACAGGGTTGCATTGTCACAGTGGGGGTAGTGGCATGCATGGGATGTCCTGCACTGTTGGGTGCTGCTCCTGGGCAGGGTGTCTGGGGATCGCAGTGCAGGGTGTGCTCTGCATTGGTGGGATGATGTGGCTCGGGGTGGCCGGACCTCCTTGTGTGCCAGTCACAGCTTGCCAGGGGGTGTGCTGGGGCACCATGCCCTGGCTGTGGGATTGTTGCTGGTGTCCATGGGTCAGTGGTTCTTCCAGCTCTCCTCAGGTTGTGCGGTTCATGGTTTGTGGGGGGTGATGTCTGTTCTGCTGTGTGCTCCTCTGCCGATATCTTCCATGGGTGGTGGACCCCTGCATCCTGTCCCTGAGCATCCCTGGTTGTGCTGATGTGCTGCTGTCCTGCTCCACTGCGCATCCCTGGTTGTGCTATTGTGCATCAGACCTGCACCACTGTGCATCCCTGGTTGTGCCATGGCGCAGTTGGCATGATATTCAGTTGTGTGGTGCAAGCGCATCTTGGCCTGTGCAGTGTTTGAATATCGCGCGTGTTGCGCATGGGCGCACTAGACTTGCACCTGCTCCTGCTATTGTGCTGCTTTGTGGCACAGTTTGAATATCTGGGCCCTTTTGTATAATGGAAGCACATAGTCCATATCTAATATTCTTTTTAGCCAGTGTCTCATGTGATTTGTTTCTGATCTTTTTTTGTTGTTGTGTTAATTTTTTTTATCTTTGATCAGTTCCTCATTATTTTTTAATTTATCATCTCCAGTAAATTTATGCAGCTCTTTAGTCTCCTTCTCTTTACACTTCTTAGTTACCTTGATTTTCCTTGATACTCTGTTCTCCTTTTGAGTTTTCTTTTTTGGAACTCTTTGTTCTAATTTTGATGGGTAGGTTTTGGTGGGTATTTTTCTCCCTATTGGGATTTTCCCTTGCTCATTCATTCACTTCTTCTAATTCCTGTATTTTATCCAACTCCTTATTTACATTTTCCCTTTATTTTTAACTTTTCCTTTGGTTTATCTCTCCCTTTTCCTTAATCCCATAATTACTGTTTTGTTTTGCTTTTTACCTTGTTTTTTGGTATTTCCTATTTTCCTCTTCTTCCAGTGCTCTGCTTCCCTTCCTTTTTCTCTTTTTTCCCCTTTTGTGTTCTTGTTTTAATCTCTTTTCCCACAAAGTAGTGTTTCCCGCTTTCATTACTTGGGCTAAACTTTCCTCTCTTACCCAATCTGGGGGTAACATTACCAGCTCCTCTTCTGCATCTGATGATAATGTTATCACTAACTCTTGTGATTTTACACTTTTTAAGTCATCCATGTCAGATTCCTGGAGGTTTGTTGTTTGCCAGGTCATATTTAAATCATTATTGCTTAATAAACTCTTTGTATGGTTTACTTCCTTGTTGTAATTGTCTTGTATGACCTCTGATGTATTAAATTGTTCCTCTTGTCCTTTTTTAGTTAATGTGTCTAATTACAGTTTGTTATCCCAATACACTCCCTTAATAAAGGATATTTCTTGCCTCATGAACAACAACTGCTCATAAATTAAGATGTTTCCTGAATAAGGATCTTTCAATGCATTTGCTACATCTCTGGTTAAATTGTCCATTGCTATTGTGTTGTATTCAATTGGACTCATTATTTGGGTGTAATCCTCTATTACTTTATCAGTTTTGTCTAATTCACTCCAATAGTTCGTGTTACTATTTTCAGTAGTTAGAACTGACTCGCCTTGACCGTATTTATATTCTTTTAGATCTTTGATTTTTTCTTCAATTCTTCTATTATTTTGAATTGTCTCTTTTATCTCTTCTACTGTTTTATTCATTTCTCTAGTAACTAAAACTAGAACTTCATCTTCTTGTGATAATGTCCTAATTTCACTGTGCTCCTCTAAGTGGTTATTTAAATTCTTACTTTGAGTTTCTCCCATTACTGAATTTTGTTTGCACAAATCTGTCTTGCTATGGATAATAATTTCCTTTTCCCCCAAAATTTCTTTAATCAAGGGTTGATGTAATTTACTAATATGCAATCCCTTTTGTTTAGTTAAAACTCGATTAATAACTCTCTCCTGATTACCCTGATTAATAAATTGAGTTAATGTTGAAGTTGATGTGGTTCTTCTATAGTCTGCCATTAACTCAGTTGACCCACCCCTTAGAATGTCCATTTTTTTGGAGAGACTGATTTTTCTTTTTTAGTCTTAGGCAATAGGCTCTTAACCTTTTTATTGGGTCTCCCTTTTTTGTTTATAGGGTGCTTTCTCATTTAGTCTCTCTGAGGTTTCCTTTTCTACTAATTGGCTCATTTCTAAAGAGCTTTTCCCACTTCTTGTCCCAAGTGGCATATTGCTACTGGTGTCAAAAAAGGTAATAAATACTGCTTGATATCACTACAACTATTGATCAGCCAGTAGTTAGTGGTTTGTTGTTAAAGGGTCAATTAATTACAATCAAATTTGTTAACTGCCCAGAAATGTAGGTTTCAATTTATTTGTATATTCTCCACCAGTGAGTACCCTTCCAGGCTCAGTACTCAATACTCCTCGATTGTGGCAGTAATATTACACCAAGTACCAAACAGCCTATTCACAAAAGGTAAAAAAATATAAAGGACTACAATTATGAGCAGCTAGTTAATTAGTTTGTAACAACAATAAATATCAAACAATCCTCATATAAACTGCATGTAAACAACAAATAAACATTCATAAATCTCAATAGATAAAATGAATATCAAAGCTCAACCTATTAATGACCATTCAAGATTTCAAAAAATATTGTTCAAAAAAGCATTGAGTTCCAAAAGTTATCAGTTATCAGTTCAAAAGACAGAAGGGAGATATATTCAGATATATTCAGTTCTCACTCTTTTTGCCAGACATTCCATGTGTTCTGTATATTCCTTAGCTGCTTGGGAAGGCCCTTTTGCTACTTCAAGATGGAGGAGCTTATGTGCCTCTATCTGTATTCTTGGTTTTATATCTGGGAACCTCCCTGCAATCTACTCTTTGTTCTTCTTCCTCTGGATCCTCTATTTGCTTTCCTGCCTCTTTCTTCGGACGTAATAACCAGGGATTGTAATCACTATTTTTAAAATAAAAATAAAAACTAATAATCTGGACCATGCACTGTTGCTTAATCAGTCTTCCAAAAACAAAACAAAAACTATTAGCCACAGTTTGTCTCTAACATCATAATTATCTCAAAGAAATATATTTATATATATATATATATATGTATTCATGTTAAATAAATAGCTTTATCAAATATATCACCCTTTCTTAAATAATACTTACAACATTTAGAGGGTCTAGTAACTATAAATGGTACAAGTTAACAGAGGAAATAAAAAAGACAATAGCAAAAAGCAAAAATAAGAGAAAAACTGTGATTAAACAATATTTAACACAGAATTTGTGGTTTCTATAAATCCCCTAGGAAAAGGCAAAAAAAAAAGCCTCAATGTTTAAGCAGTATTTAAGCAAAATTCCCTAGTTTCCTTAAGTCCTTATTCCTGTATCTGCTTACTTTTATTACTTCTCTGGTGACGTATACTAAATTGTGACCAGTAATACCCCACAGTGTTTCGATAGGAAGAATCTCAAGCTTGGCCTTGACTTTCTATCTTTCTGATTATCCTTATGGTTGCAATTAGAAATTTTTCAAATTATTGGTACTCAGTACTTAGGCATAAAGAGAGGGCTAGGTTTACTAAAATGCATACAAAGCTTCAAAAACAGTTGGCTGCTATTAGCTACAACAAAACAAGCAAGCAAACAGGAAACTGGATAGCCGGTTAACGCTAGCAGTTTCTTGCCTATCTCTTTGTGCTACAAATTTGAGAGTACCTTTCCCCTTCGTGCTCCAAGAGTGAATAAATGAGCTGTAGGAGAGACAGTGCTTGCTATTTAAACTGACCTAGCATGTGATCATGGTTAACCAGTCAAGGGCTTACTTCCTGGAATCAGCGAGGTCCTTAAAATAATATAAAAACGAGAACTTCTCAACTTTTTAACTTTTGCAACTCATAGTTCGCTATTTGGCAAGTCTAGTGTGGTACCTCCCTTTACTTTCACTCCAATAGAAAGCGTCAACTCAATGCTTTGCACACCTGCATCACCACACTCCATCAAACAGCAACGTTAGGATATGCAGAGAGGAAAGAAAGAAAAAAAAAAGACAGAAAAAGAAACAATGTAAGGTTGTCTTTGACCCTTTTCTTATGTTCTATTATATATTTCTTATATCATGTATCTAGTGTCTACATTGGCAGCATTCACAGATGCACCAGGCCAAAGACTCAATAGTGTACCTGTAATCAGTAAAACAATAAAACAAATGCAGTTCTAAAAATGCTTTAAAATGTAAAATTTAACACAGATACATACAGAGATACACATTTATTTATATTATATTTATCTTTGCTGCATAAAACTGTTTATTGAACTATATGCACACAATAAGCACTGGGCACAAAGCGGAGCGCTGGTGGCCCTCAATCAGTGAACCTAGTTCCGATATTCAGCTCTAAAAAATAAGTAGAAGAATCCAAATTAAGATTAGGATTTCTCCTCAGTAACATGTTGCTTCAGTTCCTTGTGACTGGAGGTAAAGAAAGAAAAAGGAGTAAAATGTTTTTTATGTTAGCGCTCAGGCCAATAGTCCCCTGCAGGGTTTACTGAAGCTTTCCTCATTGTTAGCTGCTCCTTCCCTGCAAAGGACTCAGGCTATATAGCTGGTTGTTCAGATACCCAAGCCCCCTCGGCTTGTAGGAGCACTCTTTCTCCCTTTCCTTTTTCACTCAAAGCAAGCTCCAAAGATCTCATGCAAAGGTTGGAAACATTAAAACGTGTATGGCAACAGAGGCATAACTTTAATAAAACAAAATAGGTGTTTTCCAACTCCTGCTACAGACGCTCAATCCACAATGAACTAGCATGGCTTACTTGAGTCACAAACTCTCCCTTTTCTCTCCTCCCTTCTCTCCTGCCTGTACTGGCATAGGGGACCTGGATTACCTCAGAGAATGCCATTGAACTCAACGACTCTCTGCAGCAACCTACTAGTTCTTCAAACCTTTGTTGCACCACTCCTATCTCATTTCCTGCCAAGTCATTCATCCCAAGGTGAATGATCAAGTGAGGTTTGCTCCCCACCTTCCTTAACATTTCCTTGCTCTTTGGCCTAGCACACCCCGCTTCCATCCCTGGCACACATTCGATGTTTCTCTTCCCATTTGGGTCCCATTTCGTTACTCAGTGTATACCCTTGATAATGGAATCCCCAAAGAACAACACCTTTTCCTACCTGCCATTCTTTGCCTTTGTCTCCTTGTCCACCCCTGGTGGGTTAGCCTTCTCCCTCTTCACTTGCTCCCTGTTTGACCTGTTGGTTCTCCCTTCCATACCTCCACTGCTCTCTGCTATTTCCTCCTCTGCCCCCTCCCTCCATATCCTCCCTGGTGTTCCTTGCTATCCTCTGCCATCCCCCTCCTACCTTGTTATCCCACAATTCCACCTTCCCTTCCACCTTTAACTCCCCCTTGACTGTGTATACCCCCATTCCCAATCTGTCTACTCTTCCCCTTCTGTCCTCATATTGCTGACCTTTTCCTCTATGGTTTTCTGAGCCTCGATCCCTCCCATGTGCCCCCTGGTCTTCCAGCCTTGCCAGTACCATAAACCTGTTTGATGCTAGTCCCCCTACTTCTGAACATGCCTTAGCATCTACTTCTCTTACCCTTCCTCTACCTCCTTGGACAGCTTTCCCTCCCTCTTTCCATTACTCCTTACCTCCTTCCAATCTCGTTTTAGTTCCTCCTGGTCTTTGTGTAGATGGTGTCCTTGGATGCTTTGGCAACCTCCCTGTCCTCCCCCCCCATTTTGCCTTCCACCTTACCTGTAGCAGTTCTAATCTCCTCACTCCACTGTTCCTTTCTCCTTCCCCGCACTCTCTCTGATTATCATCTTAACCTATTTAATTCTGCCTTTAACTGCCACAGGTGCCTGCACACCAGGTAGCCCCCTGCTCTCACATTATTTCTAGGAAAACTGCCACTTCACAACCATTGCAGTGAACTAACCTCCCTCTCCCTTCCCCTCCTGCCTCCAGTAACCACCTGCTTCCCTCCTCCTCCATCCCTCCCTGATTCCTCCCTACTTATACCAGCTGTTAGATCCCCACATCCGCCCCTCCTTAAGTCAGGGTAGAATAAAAGTACACATTATGCACAGAGCATTACCTCCTTCATGTTTAGTCAGATATTACCATTTTGGAGTGCATAGAACACATAAAGCAAAGTCACATATAGATCTGTCCCTTATTCCACCACATCTTCATTGTCTGAGCTGGTGGTGGCATCCCTTGCTTCCAGTTCTGCTTTTATTTTTGCCACCAACTTTCCAGTGTTTGGGATTGGAGAAAATGTAAGGTTTGTTTGCATAGCATACATAAAACGTAGCCGCCAGTTGCACTGAATGGTAACCCTCAGTTTGCGTAAGTTTGTTCAGACCAGATCAAAGGTCATATGGTGTTGTCTCGTGGCAAAGCTTAAGTCCTGAAGAAACATCTGCAGTCTTTCCCCTCTGCACAACTGAATCTGGTCTCTCATCCTCGCTGTTATCATAATCTGTTGTTTCTCTGCAGTGTGTGCTGCTACCAACAGCATGGTCCTGGGCCTTGATGCCGGGTCTTACCTCCTCCTGGGGATGATTCTAGCTGGGTCTTACCTCCTCCTCCTGGGATGATTCTATAGTCTTTCAACAACTGTGGTTGAAGGTCCATTTTAAGCTCTTTGACCAACAAGTCTAACCTAAAAGCAGTTGGGTCTGCTCCCCCCTTTTTCTCTGGGCACCCAAGAAACTGAACATTGACAGCCCTTGAAAAGTTTTTTTAATGCTCCAAACTGAGCCTCAGATGCTTATTTTCATAAACTAAACCCACTGTCTCCATCAGTGCCTTAGTAGCTGTGCCAGTTGTGGCACTTATATCGCCCTCCTATATATCCATCCTCATCTCAAGGGTTTGCACAAGTGCATTGAAAGCATGCAGCTTTTGTTCTAGGGTCTTTCCCAGGCCAGGGTCACCATGTCTGCCACTGTTACCTCAGTGGATGCCAGGGAGGAAAATGGTGGACTATGATGGGCTCTGGAAGGGTGGAGGTGGTGGGGCCAGAGGCACATTCCTCAGCCAGTAATGCTATGTAATTCCTTTGCCATTCTGGTGGGACAGGACTGCCGGGAGGAGGCACCTGTGGTAGTAACAAGGGAGGATGTGGGGGCCTTCCATAGTGAAGACCCCAAGGAAGGTGGTAGAGGACCCCAAGGGAGGAGAAAGCAGCTTCCGGTGGGGGACTTGATTGTGAGGGGATGCATATGGGAATAGGAAAGGGGGGGGGAGAGAGAGAGAGAGGCAGGTTAGGTACCTACCCGGTGCCATGCCCCAGAAGGATGGAAAACAGATCCTGAGGATTGCTAGGGCAGCAGGATGGGAGGGAGCAATAGATGTTATTGACCATCTGGGCACTAAGGAGCTGGCTAGGGATGGAGCTGGGTTAATGTAGGGGGGGAGTTTAGGGAGCTAGGAAGGGGTCCTAGACAGGTAGCTCACTCAATGGCTTTCGCTGAGGTGCTTCCTGCCTATGACAAGGAAAAGAGAGGGATCTCCACACTAGGAGCTTCAGCTCATGGCTGAAGAAATGGTGCAATGAGGAAGGGTTCAGCTACATTGGGGACTGGGGACCCACCTGGGAAGATAAGGGCCTATACAGTGGCAATGGCCTCCATCCATCTAGGAGGGGGAACTGCGGTCCTCAGTGGATGTTTCAAGTGTTACTTCTATGAACAATTAAACTAGCTGAAGGTGGTAATAGAAGGAATCAGTGAGACAGAAACTGCCCCTCCCCCATAGGCTGAAGTATAGAGTAAAGTGAACCTGATGGGAGAGGAATCCCCTAGGGTGCAAATTAATAAAGGAGGCAGGGTGTTAGAGATAAAGGGGAAGGGAACGGGAGCATTAAAATGAAAGTGGGGAAGGAGGAGGAGCAAAAAGGAAAAAGGGGGGGCAACAATCCTCCTGATGACACAGTGAGACTGTGAAACTGGTTGAGGTTTGTTACCCGAGGTGTGATCAGTTTATTATTTTGCACTAATAAAGTCTATTTTTGCACTTAGTTGAATGGTGCTGGCATTTGTTGCTTTCTTATACTGGGCACATTCAGCAGTTTGGAGCTGGGATTGTGAGTATGGGAGGGGCAACAAGCAGAGTGGAAACAAACTCTGGAAGCCATGTGTGTGAATGCTAAAAGTCTAGGAAATGAGATTCTGGACCTAGAGGCCATCACGGCAGAGGCTGACTTAGATATTGTGGTCATCAGTGAATCATGGTGCACTGAAAATCATGACTGAGACATGGCCATACCAGGTTATACTCCAGTCAGGAAGGACCAGGTGGGAAGGAAAGGCGGGTGTGTGGTGCTTTATGTGAGGGGAAAGCATAAAAGTGACAAGAAATACAGGGGGAGGAAGAGGTACTGTGAGTCACCCTGGAGACAGAGAGAGCTACTGTTCACACTGGAGTGATATACAGACCTCCAGCACAGGGGGAGGAATTAGATAAAGTACTGGTGGAAGCCATTTCCAAGATGAGAGAAAAGGGGGAGGTGCTGATGGCGGGGGATTTCAGCTTGCCAGATGTAGATTAGAGCCTACTTGCAGCAGCTTCAGCTAGAGGCAGGGACATCCTGTACTCTCTGCAGTGGGCATTCCTTAGGCAACTAGTCAGTGCATCCACTTGTGATGGGGCAATACTGGACCTGGTACTCTCTAACAGGGACAGTATCGTGGATATCAAAGTGGGATGCCACCTTGGGACCAGTGATCACCACACAGTGTGGTTCAGTATAAGGATGGCTATGGAATCAAACCACACAAGGGTGAGGGTCCTGGATTTTAGGAGGGCAGATTTGATAAAGATGGGTGAATGCCTCAGGGATGAGCAGGCAGGGGAGCTAGGTGGGATGGAGGAACAGTGGGCGAAGCTAAAAGGGAACATAGTAAAGGCAACAAACCTCTGCATCAAATAAGTGAGCAAATACAAGAGGAAAAAAAAAAAGACCACTATGGTTCTGGAAAAAGGTGTCTGAAAAGGTAAAAGAAAAGGGTAGTGTTTAGCAGGTATAAGGAGATGCAGAAGGAGGAGGACAGGGAGATGTATCAGTGGAAATAGAGGGAATCGGAGAAAGCAGTAAGGAGCATGAAGGTGCAGACTGAAGAGAGAATAGCTAAGGCAGTAATAAAAGGGGTCAAGACATTTTTAAGGTATGCAAGTGTAACCCCTAGATGGCGCTATCCCAGGGGCTACTACCCCTGCCTGATTTGCCACTAACAGGTTGAGGGGCCTGGATCCAAAGGCGGGTGCCTCCACCCAGAGGTCAGGGTTTGCAATAGTTAAACTTACTTGGTCACAGCCCTCTGGGACACTGCAACCCCTTTCTTCCCACTAGTGGCCACACAATATATCAGAATTACCTTCACAGTATACACTTACCCCCAGGACTAGTTCGGCACTGGGACCTCCTGTGAAATAAGATACAGTGCAACAATCACAGTACAGTACTTTAACATAGACAAATACCTCAGGCAGTATAACTTTGCTGAAACAAGCAGCTCTGATTTATTTAGGATATAACAAGGACAGGGAAATCAGGTTAATTAGCTTATCACTTTACTATCTACCTATGGCTCTGTGCACAGGCCTATCCCTACCAGTTACTGTCCCTGGGTACCCAAGCCCTAGTGGCTAGTCCAAACGTGGCAGCTGATAGGGCCCTTTCACACAGTGAAAAGAAAAATTAGTTTAAACAGTCAGCAGTACAGTGATTCCATTTGATTTAATGGGCAATTCAACAGGAGCGACCCTGAATTAGTACTCGACCTCCAAACAAGATAGGGTCCTTCAACGTCAGCAGGGCTACTCTTGAGCTCACGAGACTCTTCACACATTTATATGGTAAAAAGAAAGTACTATACCAGGCAGGCTGCTTCTCTATCCCGATCGCAATTACTGCACAATACCCGGAGAACACACAGCAGATTCAGTTCCTGACAGACCCAATGCAATTCAACAATTTCTCCAGTCTTCTACAGGGTGAGCCTGGTTTCTACTCTCAGAGATCCTTTGATTCTTTTCACAGGACGGATTCAGTCCTAACAAGCAGTTACACAAGCTGCAGACGGAACTCTGGGCCTTACACGTTTTTTGACTGAAACTGTGCACTGAAGGAGCACAGGGTTTCTTTCCCTTCACTCCAGAGCTAAACTGAAACTCCAACAGACAAAACCGGGCACTTCCTTTGAGTTCCTCCCAGTTCTTGACTGGATTGGCTGTCACTCACAATAGACTGCTGCTGTTGGTCCAAAAGGTGCAAGTCTAAACTACATCTCCCAGAGTCACTGCCCATACAATCCTCTTGTGGCTGGCTCAGATTATGAGTCCAAGTTCTGATTTGTCCAAGGCACCATTTTAGAGCTAGCTACCCCACACTGATTGGTCCAGTTCAGCAGTTCAAAACCAGAATGGGAACTAGGCAGACACAGTTCTGACTGCAAAGAAAGCAGGTTAGACAAACTGTAATTTCATTATTACTGTAAATGATTTCTGGCAAACAGTTACATCTTTCAGATAGGTTCCTTTGCACTCCTAGTGACTGCAAAATGGAGTGAATTGCAGCAGCTCGAGTGGTACTCAAACAGAGAAGCACACAGTCCCCCATACAAACTAATTATGTCTGCAAGCAGGCAGCTCTTAAAGAACAGTACCAGAGGCTCTAAAACACTCACTGATAAATAGCTCAAGCAGACCAAACACCATTCAGGCTTGGAGCATTCAAGCAAGCTCCTGGAAGTCTTTTGGGAACCCCCATTTGCAGGGGGTTACACCCTTCCTAACCTGGGAAAGCTTGGCGTCAGCGTCAAGCAAGTACTATAAGTTTCAACTGCAACCATATACATTTGCATTAGGCTGCACATGTAATCATCAGTCAATATATCATTTTACCAAGAACACATTTCTGAAACATTGCAGTACGTCACTCTTTACACAGTATTACATACACATTGTACCATAACTCAAGTTATTACCTCTTGTACATGAAACCTGAAGAGAGGGGCCCTTCCTATCAGTTACCTTGGGGCTGGACGGGCAAGGGCACCATACTTGAGGGCAACACAAGTAACTTGGAGTTAGCACTGACGCTCAGTTTGGGCAATGAGCTCGGGACACATACACCTTTATGTACAACATTGAGAGGCAAATCCACAGGCCTCCCAAGAGAATCATAACTGAGGTGCACCACAGGCTTTACAGCTCGACCAGTCTTTCTAGGGGAACTGTTACAGTCTCTGCACTCTGAGCCTCATTTTCAGCATTGTCCTCACTTGTCAGGAGAGTCTCCATGGGGTAGAGAGGCTAGAACTTGGGGCACTTTCAGCTCCAGGAGTTACAGTTTCTGAGTCCACAACATTTGGCTCGCATGGAGAGCTTTCGGACACTGGCAGTGGACTGTCAGGGCACTCAAAATACTCTTCTTGTTCGGGTGTATCACCAGTCTGCCCCAATCTATCATTTTCCTCTCCTGAAAGCTCAAACAGTTCAACCATGCACAATGATTCCATTCATCTGATCTGATGCTTTGCACTTCACTTTCTGGGAGCATTGGCTCCAGGGATGAAGCTGGGGCTTAGACAGTCCAGAAGGCCCAGCTTTGTCTCCAGTATTGACTAGGGATTGCCCCAAACAATTGACTCAGTTCGTGAAGGATAGTATTCAAAGTCACTCACTTTCTTCTGATATGGACTGACAGTCATGCTCAACTGGGACTTGTGCAGGGGAACACTTAACTCTGCTTCTGTAGGTGCAGACTTCCTTGATCTTTTCTTAGCAGCAGCTCTAGTCACTGGTCCAGAGGGCATCTTCTGGGGCTCAGACTCAATCAGGATTTGTCCAATGGGCAGTAAATGATTTCTATGCATTGTTTTACATCTTTTGAATTATTCTCAGGCCTTACTTTGTACACTGGCAGATCATCTAGTTTGCCCACTACAATGTGAGGGAGATGGTGCCATCTGTCAGCAATCTTGTGTTTGCCATGCAGTCCCATATTTCTTAGCAATACCCGATCTCCTCCTGGAGTTCCTGTGCTTTCACCTTTTATCATAACTTTCTTTGTTGGCCAGATTTCTTTTGGCAGCCATGGTTTGAGCCAGTTGAGTACGCATGAGTTAGCTGGGCTTTTAACTTTGCACATACTGTAAATAGTTGTCAGCTTGAACCCCATCAGGAGAACCCCAAACACACATCTACCGGTAGTCGAGCTTCTCTTCCAAACATCAGGCGGTAGGGGAGAACCAGTGGCATCACTTTTGGTGCAGTTATAAGCATGTACCAGGTGCTAATTTGTTGGCTCCATCTAGGCTTGTCCTTTGGGTGCAGGGTGCCCTAGCATATCTAGCAAAGTGTGGTTGAAACGTTCAGGCTGTGGGTCCCCCTGGGGTGGTAAGGAGGTGGTTCTGAATTTCGCACTCCCCACAGAGAAAGCATCTCTTTGATCAGACGACTCTCAAAGTCTCTCCTTGATCAGAATGGATTCTTCTGGAGCCCCATAGTGAACAAAAAAGTTTTCTACAAGTACTTTGGCCACAGTGGATGCTTTCTGGTCTTTGTGGGAAAGCTTGGGCATATCTCGTGAAATGGTCAGTGACCACCAGCACATTACTGATATTTCTTTGATCTGACTCCAAACTCAGAAAATCAATACAGACCAGCTCCATGGGTGCACTGGTGGTGATGTTAACAAGGGGCAGCCCTCTGGAGCAAAGCCTTCCTCTGTAAGCGACTACAAGTTCGAATGTGTTGCTCCACATCAGCCCCCATCTTAGCCAATAGAATCTGGATCTCACCAAGTCCAAGTGTTCTGTCTATACAAGATGCCCCATGTGGTTGTGCAAGGACATCAGTACTGAGTCTCGAAAGGTAGTGGGCAGCACTAGTTGTTGTTTGTCTACTTGTCCCCTCTGTCTACTGTTTCTCTGTATAACAGTTTATTGATCAGTTTCAACTTAGGACCTTCTTTGTATAACAGTGCAGTTCTCAAATCAGTGGGCGTAATTTGGACACATCTTTTCCTGCATAGAGGGCTTCTAAAGCTGCTTTGATCATGGGATCGCGGGATTGAGCCGCGAATACTGTCATTGTCCAGCTGAGGCAGTGCACCAATGTCTATTGCAGAAAAGTGGCAATAAGCAGCAGGTATGCAATTCTCAGAGGGTCCCAAGCAATCCACCATGCAGTCCACTGCGTCCGTGGACATTGTTCCTCCCTGTCAAACTTCGGCAGAGTGCCGAATGTTAGGTTCTGCCAATCGGACCCAATCATTCTGGGGAACAGGCCTCCGGAGAGAGCATCAGCATCTATGTGGCTCAGACCTGCTTTCGTATTCGAGAGCATAGTCATATGTAGATAATGCAGAAAGCCACCTATGGCCAGTGGCATCCAACTTAGCTGAGGTCTGCAGATAGGTCAAAGGATTATTGTCAGTTTTACTAGTATTTTAGCCCCATACAAGTACTCATGGAATTGGTCAACAATAGCCCACTTCAAAGCTAGGAACTCTAACTTATGTACAGGATAGTTCTTTCGGATGGGGTCAGGCTTCTACTGGCAAAGGCCACTGGTCTCAGGCCATTCTCATGCTCTTGGTACAACACAGCCCCCCAACCCTGCAAGCTAGCATCAGTGTGCAGGACGAAGGTTTTCTTGGATCGGCATAGGCCAGCCCTGGAGCATGGGTAAGTTGATATATGATCTCATGAAAGCAGTCTCACAATCGGAGTCCAGCGGCCCCAAATACTTCACTCGGATGAAAATACACTCTTTCAGTCTTGAGGGACGCTTGACTTTTGGTATTTTTTGTGGGTTGGGGATACCCTTGAGTAAGGTTAAGTAAAGATGGATCACTCTTGAATAGTCCTTGATGAAGCAACATAATAACCACAGAATCCCAGGAATCTTTGCAGTTCTTTAGATTTTGGGCTGTGGCCAGGTGGTCAAGGCCTCAACTTTACTTGGGTCGGTCTCTATTCCTCGGTGGATACTATGTGTCCTACATACTTTACTGATGTTTGAAAGAATTGACACTTATCAATGGACAGTTTAAGGCCAAAGTCCTCCAGTCGGTCCAATACCTTAAATAATCTGCCTCATGTTCCTCCAGTGAGCTGCCAAACACAATAACATCATCTAGGTATACCAGGCACTCTAGTAAGTTCATGTCCCCACTGCACGCTCCATCAATCGTTGAAAAGTGGCTGGGGCACCTGAAATCCTTGAGGCATCCTCATGAATTCATAGAAGCTAAGCGGACAGATAAAGGCTGTCTTCTCACGGTCCTCTGGGGCCATCGGGATCTGGTAGTACCCACTGCTGGAGATCCAACACAGAAACCACTTGCTCCCGCTTAGGCAGTCCAAAGCATCCTGAATGCGGGGCATTGTGTACTGGTCAGGGATAGTCCGCTGGTTTAGCAAAGATAATCCACGCACAACCTTACTGTCCCATTCTTTTTCCTCACTACCACAATGGGGGAAGCATAAGGGCTTCTGGATTCTTGTATTACACCAGCAGCTAACATCTCTTGCAGATGCCGTCTCACATCATCTATGTCAGCAGGTGCCAGGCGTCGAGACCTCTCACGAAATGGTCTTTCATCATGCAGCCGGATATTGTGCTCAGCTCCTTGCACGCATCCTATGTCCCATTCCTTTAAAGAAAACACCTGGTCTCTCTGGGCAAGCTTCTCACTGATCCTCACTTTCCATTCAGCTGGCAACGAGTCGCGAAATCAAACAAGTCAGGCGTTACTCTGTCATTCTTCCTGAACTCTTGCTGCTGGGTAGCACTGCAGTGTCTGCACAATGCACATTAGCCAGGATGCAACCTCTGTTTACTCAAATGTCTCTTTCAGACACATTATGAACTGGACCATTACCCTTCTGGCATAAGCATGGGGCTCTAGCGGGCAAAATACTAGGCTTGACCAGCAGTCCCTCTGGCAATTTTCCATCGCCTGGTGCATCCAACATTAATATTTTATTCTTAACATCCTTTCTGATACGGACCTCTCCTGTAAGGTACACTGGGCATTTGGCGCCAGGATCAGAGACTCAGGATCCTTTCTTCCATACAATTCTGACCGGTTCCTCTGGTTCTATTTTTCAGCATCTCTCTGTGCCTCATAGGCTTCTTAATTAAAGCTGGAACTCTTAAAGCTCTACTAGTTTTGACCCCTGTTTTCATAACACAACTGTGCCAGCCTTCCGAACATATGAGCATTTGTTCCAATCAACAAGGGACACCATCATACAGTCCTGTGGGGGACACACTAAAGCTAGAGTCTCTACTTGTTCGGCCACTCCAGCCACAGAGGTGGGGAAAGACAGCCAAATTCGATATACCCGGAATAGGGTAGGCCTTCTCACTTAACCCCATACATGCAGTCCTTCTAATGGTTGTAAGGGACGTCTGACAAATGCTTCTGATACCAATCCTGGAACATAATTGTCACTTGGGAGCCACTGTCTAATACAGCTCTTGTAGACACTCCATTCACCTTACAGTGGTCTCCATGGAGGACCCACCATTCTGGACCAGTCTGGAGAGGCGAGGGAGCCTGGGCAACTGACCTTGCCACAAAGGACGTGAGTTAGCATTTTTGTGCCCTCACTGGGATCATTTCGTGCACCTCTTAACCACTGATTTGTTCTCCAAGCTCTCCTTGTAGCCTATATGCAACTTTGTCAGTGTCTTTTGGGGACCGGCATTCCTTTCATGTGCCCATCCTTCCCACAATTATAGCAAAACATACTTTCTGGAGTTTGAGCTGGCCGAGGCGCCACACGGGAGCCAGGGTGGGGTATTACTAACTGAAACCTTGGTGCCATCTCTGTTCCGTGCGTGATAAGCATTTGGAACATCTCATCAGTTTCTCCACTTCCATGGTCAAGGAATCGAGTTCAGAGCTGTTATCAGCAGGAGATACATGGTGGGTATCCCCACCCCATAGCAGATGCAGTCGGATATAGGTCGGGGCCCGTACTTGCAAGCGTGGCCTTCATAAAGGACTGTTTTTGAATTCGGATCTCTCTCAACAGTTCGCCCCATTGTGGCATATCTTTTCCTTATCAGAGCACTCATTGACTGCCAACCTCTGCCCCTGAACTTCACTTGATGGGCCACCCTCAGTCACTGGGTCATAGCTCGCAGCTATTGGTGCAGGTCCCTCCCGAGGTCGCCTTTTCTCAACTCCTCAATTTCTCTCATTAACTCATCATAGGAGGGTGGGATTCCAGTCGATTTGCCAGGCGTAACTGAAGCAACAGCAGTTCTGAGAAGGGGCAGACTTAAGGATCCTGTCCAGCCTGGTTCAGTCCAGTTCAATCGCTGGCAACCATCCTTTCTGAGGCATTCTTGCAACAATTTTTCCAGCCAAGATACATACACAGACAACTCCCTTGGTACTGTTGTGCATTTCTTACCTCCACCATAGGTCCTCATCAGAATCTGGCTCCCATACACATTCTCCAAGGCCTCAAGATAGGCCTGTGCAGTCGCTTCAGGGTTACTGGCCCATTTAGCACGGATGGTAGCCAGGGCAGGACCTCGGAGGCTCTCACTAACCCTCTTTGCTTTCGACTTCGAGCATTGCCATTCTAGCACTTGGGGGCAACATAGTTATCCAGGTCTCCCAGTCATCCTCCCTTGGGGTGGGAGGTGCCAGAGAAGATCCTCAACCTTCGGTAAGAGTCGTGACTAATGGCAGGTGCAGAAATAGGAGTCTGCATTGGTTCAGCCACCATTACGGGCACTGGAGCGGGACAGGGTGTTGGGGAGGAACACCCCAGGTGGCAAGAATAGTTTCTTCAAGTCCTCCACAGTTTTCCTTCTCCCAGCAACCATTTAGAAAATTTCTCCTCAAAGTTTCAGATAGTGGTGGGGCTCATTCCCGGTCTTTACTGTCCTTAGTTATCACTCTCCAAGCAGTGAGGGCTCCTTCTGGGGTAATGGTCTGTGGCACTTTGGAGCTATCTATGGATCCTTAAACTCTACTAGGGCCAGAAAAGTGTGGGTGAGCAGATTAGCATGCTGACCCACCACCACAGGGTTTTGTAAACCTTCCACCTTGGAAAGTACTCCCTGTACAGTGTCGTATGATACCCAGGGGATGTCCAGGATAAGCATAGCATTTTGAGGGTCAGTCTCCTCCCCAGTACACCACTCCACCAGCCGGTGCACAGCCACTTCTGTCAGGGTACCCATTTTTTTCTTAACAGTGGTTCGTAAATATGGCCACTAGAGGACACACGATCCCAGCGGTGAGCCTCCAAGATGTAACCCCTAGATGGCGCTATCCCAGGGGCTACTACCCCTGCCTGATTTGCCACTAACAGGTGGAGGGGCCTGGATCCAATGGCTGGTGCCTCCACCCAGAGGTCAGGGTTTGCAATAGTTAAACTTACTTGGTCACAGCCCTCTGGGACACTGCAACCCCCCTTTCTTCCCACTAGTGGCCCACACAATATATCAGAATTACCTTCACAGTATACACTTACCCCAGGACTAGTTCCGGCACTGGGACCTCCTGTGAAATAAGATACAGTGCAACAATCACAGTACAGTGCTTTAACATGAAACAAATACCTCAGGCAGTATAACTTTGCTGAAACAAGCAGCTCTGATTTATTTAGGGGATATAACAAGGACAGGGAAATCAGGTTAATTAGCTTATCACTTTACTATCTACCATGGCTCTGTGCAAGGCCTATCCTCACCAGTTACTGTCCCTGGGTACCCAAGCCCTAGTGGCTAGTCCAAACCGTGGCAGCTGAGAGCCCTTTCACACAGTGAAAAGAAAAATTAGTTTAAACAGTCAGCAGTACAGTGATTCCATTTGGATTTAATGTGGCAATTCAACAGGGAGCGACCCTGAATTAGTACTCACGACCTCCAAACAAGATAGGGTCCTTCAACGTCAGCAGGGCTACTCTTGAGCTCCACGAGACTCTTCACACATTTATATGGTAAAAAGAAAGTACTATACCAGGCAGGCTGCTTCTCTATCGATCGCAATTACTGCACAATACCGGGAGAACACACAGCAGATTCAGTTCTGACAGACCGAATGCAATTCAACAATTTCTCCAGTCTTCTACAGGGTAAGCCTGGTTTCTACTCTTCAGAGATCCTTTGATTCTTTTCACAGGACGGATTCCAGTCCTAACAAGCAGTTACAAGCTGCAGGCAGAACTCTGGGCCTTACACACGTTTTTGACTGAAACTGTGCACTGAAGGAGCACAGGGTTTCTTTCCCTTCACTCCAGAGCTAAACTGAAACTCCAACAGACAAACCGGGCACTTCTTTGAGTTCCTCCCAGTTCTTGACTGGATTGGCTGTCACTCACAATAGACTGCTGCTGTTGATTCCAAAAGGCGCCCCAGTCTAAACTACATCTCCCAGAGTCACTGCCCATACAATCCTCTTGTGGCTGGCTCAGATTATGAGTCCAAGTTCTGATTCGTCAAGGCACCATTTTAGAGCTAGCTTACCCCACACTGATTGGTCCAGTTCAGCAGTTCAAAACCAGAATGGGAACTAGGCAGACACAGTTCTGACTGCAAAGAAAGCAGGTTAGACAAACTGTAATTTCATTATTACTGTAAATGATTTCTGGCAAACAGTTACACCTTTCAGATAGGTTCCTTTGCACTCCTAGTGACTGCAAAATGGAGTGAATTAGCAGCAGCTCGAGTGGTACTCAAACAGAGAAGCACACAGTCCCCATACAAACTAATTATGTCTGCAAGCAGACAGCTCTTAAAGAGACAGTACCAGAGGCTCTAAAAACACTCACTGATAAATGGCTTAAACGCCAAACACCATTCAGGCTTGGAGCATTCAAGCAAGCTCCTGGAAGTCTTTTGGGAACCCCCATTTGCAGGGGGGTTACACAAGTGAAAAGAGGAAGACCAGGGGTGGGGTTGTAAGGTTAAAAAGGGAAGGGAGAGACTGTGTAGAGGGGGACCAGGAAAAGGCAGACATGCTGAACAAATACTTGTTTTCAGTGTTCACAAAGGAAGGAGGAGAGGGGCCACAAAAAGTAACAGAAGTTTTGGAGGGAGGAATGTGGACACTAGTCCTTTTTTCAAGCAGAGAGTCCTGAAGGAACTCACTAATCTGAAGGTAGACAAAGCAATTGGGCCAGATGGGGTGCATCCAAGGGTATTGAGGGAACTCAGGGAAATACTGACTGCACCTTCGACAGTTCTGTTTAAAAGCCCACTGGAAACAGTGCCATACCAAACTTCCCTAAGGGCAGCAGGGAAGGCAGTAAGGCAGGCAAAGGTCCAAACCGAGGAAACACTAGCACAAACAGTAAAAGAAGGTGACAAGACTTTCTATAGATACATTAGTGAAAGGAGAAAGTCCGGAAGGGGTATTGCTAAGATCAAAGGAGAAAAGGGTGTGTGTGAGAAGGAGGACCATCTAAAAGCATTTATCCTAAATAGATACTTCTGCTCAGTATTTACTGAAGAGAAGGTAGGGCAGGACCCACAACTCAGCACCATGGACACAGGGGGAGGGAAGTGTGCACTAGTCCCTTCATAAAAGAAAGGGTCCTACAAGAGCTCGATAAGCTCAGGGTGGACAAGGCAATGGGACCTGATGGCATACATCCCAAGGTACTAAAGGAGCTAAGGGTGGAACTAGCTGAGCCATTAGCAGAACTGTTTAGTGAGTCTCTGAGCACAGGAGAGGTCCCAGAAGACTGGAGAAGGGCTCATGTGATCCCACTCCACAAGAGTGGTAGCAGGGAGGAGGTGGGGAGCTACAGACCCGTCAGTCTTACCTCAGTAGTCGGCAAGATTATGGAGGCACTCCTTAAAGAAAAGGATAGTGCAACACCTGGAATCCATAGGAGCACAGGATCCAAGACAGCATGGGTTTACAAAAGGAAGGTCCTGTCAAACTAATCTCATAGATTTCTTTGACTGGGTAACCAGAGTGGTGGACCAAGGGGGAGCAGTTGATGTTGCCTACCTTGACTTCAGCAAAGCTTTCGATACTGTTCCACATAGAAGATTGATTAATAAGCTGGGTACGGTGGGTAGCTCAGGGTGGATCAGAAGTTGATCAACTGGGTGGCAAACTGGTTGACAGACAGAAAACAGAGAGTGGTGGTAAACAGTATACAGTCAGAAGAGATGCAAGTCACAAGTGGGGTAGCTTAGGGATCAGTCCTGGGGCCAGTCCTCTTCAATATCTTCATCAGTGACACTGCAGATGGACTGGAGGGTAAGGGTTGTCTGTTTGCAGATGACACAAAGATCTGCAACAGAGTAGATGATCCAGATAGGGTGGGCAAAATGAGAAGAGATCTGGATAAACTGGCAAAATGGTCAAAAGAGTGGCAACTAGGGTTTAATGCAAAGAAGTGCAAGATCATGCACATAGGGAAGAGAAACCCTGAAGCCACCTATAGGCTGGGAGTGGAGTTGCTGGCAGTCACAAAGGAAGAAAGAGACTTGGGCATCATCATCACCGATGACCTGAAATCATCCAAGCAGACCACTAAAGCAGTAGGTAAGGCTAGGGGGATGTTGGGGTGTATTAGTAGGGGTATCACAAGTTGGAAGAGGGAGGTAATGATCCCTCTTTACAAGACACTGGTTAGGCTCCATCTGGAGTACTGCGTGCAGTACTGGAGGCCACACCTTCACAAGGACATTAACCCAGTTGAGGCAGTCCAGAGAAGGGCTACCAAAATGGTGCAGGGACTTCATCAGAAAACATATGAGGACAGATTAACGGAGCTCAACATGTATAACCTAGCGTATAGGAGGGAGAGAGGCGATATGATCGAAACATTCGAACACCTTAAGGGCATTAACAAGGTGAAAGATTCTAACATGTTTCAATATAAGAAAAATAGCAGGACAAGAGGACACAGCATGAGATTAGAGGGAAGCCGATTAAGGGGTAATGTGAGGAAGTTATTTTTCACAGAAAGGGTGGTGAATGCATGAAACGGCCTACCTCAGGAAGTGGTGGATATGAATACAGTGCAGGGCTTCAAACAAGCGTGGGATAGGCATAAGAGAGCAATACAGATGAGTATGAATAGATAGGCTATTGACAGAGCAAAGGCCGATGGCACATTTATAAGGTAGAAAAAGAAATGATCAGACTGGATGGGCCTCGTGGTCCTTATCTGCGATCAACTTCTTTGTTTCTATGTTTCCGGAGGACTGGAGGAAGGCAGATGTAGTCCCATTACACAAAAGCAGTAGTAGGGAGGAGGCTGGAAACTAGGCCAGTCAGCCTGACATTGGTGGTGGGAAAGTTAATGGAAACACTGCTGAAGGAAAGGATTGTGGAATATCTTATAAAAAAATAATAACATTAATTTGATTAAGCGCCTTTCAAAGTTTTCAAAGTGCTGTACATCAAGAAAAACAGACATATTCAATACATACAATAAAACAACTCTAAACGAATATTACAAAACTACAGTGTACAATTAAAACAAAGCAGAAAATGCCTTCTTCCACAGGAAAGTCTTTAGTGCCTGCTTGAAACTCCCCACCATCCTGCTCTCCCGGAGCTGACAGGGCAGAGAATTCCAGAGGGTAGGTGCAGCGAATCCAAAAGCACAAGCTCCAGAAGACTTCAGATTTACCCTCGGAGTCTCCAGCAACCCTGCGTCAGCTGAGCGGAGCTGTCTCAGAGGGGTGTAGGGTACCAGAAGTTCTTTCAAATAGTCGGGACCTAGACCGTGTAGGGCTTTGTAGGTCAAAAAACCCACTTTGAAGGTGATCCGCCACTGTATTGGCAGCCAGTGCAGAGTGCGCAGCACAGGGGTAATATGAGAACTTCTGGATGCCGCAGTCAACAAACATGCTGCCGCATTCTGCATTAGCTGCAGGCGGTGGATATCAACCCCAGGAAGTCCTAGGTAAGGGGAGTTACAGTAATCAAGGCGAGATGTCACAAAGGCGTGGACCAAAACCGGCAGGTCGCTAGGTGGAACAAGGTGCCTAATCCTGACAATGTTCCTAAGATGAAAAAATGCAGTCTTGACAACTGCAGACACCTGATAATGGAGTGTCAGACCAGTGTCAAGCTCCACTCCCAGGTTACGCACCCGTTCAGAGGTGAGGATCTGGTCCACCACCAGGATTAATCCAGAGGGGAGCCCAGTCCTCAAACCCTCTACCCCGTGACCCGGGTCCACCACCATAACCTCAGTCTTTCCCGGGTTCAACTTTAGACTGCTGGTGTTCATCCAGTCTTGGATATCAGCGAGGCAGTTGTTCAGTACCGAGATAGCACTAACCTGGTTGGGGTGCAAAAGAGAGGTAGAGCTGGGTATCATCAACATAGCAGTGAAACCTCAGCTCATATCGTCTTACAATGTCTCTGAGGGGTAGCATATATACTGCAAATAACATGGGGGAAAGCACCAAGCCCTGAGGTAACCCACAAGGCAGAGAGAAGGCCCCGGATGAATACAAATCCGAGACCACTCTCTGCGTTCTCCCTTCAAGGAAAGACGAAAACCACCTGAGGACCGTACTCGATAGTCCACAAATGGACCTCAGGCATTCGAGCAAAACCCCATGATCCACAGTATCAAAAGCTGATGACAAATCAAGGAGAACCAAAATAGAGCGGTGTCTCCGATCTCTCGCCATCAGGAGATCATTGAGCACCCGAACCAGAGCAGTCTTGGTATTATGCCTCTTACGAAAACCAGACTGGAGAGGTTTGTATAAACTATGGATGGTCAAATGGTTATCCAGTTGGACCGCCACAACTTTCTCAATAACCTTCCCCACAAAAGGGAGGTTAGAGATTGGTCTATGGTTTGCTAGGTCATCCGGGTCTAGAGAAGCTTTCTTCAGAAGGGGGGTCACCACCCCTTCCTTCAGAGAGCTAGGGAAGACTCCCATATCTAAAGAACACCGGATAATCCAAGCTAAGACCGGGCCGATGATCTCACTACAACCCATAATCAGGGAAGTAGGGCCGGGATCCAACCTACAGCATGTTGGACGCATCTCATGGACAATCCTCATAGTGTCTACGAAATCCGGCAGGTCAAAAGTACTCCAGAAAATTCCAGGCTCTGTGACAAGACACTGATCAACTGCAACAACCCTGAAGTGAGGTTGGAGGCACTGCCTCCTGATGTCTTCAACCTTGTTCGCAAAGAATCGAGCGATCTCACAGTCAGTTTACGTAAAAGCTCGACGGATCTGCTGACAGGCTGGGTTGCACAGTCTGTCAACAGTTCTGAAGAGCTGAGCCGGTCAATTCCGTGCGACAGAAATTTCCCTGGACAGGAATTTTGCCTTCTTATGGGAAATTGCTGTTTGGTAGAGTTTATAATGCTCTAGCAAAATAAGATGGTCGACATCAGAGGCAGTCTTCCTCCAATGACGCTCCAACCTCCGCAGCCCTCTCAAAGCCCCATCAAACCATGGGGCAACAGGACGATGCTGAAGGGGCCAAACACGGACTGGTGCAATCTGATCGAGTGCAACTGATATGGCCCTATTATAGGCCACTACCAGCTGCTCAGGATCAGTGCAAAACTCGTCAAACAACAAGAGGTCAATAACCACCATCAGGTCTTCAGGGACAATGTCCCTCAATGGGTGGTACCTGACCAACTCCACAGGGGCCAACCTACCCAGGGTGGCCTCAAAATTGAACCCAACTGAGTAGTGATCGGACCAACCGACTGGTTTCACCACCAAATCAGAAGCCTCGATTCCCCAGGAGGAAGACCAGGTCAAGAGAGTGACCTACTTTGTGTGTAGCTGTGGAAACAACCTGTGTAAAGCCCAGAGATGTCATCACCTGGAGGAAATGTTGACCAAAAAGCGAAGATTCGTCGTCGACCCAGGCATTGAAGTCACCCAGAACCATCAATCTGGGTGACTCCAAGGCCATGTCGGTGGCAAAATCTGCTATTTCCTGCAGGAAAAGCTTCTCATCACCTGGTGGACGATAAATGAGAGCAATCCTGCACCCTACACCAGCTACCACAGTACAATCAAATGACCTGACCTCCTCAACTGGTACACCAGTTAGGTCCAATTCTTGAACCCAGTGGGTTACAAGACCTGAGGCAGCATGGGTTCACAGAGGGGAGGCCATGTCAAATGAATCTGTTAGATTTCTTTGACTGGGTGACAAAGGATTTAGATCAATGTGGTGCAGTAGACATGATCTAACGAGATTTCAGAAGGCTTTCAACGCTTCCACACAGGAGACTAGTAAGCAAACTGGGTAGGTTAGGAATGGGTCAAAAGGTGGTAAATTGGATAAGAAATTGGTTAGGGGATAGGCGACAGAGGGTGGTGGCAAACAGAGTTCACACAAAGGAAGGGAGGGTGACCAGCGGGGTGCCTCAGGGATCATTGCTGGGACTAGTCCTCTTTAATGTCTATGTAAGTGACATTGCAGAGGAGCTGGAAGGGAAGGTCTGCCTCTTTGTGGATGACACCAAAATCTGCAATAGGGTGGACACTCTGGGGGGGGGGGTGAAAAGGATAAGCAGAGACCTAAGAAAACTAGGGAAGTGGTGAAGGGTATGATCTAAAACTACCAACAGTCCCTATTTTCCCAGGACAGTCCCTATTTTAGGCAACATGTCCCAGTGTCCCCACAAGTTTTGTGAAATGTCAGTTTTGTCCTGGTTTTTACTTAACTGTCCCAGTTTTGTCCCTTTTTATTTTGCTGACTGCTTATCCGTGAGTGACAGTTATTTCAGCAGCACTGTGGTGCTGCTCGGGCTGGACAGCAGTTTGCAACTTCAACCACTGCTTTTGTGTTGCACCGCAAGCATGTCAGTGGAAGCACAGTAAAGCATGTTTCTTCCTGTTAGATTTGGCTGGGTAGTAGTGCAAACATGCTCATGTGGACGTCTGCCTGCCATCAATTGAGAAGGACTCCAGACAGAAGAGACCGGCAGCAGTGAACTAAGGTACCCGAACCTGATCAGCTGTAGGGAAGTGTGTGAAAACAATCTGGTGTGGTGGTGGGAGTCACTGAAGTGAAGTTTGCTCAGCAAATGAGGTGAGTGTAAATGGCATGGATGGGACTATCAGGAGAAGCAATACATGCAGCTTGAATGTCTGATTAAAATATAATGCAGATTTACTTCTAATGAACTTTCTGTACATCATGATTTTTAACTTGCTCAAGCAGAATGATGTATTGTTTTAATCTGGATGTTTGCTACTGGTTTTACTGTGGGGCAGCATGGCCAAAGCAAGCAGCAAAATTTGATTGTGTGTAGCATTGTCTGCGGTGATGCCCATGGGAGTGACATGGGGGGGGTCATAGTCAGGATGGACCACCCCAGTTTTAGGCCTCGGAAAGTTGGTAGCTTTAACAGCTGGGTTTCAATGAGGAAAAGTGCAAAATAATGCACTTAGGGCACAGAAACCCAGGGTGGAGTACAAAATTGGTGGAGTGGTATTGATGACCACCAGTCATATCAGATTCCCTAAAAGTGGCCAGGCAGTGTGACAAGACAGTCGGGAGGGCTAGTGGGATGCTCAGGTGAACAGGGAGGGATTATGACCACAGAAAGAGGGAGGTGGTCTTGCCTCTGTATAGATCACTGGTTAAGATCCCACCAAGAGAACTGTCTTGAGTCCTGGAGATCACATCTCCTGAAGGATATAGACAGATAGGAGGTGTTCCAGAGGAGGGCAACTAAAATAGTGCAGGGTCTGCATCAAAAGACAAGGAGAGACTAAAGGACCTCAATATGTACACCCTGGAACAGAGGAGGGATATGATAAAGACCTTTAAATACCTCCCTGGGGTAAATAAGATACAGGAGGAAGTATTTTTCAGAAGAAAAGATGCTCAACAATGAGGACATATGCCATGAAGCTGGAGTGGGGTAGGGTCAGGAGAGATGTGAGGAAGTACTTTACAGAAAGAGTGATGGATTCCTGGAACAGACTTCTAGCACTGGTGGTGGGGGAGAAAACAATGGTGGGGTTCAAGAATGCATGGGATAAGTAAAAGGGAATCATAGCGGAAAGGAAGGAGTGAGGGAGAAAGTGACGTAGGTCAGTATGGTCTGCGGTAACAGTGTAGGTAGGGAGGAATGGGCAGACTGGATGGGCCAAGCGGTCCTTATCTGTCATCAAATTCCATGTATGTTTCTATATATCACTACTTTACCAACATGCTAGCTTGGATTCAGGTTTTAAATGCTTTAGAAAGTAGTTTTATTAGCCAAGGTTCCAGAGCTTGAGGATCGATGTGTTGCTGTGGTGGCTGCAAGCTCCGCTTTCAAGCCAGCCAGCACTCTTTTAATCTACATCGTTAATTCTCTGCTAAAGCCCTTGCCTCCCTCCTGTTACACCTCCCATTTCCCTCTTGTACAGCCTTGCTTCCCTCCTTATCACCCCCACCTCCTTTTTCCCCTCGCACCTGATAATGTATCTTAATTTCAAACTCCTCATTTCTGCCTCTATCATTCTTCCTTTTCTTCCACCCCTTCCCTTCTCTCTAACTCAGTACCCTTCTGCCCCCCCTCATGCTGCCCCCCTCTCTGTCCCCATCACCCCCACTGGCGGTTCACCTCCCCCCTTTAGTTTTTACACTGACCCCCCTGCCTCACACCTCCAGCCATGCTCCCTCACCCTTACACTTCACATGTGTATACATGTCCGCCTTCGCCCTGCTGTGGTAGCAAAGCCATACCACTGTACCTGTTTCCATTACCTGTGTTCTAAGCTTTTTAAAACAGCCTTGCTCCATCATGTCCTCCTCCTGCTGCTTTTGTCGAGTAATATTCACCCCAGCCTTGGCCCTGCTCCCTCCTCCTTGCCCTCTAGCAAGACTGTTAGTGGGCTAAAGATTGCCTCTATCAGTAACTGCAGTCTGCCAAAGAAACTTGACATCCTTCAGGGATGGGTTGACTTGAACAAACCAGACATACTATCAGTCCTTGAGACCTGGCTCTCACCCAATATCCCTGACTCTGTAATCACCCTATGTGGCTACTCTATCTTTCGGGTAGACAGAGTTGGCAATAGGGTTGGGGACTGTGCCATCTACATTAAGGACCCCCTCCAGGGGTCTCTATTTTCCCCCTTTCCCTCTGAACATAGTGTGCAGACCTTAACAGTCAAAGTTACTTTAGCTCTCTCCTCCAAATCCCTCCTAGTCTGCTCAGTATATATCCCTCCCTGTGACAAAAAACTAGCTTTCAGTGCAGTCCTAAATTATATTTCTCTCCTCCCTAATCACCTGGAGATCGTTGCACTGGGGGACTTCAACGTAAACTGGTTGTCTTCCTCTGCTACTCCCTATAAGGATGCAATAGCGGCACTGTATCCCTCTCAGCTTGTAACCTCACTGATAAGCCTTGATCCTAAATCAGGAACGTCCACCCTAATTGACCTTATCCTTACAAACCAACCAGACTTACCAGTGTCTCATTTCTCCCTGACATGCTTAGCGATAACTTGCTAGTATTCGGTCTTTGGTCCTCTAGGGCAAAAATTCCCCCTCAAGAGTCATCTATCAATGCTGTCTAAAAAATGGGATGCTTGATAAACTCAAAGATTGCCTGTACAGCTGTGACTGGTCCACTATTGACTCATCACCCAACATTGATGCTTTCCTCTCCCATTTTATTTGTACCTTCAACTATGCCTGTGATCTATTTGCCCCCTTCACGAAGCGTACTGTCAAAGTACGGGACTCACCGTGGTTATCAAAGGCTCTCCTGGATAGTATGTGATACCGAGATAACCTTTGGTATAAAGCCCTGGACTCTGGCCGACCCTCTGATAGGCAGTTGTACAGTGCTGCCAGGAATCAATGCACCAGGGAGATAAGGCAGGCAAAGGCCTCCTACTACCAAGAAACCCTTACATCCACCTGGGGCTCTTGATGCAAGTTCTGGAATACCCTTAAGGAACTAAATGAGACTACTGTGTCCCTTCCCCCATCCCTGCTTAACACTGATGTTACCCCTACTCAGGATCCCCAGGCTGACTCTCTTAACTCTGCTTTCTCAGACCTCAGTAGCATTCTTCCCCACTGACTACTTCGACTCTCCCACCTGACGACTTTGACTCTCCCATATCCCCCCTCCCCCTCCTGTCTCCAGCATTCCACCATTCCGTTTCAGAACGATATCTACCCTAGAGGCAAAATCCTTTCTCTCCAAGGTCTTAGGTAAAGCGCGTTACAGTGGTGATAACTTGGACCTTAAGCTTCTTCATCTGACTATTGACGTAGTCCTCTCCCCATCACAAAAATCTTCAATCTTTCCTTTTGTTTTGGTCAGTTCCCCTCACACTGGAAATCCACCATTGTTACACCTGTTTTTAAAGGTGGTGATCGCACCCTTCCTGGGAATTACTGTCCCATTTCTATCCTGCTTCCACTTTCCAAAGCCCTTGAAAAAATAGTTGCTGAACAGCTCTTAGGCTACTTAACTAAACACAATCTACTTTGCCCAGAACAGCATGGCTTCCAGAAGGGCCACAGTACTACCTCTGCTCTTCTGGAATACACCTCATTCATTCACCAGTCTCTTGACAGGGGTCACCTAGTTGGGTCTGTATACATAGACCTGACTAAGGCATTCAACACTGTTAATCATTCCTTCCCTAGACTACCAGGGAAATATATTTCTGAACAAAACGGGTGATTGGAGGTATGGGAGGGGAGAGGGTACCACTAGACTACCAGGGAAATATATTTTTGAACAAAACAGGTGATCGGAAGTACGGGCGGGAGGTGGGAACCACTGGACTTCCACTGACAGTACTACATGCTGTGCAAGGGGCCAGGCACATTTTGCTGGCCAGCCCTGCACAACTCAGGCAAATGGGGCCATAATGACATGCAAATGGCCCCATTTACGCCTTGCATGCACTATGGCTCCAATTGCATATCCAGGTCTGAATATCTTGAAATTGTGCCTTGCGCATCTCCAGTTGCACTGGCACATTCCCATTCCAGGTATACAGGCCTGTCTGAGGGATGTGCTGGCACACTGTATTTGCGCCGTGCGCATTATTCAATATATTCAGACGAAATGTACTATGGCACATCTCTTTTGAATATATCCCTTTGTTTCTCCAGTGCAACTTAGTTGCACTGCGCACCCACTTGTGTCATTGGCAGGCACCCTTCTGAATATTGGGCCCAATATTTACCATTTCTAGTCATTGAACTTTTGACTATTTTGATCTGTTGGTAGTGCAACACTTTGGAGAGAAAAGATGAGTCTGAAATTGGACCAAAAACAAGCAGCATATGGCTTGGATGCCTTCCTTGCGGCAACAGCCTTCTTAAAAACAAAGACCAGGGCTTACTCAGTCTAGCAGAGTGACTGGCAGTGATCTCCCGTACATCCAGAAAATGGTTATGTTACAGCAAATCCAGGCCGCTGGAGACAAGGCCAATAAGAATTTTGCATCCATAGAGGAGAAGCTGTTAGAATATGACACTAAAATTAAAGCTAACACAACTTGTATTACTGAACTTAAGGAGGAATCAGAACAGCAGAGGGATTGAAATGCTACATTTGTCAAGAGCTTGCAATTTCTACTGGCAAACATGGAAGTACTGGAGAAAGTGCAGCAACAAACCAATGTCCAAAGAGTGAGTCCTACTCCCGATATACCTGCAACAGAAAAGTTGATCTTTACAGACCTGGTACTCCTAACAGTAGACTTGGGGATTAAAGTCCTGTGAGCATTTGCAATACCACAGAGAGGCTGACCACATGGAGGAGACTCTCAGAGGCCACTTTCAGCTATAATGACATTTTCAACTGCAGAGGCTTGCATCCTACTTCCCCAGGCAGCCAGGCCCCATGGGACAGTGTCTGGCAGGGCAGTAAATTGTCCTTTTTTGTGGACATTTCCTCCCAGACACAATCTGGAAAGATGGACCTGCAAGTCATTGAAAAGTCCTGGCTGGAAAAAGGGATACTTGCTCAACTACTGAGACTTTTCCCTGCTCAACTCGAGGTCTGCTATAATATCAAAACCCAGATATTCACAGTCCCAGAATCTGTGGCAGGGTTTGTTGACAAAATAACAGCACAAGCTTCTCAGGAATATGTTGAACACAGCAAAGAAGGGTGAAATCAGCTCTCCCACAGCTGAAAGACAATACTTCAATATACCAGGGTATTTTCTCTGCGGACTCAATAAGGACTTTGTCCTGATGACTTGAGTGTCAGGCAAGATAAAATGTGTTTTTGATTTGTTACCGTTTATTAGGCATGTATGCTCATTTGAATTTAGTTAAAACATTAAATCCCGCAGCGTTACAGTGGGATAGGTGGCTGTATGCTTTGGTGTGCAGGTATATCAGAGCCACAAAAAAGAGTTTTCCACACACACTGTTAACTAAATGTTCCTGGTTATAAACTACAGAGTTTATGGGTAATACTATCTATATCCTTTGATAATTCAAATGACAGGCATAAAACACTGTTCTTTTGAATTTCAAAAAGTGCTTGCTTGTAGTTATTGTATTGTGTTTATTGAAATACGTCCACTTTATCCTGTCAGCTTTAACATCCAGTACTCGTATGTGGCTACGCTACTAGAGACCTTGAGTTTAGTTTTTGAATCCATGAAATACATCCATTAAATGTAGTAGTGTGCAAACAAATCTAGTGTAAAGTGCCTGAACAGACAAGTACATTTAATATAAAGCTCTGTGAGCCACTGTTACCAAAAACCAGGAACAGCCTCGGCCAGCAGAATGCCCCGGTGCTTTGGTCCCTACCATTCCCCTCTTTGAATGAGCCAGGGCTACTGCCTGACAGATTTCCCCAAAAGAGAAGGCAACCGTGCTGGCATTCTGTTGCCTTATCTTGGACTGTTGGCCCTTTGGCCTTAAATTAAACAAACAAAAAAACAAAGAAAATGTTTGGGTGGTGTGCACCCCCCCCCACACACACACAAAACCCATAGCCTATATCCCTATTAGTTGCATCATGCAACACTGTTCTATATGGACAATTCCTGACGTGGCAATCTAGTTCCACTTGATAGTAACTGTATCAGTGTTGGCAAGTCTATGGACTTGCACTCTGTTCAAAAGGTTGATGCTGCCAAATATCAGGGCAGTGTATCTCTTCTAGAGTTAGTGTACCAGTATGTGATAGACTGGTCCTTCCCAGACTGAGCCTGCATCTCTGTTACCAGGGTTCTCAATACCTAAGTAGTTGCCACCACTCAACTTACAAACAATATGGACATATGAAAATTGCCAGCAGAAAAAGGCCTTCGTGCTCTATCAAGTCTGCTCGATTGTGCAGCTCAGTCTAGTTTACATACACACTCTTTTATGGAATCTCCAGGTTTGTGTGCCTTCAGAACCACTGCTCACACAGTACAGTGCTTCTTGCTCAAGGTCACACTACTACCCCTCTGTGTGACAGCTGAGAACGCTGTACTTTAGAAATAGTATATGGTAACTGTTGCCTTCTTCTCAGTGGCAGAAATGCAGTTATTGTCAATTATAAATTGGTTAGCTGTACCTCAAAAGTTTAGTCACAGAACCATAAAATATAAAAAAAATAATGTTTTTAAGTAATTTTGGAAAAGGGAGAGGATAGCTGGGACTATAGGTTTTGATCAGGAGAGGTTTGTGATGGTGGTAGGGAGGGAGGGAGGGAGGTGGGTGAGAAGCAGTAAGGAATAGAGGATGGGAGGAGGAGCAGGGGTGGTAGGCATGATCCCAGAGGTAGGGTAATGGGAGGGCAAGGGATTTGTAATGATAAGTAGCAAAATTGAGGAACTGTAACTAAGTGCAAGTTGGGGTAGGGATAGGCCCTTGGATCAGTTGCTGGCTTATGTGAAGCAGGTGCACTTTCTTTGGCTGGTTGTGTGGGAATGGAGTTTTACCTTAAATGTGCCTATGTTGGGAGTCTCTAGTAAGTCCAAAAGTAGAGAGTTCAGGGTGAATGGGACCCGATATCCAAAGAATCTCTGGCCCTGTGTGGTTTTACGGAGAGTCTGAAGGTGATTCTGTTGGTAGCTCTGGTTAGCCTGGATGTTGTTGTTGGGTATAGCATGTCCTGTGTGCTGCTCGGGGTTAGACCAAGGATTGCTTTTTTCACCTGGAGACACGTCTGGTAAAGAATATGATCATTTAGGTTCAGCCACCCCATCTGTGAGTAAAGGTTACAGGTATGAGTAAGTTTAGGGAATCCAAGCCTAAGTCTACATGCCATATTTAGCATGGCGGCAAGTCTTTTTAGGGTAGTATCAGAGGCTGCACTGCATACGATGAGTCCGTAGTCAATGGATGAGAAGACCAAACTAATAATTGCTAGGTTAAGGGCAGTTACATTAAGGCAGTGCTGAGGCCTATAGAGTTGACCAATTTTCCTGTTTGCGTTTTTAGCAATTTGGTCGACATGGTGGGAGTAGGAGAGCATGCTGTCCAGCATGATGCCTAAATATATGTGAAAGCTAAACAGTCCTGGCACACCAAACACACAAAATAAAAGTCAACAAACAGATACTTAACCAAAGTTTAAAATGTTTATTTTGGCCACCACAGCACAGTGCAGCACCACCTGGAGAATAACAGCAACCTTTTAACGTTTCAACCAATCTTGGTCTTTAACAAAGATAGTGCCCCCTAGTGAACACTCTGTTTAAATACAATATTCCTTAATTACTTAATTATCAATGTCTCTTAATCACTTAATAACAATTAAATTGCTAGTGCCAGTGCAATACTGAAACCATGTGCAAATTACAATAATGTGATCAAGACAATGGCCCAGATATTCAAAAGGGTTTCGCCTGCGCAAGTCTGAAATTGCGCCATTCTGCGATATTCAGCACGAGGCAGTTACGCCACTGAAAACATGCTGAGCAACAGCGCAATGCAAATGAATGTATGCTGAACTGGAGGGGGAGGAACCATGCATAAACTGCACAGCCTGATATTCAGCCGGGCTGTGCAGAGTTGTGCAGGCGCAACCCCCAACCTGCGCCTGCACAACTTTGAGCCAAAAAAAAAAGGAGTAAGTCGAGGGCCACCCACAGGTGAGCTGCCGCATTGCAGTGCAACACAGCAGCTGCCACCTGTGGCTGGCCTCAACCCCTCCTTGTGCCCCCCACGCCCGATCGCGGGCAAAGTGTAAAAATCCCCCACCCCCGACTGGCCCGATTGCGGGCAAAAGCAGAAAAGTCCCCCTTCCCCGATTGGCCCGATCGCGGGCATAACAAATCACCCCCACCAGCCAGATCGCGGGCAGCAAAGTGTTCTCCCCAGCCAGATCGCGGGCTGAAGGGTTTGAAACCCCGAGCGTATCCCTGGTGGTCCAGTGGAAGCTCGATTGCGGGCTGAAGAAGTGTAACAACCCCGAGCGTATCCCCAGTGGTCCAGTGGAAGCCCGATCGCGGGTTGAAGAAGTGTAACAACCCCGAATGTATCCCTGGTGGTCCAGTGGAAGCCCGATCGCGGGCTGAAGAGTGTAACAACCCCGAGCGTATCCCTGGTGGTCCAGTGGACCGATAAGCCCGATCGCGGGCTGCATAATGGCGAAACCCCCCGCCCCAAGACCATATCCCTGGTGATCTAGTGTCCCCCACCCCACCTACCCACGGCTCACCCCGCAGTCAGGCGGGCAGCAGCATCCCACCCGCCTGCCACCCCGCCACCCACCGACTGACTGCCCTGTAGGGCTGCATGCCCAGTGGCTCTTGCTCTGCACCAATGGGCGTGCAGATCCATTCACATATCTGGAATGTGTAGTATGATATGAGCTGCCGCCTATTGGCTCACGCTTTGGACCACAGCATACAGCCCTACCGGCCAGTATTAGTTGGCGGGCGGGCGGGCGGCAGATCGGGTGGGTGGGCTGCCACCCGCTGACTGGGGGAGCGGGCGGTGAGGATCAGTGGGTGGGTGGGGAGGGGGTCCACTGGACTACTAGGGATATAGGTGTAATATTCTGTCACACTTAAGCCCGCGATCGGGCAAACTTCGGTCCATTGGACCACCAGGGATTCAGAATGTATCTATTTTTCACACTTAAACCCGCGATCGGGCAGACTTTGTTCCACTGGACCACCAGGGATTCAGAATGCATCTATTTTTCACACTTAAGCCCGAGATCGGGCGGGCAGCAGTCCACTGGACCACCAGGGATATAGGATAACTATTTCTTTACTGAAGCCCATGATTGGGCAAGCAGCGGTCCACTGGACCACCAGGGATACAGGATAAACTATTTATTTACTGAAGCCCGTGATCGGGTGGACAGCGGTCCACTGGACCACCAGAGATGTGGGGGGGTTTCTTTATTTTACTAATGCCTGTGATCAGGCATGGGGGGCACCACCAGGAGGTGCAGCCGGAGCTCGGGTGGCCACCCACAGGTGGCAGCTGCCATGTTGCACCCTACAATGCGGCAGCTCACCTGTGGGTGGCCATCCATTGTTCCTTTTTTTGATCAATTTGTGCTGGCGCATGTAGGGGTTGCGCATGCATGGCTCCTCACATCCCGGGCTGAATATCGGGCTGTGCAGAGTATGCATGGGCACACCCCCCTGCCTGCGCCTGCATACATTACTGATGCGCTCCGGCACATTGGGATTTGTGCCATGCACAATTCTTATTTGAATATTGTGCTGGGGCACATCAGTGGGTTGCGCCATGCGCAACCCTTTTGAATATCTGGGCCAGAATGTGAATTTCAATAAATTTAAAACGGAATTGCAAAAGGAACTACAATTTCAATAGAACAAGATTTCTGCCACAAAAAAGAAAACATTTACAAGAGACTTTAACGACTCTCAGAGGGGTCACATATTTTCATGGCCGAAGGGAGGCACTGGTTAATACAACAAAAAGAGTCGGAGTAAGCATACAGCGAATGTGAAGAAACATGTGAATTTTCAGCCGGTCCCTATCCTGAAGCCAGCTTCAACTGCAAGTGCAAGTGATACCAGTGTAATGAGTGTAACAAGCGCTTCGGAAACGAGCGACTCAGAACAATTGGGGTATTTTTTTAGAGAAATGCAAGCAGTACGGGAGAGGGAAAAGGAAAGGACATTATCTAATCAAAGCTGAAGAACATGCAGAGGTGGAAGAAGAAAGGGGAGATCAGGAGGGCCAACAGAAACAGAAGAGGCGGTATCAGGAGGCATCAGGGGCAGATCAGAAGCACAGGATAACATTATTAACCTTTCAGATAAGGACTTAAAACCAAGTGAAGTAACTATACTGAATAAAGGTTTATCCTTCATGCCAACAATGGGAGGGCTTTAAGCCCGAGGTTCAATGGGCAGAGCTACTATGTCACTCCCCCATCAGGCTTAAATGGTCACTCGTCTTGGGCCTCTCCAGGATTCGTTTTTCATTGCAGCCAGAGGTGTTGCCCTCCTCTTTCCTACTTCATGCTCATTTTCTTTGCCCCATATGTAACACTGCCTTTTCACTATCTGCTTATACTCGTGTCTTGCACATTTTCTTCACTCGTAACCGTTGCCTGTCAGTGGACCTGAGGCATCTGAGAAAACGGGTCTGTTTTCCATTGATTTCTGTTGATTTCTGCTCCCATGTCCCACTTTTAGGCAGCTTCATTCAGTCATACAGTTGTTCCGCCCCACATGGTTATTTGGTCTTTGAGGGATGCAGTGGTAGCATTCTTGGTTCACCACATGCTCTGGTACTGCTGAGTTGCGATCTTTAGGTTTAGCAGCAACTGGTGCTCTTTCTCCAGCTGCTGCTTCATTCTGCTAGCCGGTGCTTGGGTGTGTTGTCACCCGCTGGCTTGCCTTCGCTCCTCCATTCTCCCCTTTCCCTTCTGGTTGCCTCATTGGCTGCCCCGTTGCTTATTGTCCATGCCCTCACTCCTGAAGTTGCACGATTGTGGCATATACTCGGGGTACAGGTCAACTTTCGCACTGACTGCTTTCCCATGTGCTGGGTGGAGGATGCATTTTGACTTGCATTTCACCCCTTACTGCTTTGCGTTTGGCTGACTTCCTGATGCAGATGCAACCGGTCCACTCTGTCTTCTCCGACATCGTATTGGGGGTGAGTGCATTGCAGCTTTTCTTCTGGTCTCCCTCTCCTCCCTCATTCCTCCCTGCCTGGGTAGGCAGACGAAGCTTTCGTTGCCTTGCTCCACATTTGGTGCACCCTTGCATGCCTCCATCTTGTCAGTTTCCTGGAGCTGCTGTCAGTATTTCTTGTCTTTGTCCTGTTCTGTCCAGGAATCCTTTCCTCCCTCCGTTCTGCTCCTACCTCGCACACTCTCAGCATTACATATTATAGCACTGGTCCTCCAATCTCATAGCGTAGGGCCAGACTGTGTGGCACTTTCTTCTTAAAAAAAAAACAAAAACACATATGTCTCCGGATAGTGGGACCCATATAGTTAGTGACTGAAATGTTTCTATTGCCTTAGTTCCATGGTTTAATAGTTTGTGTGTCCAGAAATGGCTCTCAACTTCTGAGGAACACCGGTTTACCTATGAGGAGCACAGGTATGTTTCTGTGTGTGTTGGTATGACACTGCACCTGCCATTTCTGAGTTGGAGTTCTCTGTGTGTGCCCTGCCTATTGTCCGGTATGCCTGGTGCTCTGCTGCTTCGCTTTGTGTTTTATTTGCATTCTCCTTAGCTCCTTTGTACCTTTTCACCTCGGTTTAGGCCCTCTGGGTCCACTTCCTCAACAGGCATTGCCATCAGTCATTGCATAATCAATCCTGCAGTGCTCATCCCATACCAGCCATCCAGGTTTCGCTCCACTCAAGGCCTACAAATGATATTTCTTTGGGCATACCTATCATGAATCCTATGCCATCTCATCGCACCGCGGCCTTCCTGCTGCCTCTATTCAGGTTCCTGTCTTCTGTCTTCTCACCATTTATCAAGGATTCCCTCCAATCCAGGCCTACAGTCGATATTTACCCATTTGGACCTTCATGGCTTCTCTCCATAATCACCCATCATCCACTTCGCTCCCATCATTTGCTTGAGCCTTTGCTTCAGTCCTGCATGCCTGTCGTTAGGGCCTCTCGTTGCCCACTTGCTCTGCCATCCATATCATTTGGCCGTCTCTGGCTGACTCCATCTGACCTTCAATCAAGTCTGGCCTGCTATTGATATTTCTTTTGGGCATACCTATCATGAATCATATGCCACCTCATCAATCCACGACCCTCATACCGCATGTATCAGGTTCATGACTCCAGTCATCGTTCCCTTATCCTTAATTCATGGTTAATCTATTTTCATCACATACTCAAGCATTGTCTCAAGCCTGCAATTGAGAATTCTTTTTAGCTACCTCTTTGACTCCGACCTTTGGGTCTAATCATTCTCATCGCATAATCAAGCATGCCTCATTGGCCTCTGAATCTACTTACTCACATAGATCAATTAAGCTTAGCAGGAATTCTTTTGAGCATGCCTATCATAGCCCTCTCAGATCCCCGATACCTCACCTCAACCTGCTCATCTATTTCAATTGCTCAATCAGTATGCCTCGGCTGACTTGTATGCCTCGGCTGCCTCCATCTGGCCTGCAATCGATATTTCTTTTGGGCTTCCTCTCATTCGGTCTCATGCTACCTAATAGACCTGCGGCGTTCCTGCAGTGATCATTATCATCCACCTTCATCTTCCTCGGTCACAGCGATTCAACTCTGTCTCCACTCATGGCCATGCCTTCATGTCCATCGCCCTTTGCTGTGGGCTGGTGCCTCATCGAACTGCTGCTTGGCTGGCGGCTCTCCACCATCATTGAAGTTCACTTTCAAGTTTGTTTCCTGTTTCCTCTTCTTCAGTCTTCTCATATTTAATTGCTGCACTCCTACGGCAATCATCATCAGTATGTATTATCCTAGGTCTCCTCGTGAGCACATCTGGATACCCCTTGCTCCTCTGACTCGGTAGCGGAGTCAGGTTTGGGAGCCAGGGGGGTCCATTCAGTCAATCATGGGCTATACAATGGGCACTAAACAATGAATAAAGATGGTGGTGGGGCACCACTACTCACACCAGAGCAGCCAGGAGGGACAACCACCCCCCAGCCCTCCCTCTAGCTCCGCCACTGTGACTTCTATATGGCTCTACTCCTTCCCATCGACTACTTGAGCATACCCCACTCTGGTTCCTGCTACCTCATGTTCCTTCTTTAGTCTGTGCTTTCTTTTTGTTGTTTTTTTCCTATCCTGTCATCATCTTCCCTACTCATATTCCTCTCGTTAATGAATCCTTCTCTTTAATGACATCCATCCTCAAATCAAATGTCCTCAGCCTGGAGGGAAGGTGACCTAGGCCTTGGATCCCCAGAGGTTTCCTCCTCAGAGGAATTTTTTCATTTCCTCCATGCCAGTGGTCATAATATTAGATAGAGTTAGGGCTTTCTTAGGTTAATTAGTTAGGTTCCGCTGTTGGATGGAGATGGGTGGTGGCCCCCAGCTTTCCCCTCTCTCCTTGGGAAGTCAGTCCGCCCTTATCATCTTCTTAGAATTCATTCATTCATCATCCTCTCCTCTTCAATGCTTGACACCTTTGGGTATTCTTTTTGCGTTTCTTCCTAACCTACCTTTAGCTGACACAATCATTCCCACGGCACCTGTAGGGGTGGGAACCCTCCTCTAGGGTTTCTTGCATCATATCCCTACAGGGTGATATATCCCATGGATAGAGAGGTGGAAAGCCTCAAAGTAAATCAAGTCACACAAGCATCATCTCATCTAGTTGTGTAAGCACAATTAAATTGGAGGCCTTTAAGCCCGAGGCTCAATAGGTGGAGCAACTACATCACTCTCCCATCAGGCTTAAAAGGTCACTCATCCTGGGCCTCTCCAGGATTTGTTTTTCGTTGCCCACCATCCACCCCTCCTCCTTCAGCAGCTTGTCCCTCTTACCTGTAGGCTTCTTCCTAACCTACCTTTAGTCAGTGCAATCATTCCCATGGCACCTGTAGGGGGGAACCCTCCTCTAGGGTTCCTTGTGTCATACCCCTACAGGGTGGTCTATCCCATGGATAGAGAGGCAGAAAGCCACAAAGTAAATCAAGTCACACAAGCATCATCTCATCTAGTTGCATAAGCACAATTGAACTGATATTGACTGTTTTGAAACAGTAGTGGACTTACATCATTTGTGTAGGGTGTTGAGTCTTCAATGTTTTTATAGTAAACCAGCAGAGATGGGGGTACAGGTTATTGACACTTTAAGCTCTAATGTACATGCAGAAACTGTGGGAAATATTGGGGCTAATGAGCTTTTGTCAACACAAGAAGTCCTTTCAACCCTTGCAGATTTTGAAGATGGTATGGGGAAGGGGATACAGGCTCCATGGAATGAGCAGGCTAGTGTTGATGCTAGAGCCAGTAGAAAATTATGTAAACTAAGCACATTTTGCCCCCATAGCCTGTTGCAGTCACAGTATTTCAAAGGCTTTGTGAAAGAGATATAGAAGATCTGAGGAAAGATTTTGTGCCAAAATATTGTCATATAACAACAGAAGAGAGGGAGGCTATTAGAAGTCTTAAAGAAGATAAAAATAGTGTAATCAGGAAGGCAGATAAGGTAGGGAGTGTGGTCATCCAGAACACAGTAGATTATGTAAAAGAAGCCAAAAGGCAGTTGAACAATACTGAATTTTATAATGCTGTGAGTTCTAGTTGTGTTAGCAGCCTTAAGCAACAAGTAGATGGTTACTTGCATTGGGCAAATGTAGAGGGCTTGATAACAGAGAAAGAGAGGAAATATTTGACCACTGAACATCCCCTTAAGGCACAATTCTATACCCTCCTCAAAGTGCACAAAAGTTTAGAGAATCCACCTGGTAGGCCAATTATTTCAGGCATAGGGATGGTAACGGAACTGCTAGCCAGGTTTGTGGATGACAACATTAAAGATATAGTAACAACTTTACCCTCCTGTATTAAAGATATAGGAGATGTGCTTAGGCTTTTGAAAGGTGTGAGGTGGACAGAAAGCAGTATGTTAGTTACCCTTGATATTGTATCGTTATATACTAATATACCACATACAGAGAGACTTAAAGCTGTTACATACTATTTGGATAAAAGACCAGGTGGTTCTCGGCCTGAGACAGAGGTCCTTGTTGACCTTATAAGAATTACCCAGGGAGAGGGGAACTTTTTTACTTTTCAAGATGAGACATAGCACCAGATAAAGGGCATGACAATTAGGGCCAGTTTTGCCCCCAATTATGCCACCCTTTATCTGGAGTACTGGGAGGAGGGTATGATCTGGGACAGGTCTGCAAATCAGTTTTTTCCAAATATCCTGTTATGGGAGCGTTTTATTGATGATTTTCTCATGGTGTGGCAGGGTGATAACAAAGAACCTGCAGAATTTGTTGCATACTTGCATGGAAGAAATCCCAATATAAGGTTCACACAAAATGCAAGTAGGCAGGAGATATCTTTCTTGGACATACTTATTAAAGTGAATCAGGAAGGCAGATTGGCTACAAGCCTTTTTCGTAAAGATACAAATAGGAATACCGCCCTGCAGGCAAGTAGCTGTCATCCTCGCCACACCATAGAGAACATCCCAAAGAGTCAGTATTTCCGTATTAAAAGGAATTGTAGTCAGGAAGTGGACCTAGAAAGGGAACTGGAGATCCAAAAACTAAGATTTGAAGATAGGGGGTATGCTATTGTTATTCTAGACAAAGCCAGAGAAGCATGTGACAGTAAGGATAGGTAGAACTTGCTGTCCGTGAGTACTGAAAAAAGACAGGAGGTTTTGGGATCATATCAATTTTGTAACTACCTTTAGTACAAGAGCAAATAGAGTGAAGGAGATCATATACAAAAATTGGCACGTTTTGGGGGCAAACCCCAGATTAAAAGAAACTGCTAAAACCCCTCCCAGAATGTCATATAGGAGAGCTGGGAACCTCAAGGATATACTGGCAGGTTCATGTTTGACCATGGAGAAACCAAGGAGTAGGATGCCCCCCCTCCAAGGGATGTAAAAAACGCGAATTGTAAGGTTTTTTGAAAATATACAAGAGTGTGAGATATTTCGTAATCCATATGATGGTAAGATGCGTGACATATAATACCACACCGATTGCAATACTACCTATGTGTTGTATATGTTTTTTTTGCACCTGTCAGGCCTATTATATAGGCAAAACTAAGAGAAAGTTGAAGGAGAGAATGGGGGACCATATTAGGGCCATTAGAAATGCAAATCTAGAGTATATCTAGGAAGTGCATATGAAGGAAGCCCCGACTGGCACCGGACACAGGTTGAAATTCATTGGATTGACCATGTGGTATTAGGTCTGAGAGGGAGAAATAAGGATGATGTTCTGAGTGAGAAAGAAAATTATTGGATCTATGTGACTGGTGCATATATGGGGCATGGTCTCAGTGATCATATAGAACTAAAACCTTTTCTGAGGAAAAGAGGCTAATAGTTTTGTATGTTGTGCCACTTCTGGTTATCTGGTTTTTATTCCACCTTACTTTTTTTCTTTCCTTCCACCTTCCCCCTCCCCAACCCCCAACCTTCTTTTGGTTGATTGGATTACTACATGTGGCTTCACGTTTCCTGATGTACCCAATTGATGTGTTTCAACGTTTTCTCTTCAGCAGTGGACTTTTATTGTAAAAACCTTACAGGTATTTATTCTAGCTTTGTTCATGAGATGTACTTTTGTAATTTCTAGTAGAATTTTAGTTTTGCATTGTAACTGCAGTATAAAAAAAAGCCTTATAGTGTTGTACCGCAGGGGTTAGGTGATGGAACTCAGTTCAGTTCTGACTGTCGTCTGGTTTGAATCCCACCACTCTAGAGCTTTAACATGGAATTTTTTCCTGTTAAAAGGAGTTCGGTCTTTGTATAGCTTACATTCTAGTTAGGTAATTGATTATATGCTTTCTTTTTCTTCTTCTTCTCCCTGCCTTTCTACCAGCATAAATGGGTTATACAAAAAATAAATATTTTTTTTAACACAGTAATCCTGGTAATGGTCCTGTTTTCAAAGTTTATAAAAAGAATGTAAGGAAGTTTCTTCCAGAGAAACAACAAAAACTTTGGACCATTTATAACACTGTCTGTAAATTAAATAGGACAGGAATAGGTGTCTGTGGTTATAAAGGACTGTTTGTCTAATCTAAATAAGTGAGGGAGATGGATGTTTGTGCTTTTCCTGTTTTACACATTGTTTGTTGGTGTTATTGAAATTTGTACATGGTTTCAGTATTGCACTAGCACTGGTATTTTAATTGTTATTAAGTGATTAAGAGACATTGTTAATTAAGTGATTGGGGAATATTGTATTTAAACAGAGTGTTCACTAGGGGGCACTGTCTTCGTTAAAGAACAAGACTGGTTGAAACATTAGAAAGTTGCTGTTATTCTCCAGGTGGTATTGCACTGCTGCTGTGGGGGCCAAAATAAATATTTTAAACTTTGGTTAAGCATCTGTTTGCTGACTTTTATTTTGTATGTTTGGTGTGCCATGACTGTTTAGCTTTCAGTTATTATTACTGTCATTGAGCACCCAGTACCTAGTGCGGCTCCCCAGTTTTTGCCTAAATATATGTGGTTACCCTCAGGCCAAGCTTCCACACCAGGGTATGCACCCTGCCCAAATAGAGCCAGGCTGAAAAAATAGTGTGCAGAAGGATGAAAACAGACTACCCTGACCACAAATACCCATATGTCTCGGAAGCCATCTGGGAACAGATTGAGAGGAACCGGAAAGCCTGGGTCCATAGGGCCATTCTGGCTAAAATATGGAAAAAGCATGGCATAACTTATTCAAATGGTGCTGCCAGCCATCAAGAAGCCAGCAAGGTGGCAGAGTCAGTCATCAATGGAGCTTATCTAGGCCTTACCTTTGCAAGACTCACGCACTGGTGAAAAGACTGGAGGGCACTGTGACCTGCTACCGGGTTGAAGCTATAGGCTGTTGGGGTGCCCCTTGCACTAAGCCAGACCTGTAATACTATTTTTACAACTCCTCAGACAAAGTCTGACTCTGTGATGCAAGGACTGACCCTACATGGGGTTAGCGGATAGTCACCCACTGTCAGTTATAGCCTGTTGCTGAATGTGTTCCAGTTAGTTGTTTGTAACTGTTCAGTACACCCAAGCCTCGCATGTAAAGGGGGATCCCTGGCCCTGAAGACTTTTTGAAGTTTTGACGAGTGATTAAGCAGTCCCAAGAAGAAGATGAAGTTGAAGGAGGAAGAACGAGACCCATCACCTGAAAGCACCCAATGGAGGAGACACCCAGTGGTGACTGCAGGTTTGAGATCCCTCTCTGCAGGAAATGGTGATATATTATTTTTTTTTCTTTACAGGTGGAACATAAAAGCTTAAAATCTGCTTGAGACCTTTTTAGGTTATATAATTACCTTTAGGGGTGTAGTTTAAACCCCAATGACATTTTAAGTGAACAACTAAAGTGTGCCTTTTGCCCAGTGGAGCTTTACCTTTGGTGGGACTAAAGACACTGAGATAAAAAATCACCATATTGTCTTGTGGGGGAGGTGGGTTGTGGAAAGAATATTGGGAAATTGTTTTATAGTGGCAGTTGTGGTAATATGGTTCATGGGTGTGGTGACTCATTAAAGATTATGGTAAATGGCTCATGCGTATGGGGTGTTTTATTTTTCCTGTACAGGGTTCCAGTGACCAGATCCAAGCTCAGGGGACGGGGGCTACAGGTAAATGGTAAAAATGGGAATTTGAAACTGTGTGACAACAGTAAAGCCCACAACAGAGGTAGATGCTGAATTTAGAGATGTAGGCTAAAAATGTCTAGGACAGTTTACAGCCTAGCTTAGATAGGCAAGTTTAGAGTATCAATGTGTAAGGTGTTACATCAGATGTTAGTGTAGTCAGTTCTGTGGGGAGATAGATGGGATATTATAATCGATACCTAGTTGCACCACTATGTTTAGAGTATTAGAGTCAGGTATGAGTATTGTTTGCTTAGAGTATAATTGCACGAAAAGCATAAGATGTACACTGCATGAATTGTAGTATTCGCTGCATGTGTAGAAAAACTGTTATAGAAGTAGTAGTGTGAGGTTTCACTGCATGGAATTCTTAACTACCACTGCATGATTATTTGATAGTGGAACACTGCATGCCTTAAAAAAATGTAATTGCATGTTATGGTGGGGTGCAGTTACATATCTGGTGGGGTACAAGGTACTTGCAGACATAGGGCTTGATTCTCAGAGGTTGACACAGGGCTTGCACAAGCTCTACATCAAACCCTGCTCTGCACCGACCGCATTGGTGCATGCACCCAATTCTTAAAGCTCGCTTGTATTTGTGACACTTTACCTTTTTTATGGCAGCTTGCGCCAAATACTTGGAGCAAACCCCGTAAAAAGGTCCACGATGGTAGACCAGCAAAAGCTGGTCTAACACACAGCATGCGGTGCATGGGGGGGATTGAGAATCCTGATTGCTGGCCATTGACTGCCACAAGCCCCATGCGCTGTGTGTTCGGTGTACCCAGGGCTTGCAGCAGTCTAAACCTGTTGAGAATTGAGCCCATAGTGTCGAATTAGTTGCCCCAGCTGGGTAGTATGGTTTTGGCTTTGTTGCCTGGTTGGTAGTCTAAGCCTGGTGTGCTACTCCGGGTCTCCTGGGTACAGCACTCCAGGGGTTTGGGGGCTGGGCTATCAGAGGAGCCAAGAGGGTGAAGTCAGAACTTTGAGGCTTAGGGAGCTCCTGTTTTCTTTTCTTTTTAGTGTGACGTACTACCTTCCTAGTGACCAGCCTTATTTCTGCTTGGGGGCTGGCTGGTGAAGGGGTGGCCAAGCCTCTGATGGATAGGCCTCTGGGTGAAAGATTGATTTTGATGTCTCAATGCTCATTGAGGATGTTGAGCATTCAAAGGTGGGTGAGTATAACCCCCCAAAAGTTATGTTAATATCCCTTCGAGAATGTCTCTCGATCTCTAGGGTGATGCCAGTTTCTATGCCCTTGGAGGACTAGGTCAGCTGGTCTGCCCTGACATGCCAAAGAGGAGGAGTCAGTGTTCTCTGCTGGAGGGCAGGGATTCTGCTGAGTCAGAGTGGTGGGAGGCTAGTGCCTAGCACACAGTGCCAGCTCCCACTGTCTAAAAGTTTCTTTCTAGAGGCTGGCTTCATGTAAAAGTGCTCATTCGTGGCAGCGGCTGTCGAACAAGGACCTCAGAAGGGGGTGCCCCTCTCCTGAAGGGGAAAAATCCATTTGATGAGTAGTTCAGGGGGCTGTCTGTGAGGAAAAGTGTACCAGGGAGTGCTGTGGGCTGAAGATCTGAGGTGACATTTAATTTTTCATAAAAGTACTGTGTTGTGGGTAGCACTCAGCTGTGCCCACCCCCGTCAAGATGAGGTGGAGAATCTGACAGGATGCCAGTTCCAGTCAGCCAGTGGAGTTCACCTCAGAAAATGTGTGGAGTGGGCTGTTCTGCCCATAATGAAAGTGTGTTGTGCCCGGTAGGCACTGCAGCTATACCCAGAAGGCTTGGAGTCTGTGATTGTGAAGTAACAGAGAAAAGTGTAAAAGAGAATCAGAAAGGACGTGCTCTGTGGTGGGCAGAGTTGATCCCTGAGAAACCCTCACAGGATCATGTGGCACTGAAATGCTGCCAGCTTAGAGACTGTGACATTGATCATGTGGTTAGTAACCAGGGAAATGGGCTACCAAAAGTCCATGTAAATTTCCATTTGGGTTTTGAAACAGAGCCCTCATGTATGAATGTGCTTCCTCTTGAGGCCAGAAATATGTGTTTAAAGTCCCCTACCAAGGTTGTTTCCAATCCAGAAGCATCCAGAAAGTAACACCTTCCAGTATTGGACAGGTGAACTGTACCAGCTGGAAATTCGGTAACACCTATGAGCTCAAGAAAATAAAGGACCTGGTTTGTGTTTTAAAATAATCCCTGTTTGGACATTCTGTTTGTTTGTTTTTGAGTTGGTTAACCCCCTTTAATCTGCAGCCTAGCCAGCCCTGCCATGTCCAGTAGATGCCTGGAGGTCAATCCCAGTGCTCAGGAGGTCAAGTAAGTGGACTGTGTGTTTCTCAGAAGTAGGACCCCTCACAGGTGAGCATAACACCATTTAGACCCCTAGACATGCTGGGAGGGACACTCCTACACTTATGTACCGTATCGATTATATCACCATGATGCACACCCTGTTGTGTCTTATTGCTTATGTAGTGTACACAGCTGCTTCTAAGCATGCTCTCTTCAAGTGGAATATCCTATTCAACACAGTATGCAGGTTTGCCCTTACTTGTGCATCTCATATCCATCACTGTCAAATGTACTCCACTCTAGGCTGATCCAGCCTGGAGTGGACTCTAAGCATGTTTACCACACTGCCTTGCTTGGAACTGAATTCTGGGCTAGCGAGCTCCCTCCCTACCATGGTGGCCTAGTTTCTCCAGCCACAAACCCTGTCTGTCTGTTATGTTCAGAGATAGATAAATGGCAACATACCCTCCTCACCCCCAAAAAAGAAAGACGGCCTTTCTGCTTGACCAAGTATGGATACATTGCCTCTTGACATTACTTGCTCCCTTTCAGTTTTTGCTACCAAATCACAATTAAAACCACACTTTATGCCCATTTGTGAGTGAACTACCTGACTGCCATGTATCTCTGTTGTGAAACTGAAGACTGCTTTATATTGTATGGAGTACCAACTGTTGCTGAATCTTTGTAATTACTGTATACTATGGTAACTAATATTATACATTTCTGTTAGCATTTGATTTTCCTTTTATTGCTAGTCCTGTACCTCTACCCCTCTGTTACCTTCCCATTCCTTCCTGCAGGTCACATCTGTAAAAGGAATTTCTGTTCTCTGTGTGGTCGGCTCCATCCACAGCAGTCTGTCGTGATATACTGTACACAGGAAGAGAGGAACTGAAGCAAATTACTGAGCTGGTAGGGTTGAGGCATAAGTCAGGAAACATAGGCAGACCAGGAGAAGTTACAAAATTCACAAGTGGCCTTTTATTATCAATAACAAAATAAAAAATTGTTCAGGATAGCTCTTCTTAAAGACAGTACAAACAAAAAAACACAGTCCTTCATCTGAGAGTCTGTTAAAAAAAGCTCCAGCTGTCTTTAGCCTTGTCTACACTGCTGACTTTGCAGCACATCAATTCATGTGCATGGGTTGATGTGCTGCAAAGTAGGCAGTGTAGACACTTTCCAGAGTGGCTTAAGTGCCCTACAGATCCTTTTTTTGAACCGACTCCATTGTGGGGATCAGTATCAGAGCAAGCACATTACATGGCATTGTGGACGCTTTGCTGTGCTTGCTCTGCTGCAAAGGTTGCTTCCCTTCATCCTCTGGTGAATTTACAGCCCCTCCTTGGAGCAACCTGCTGCACTGCAAGGGCGGGCTGTGTAAATGGTGAATTGAGGGAAAATCAGCCAGCACAGCGGGAAGGGAGTGGCGCAGATGTCAGAGCACTGCTGCCATGTAAACACTGCTTTTAACTAACTAAACATTACTCCCTTTTTATAAGATGTTTTTCCCTTGCAATTACATTCTGCATTGTGTTCTCGTTAAGCTATATTCATAGATTCACAGATTCATAGAGGTTGACGTCAGAAAATCACTGCCTGGCCCATCCAGTCTGTCAATTTTTTCCCTACCTAATTTAACACTGCAGACCCTACATGTTCTCCAGTCCCTGCCCTCCTGCCCCCTTCCTCTGCCCATGGTGTCTCCAGACCCTGTTTGAACTCTGAGTCTCCTACTGTACCAGTTTTTGTGATACCCATGTGTCTGCCTCATGCTTTCTTAAATCCTGCAACCATTTTGGCCCCCACCACTTCCACTGGGAGACAGTTCCAGGGGTCTACACTCCATTTATAGGGTACCACAGTTGTGACATTTCCTGTGGCAGAGCAGGAAGGGGCGGATCAGTGGGGCCTCCACAAGGTGATCTCATTTACAGGGCACTAGTAATTTAACTTGTTATAACAAGTTAAACAAAGCACAATTAAACCATTACTTGCATTTTTTTCCTTCTAATTACTCTGACTAGGTTACAAACCCAGCAACTTATTTGGAATGGATTTCATTAACTGCAGGTACTGTGGAACAATTTTCAGTAGGACATTCTTACAGGATTTAGGACACTGTCCTACATGCTGGGCCTTTGGAGATCTTAGGTCTCAGCTCCGGGCAGCATGGGCAGAGATTGCATGCCTCAAATTTCATATTGAAGAGGAAATACATTATAAGAACCACCCGCCATTTCCCCAGCATCCAACAGAAAAACCTCAACCGCAGAGGGTAGTTGGTCCAGGAGGTTGGCAGGTGGTTAGGAGGAGCAAATCAGGTGCCCCATCACTCTCTGCTCTCCAACACATTACCTCCAAAAACCATATAAACACTACAAACAGGTATCTGCCTCTATCTCTGAAATCAAATAAAGAGGAGAAGACACTGCAGAGCAGGACACTCGGCACAGGAGCTAGCACAACAATACTCACCCAAATCAGGAACCAAAACTAAACAAGCACAAAGGAAATCCAAAAACTTCTGATCATAGGAGACTCCATGATTCGGGGAGTTGATACCATCTCCAGCCAGGGTGATGGTCAGATGTCTCCCAGGTACATCAGCATGGAGACACTGACGCATTACTAAAACTGTTCACAAAGCAGGAGAAAACATTGATGTCCTAGTACACATAGGGACTAATGATCTGCCCAGCCGGGTCAGTTGTGGCATCCAAGGAACACCTGACTAGGCTAGTGACAAACATCATCTATTTCGTCTGGCATCTCCTTCTCTGAGATCCTGCCAGTCTGGGAGAAGGACCAGATGGACGGAAGGTCAAAGAAGGGGAGATAGGGAGCTAAACACATGGCTCAGGACTGGTGCCAGGAAAAGGACACAGATTTATGGGGAACTGGCAACAGTTCTGGGAGCGAAAGTTCTTTAAATTTGATGGACTGCATCTGACTAAAGAGGGAGTCAGTGCATTGGGGCAGAAGTTTGACGTCTTTGCAGAATATTTAAACTAGCAAATGGGGAGAGGGGTGCAGCACCCCATACGTTGAATGGGAAGAACACCCCTCCCCCCTCAGCTAGTGGTCAAACTGGAATTCAATGTGTTTGCCGTTCATTTGCATCACCAGGTAAGAAAAAAGGTTTGTCTCCCCATACGATGCACAGGGGTAATGCCAAACCTCACCCAACAACTAACACACCAAAATCTGGCCAATGGAAAATCATGTACACAAATGCTCACAGCCTGGGAAATAAGATCCCAGACCTGCAAGCAATAATGTCAGAGGCTAAACTGGACATAGTAGCAATTAGTGAGCGTGGTTTACCAGTAACCACACTTAGGAGACTTCAGTACCTGGCTATGTATTGTTCAGAAGAGACCGAGGTGCAAAAGGGGGAGGAGTGGCCCTGTATGTTAATGAAAATATCAAAGCTACAGAAATTCAGAATACACATAAGGAGCCAGAAGAACTGTGGGTCACCCTGGAAACAGGAAATGGGACAGCCATAAGAACTGGGGTTGTCTACAGGCCCCAGACCAGAGGAGGACATAGACACATTACTGTTAGAAGATATACAAAACATGACAGCTAAAGGGAGGTTCTGATAATGGGAGACTTCAACATGCCAGATACAGATTGGTCAATACCAGCAGGAACATCTGCCAGAACTAGACTCATAGTGGATTCCCTGCAGGGAGGGCCTCAAACAACTGGTACAGCAACCCACAAGAGACAGGGCTATCCTAGATCTAGTACTGACTAACAAAGAAGGGATCACAGATCTCCAGGTAGAAGGTCACCTGGGGCCAGTGACCATCACATGGTATGGTTCAATTTGGCTACTACATCTAAATCATCCCATTCCAAGGCAAAAATATGGGACTTCAGAGGAGCTGACTTTGATAAGATGGCCAACAGAGTTAAGCTAGCCCTGGCAAAAGAAACACAGGTGAGGTACAGGCAAAGTGGGCAAGCATTAAGGATACAATACTTGAAGCAACATCCCATTGTGTTAGACAGAAAAGGAAGTGCAAAAAAAGAAGGAAACCACTTTGGTTCTCAAATACAGTAGCAGAAAAGGTCAGAGCCAAAAGGCTGGCCTTCAGAAAATATAAGGGAACACAGCGGGATGAAGATAGGGGGCATACAACTGCCCTAAAGGAAGCAGGTAAGGCAGTAAGGCAGGCAAAGTCCCAAACTGAGGAAACACTAGCACAAACAGTAAAGAAGGTGACAAGACTTTCTATAGATACATTAGTGAAAGGAGAAAGTCCAGAGGGTATTACTAAGCTTAATGGAGAAAAGGGAGCATGTGAGGAGGAGGACCCTGTAAAAGGCATCTATCCTAAATAGATACTTTGCTCAGTATTCACTGAAGAGAAGGTAGGGCAGGCCCACAGCCTCAGCATCATGGACACAGGGGGAGGAGGTGAGCACTACTCCCTTCACAAAAGAAAGGGTCCTACAAGAGCTTGCTAAGCTCAGGTGGATAAGGCAATGGGACCTGATGGCATACATCCCAGGGTACTTAAGAGCTAAAGGAGGAACTAGCAGAGCCATTAGCAGAATTGTTTAGTGAGTCTCTGAGCACAGGAGAGGTCCCAGAAGACTGGAGAAGGGCTCATGTGATCCCACTCCACAAGAGTGGTAGGGAGGAGGCGGGAACTACAGACCGGTCAGTCTTACCTCAGTAGTGGGCAAGATTATGGAAGCACTCCTTAGGAAAGGATATTGCAACACCTGGAATCCATAGGGCACAGGATCCAAGACAGCATGGGTTTACAAAGGAAGGTCCTGTCAAACTAATCTCATAGATTTCTTTGACTGGGTAACCAGAGTAGTGGACCAAGGAGCAGTTGATGTCACCTACCTTGACTTCAGCAAAGCTTTTGACACTGTTCCACATAGAAGATTGATAAATAAGCTAGGTAGGCTCGGGGTGGGTCAGAAGTTGGTCAACTGGGTGGCAAACTGGTTGACTGGCAGAAAACAGAGAGTGGTGGTAAATGGTATACAGTCAGAAGAGATGCAAGTCACAAGTGGGGTACCTCAGGGATCAGTCCTGGGGCCAGTCCTATTCAACATCTTCATTAGTGACCTAGCAGATGGACTAGAGGTAAGGCTTGTCTGTTTGCAGATGACACCAAGATCTGCAACAGAGTAGATGATCCAGATGGGGTGGGCAGAATGAGAAGAGTCTGGATAAACTAGCAGAATGGTCAGAAGAGTGGCAACTGGGATTTAATGCAAAGAAGTGCAAAATCATGCACATAGGGAAGAGAAACCCTGAAGCCACTTATAGGCTGGGAGGAGTTGCTAGCAGTCACAAAGGAAGAAAGAGACTTGGGCATCATCATCACTGATGACCTGAAATCATCAAGCAGACCTCTAAAGCAGTAGGTAAGGCTGGGGGTGTTAGGGTGTATTAGTAGGAGTATCACAAGTCGTAAGAGGAGGTAATAATCCTCTGTACAAGACATTGGTTAGGCCCCATCTGGAGTACTAGGTGCAGTATTGGAGGCCACACCTTCACAAGGACATTAACCAAATTGAGGCAGTCCAGAGAAGGGCAACCAAAATGGTGCAGGGACTGTATCAGAAGACATATGAGGACAGATTAGCAGAGCTCAATATGTATACCCTTGAGCAAAGGAGGGAGAGAGGTGATATGATCAGACATTTAAACACCTTAAGGGCATAAACAAGGTGAAAAGAGTCTAACATGTTTAAATATAAGAAAATAGCAGGACAAGAGGACACAGCATGAGATTAGAGGGAGGCCGATTAAGGGGGAATGTGAGGAAATTCTTTTTCACAGAAAGGGTGGTAGATGCATGGAATGGCTTACCACAAGAAGTAGTGGCTATGAATACAGTGCAGGGCTTCAAACAGGCATGGGATAGGCATAAGGGAGCAATACAAATGACTATGAATAGATAGTGATAATGGGGAAACTGGGACCATCGGAGTGGCCAATTCCTAGATGCCACAAGGAAAATTTAATTGCACAATTAGGCAGGCAAGAGGTAGACAAGTGACAGAATAGGAGATGATAGAATAGATCCTTGCTTGTAACTCTCTCTGCCTAACAAATGGGGCAGGATCTTATCCCAACCCTATCACATACCCTAATCTCTTTAAGAGGGAACCTGTTTTTTTCCTTTAAAAAACAGGTTTCCAAAACCTTCTCTTATTTTTCTTTTAACATTATCTTATAACATGTAAAGTTTTTGGCATATGCAGTATCCCCTTTTTCATCATACCTATTACAGTAAACATTTCAGTTAAGCATACACATTTTTTTAGCCTTCTGAATTCTCAATTTCTGAACCATATCTTGATAGAAAATCAGCACTGACGGTCTCTTTTCTGGATTTGTGCATCACTTTGAATTTAAATGGCTATAGTGACCTGCATTTTTAATAGACTGGATAACTGCTCATAGGTGTTCCAGGTGACTTTTCCAGTCTGGACTGTACACCATGACATCATCCAGGTAAGCAGGATAATAACCAGTGTGAGGGACAAGAATTACATCCATGTACCACCGGAATGTAATGGGTGCATCATGTAAGCCAAATGGCATGGCGGTGAACTCATAGAATCCAACTGGAGTGGCTGACACAGTCCTGTCTCTGGATTCCCTAGCCAGGGGAATCTGTCAGCAACACTTGGTGATTGAGGGTACTAATGTACATGGCACCACCCATTCTGTCCACAAAATCATCCAGCCTAGGCACAGGATAGCTGTCAAGTACGGACATTTGCCCAGGCCTGCCAAAATCAAGGCAGATTCCCACACTCCACTCTTTCTCACTTACAATCACCACCAGTGATGATCAAGCACTCCTTGACTCTTTAATGACACTCAACTCCTCCATTTCCCTAACCATGTGTGCTCTCAACTGCTCTGGTAATCTGCATGTTCCTTGTTTGACAGAGTGAGCAGTTCCCATGACCACCATGTGCTCAATCCCTTCTGCTTGGCCTGGCACTGTGGCAAAAGCACTTCTAAATGTCTTTACCAAGTTATGAATTTCTGCAGTTTGTTTTGTGGATAGGGAAACATTCACCACTGCAGCATCAGAAGTTATAGTTTGGTCCAGTCTGTCATAAGTCACATCAATATCTTCTCTAGCAGCTTCTGTCAGTACCAATAAAGCAATCCTTAGTGTCCTCTTAACCCATTTCTTCAGGAGGCCAACATGGCACATCTCGGCAGGATCCTTCCCTTCAGGGGTTTTAGTCTCACAGTCAACATTACCAGTATGTCCAACCACCCCATAAGGCACCTACCACTTCACCAGCAGTCCACCTTCCACAGTGGGCAACAGCAACAAGACACCTTCACATGGCTCAAAAAACCCTTCTTTCACACCATGGTCACAACACATTCCCTGCTATGTTTGGGCTTCTTTTTGACCACTGTGGGCAATCTCAACACACTTTGTCATTTTCTCTTTCAGTGCACACACAAAAGACACAACAGATTATTTCCAAGTGGGGTTATCTTCCATTGTTTCTTTTATTATATGTAGTGGCCCTCCAGGTTGTCTACCATACAGCATTTCAAAGGGGGTGAAAAACCTGTTGATGCTTGTGGCACTTCTCTGTAAGCAAAAAGCAGATAAAGTAACTATTGGTCCCAATCTGTCTCTTCATCTTTCACAAACCTTTTTAACATGCATTTTAGGGTTTAATTAACATAGTCTATGAGACCATCTGCCCGAAGGTGACAAGGGGAGGCCCCCACAGCAGTGACACCAAGCTGCTGGCACATCTCCTCCAGCAATGTAGCACCAAAATTACTACCCTGATAATCAACAATCTCCCCTAGGCATGTCCACTCTGCTGAAAATGTCAGCAAACTCTGCTGCCACCACTGGGACCACAACAGCATGCATCAGAATTGCCTCTGGATATCAAGCAGCACAGTCACACGCTACCAAAATTAATCAACTATCCCTTCCACTTTTTGGCCCAAACACATCCATTGTAATTCTCTCAAAAGGTACATCTATCAAAGGTAGGGGCACCAAAGGCACCCTGTCTTTTTTAGTCACTGGGGCTATTTTTTAACATTCAGCACAAGAACTGCAATATGTAGTAACATCCTCATGAATCCCGGGGAGGTAAAATTGGTACAGCAATCTGGCAAGGGTGTGGACCTTCACTGAGTGACCAGTCATAGGACTATCATGTGCTATCTGTAGCAACTTAGTTCTATACTTCTTTGATATGACCAACTGTTCTATCTGTTCCTGTGTCTGAGAATTAACCCAAACTCTGTACAGTAACCCATTACATTTTTTAAACATCGGTTCACCATGTTTTTGTATCACCACCAGCTGCTTAAAATAATCTTGGAGAAAAACATTGTTAGTTTACTCAAAAACAAAATCACAATCTTGTTATCAGTTTAGTTCCAGCATTTTCATATATTAAACCCCCATGCCCATCAGTCTTTTGCTGTCACTGTTTTTTCAGGTGTCTTCTTTCTTTCCTGTCCTGGACTTCCAGATCTCAGAGCTGGACTCAAACAAGTCCAAATAAAAGTCACCAAAAGAAAAAGAGTCCTCAACTGCCTGTGTTTTTATTGTCATAGCTGCTGAAACAGTATGGTTTACTCCCGCTGTGATTAACTTAAATCTTTATTACTACCCCATTTTCATTTTGTGCTACATTCCATTAATGTTCAGAGTCACTTGGGTGGTGGGATACTATCAAGTGTCCCCATGGATGCAGATGACCCCAGTACCTTGTCTTTTTGCACAGTCTTTTCTAAGAACTTCAGTATGTACCAGGATCTGTCAGCTTCCTGAATGTAGCAATCCCTTCACAGTCTTATCCCCCACCTTGAAATCTGCTAAATACTTGCCCCAATTTGCTAAGGCAAAATTTGCTCAAGTGTTACCCTCTTTATTTGTATGGCACTTTCTTGCAATATTGTCTGGTTTATTATAGTTATAGCAAATAAAGTCTTTGGGTGCAGATTTGTTACCCCATCAGAGTTTTTATCTGATCTGGAGTTAAACTGGAAAAATAAAGGGTCTTACCATTTCTAGACTTTACTTCACTGCTGTGGTGTCTGTCTGGCCACCTGATAGTCCTCGAGCAAAGAAATGACCCTTTCTCCACTTTCTGGTTGGTGTTCCTTTACCCAAAGCTGCACATTTGTAGGAAGGATATTGATCAATTGCTCCACTGGACATATGTAAGTGATTTGTGGGACTGTTTTACCATTTGGTTGGAGTCATTTAATGAGGAATTATCTGAGTTGGGTGAAGGCTTCTTGAGGATTGTCAACTGAGTGGTACTTCAGGGACTGGAATCTCTGCCTATTGGTCTCTCCTGGGAAGTCATATCTTTTAAGGATTTCTGTTTTCACAAGGTCATAGTTGACTGACTATGCAGTGTCCATATTGCTATAGGCAAGTTGGGCTTTATCTGTCAGATAAGGTACCAGCCTGACTGCCCATTGCTGTTTTGGCCACTGGCAGGCTCTGGCAACTCTTTCAAAAGTTGTCAGGTGTGCTTCAGTATCATCTGTGGGACACAACTTTGTAAGTTTAATATCTTTTAAGTTGCTTATGTTTTGTTGATCTGCTGGACCTGTACCAGATCCTCCAACTTTGATAGCTTGCAAGGCATCCAGCCATCACTGTTCCTGTCGCTGCATCTCTTGTTTTTTGTTTTGTTTTGCTGCATCTCTTCTCTTCTCTTCTCTTCTCTTCTCTTCTCTTCTCTTCTCTTCTCTTCTCTTCTCTTCTCTTCTCTTCTCTTCTCTTCTCTTCTCTTCTCTGCTTCTCAGTCTCTGTTGTATAGCCCACCATTTGAAGAAGGCAGACATGCTTTCAGGTTCTATCTGTGCCTAATCTTCTTTCAACACTGGTGCCAGCTGTGTAGTCTCAGTTTGGACTTCTGTTTCTGCTTCTAGTTTGGCTGCCATTCTTCTGGTAAACACTACTGGGCTTGCTGTTGCAGGGTCCATACCTTTCTTCTATGTTTCCCTGGTACCAGGTGTAACACCCACACACAAAACTCCTGGCTCAGAGTATGCATGGCATAAATCCCACTTTGTTTGACACCAATTGTGGTCGAGGCATAATTCTGGAAGCATAGGCAGACCAGGAGAAGTTATAAAATTTGCAAGTAGCTTTTTATTATTATCAATAGCAATAAAATAAAAAAATGAAAAATTGTACAGAATAGCTCTTCTTAAGGGCAGTATACACAAAAACACAGCCCTTCATCGGACAGTCTCTTTTAAAATCTCCAGCTCTCTCTCAACTCAACTAATTAAATGTTGCTGTCTTTTGATACTAGGTTTTCCCCCGACAATTACATTTTGCATCCTGTTCTTGTTAAACTATATCTCCTGTTTTCACATGATTTAACAAAACCTTGTCTTTGCCCTTCCAGTGATCAGCCTGAAGAGTACATCTAGACTTCTTAACAGGTGCTACCAATTAATACATTCTGTCCAGAGGTGGCTTCCTGCTGACAACTCTGTCAACAAGCTTGTGAAGATCAAAAGGTTTCTCAAGGTCAATCCCGTGTTCCAAATTGCTAACTTTTCTAACAAACCCAAGAAAATGTCTGCATTAATTTCAACAATATAATTATACTCAGTTGCAAACTAGGGGGTCTCAGTTTCATGTACAGATTCATATGTATTTTTTTAACTGCAGAGAAACAAGTGGAGAAGGAAAAAAAACAGCAAATGAAGGAAGGGACATAATGTGGGGGAAATTGTGGGACAGTTGGAGTGGTCAGTTGCTAGGTGTCACAAGGAAAACTTGACTGTGCAATCAGATAGGCAAGAGATAGACAAGTGACAGAATAGGACAGGATAGAATAAGATCCTTGCTTTTAAGTCTCTCTGCATAACAAATGGGACAGGGTCTTATCCCAAGCCTGTCACAGCTGGGCCCGAGTTCCAGTAATAAGACCAAACATCAGATCACTGCCTCTTGATTTTTATTTGTGACTGCTCCAGAGCTTCACTGCCTGCAGACTGCTTCACTCTGTGGGGAGATTGATGCATCTTTGATTGCTTTTTAAACTGCTGTTTGGCAAAGCTCTATTTAATTGAAATGAGCCCTGTTAGTTGACACAGATACAGTTGCAAACATCAGCATGTCCTACTTTCCAGTGACCTTGCTCAGCACTGTTCCAGTTCTTGGGGGAGGGGCGGAGAGGGAAGGGGGAGTTGTAGCTTTTCTTTCTTGTACTGGCCTCACTGCAGTGATGCAGAATGAAACTCTGAGCACCAAAGTAGTGCATGAGCAGGAAGGAAAGGCGATGACGTCCGTTTTCCCACACATACGCACACATAAAGAGAAACCCCTCACTCTTAGTTTTCTGCTCAGCTTTCTTTTGCATGTTCTTCCTGACATGTAGTGAGAGAGGTAGGGAGCCTGCTTTTAGTTTTTTTCACTAGCACAAACTGTCTTTTCATTGCTGTAATTTTGTTTCATAGCTGGAAGTCCAGTTAACGTGCACTCACTTAAGTACAGTGCCATCCAACAGGATCAAGCAATCTGTTTGAGATTTCACAGTTTACCAAGTCTGGAGTAATTTCCACTAGATTATACTGAGTTCCTGCAGTATCCTGCAAGATATCCCAGCAAAGACTGTGATACTGCACTTGGTCCTGGCAGACAGCACTTCTTGGTGAATCTTCTTAAGCAAGGCTGAATGCTCATGTTAGAAAGCTGTATTGATTTTCAAAATATGAGTTGTTATTTTTACGAAGAGTTGCTGTTGTCAAGTTCTGCTGAGTGAAAAGAGATGTGGAAGAGCAAACTTGAATGAAATTTCAACAATAGAAAGTTTGATAAGTGAGAGGGGCTGCTGTAGTCGCAATGAAGTGCTCCATGTGTTTTGGCAAAGGGACTTTGTTGCATAATTCTGAATGACCTTTGTAGTCAGCTGAAGTGTTTGTATTGGTTTACCAAAGAGTTTCTCTGCTATACTGGATTATTTAAATACCTTCTTGCTTGCTGAAGCCTCTACCTGCAGTAGATCACTAACAAGGAGATTCAACCCTGGTAACGCATTTAAAATAAGGCACATTCTTTGGTTGTATACCTGTGTATTGATATACACTGATACCGTTTGCTTGGAAGTATTCTAGGTAAGGACAGATGGATGGAAGGGCAGACAGACATACTGACAGATAGATAGATGTTTGGTTGTATACCACAAAAAATTGTGGAAACAATTGTTTTACACAGCTGAGGGCAGTACTATAAGCCTTATCATGAACTGAAGTAACCTGTGTGCATGCACCTTTTGTGCTGTGATCACATCTTGAGCCCCCTCCAGTGCTATTACCAAGGCAACAGGGCTGGTGAGTGGCTGCCCTGTGCCTTGCCCTCACAGTTGGAACTGCACCACAGCTGCACTGTTCCTGTGTCCAGGATGATGGGTGAGTGGTTGCCCTCTCCTTTGCCTTTATGGTTTAATCTGCACCATGGCTGCACCGTTTCTTTGCCTGAGATAGCAGGTGAGTGGCTGCCCTGTCCTTTGCCCTAACACCTGGAACTACCATCACTACTGTACCACTCCTCTGCCCGAGATGGGTTAGTGAGTGCTCTGACCCTCACCCTTACAGTTGAAGCTGCACCATGGCCAACCCAATGGCTCTCCTTGGCAGGGGTTACTTGTTTTTTTCCTAAATGAAAATATTTACATATTTACCAAAACTGGGTTTAGATTGTGTCATGTCCTCTTCCCCTCAAACTGATGCTGTTTTTCTTTCTCTTCTGCCTCACATCACATCCACTAAAACTCAAACTCCTGTTGCACTCATTCCACTTCTGCATTCACCCTAGCTTGAATCTGAATAATTTTTGCAGATTAAAGTGACAGTCCTAATAGTTTTGATTGTAATGCAGCAACTGGTGCCCATAACAGTTGCCCTTTTCTACTCACAGTCCATACCCAAACCTACTTATCTAATATGTAAATGTTACCTTTCTGTAGCCTTAAATGGAATTTTAAATATCACCTCTGGTACCAGTTGTCAGCCCCTTACTGTTTACCTCACAGCTTTTTACTTCTTAGGCCCTGATGTGCGGTAGAATGTTACTTCTCTCAGATTGGCCCCACTATGCTTGACGCCCATGGCTTTTCCTTCATTTGGCACCTAGCTACCGCAAATCAATGTTAGTTGCTGGCCACAGAGCGTATCCTTAGAGGTCTGATACCCCTCTAGTCTTTGGTAATGTTGCCAGCAGCCAGGACAGGTATCCTGAACTTTCTTTTAAAGTTGAGTCTCTTAGGTTCGGAAGTGTGTAAAGTGCCCAGACAAGCACAGTGAAGCCCACCAGGATGAAGCCCAACTCTGTAGAATTCTGCAGTAGAGTTACTGCAGCAAACAATGCAGTTTCAATGGGAGTTAATCCCTTTGTCATGCAGGAAACCTGTAACACTGCATTTCATCCTGATGGGCTTCAATGTGCATAAACACTGGCACATAGATTATGAAGAAAACAGAAATGATGCAAAGTCAAGTAGTAAAGGGTTAGGGGTAACACTTTGTAACAACATTAATGGTAAAAAGGTTTGTCATTTATTGCTATTAATGAAACAGGTATACTCTTTTGTGTATAATTTTATAAACATACTTCATTCAGTGATGATACCTGGGCTCTGGTTTTACCCATAGGGAAACCCACTTATAATTTGCCATTAACACCAGCTGGTTATAACAGCATTCACGTACTGGGTTTCCCTTAGAGCCCACATGTACACTCAAGCTGCTGCAACATGCATGATTGGAAAGTGAAAGTGTTAGCACTTTCAACTCACACCCTATATGGAGCTCAGGCATAAACTCTAGACTTAACTCTAATTTTGACCGCATCAAATCCTGGCTCAGGGCTAATAAGCTTGTCATCAACTACCAGAAGATGCAGGCCATGTTATTTGGCTCCTCTGCCAAGATCAGATCGTCAAGCAGATCTCTCAATCACTGGCACCGAAGGCATCCCTGTGTCGGTTGTCGACTCCTTCAAGTACCTGGGGTAACCCTTGACCCTCAGCTGGACCTCTCCCTGCACATACATAACTCCGTAACTCCTGCAAGGCCACAAACTGGAAACTGGGCCTGGCATACAGGGCCAAAAGCTGCCTCACCCCAGCTGCCCAAGTCGCCCTTGCAAAAGGGGGTTTTCTCCCTACACTCTGCTATGGGCTCACCTCTTTCGTGAACCCCCCAAAATCCTGGCTCACAAAATAAGACACCGCGTATAACAACGTGTGTCACTTTGCCCTATCAGCCCCCTGGCTCACCCATCACTGCCAGCTCTACTCTAGGCTGGTAAAACACAAAGGGTGGCAAAGCACTCAGGAGCCAGAAGTTCTGTGGCTTATTCTGCTCCCATATGCTATCATTGTGTGCTTTATTTCTGGCTCCTGAGTGCTTTGCCGCCCTTTGTGTTTTACCTGTGTTTCCTTTTGGACTTGGCACCAGCTCGTTTATTCGTGTATGTGCAGAGCACCTGTGTGTTTTGAACTCTTTTCTACTCTAGGCTGGGTTGGCTCTCCCCTAGTAATCATCGATCCTTTGTTATGGGCAACTTTACTGACAACTTCATCCAATCATCAACCCCTCCGGCACTCGCCGAACTGCTCCAGCCCACCCCCTCTGGCTATCAGCTGAGGTCCAGTGACTCCCAGACTCTCATGATCCCTAAAACCCATTCCCTCTCAGGGGATCACGCCTTAGCAGTCCTTGTCCCCAGAGCCTGGAAACTTCTTCCTGCTCATGTAAGAGCTGCCCCCTCCCACAGATGCTTCAGGTCCTCCCTCTGGGGTTACCCAAAACAAGCTTCTGGCTGCCTTTGCACTTAGCTGTTCCACCCTCCATGGTACGCCAGTGCCCCGTACATGACCGAGTGTGGGCTTATGCCTTCTGCTCACCTTTGCTTCTAGCTGTCCCACCCTCCACAGTAGGCAAAGTGCCCATCTATTGACTGATTGAGTGCTCCTTTAGTGCTCTCCTCAAAAATGCCCCGCTGATTCTTTGATTTGCTTCCTTGACTGCTTCCTGTGATTGCCTCACCGTAATCACTGTATTTGTATTATATTTGTTCTCTGATGATACCTGGCTGTAGCCCTCTGCCCATACCTGTCTGTAACTTGTTGATTGCTGCAACCCTGTCTCTGTATCTGTATATTACCTGAGTCCTCGGACTTCACCTTGTTGTTTGCTATTACCCTGTCTCTGAATTGTTATTGCCTGTACCTTTGTAATTCTCCCGGGTCGCACCTGAAAATAGGCACTTGACTGTCTAGCATGCTTACTTGGTAAACAAAAGCTAAATAGATACTCATGAGGGAGCAGTATTGGACCTTGTACTCACCAGTGGGGATAGTGTTGCAGATGCCACACTGGGTGGCCACCTGGGGACCAGTGATATACGAACTGTGGCAGAAATGAACAACATAAAGGCGAGGGTCCTGGACTTCAGGAGGGCCAATTTTACAAAGATGGGGGAATGCCTCAGGGATGCTCTGGCACGGGGAGTATGGGTGGAGTGGAGGAACAGTGGGCGAAACAAAAAGCAGGGATAGTGGAGGTAATAAACCTCTGCATCAGGCTAGTAATCAAAAGCAAATAAAACAGGAGCACTCAGGACACTCAGACAAAGATGGACTCAAACTCAAAAATCAAATTGAAAACATTTAATCCAGAATGTAGAAGGTCCAAACAGTATTTTCACCACAGCTAGCAAATGCACCTCAGTGCTTCACCCATGAACCCTTTGTCAGGAGGTGGAGACATACCACAACATCATTCTTTAAGTACTGTGTCATCTGTTACATCATTATCCTGTGCACTAATCACCGAACAGAGCAGCATTTTCAAATGTTAATGTCACAGGACATACAGTATACAACGAATTTGGTGGTGCAAGTTACGACATCACTGATAGGGATCTGTTTCCCATCTCTTTTTGTCTGTACAGTATATTGACAGACATTGCAGTTTCTGCACTTATAGAAGCCATTTGTTTTTTCCTCAGCTAATCTGAGTCTTCAGGTTTCCTAGTATAGAATTGACATCTTACAAGGGAGGCCCTTAAACTAGTGCCCTTTCTGAAAGTAACTCTGGGGCTGTTACCCACCAGTTCTGCCAGCATCTCATTTGATGTAAGAATAATCCGATTCTTCCACATTATGTTCTCTGTTTGCCTTGAAATGGAATTAAAGTCAGTGGAAAAAGTAATGGGTTCAAGTTCAATGTTACTTTTTTTTGCAGAGATAGATGTTTTAGGTTTCAACAGTTCCTCTCTGTTTTTTATTTGTACTTCCCCCACTGCTTCTTCCAACAGCCTCAGATTGTATCCCCTTGCTAAGAATCTTTTCTTAAGGTCCTCAGCCTGTAATTCAAATTCATTGTTGTCTGTTCAGTTTCTCAGTATACGGAGAAATTGCCTATATGGCTAGATCTCCTTAATGAACGAGGCAGATAGCACAGCGATTTAAGGCTTTGAGCTGCAAGCACGGAGACCTGGGTTTGAATCCCAGAGCCCCCACTTGCATACTGTGTGACCCCGAGCAAGTCACTTAACTTCCTTGTGCTCCCAGGTTGCACCTGTAAACAAACTTTCAGCTTAGTGTGTCTCTCCTGGTACAAAAAAAAAATAAAATAAAAATGCTACTGGGTGTGAGCTGTCAAAGCTCAGTAGTGAATTTGCAGATGTTTGATAGCCTGAATAAATAAAGATTTGATTGATTGATTGATTGATTGATGTTTGTTTCCTAAACCCAACACTTAGAACTTTACATAGTGCACTGTCCCACCTCAGTTTAACATCCAAGAAGTTCACATTGTGTTTATCAATAGTAGCGGTAAATGTTAAATTCACATTTTTTATATTTAACCACTCAATAAATTCCAGCGCCTTAGTTTCTTCACCTTCCCGTATACGTAGGCAATCACCAATGAATCTGTTCCAATTCATGATATTTCTTAGAAATGGGTTCAATTCTGAATTGTAAATCACATCCTCCCATTTCCCAAGAAACAAATTGGTGTGGGGGGGTGCCATGCATGCCCCCATCACTGTACCACACATCTGCAGATATATGTCACCCTCAAATTCAAAGACATTGTTATTAAGCAAGAAATCAAGGCATTTCATTAGAAAATCAACTGACATTCTATCAATGAATGGGTTTTTCTGTAGGTAGTGGCTAGAAGCCCGAATGCCATCTTCGTGCTGTATGGATGTGTACAGAGACTCTACGTCTGTACACATCCATAGATAGGTATTTTTCCATCCAATGTTATGTAGTTTATTAAGGATATCAGTGGTATCCTGAATATAAGATGGCAGGGATCGCACACTCTCTTGCAGAAAAAAGTCTAAAAATTTGCCCATATTGTCCTTTAGTGAGCCCATTCTCAAAATGATGGGACATCCTGAGGAATTGGTCATGTCCTTATGGACTTTCGGGAGCAGGCAAAAGGTTGGTAACAAGAATCTGAATTGTAATTCAGTAATGTGACCAGAGTCTAACCCTTCCTGTAGCAATGCTCTGTCTCTGTTTATTACCAATATTAGGATTCAAGGGTAATTTCTTGTAGTTACTAGCATTACTGAGAAGATCGAGAGCTGTTTCTCTATATTTATCTCTGTCTAGCAGCACAATATTTTCCCCATTGTCTGCTAGTTTAATAACTATGGAGGAATCCTCCGAGAGATTTTTTTCAAAACTACAATACTCTTTTTTTTTTGGGGGGGGGGGTAAGGTTACTGTGCTTATACTGTTTTTTTTTTTACCAATGAGATCATTAATTTGCTGTACCCCAACCTTCACAAATGTAGCAATCTTATTATTTACTACAAGTGGACAAAAATCAGATTTTGGCTTAAACCAATGTTTCCTTTGTTTTCTTTCTCTCACCTCAAACAGGGAGCTTTCCTCGTCCCCTGTTGCTCCTTCATATAGTCCTGCTAGTGTTTCTAAATTCAAACAATCTCGTAATGTCAATATTTCCGTATCTGTGTGGGTCTCATTAGTTTGTGGATTTACTTCTGTCTGTGCCCATAGTAAGCAATTGATGTCTTCCACTTGCAAAAGGAGAAGGACCAATGGAGGGATTGTAAGGCTAAGGAGGGAAGGAGGGCGGTGAGTGTGTGGAAGGGGACAAGGAAAAAGCAGACATCCTGAATGAATACTTTTGTTCAGTGTTCACAGAGGAAAGAGAAAGAGAGACACCATAGATAATGTCAGGGGCATTGAAGAAAGGAAGCTGGGCACTAGTCCATGTACAGAGGAGAGAGTCCTGAAGGCACTCGCAAATCTGAAAGTGGACAAGACAATAGAGTCAGACAGGATACATCCAAGGATATTGAGGGAGCTCAGAGAGGTGCTGGCTGCACCTCTGACAGTCCTGTGCAATCATTCACTGGAGATGGGAGTGGTCCTGGAGGACTGGAGGAGGACAGATGTGGTCTCACTTCACAATAGTGGTAGCAGGGAGGATGCTGGCAATTATAGGCCAGTCAGCCTGACTTCGGTGTTGGGGAAATTAATGAAATCACTACTGAAGGAAAGGACTGTGGAATATGTTGAATCCAGTGGCTTACAAGATCTGAGGCAACATGGATTCACTGAGGGGAGGTCATGTCAAAAAAATCTGATAGATTTCTTTGACTGGGTGACCAGGGAATTAGATCCGGGTGGAGTGGTGGATGTGGCTTACCTAGATTTCAGTAAACCCTTCAATACCATTCTACATAGGAGACTCGTAAACAAGCTGGGCAGCCTAGGAGTGTGTCCAAAGGTGGTAAACTGGGTAAGAAATTGGTTGGAGGATAGGCGACAGAGGGGGGTGGTGGTGAAGAGAGTTCACTCTAAGAAAGGGAGGGTGACAAGTGGGGTGCCACAAGGATCAGTATTTGAGACTGGTCCTCTTCAACGTCTTTATCAGTGACATTGCAGAGGGGCTAGAAGGGAAGATATGCCTTTTTGTAGATAACACTAAAATGTGCAATAGGGTAGGTACTCCAGGAGGGGTGAAAAAAATGAATAGGGATATAAGAAAGCTTGAGGAGTGGTCAAGGGTATGGCAGCTAAGTTTCAATGTGAAAAAGTGCAAAATTGTGCACTTGGGATGCAGAAACCCAGTGGCGGAGTACAGAATGGGGGGAGTGCATGGGCAGACTATGTAGGCCAAGCGGTCCTTATCTGCTGCAAATTCTGTTTCTATGCTTATATGGTACTGGCGACAACCAAGCAGGAAAGAGACCTGGCAATACTCCTATCTGATAGCCTAAAGGTGGCCAAACAGTGTGACAAGGCAGTGGGAGTCAGTGGGATGCTAGGGTGCGTAGGGAGGGGTATCACCAACAGAAAGAGGGAAGTGGTGATACCGCTGTATAAACCACTGGTGAGACCTCACCTAGAGTACTATGTCCAGTTCTGGAGACCACATCTTCTGAAGGACTAGACAGAGTAGAGGTGGTCCAAAGGAGGGCAACTAAGATGGGGCAGGGTCTGCATCATAAGCCAATGAAGAGAAACATAGAAACATAGACTTTGACAGCAGATAAGGACCGCTTGGCCCACCCAGTCTGCCCATTTCCCTACCTATTGGATAAGCTGCAGATTCTAGTTAACCAACAACCTGCTTCCCCCTACTCCCCACTATAATTGCCTTATGTCTGTCCCATGTATTCTTGAATTCCCCCACTGTTTTTGACCCCACCACCTCCTCAGGAATGTATTTCCATGCATCCACCACCTTCTATGTGAAAAAAATACTTCCTCACATTGCCCCTGTGACGTCCCCCCTCTATCTTTAAATTGTGCCCCCTTGTTCTTGCACATCTCTTTTTCTGAAAGATGCTCCCCTCTTGGACTTTGTTTATTCCCTTGAGGTACTTGAAAGTTTCTATCATGTCCTCCCTCTCCCTCCTTTCCTCAAGGGTATACACATTAAGCTCTTTTAGTCTCTTTTCATACGGCTTCTGTTGCAGACCCTGCACCATTTTAGTTGCCCTACTTTGGACTGCCTTCATGCTGTCTATGTCCTTGCGGAGATGGGGTCTCCAGAACTGTATGCATTACTCCAGATGGGGCCTCACCAACTGTCTGTACAGCGGGATAACAACTTCCTGTTTTCTACTGCTGATGCCTCTTCCTATGCATCCCAGTATCCCCCCAGCCCTACTTACTGTTTTCTCACCTTAAGGTCATCTGATATGACTACCCTCAGGTCCCTTTCCATTTTTGTTGTTGTTAGTACCTCTCCCCCATTGTGTACTCTTCCCCTGGGTTTTTTGCTTCCCAGGTGCATTACTTTGCACTTCTTTGCATTGAATCTAAGCTGCCATACTTTTGACCATTCCTCCAACCTTACCAAGTCCCTTCTCATCCTTTCCACCCCCCCTTGTGTGTCCGCCCTGTTGCAGATCTTTGTGTCGTCTGTAAAGAGGCATACTTTTCCTTCCAGCCCCTCTGCAATGTCTCTTCTAAAGACATTAAAGAGCACCGGTACCAGTACTGAACCCTGCAGCACCCTACTAGCAACCACCCTTTCTTCAGAGTGTACTCTGTTTACTATTACCCTCTGCATTCTGTTGTCTAGCCAGTTTGTTACCCAGGCTATCACCCGGGACCCACTCCCAGGCTGGCTAACTTGTTTATTAATCTTTTGTGTGGGACTGTGTCAAATGCCTTGCTAAAGTCTAGGTAGAACATATCCACAGCCCCTCCCAGGACTACTACTTTGGCCACCCAGTCAAAGAAATCTAATAGATTCATCTGACTTGACCTTCCAGCTGTGAATCCATGCAGCCTTGGGTCCTGTGCCCCTCTGGCCTCTAGGTATTCAACAATTCTTTCTTTTCAGAAGTGATTCCATCATTTTCCCTACCACTGAGGTCAAACTAACTGGTCTGTAGTACACCTTGGAGGAAAGGAGGGGGATATAATAGAATAGAATAGAGACTTTTAAATACCTCACTGGTATAAATAAGGTTCAAGAAGGAAGCCTTTTTCAAAGAAAAAGATACTTAAGCATGAGGGGTCATATTATGAAGCTGGGGGGGGGTAGGTTCAGAGGTGATGTAAAGAAGTACTTCTTCAAAGAAAGAGTGGTGTATGCCTGGAACAACCTCCCAGTGGAGGTCATGGGGGCAAAAACTGTAGTGGAATTCAAGAAGGCATGGGATAGGCATAAGAGAACCTTGGTAAGGAAAGGGGGGAGGAGCCGGAGATCAAGTAGGGTCTGCAGTGTTACAGTATGTAGGGAAAATGGGCAGACTAGGTGGGCCAAGTGGTCTTTATCTGTCGTCAACCTCTATGTTTCTTGGAGTTGCCTAACATATGTCCTTTTGAGGGTGAGAACTACAAAGTGAAGCTGAACAGTTCTGATTCTACAAAAAATAAAAAATGTGAGACCATTCTAACATTGATCAGAGTGTGTGTCCATGGCCCATATTAATATATTATAGCTCTAGGTGATTTTTAGATAAGAAAGATACCATTAAAAGAAACAAATGGGTACAATTCACCAGGGAAAACTCAATTTACTTCGGGCTATGCATGAGACACACTTATGGAGATGAGAGTGTATCATACGCTAGAGAAATAAGCAATGTGATTGGCCAGGAGCATCTCAATCTTTAAATGGACAGACATACTCTACGTACAATATTGTACACAGATGTTACAGTATGCAAGCTTTTGGGACTACACAGCTTGTGTACTGTGACATCTTTTTGCAGTATATATGTTGGTCCAATGAAACCTGTCAGTTGATCCAACAACTCTAGTTTTCCAAGGGCCAACACAGTTACAAATAGTCTTTCCTACCTGTTACTGTGAGAGAACACCTGAATTAAATAGAAAGCAACGCAAAGTGGCTCACAGTACAATGAGTGGATGAATGTTATCCTGGGTTACCAGGGAAATAGTTCAGGGTAGGGCAGTGGATGTGGCCTGTCTGGACTTTAACAAGGCATTCAACACTGTGCAGCCCTGGAGACTGATTAAAAATTGAGAAGCCTAGGAGTGAGATCCCAAGTGGTGAATTGGGTTAGACATTGGATAACAGATAGGAGAAGAAGGGTGGTGATTAACAGCACTCACTCCAAGGATGGAAGAGTGACCAGTGGTGTACTGTAGGGCTCAGTAGTGGGACTGGTCCCCTTCAATGTATTCATGAGTGACATTTCAGATGAACTGAAAGGGAAGGTATACCATTTTGAAGATGATGCCAAATCTGTAATATGGTGGACAGTCAGGAGTGAGTGGAGAGAATACGTAGGGATTTTGGGAAACTCAAGGAGTGATCAAAAAAATGACACCTGGGATTCATCATCAAAAAGTGCAAAATCATGCACCGAAGGCATAGGAAGCCAGAAACTGAATATAGGTTGGGGAGTCGGTACTGTCAGTCACTAAGCAGGAGCAGGACCTTGGGATTATTATATCTGATGACCTTAAAGTGGCCAGACAGTGTGACAAAGCAGTGGGGTAGGACTAGTGCGATGCTGGGGTGCACTGGGAGAGGTATCTCCTGCAGGAGAAGGGAAGTGCTGCCACTGTATCGTTCAATAGTGAGACCCCACCTGGAGTAGGAAAGACACAGACAAGGTAGAGGCAGTCCAGAGAAAGGCAACTAAAATGGTACAAGGGTTGCACCAAAAGCCCTATGAGGAGAGACTTAAGGATCTCAACATGTACACCCTACAAAAGAGGAGAGTGAAAGGGGACATGACAGCCACCTACAACTGTTTCACAGGAATCAACAGAGTGCAGGAGCAAAGTCTCTTTTATAGGAGGAAGAGCACCAGGACCAGGGGGCATGTGATGAAACTGGGGGGGGGGGGGTGTAAGAGGGATGTGAGGAAGTATTACTTCACTGAAAGAGTGGTTGATGCCTGGAACAGCCAGCCAGCAGAAGCAGTGGAGACAAAAACAGTATCGTGCTTCAAGCATGCATGGGATAAAGATAAGAGAATATTAGTGAATAGGAAGGGAGGAGGAGGAAGCGTCATCGGAGATCAGTTAGGGTCTGTGGAGGCAGACTAGGCAGGGATCATCTGGGCAGACTGGGTGAGCCAAGCAGTTCTTTTCTGCCAATAAAATCTGTGTTTGAGACTCTTGCACTCTAGAGATGGACAGAGTGCACCGAACTCTAGGCCAACAGAACAGCAACAGGCCGCGCGCTATCCTGGTTAGTTTTCTTTGATATCAGGAAAAGGAATTAGTACTGCATAAATCATGGCAACAAGGCGACTTAACTTACTCAGGGCACAGGATTTACGTGGACAATGATTACCCAGTGGCAACAGCAACAAGACGAAGAGCATATGCCCCGATCCTCAAGAAATTAAAGGAAGCAAAAATCAGATTCTGGACCCCCTACCCTTTGAGACTGGCGGTCCAATATGATGAAGGAACTAAAACCTATGAAACGAAAGAACGAGGCGGCATCAGATCTTAAAAAAAGGGGACTGGAAATAACTATTGCCCAGAAACAGACAAGAGACTCACTGGCAGCAAAACTGGCACAGAGAGTATGGAACAAGATCCCTCAGAAAGAAAACTGCTGAAGAGAAGGCGCCCTAGCAATTCAGCGTATCGTCAAAGAGATGAAGCAACAAGCCAGACCTCACCCCGAGAATGCTCCACAGCACGAAACAGAGACTAAATAATGAGTGATTATGTCTTTTTTTATTCTAATCCAGTTGAAATCTCCCCTATATTGGTCCACCAATTTATTGTTACCATTGGGGATATTTCTTCTTGATGGGCCTACTATCTTAATCGAGACCGAGCCGCAGTGTACTGGCCTTATGGATTAAAGTTTAAGTATTATGAATCATGCTCATGAGAGAGCTGGGCTGAATCACAGTGGGGCTTGAATTCCATTTGGTGGCCCTCCCCCCTTCCCTAACTCGCATTCTGTTGGGAAGAGCTGGGGATTAGGGATGGGATTGGTACTATTGGAGGCCTGTCCGACTGACTATAGGTCGGACATAAGATTGACCAGAGGTGCCCTCATGCATATGGGTCCCATACTCCAACTGGGCCCACCTGGTTGTGGTCTTTCTCTCCTCCCTTGTCGAATAACCACTTTTATTAAATATTCAACTAGTTATTTTTTTTTATTTATAAGTGTACTAAAGAACGAGGAGTGCCCTGTTACCCCCTCCAGAGTGAATTATAAGTACTAGCTGTCTCGAGGAGCATTAGCCACAGAGAGGGCTCAAACTCTGAAAAAGAGATGCGGAGATTAAAAAGGATTATTCAGATTCTTTAGAAAATGAGCTACATTTAACTCTCCTAACCTTTTACTCAAACTTTAGTCCCCCGCACATGTATAATCACTGATGAGGTCTGAATAATTTATTCTTTACTCAACCTTGGTGGAGCAAGGGCTATGATCACCTACCCTTACTCCCCCTACCTAATTTGAGACGTTTTAACGTCTAGTCTGTTGACAGATAGACACAGCCACGTATTGGCAACCTCGGAGACTGGAGGCCTGTCATCCTCAGTCTTGTGGAAGCCCATAGTAGTTCAGCAGCCCCTGGCCAGTTGGCAAGGAACTGCAACAAGTTTGTATTCTGTTTAAAGTTAATCCTCCCAGTTTGAGGAAGGTGTTCCTCACTATTTCCATTATCCCATAAACAGGCAGTCACACTTTCTACTAAGGGAAATTGAGTACAGAAGTTTAAATGGAAAGTGGGGCCATCGTATGGCCAGTTTTAATTAAGAAGATGAATTGTTACGTTTAGTGACTAAAACACCACTTCAGATTTATTCTCTGAATATTAATGGGCTAGGCAGTCCGGTGAAAAGAACCCGTATGATTTCAAGGTTTAGAAAGACACAAGCTGAAATTGTATACATGCAAGAGACGCATATGAATGCTTATGAACATAAAAAACTAGCGGGGGGGGGATTCAAACAGGTGTTTTCTTCTGCATTCTCCAGGGGCCAAAAAAGAGGGGTCGCCATACTGGTTTTTGCCCATACCCCGTTTCAAAGCACCCACGAATGGGCTGATCCAGAAGGCCACCTAGTGGTGGTACAAGGCCTTTTGCAAGATGAGGAAATTACCTTGGCCGATGCATATTTCCCACCAGGTTCTACTGTACAAACAATCAGATATCTCCTAAACAAGATTGTCCAGCTTTCTAAAGGGACTCTTATCCTGGCTGATGACTTTAATATTCCCCCCCAACCCCTATTTAGATACCTCCAGGGGACCTAGAGGCAAACAACCAGTTTCACATAAATTTTTTAGGAGATTTGTGCAAGAAATGGGTTGGATAGATGTATAGCACACCCTCAACCCTGGGAACAGAAGATATTCTTTTTATTCAGCAGTACACGGGTCTTATTCCAGGCTAGATCAGTGCTATACACAGAAAGAGAACCTGGGGATACTGACTGAGGCAACAATGGGTGATATAGTTGGTACAGACCACACTCCGGTGATCACAAAATGAGAAATGGGCCTTGAAAAATGGAACACAATATGGAGATTCAACCCATTTTATCTTAAAAACCCTCTCTTTAAAGAATTTATTGAGGAAAAGATAAAGGAAATCCTCCATGACAATACAGACACTGAAGTTTCCTCCTCAGTCCTGTGGGACACCGTGAAAACGGTGCTCCAAGGCCACCTAATTAAACACATGGCTATGCTAAAAAGACAAGGTAGTGAAAAACAAATTGAGTTAGAGCAGACTCTCCATTTTCTCCAAGTGGTGCAGCAACAGGGAGACGATACCGTCTTCCCCCAACTTAAAAAAAACAAACAGACAAGAGCTAGACACCTTAGTGGCTTAGAACACAGAGATTGCTCTAACCTTTTTAAGGCAAAAATATGGAGAAACAGGTCCAAGAGCCACACGTCTGTTAGCTTACAGACTCCACAAACAGAAACACCTCTCCACTATAGCTATTACAAAGGACCCAGAAACTGGGATCAGCCGAATGAAAACTAGCCACATATCCCAAGCTTTCTGTGACTACTATAAAAAATGATATTCCCCAGACCACCCTTCCGATCCCAAGGCTATAGCTGCATTTCTTACTTCCCTGGCCCTCCCACAGCTAACCAATGATCAACAAGAAATGTTGACTGCCCCGATCTCCAGCATTGAACTGATAGCGTCCATTTCCCGAGCCAAAACTATGAAAGCTCCTGGCCCAGATGGATATGGGGCTAAATTTTATAAAAAATTAACCCAAAAGATTTCCCCACTCCTACTCCAGGTATATAACGAAATACTCGAAGGACAGATAGATCCCCCACCCAGCTGGTCTTATGTTGTAATGTCCCTGATTCCCAAGCCAGGCAAAGACCCTCAACAATGCTCGTCATATCGCCCAATCTCAGTTTTAAACATGGATTATAAAATGTTTATGCCTATTATGGCCAAAAGAATGGATGTGGTCCTGCCCACCATAATCAGTATAGATCAAACCAGATTTGTAAGTGCCAAGTCAACCACAGACAACATAAGGAGAGCACTACACCTGGTCCATGAGATGCAATCACAACCGGCCCCCTCAGTCCTTCTCAGCCTCGACACCGAGAAGGTCTTTGATAGGGTCTCATGGCCCTTTTTGTATTCTACCATGACAAAGATGGGCTTCCCCCTACCTTTTATCACCCTGATTAAAAATATGTACACCCATCCTCATGCATGTGTGAAGGTCTCTGGACATCACTCCCCATACTTTCCCCTACATAGGGGTACGAGGCAGGAATGCTCCCTGTCCCCTGGCCTATTTGCCCTTTTCATTGAACCACTGGCACAAGCCATTAGGAACTCCACATGAATAGAGGGGGTGCAGACTGGCGGGTCGGAATATCGTGTCGCTTTATATGCTGATGACGTATTGCTCTTTCTTTCTAGCCCAGAGGGATCAATCCCTGCCATCTTCAACATATTGGAACAGTTTGGAGCATGTTCAGGATACAAACTGAACACCAACAAAACCGAAGCACTAACTTTTAATTTTGTCCCCCCCCCCATCTTTTATACAAACATATCCTTTCCACTGGGGCCTACCCAAATTAAAGTACTTAGGTATATACCTTACACATAGTGTGAGGGAAACTGAGAAGGAAAATTACACTCAGTTCAATGCCCAACTCCAGTCTGACTTAGAGAGATGGAAAGTAATACCATTAAATCTCCTCCAGAGAATTGAGGTCATATGGATGGTGATTCTACCACAAGCCCTATACTTGTTTCAGAATCTTCCATTTTTGTTCCAGCAAAAAATTTCCACAACTGGAACAAGTTAATTAGCAGATTTATCTGGGAGGAAAAGAAGCCCAGAACAAAATTCTCTATCCTGACCCTCCCAAGGAGGCAAGGGGGACTAGCCTTACCCAATCTTAAATATTACCATTGGGCTGCACACATATTGTTTATCTTGAAGAGGTTGATGAGGGATAGCTCCACACATTGGAGTGCAATTGAAGAGGGCTGCCTGACCATTCAGAATCTAATTGGTACCATTATGTACAGCTCTCCCCTTCCCCCTGATGAGCAAGAACCCAGTAACCCATGGATCTTGCATCAATTAAACACATGGAGGATAATTGGAAGACACTTTGCCATTACTCCGTATCAGTGTCGGTTAACCCCAATAACTATGCCCGAAGGGTTTCTACCAGCCAGGCTTGACCACACTTTTACCAATTGGGAGAAAACAGGACTTTATAATATTTCACATTTTCTCATGGCTGGAACATTTAGATCCTGTCAGAATATGAGTCAACTATATGGCCTGAGAAGGCTTGTTTTCTACTGTTTTTTGCAGGTGAGACACTTTTGTTATTCAATCCCAGAGGAACTGCGTTGTAATGACTTAACCCCCCCCCCATCCTCCTTCAAAGGGGAATAACAGAGGGTGGGATCCCTCACATAGTCTCTGCTATATGTAGGGCTTTGATGGAAACACAGGACTTGAACACTGCTGAGATAAATACAAAGTGGGCCCGGGAGACTGGACTGGACCATTCCCCACAGCAATGGGATAAATGCTGTTTATCAATGGCCAAGCTTACCGTCTCACACAGACGGAGATTGTTTGCCTGGCAGATATCGACTAGATACTTTTGTACACCAGCTATAACCGTACACTTTGCACCTGCCAACCATGGGGCCTGTTGGCGCCACTGCGGAGAGCATATGGCACATCATGCTCATGTATTCTGGTAATGCCCTAGATTACAACAGTTCAAAGACTCCTTACAAAGTGAATTGATGGAGCTGTTTAATGCACCAATTAACTTAACTGCCGATTTGTTTATTCTATATAATTTCCCAGATGGGCTGACTGATCTTAACTCAAGATACCTGCTGGGGGTTACCCTTTTGACAACAAAGAAAGCCTTAACATGATGCTGGATGTCCACCAACAAGTAGAGGAATGGAGGGAGCTAGTAACTAATATATATAGATTGGAAAAAATCACATATCACTTGAATGATAAGTCTGACCTATGTACAATAAAATGGTCTAGATAGATTCTCTACATAATCCCGAGTGATCTGTCTTTTGTTCCAATTATCAGGGCATAAAGAGAAACTAAACTAAATCACCCATTGGGAGAACTACTGATAGGATGGACTGTCAAGAGGGGAAAAATAAATAAATGAGGGAAAAATAGCTGGGTGTAATTAAGAAAAGGTATGAAGTGAAACATAAATCATAAAGTTACACGCCTGAGAAAAGAATTCAGATTTGGATATAATGGAATTAATGAGGTTTAATTACCCTTAGTATACAACTGAACCAGAATATATTTATGTTTTTTATACCCATCAGAATATGCTTTTAACAGATGGACTGCCAGAACATTTGTCTATAAATATATGCTTCTAATTGACACGATATACATAACTCAGTCTTCTCCTTAACCTGTATAACAATGATACTGTGATAATGAAATGTGACAACTATGCCTGTACCCCCTTCCAGTTAAATGTTAAAAATTGAATAAAGAATATATTAACAAAAAAAATCTTGTGTTTGTATGTTCTATGTTTTTATGAAGCCAAAACCTAGAAAACATTAATGGAGAACTGTGCGAAGCCTCACAAGTAATTTTTCCTGTAGAAGTTCTTTCTCTAAATACGGGTTTCAGTTCTTTCATTGTTTCAACTTTACTGGTTATTTAGTTAACTCAGTTGTTTTTTCTGATTGACACACTGGTAAAGGAAGTAATACCTTAAGTACCATGTTAGCATATGATATCTAGTACATGGATGTGTAATATGCTATTGTGTTTTTCTCATTTTCTTCTATAAAAATGTATTTTCAGTTAAAGTGATTAACCCCAAAAGTACCATTTTGGAACTTGATGGTGTAGGTTATGTTCCCCAATTTTTTGTAAACTCTGTGTGTTCGTCTTCATTAGCAGGGATGTACCCCTTATCTGCCCTGTGGAGACACCTCCTCAGCCACCTACTCAGCATCCCCCCAGGCCTATCTGCACAAAAGCATGGCCTGTGGCTTGCCTCCCATGGTGGGCTTCCCCAGGAGACAGAGAGAGAGAGAGAGAGAGAGAGAGACCAAGATCAACCTTTGTGCCCCTGCTGGTCATTCTGGGCATCATTCAGGAGTGGAGAAGGTGGATACTGGCATCTTTGTACAGAGCCTAAAGAGGTTTGTGCATAGCCTACTTGTTATGCTGCCCCTGGTGGTTTGGCTGTGCAATGACATCAGTGGTATGCGGTGCACTCTTCCACATGCCACATGCCAATGTCCACCACAGCCACCAATCCCAGCTTGTGCTGAGGCTTTCAGGCGCACTGACTCCTGGCCGCTGCCAGGAGTCAGAGTGTTGCTGACAGATACCACTCTCCTACCCTGCACGAGGAGGAGAGCAGTCCTTAGAATGTTCAGTCCCTCTCCCCCAGCTGATCCTCCGATGCTCCAGGCTTGTTTCTGAACCCAGGTCATTGACTTTGCAAGCAGTAGTGCTACCACTCCACCGGTGGGTTGGCCTGGTTATGTCCCTTTCAAGCACATAATTCCATAGCAGAGCACAGATGCACTATGCCAACAATCTAAGAGCTGAACAAGAACATAAACTATATCATACGGTTCTAAAATGGCCTTTTAGCACCAGAGTGCAAGACAGAAACAGCCATGGATTTTAATCAAAGGCCACCAAAGATGAAACAGCAACAGAAAAACAGCTTCAAAAGAAAATACTGACATGCAGGCTTTATTGCAGTTCTCCTGTAAAATTAAATGCAATTAGGCCAGTGCAGTGGCATGGAGGGCTGAGTTGCTGTGTGCTTTATCTCCTGCCATGCTGGCGACCCATGTTTGGAAATGGACGTGGGTTGCTCAGGGGCTGGCTGGAGAGGGAGGATTAAGTGTTTATAAGACTGCTCTCCTTCTTTGGGTAGGGTAGTTGCTGTGGCTCGCTGCTTGTTTGCCACCTGGAGGTGTCTGAGTGGCAGCGCAAGCAAGCTGCACATAGAAGGAAGGGATCCCACATTCACAGCCCTGGGGGCATCTCTGTGGTGGTGGAGCTCTCACATTGCACCCATTGCATGTCCACGGGCCCAGTGCAAAAACTTGGTGGAAAACCACCCAGACTGCAGGATGATAACCGACCCCTCACAGAACCCACACCAATGACTGGGCACCCCTCACAGTCCAGTGGCAAAAGAGAATGAGGAAAGGTAAATCCCAGAGATGCTAGGTGATGGGTCTGGGGGTGGTCCGTCAGAGTGGGACAGCCGGAGCTGAGTAGGAGGACAAAAACCTACATGGAAAAAAAGTTAAACACAATTGCCAGGCTTTCCCAGTGTCCCAAATGGCAGAACAAACGGGGGTTTGAGTGTGCTCCCTGAAATCCCAGCGAAGGGGTCAGGTGCATCATGGAGGAGAGGTGCTGGACTCCAAGAGACAGTGCGGGCTGCACAATATTTGTGCACCACATGCCAGCTGAGCATTATGTTGTATCAGCATGGACTGGGAAGAGAGTCCCTCACTAACCTTCTCAACCAGAGGAAGAGTGCAAACATGACAACAGTCCCAAGGGGAAGGCAATGGAAACATAGGCAAAAAGAGAAAAAGTAAAATCCCATTGCTATAAATGCTAGGGGCTGCAACTTTCTATTTTACTAGATAACTAGATATCTTCTCTGTAATTAGCGCACAACCTCAGCATGTCAATAGGCACCGCAAAACAAATTCCAGTTATCAAAGGGAACTAGACAAAAATACAAAAACAAAACACAAGCATATTTTTGAACACCTCTTCACAATGTTTTCTGTACAAAATAACATTAGGACATGCAATAGTATGGAAAGGTGTAGTAGAGGAAATGCACAGTAACAAACCTGGATTAAAGAACCCATGGCTCATTCTACTGATATATGTACACACTCCAGCTCATGGAGAACTGACCTATTGAGCAAGGGTGGTGTTGAGCCATCAAAAAATGCAAAGTAAGGCAAGTGACTGCTCCGTGCAACTGTAGTCTACACTGTTTTGTAGCTCTTATGCCAGTCAATGCCATTTCCTGACTTACCAGAATTACATAAACCTCAAACAAAAAATTATTTATAAGAGTCGAACTAAGGCTATTTCAGAAGGGGAGGGCTCATCACAAACATTTAAACTAACAAAAAAAAAGCAGATTATTGCAAAGATCACACTGAGTGAAGGACACCAAACTGTTAATAACAGCAGCATTTGAGGGCCCTGAGCAGGCAATTAGTTACATTGCTGCTTGTGAGTGGGTTCTTATCTTTAGTGCTTTGGTAGTCTTCCAGAGGACAGTTATGATGTGGTGGGCCACAGGGAAATAGATTTTTTTTTGTGATGCAGTTGCACCACTTCAGAAAGGTGTAAACCACTAGAACCCTGTGCTATACGTATTTGTTTATGCGATTATGAACCAAAAAACAGAACATTTTAGAACACTGATTGGCTCTTTCATGTTGTACCAACTCCAAGGTTTCTTTAAAAAATACTAGCCGTAACAGTTACAAAGTTATACCTCTATCTCAGATATTTTTTGAAGGACTAACTTTGGAACAGTTAAGGCTAGAAGCATAATAAAAAAAAAAGAAAAGAAAAGCTTGGAGTCAGTGCAGCATGACTGATCCAGTAGAGCCATGTCAATACATTTTTCATGCATCAATACATATAACAATGTGCCAGTACACATCAGTATGTACCAATTCATATCACAATGTGTCAGTATGCATCAGTATGTACCAACACATATAACAATGTGTCAGTACACGTCAGTATGTACCAATTCATATCACAATGTGTCAGTACGCATCAGTATGTACCAACACATATAACAATGTGTCAGTACACGTCAGTATGTACCAATTCATATCACAATGTGTCAGTACACATCAGTATGTACCAACACGTATAATAATGTGTCAGTACACGTCAGTATGTACCAATACTGATCACAGTGTGTCAGTACACATCAGTATGTACCAATACATATAACAATGTGTCAATACACATCAGTATGTACCAATACAATACCACACATTCTGTGGTGATTTGCATATGCAGCCCATGATGCTTTGCATTGTGGGAGCATGTGTGATTTTGTATTTTCTTGAAACTTGGCTTCCCAGCCAAATGCCCTTTGGGGTAACCCTTGCCTCAATGTACCAATACATATAACAATGTGTCAGTACACATCAGTATGTACCAGTACTGATCACAATGTGTCAGTACACATCAGTATGTACCAATACATATAACAATGTGTCAGTACACATCAGTATGTTCCAATACATATAACAATGTGTCAGTACACATCAGTATTGTACCAATACATATAACAACGTGTCAGTACATATCAATATGTACCAGTACTGATCACAATGTGTTAGTACACATCAGTATGTACTTTCAGCAAATGTATGTTTAATTCTACTTTTACTGCTGAAATTTCCTGTCTTAGCTGTACTTTTAAAACCAAAAAGCTAGTAGCAGCTGAAAAGTGCATTTAGTTTTTTTTTTTTTTATTTATTTATTGGAGAGTCGGTGTACACAGAGAAGAGCAAACAGCAGCCATACAGTATATAAAATACATCATATTTCCACATACCAGTATATACAGGGGTCTCGAGGCTAATGATATAAATACAAATACAAGCAGCAAAGTTTAAGTACATATCCTCTTTCCCATTTTCTACCTTTCTCAAAAAATCAGCACTTAGCATATCTTTTAAAGTTTTTTATTTAGCTTTTTAAGTGGAAACTTTCATGTCTCTTTCCTTCTGTCCACTTTCCAAGCTGTTACTTTTTTAAAAGAGAGGAAACCATGCCTCACAGAGAGCAGCCTCAAATGAGGACCACATCTGGAGATACCTATGGAATAAGCTCTGAGTTTCATATTGAATATGCTCCAGTTTCATATTACTTAATATGGTATTCACCCACTGTGCTAAGGTGGGTGGGGTCTGTGCCATCCATGTTTGTGCTATTGCTTGTTTACCTACCACTAGGGCCAATTTTCTCAAGGGGTGAGTGGCCTTCTTACATCCCATTCCACCTCTTGGAACACCCAGCAAGATGTCTACTGGATCTAGTAAAATGTCACATTCCAAGATTTTATTTATAATATTATTTATTTCATTCCAATAAGCTGTCACCTTTGGGCAGGACCATACCAAATGATAAAAGGAGCACCCTATGGAAAAACACTTTGGGCAGTGGTTGGGAACCTGGTTGTTAATTTTATGGGTTAATTCTTGGGAAAAATACATTCTATGAAATATGTTAAAATGAATGTTCCTAAGTCTATTATTCGCCAAAACATTTTTACTTCCTCCTAGGGCCTGTTTCCAATCACCCCCGTCAGGGATTCACCCCCCAAATCCTTTTCCCACCTATCCTTTCATTTTTTAAGTGTATCCAATTGGGTTCCCATCATGGATACTCAAGGGTTTCACTTTTTTATTTTTTTTTTGCAATACTGCAGGACTTTCTCTAAGGACGTCCTGGTTAGCAAGTGTCCTCCACCCTCAGGTCCAGAAAATCTGTTTAGTCTTGATTTAACTAGCTGATCAATAAAATAATATGTGGGTTGGATGTTGTACAGCCTAATCAATTCAGTAAAGTCTAGAATAGAGCCCTTCCGAAATAAGTGTGCCAGAAGATAGAGTCCCCTCTTTTCCCATGTCCTCAGAGCTTTTCTGACTGGCTGGAGGGTATCACTGCCCCATCACAGGCTGTGCATGATTGAATTGTCTGGTGACAGCCCCCTCCTTCACCCATAAGCTTTAGTGCCTGTTTCCAGGCCCTGAAAGTAGTTTTAGTATATGGGTTTCGTGGCATCTCCCCTTCCCAGTCCCCATGCCTCAGAGGCGGCATATATTGAGCAAAAGGGGACACCTTATACGAATGTGATTCCATGCTCACCCAATCCCTAGTCCTGTCTTCTCCCTTCAGACAATCCATAATGTGTGTCAATTGCGCAGCAAGGGCATAACATTTCAAATTAGGAAGTGACATGCCCCCCTCACGTATGGGCCGCCATAATATGTCTTTCCTAATCCTAGGTCTATGATTTGCCCACAGTAAGGATGTGATAGAACCTTCCAGAGATTTTAAGTAGGTAGTCAGAATCATCACTGGTAATGCCTGGAAAAGGTATAGACATTGAGGCAGGATTTGCATCTTAACCAAGTTGACTCGCCCTAACAATGTCAGAGGAAGTGATTTCCACATGTTGCATTGTTCCTTAATTTTAGATGCCATTGGTTGATAATTTAAGTGGCTCACTTCTTTTAATTTCCCGGGAAGCTGTATTCCTAGGTATTTGATTACAGATTTAAGATGTACCTCCATTCTATTAATACTTATTGATTTCCCCATGCCTCCTAGTGGTAGCCATTCACTTTTGCTCCAATTAATCTTATGACCAGACAGTGGGCCATAGTTTTTAAATAAAGAGGTCAGTGCTGGCAAGGCTTTCCCTGGGTCCTTTAGGAAGAGTAGGACATCATCAGCAAATAAAGAGATAACTTGTTCTTTCCCATCAATCGTGTACCCTCTGATCTCCTGATGGCTTCAAATAGCAACTGCCAATGCCTCAATAGTGAGGATATATAATAGGGGAGAGAGGGGGCACCCCTGTCTAGTACCCCTGTATAGCCTACAGGGATCCGAAAGAGTGTTATTTGTTAGGATTTGGGCCCATGGAGACTGGTATAGGCTCACCACCCAGCTACAAAAATTTGGATGGAGACCATATTTTTTTAATACTGCAAACATAAATGGCCATTCCACTCTATCGAAGGCCTTCTCTGCATCTAGTGCGAGAAGACCTCCGAAACTCCGCTTCTCCCTTGTTCCGTGCCACATAATATTCAGAACTCTTCTTAAAGACCAAATCTTGGTGGGCGACTTGAATATAAACTGGCTCTGCCCCTCATCTTCCTCCCACCGTGAGGCTTTCGATTCAATTGACCTAACTCAACTGGTCACACAGCCTACTAGAAAAAACCCAAGGGGGGGGACAAGCACCCTCCTGGATCTGGCCCTCACCAACAGGCCAATCCGCATCCACAACATCCAAATCCTCACTGCCTGCCCAGTGACCACTCCCTGTGCTTTTCAACTGAGGAACCCTCGGCTCTCATCCCGGTCAAAACCACCTCTCGAAGGTGGCTTAGGCCCTGGGGACTCATAGACTTTAAGCGCTTCCTTGCCCACACTGATTGGTCCCTCTAACAAGGGCAACCAGCATTGACTAGCCCTGGGTTTCTTTGTAAGCACTTTCAACTTGCCTGTGATATCTTTGCTCCCATAACTGCTAGGAGGGTCCAAAGTGAAACATGCCCCTTGGATCACCCTGCCCTTCTGTGGCCAGCTTAAGCAAGTGACAATCTTTGGCACCTTGCTGTTGCTACCTGGCGTTCAGCTGACAGGCAGTCCCTATGCTGCTGCCCGTAGCCAGTGCACTGGGCCATCCATGGAAAGCAAAGGCGGAATACCACCAAGCCTCTCTCTACCTCCTCCTGGGGAACCCCAGGTGCTTCTGGGACAACATTAAGCAACTGAATGGTCACTCCCAGTCCCCTCTCCTTCTCTTCTCAACATCAATGGTACTGTCTCCTCTGACCCTGCCCTCATTGCCTCCCACCTCAATAACTCCTTCACCGACCTTAGCTCAGTCTTCCTAGTAACTTTTCAGTCCACCTCCTCCAGCTGTACCACCACCCACTGCCCGCCCTCTTTCCACCTGCCGTGTCACCATGCAAGAAGCTAGGCCTTACTTGCTAAAAAGCCCTAAAAGGTAACACCATCGGTAATGACTCACTTGATCCCTACCTTTACGTCAGGTCTTGGATCAGGTCCTCTCACCTATTACATGCATTTTCAACAAATCACTCTGTCTCGGACAATTCCCTCTGTCTGGAAGATTGCCACAGTTACCCCTGTCCATAAAGGTGGTGACAGGACTCTTCCGGTAACTACCGACCCATCTCAATCCTCTCCCCTCTCCCTAAGGCGTTAGAAGAAAATTGTAACAAGTCCCAAGTCTCCCTGACTACCTCTGTAAGTACAATGTTCTCTGCCCTGAACAACACGGGTTCAGAGCAGTCATAGTACCAATACAGCACTCCTGGAATTTTCCAGCTTCCTCCATGCCTCCTTGGACTCTGGTGCCTGGCTGGTGCTATATTCATTGACCTGTCTAAAGCATTCGATACTGTTTCGCATCCTCTTTTGCTCTCCACCCTCGACCTAATAGGCTTTGCCTCAGGACCTATTTCCTGGTGCACCAGCTATCTCTCCTCGCTCCCAATGTGTGAAGTCAGCGGTACTCTCTCTGAAACATGCCCCATTCGCTCTGGGGTGCCGCAGAGGCTCAATTCTTGGACCCCTACTATTCTCACTCTTTCTTAACTCCCTACCCAGCAGTTATGCGGGTAAGATGCTTCTCTATGCTGATGATGCTGTTCTGGTGCCTCCCATGGCCCCATGCTGCTACAGAACTCCTCCAACTAGTCTTTGACTCTGCAGCTACCTGGTTCACTGAGCACCGACTTGTTATCAACCTTAAGAAAACAAAAGCGATGCTCTTCTCCACCCCCAAAATAAGTACAGCAAGTTTCCCTTAGCTGTCCTCCACACCAATCTACGTCATTGACCAGGTGCAGTCCTATAAATATCTTGGTATAACCTTTGACCCTGCACTTTCATTCCATGGACATATATCTGCCCTAAATTCTGTCGCCAACTCCACGTACAGGCATTCTTTACGGCACAAAAATGCCTCCCTCTGATGCCCTCCGCCTGGCTGTCACCTCCTCTGTCATGTCTCTCATGACTATGGCCTTCCGGTCTATGGCTCAGCAGATCAGACTGCCCTCAACAAGGTTCGTCTCACAGTAAATAAGGCCTGCAGACTTATCACTGGTACTCCCAGACTCACTCACACATGTGAGCTGTACACCCTGGCTACCTACTCAACCTGGAAAAGGCGACTCATGTATCAGACATGCCAGCTCACCTTTAAAGCCCTGCATGGCCTATCCCCATAGGCCTATCCAACTCCATTTGCCGTATCTGCACCGACCCTGATCACGCCAGCTCGCCAAGAGCCCCTAGTTCTTCCGAGAGCCAGGACCTCACAAGGTCAGAGGGCATTCTCACCGTGCACCCCCACTGGTATAACTCCCTCCCTGCCAGTGTCTCAAACTCTAACCTTAGCTTGCTTTAAGCCCAGGCTCAGAAACTTCCTGCTTAGCTCTACGAAATGCAACTGCCGCTAGCCTAGTGTAAAAAAAAAAAAATATATATATATATACTCTGTTTGACAATGCTCACTGAGCTCCCCCCTTCCTTTCCCTACTTATTCCTCCTCCCCTATCTCCCTCCCTTCTACCCCACCAGCTCTCCCCCGACCATAAGTTTTGCACCTTTTGTTATCTTTTGCTCGTTGGAGATTGTACTCTATTGTAACAAAACTGTAATTGAACTGTAACTTTTTTGTTTGTAAGTACTGTGTCCCTTGTACTACTGTTCTGATGTCCTCTTTGTGACGAGGTACCTTTGTAAATGAGCCTCTGGCTCAAAGGTTTCTAAACTGATGTTTAACTAACTAAATAAATAAATAAATAAATTATGTCTAGCTTGCCTGCCCTGGACAAAGCCTCCCTGATCTTGATGTACCACGCCTGGTAAAACCCCCTCCAGCCTCCTTGCCAAGATTTTTTCAATTATCTTGTAATCTGCATTAAGCAAAGAAATGGGCCTATATGATCCACATTTTCTGGGGTCCTTTCCTGGTTTGGGGAGAACTGTTATTTTGGCTAGCTGTTGAGATGTTGTTAGGCCCTCTCCTCCTAGTATTTCTTGACATATATTTGTAAATAAAGGGGACAGAGTGTCCCAGAATGTTTTATAAAATTCCATATGCAATCCATCATGACCTGGGGCTCTGCCAGGTCAGGATGACCAGGTCGCCTCCTTAACTTCCCACTCTGTGAGAGTCTGGCCTAGCTTTTCACTATCCAATAGAGACACTGTAGGCAAGTGGATACCATCTAAAAAATCTTCCGGACTAGAACCTTGGGGTACTTCTGATGTGTAAAGTTTTTTATAACATTTTTTAAAGACATCATTTATCTCCTGGGCTGAAGAAGTACCCCCCTTCATTTTCTATATCTATAATAGATCTATCACTTCTGCTTTTTATTAACCATGCCAACCACCTACCTAGATTTATCTCCCTCAAAATATTGACCTGCCCTGGATACTAATATATCCCTTTCTATACGTTTTGAACTAATTTGGTTATACTCCCCCTTCAGGCTCTTCAAGGCCACCGTCTTTCCCGGGGACTGAGCTCTCATATTCTGCCACTCCAACCAGTCAATAGATAATACCAGCTCTCTCTCTCTTTCATCTCCTTCTGTTTATTTTTGAAGGCTGCATAGGAAATGGCCTTCCCTCGAACATAAGCCTTTGTTGCCTCCCAGGTGGTTTTAGCAGAGGTATCCTCCACTTTATTTACTTCTAAAAATTCCTCAAGCCAATTTAACATTTGCTTGGTAAATTGGGAGTCAGTTAGCAAGGTGGGTCAAGTCTCCACTGCTGAGCCTCAGACTCCCTGGTCCCTCATCTCAGCTCCAGGTACAAGGGTGCATGGTCTGATATCAGGATAGGGCCATACTGAACCATCTCTATCCTGTCCACAAAGACTGGAGATGCCAAAAAGTAATCCAGCCTTATATAGATTTTATGGGCGTGGGAATAGAATGAAAATTCCACAGCATCTGGGTGTTTAACCTCCACATCTCCTGGAGAGCACTCTCTCTTGCCATGTTTCGCAAGGCCTTAACACACTTAGGAAATCATTTAAAAGGTGGATTGGAATGATCTGTCAAGGGGTCCCAATATGTGTTAAAGTCTCCCCCCATAAGTATCCTATCAGGGAACCTTGCCAAAGTTATGGCCAAATGCTCAAAAAACTCTGGGCTGTCAAATGTGGGACCATAGAGGGACACCAACACCAGAAGCTCCTCCCCCACGGTGGCCTCAACTATCACAAAACGTCCCTGATTATCTATGTGAGAAGAATGTATCTGAGCCTTTAGGCGAGGGCGGAACCACATACACACACCCCTAGCCTTAGATGTGAAGCAGGAGGCCACCATATTCCCCCCCCCCATTTTCTACTCAGTTGTTTCAATTCCTCTTGGTTCAAGTCGTTTCTTGAAACATTGCTACATCAATTTTCTGTTTTTCACATATGACCATACTTTTTTACACTTTACTGCTGACTTAAGTCCATTTACATTCCAGGAAAGCAACTTTAAACTTGCCATCCTGAACTGTTATTCAAATTCTGAGCCCCCAGACCCCCCTCACACACACTACTGCCACTGTGCATGCCCCATCTCCATCCACACGACTCTAAAACATTTTTATTTTTTAAAAGAACTTGGAAACAGCCCCTTATATCCCCCTCTAATTTGAAACCTTCTGTACCTCCAGAAACTACATCTTTTCCCATTTCCCTCTGAGGCATAATTAGCCTCCACAACAGGAAACGTGACCTTGCAACTGGCGGAGTCAAGGAAAAAGAACTAACAAACCAAACCAAAAAGAAAAAACAAATTAAAAAAAGGGAGACACTAACAAGTAAACTTTCCCTTAACTAACTGTATCACCCACTTTAACCCCCACCCTATGCCACCACTATCTTTGGTACGACCTGTATCTACCCCCTTTAATATCGTGGGTTAGCCCTTCCGGCCTGCACAGCCGACTCCACTTAATAGATTTTTATGTGTCACCCAGATTCCAACCCCAATCCAAACTTCTGCTCATTATCTATAAGTGTTTAACCCTGGAGTAGGGTACAAGTTAAGTAATTTTTCCAATTAGTCCTTAACAGGAGGCCCTCAGGGTCAGAACCTTCCAGGGAGACTCCAGAGCGAGTCCCTCCACAGGTGCGGTCCGATCCTGTATTACAATACTCCTAAAACAGTTCCTTAATCGCTCATACGTCCACTTTCATTCCCTGTGCACTCCCTGGCTCATACCTTCCTTCCCCGCCCTATTAATATATTAAGTAGGCAGAATGTACTTCCCTAACAATACACAGCTTGGGTCGATGTCTTCCCAAGATATGATTAGTTTTTCTGCCTCCTCCCCTTCCCCGGACTCATTTCCCCATACTATATCTAATCCTATATAAGAGGATAGGGTAGACCAACCAATTTGCATACTATCTTCAATGAACATATTAATTACATACATAAGGAAACCTTATTATAGTAAATTCAGCACAGGTAAAATTTTCACATTCAGTCCATATGTCAAAGAGTTCCATATTGTATGTCCATTAGATCCAAATTGGCTAGTGTCCTACAGAATCTCAGCTTTTCAGGACCAATCGAGGGGTGTAGGGGGTGCTGTCGGATCCTGTCTTTATAGGCCCCTTACCAGGTTACGGATCTGGTCGGGTAGTAAAACCCCACTCCCCCCCCCGAGCAGACCCACCAAGGTGCCAGAATAGAGGAAGAAAAAAGAAATTCTCCACTCTTTGACGCTGTTCAGCTTAATAATCGTCCTCTTGTCCAAGAGTTAGTTCAATCAGCATTACTTTGCTCAGTTGCCTCCTGGTCTATGATTTGCATCACCACCTCAGGGCTCATAAATGTTTTCTGTGCTTTATCTTTTCTTCGGATAATCAGACAAGCAGGATACATTAAAGCAAAAGGCCAGTTAAGTTGATGCAGTCGCCTTTTCACAGGCATAAAAGCATTGCTTTCCATCTGCACACTGCGTGAACAGTCTTAAAAGATACTAACTGGCCTTGAGTCTATCCGTATAGGGCCCGTTTTCCTAGCAGCGTCAAGTATCAGCATCTTGTCTTGGTAGCGTAAGAACGTACTAATTATATGTCTCGGTCTTGCGTTTGGTGCGGGACGATGACCTCGGGTTCTATGTGCCCTTTGTATTTCCAATGTGCATTCGGGCGGTATAGCTAATTGCGACTTGAGCCAAGACTGACAGTAGCAGCGCAATCACGGCCTTTCAATCCTTCAGCTAGTCCCACTGTTCAGATATTTGTACGTCTCTCTCTATTCTCATGATCATCTAGGACTGCTTTTAATTTCTCTATTTCTGCTAAGGCTGTTTGCAACTGAGGATTTATTTGTGTGAACTGGTCTTCTGTTAATCGAATGGAATGTTGCTCTACCGTTTCAACCAAAGTATTTACTGTCGTTTGGAGGTGCGCTATTTGAGCTGAGACATTTTCAAAACCCGCATTCATCCTGCATGTCAAATAGTACTTAAGATCATTAAATAATTTTTCCAATGCAAAGATTGATGGGGTTGCAGCCCATTCTACTCCTACTTCTCCATGTCAGTCTGAGTCCTCATTCGCCATAGTTTGGACTCGTGGTGGCAAGGCCTTGGGACTCGGTATTTTAAGAATGCTAGTGGTGCTTTTAAAGTTTATTTGCCCCTGTTTTTTCGACATTTTAGGAGGCATAATCTTGTTCTCTCACAGTCCCTTCTATTCCCTTGGTAATTCCGGTCCTGAGGAGCAGTGGAAAGCACTTTGTTCGGCGGTGCAGGTACAGAGCTCCAGAACTACGCTGCCATTTTGGATGACGGCTTGGCCACGACCCCTCATTTAGTTGATTGTATTTTTAAACCTGTTTTTACTACCGAAATGTATTGTTACTGATGATACTAAATATTATGTTAGACGTAGCAGCAAGCAATTACTATTTTAAATCTGATTCCTACTGCTAACTTGTATTTAGCCTGTCTTCCCAGAACTAAATCCCTCTGCCTCTCCCCTCCTGGCACGCGGCAGTAACGCTGCTTGATACAGCTCCTAGTGCTTCTGTCTCCACTAATCCCACTCTAACTACCCCAGCTGCTCTGGCTGGACCCCAGTGGTTATTCCTGCCTCTCACTCTATCTCTCTCCATGCCCCTTATCGCACTCACTCCCCCTCCGCTTAGCTAAATTACTTGCGCCCTCTCTCTGCCTCTCCTTGTTTCAGATTCCCCTGCCTCTCCTCCCGCTAATCTTTTCTCCCCTTTTCCTCAGGTCAAGTCCAGAGTGGACTCCGCCCGTATCAACTGCGGCCCAGGGATCCCCTTGGTGGCCTCAAACCTCCACCCAGACCTACCGACCCTCATCAGCCTGCCAGGTATGCTTCGGTGCTTGGGGAACCATAAGGTCTACAAGCCCACTCTCTGATTGGTTGCCTACGCTTCCTCCAGCAAATCCATTTGTGGATACCCATACTGGCTGCTTTCTGATTGGACTGCTCGCAATTCCTCTGCTAGCCTGCTTTCTGGCGCTTTCTCTCTGGCGCTTTTTCAAATTTTTTTCAAACTGTCTGCTGCTTCTGAAGGCAGAAGCAAGCCAAATAAATTGTTCCTCGCTGGGGCTGCTTTCCGGCTCCACACACATACACACACACCCTTCCTGCCCTCCCTATCTGAGCTTCTATATTTATAGCCCAGGTTCCTCAGGTGACGCTCCTCCCTTGTGAATAACCAAGTGTTTGCTTTCCCCTTTGCTTGTTATTTTCCTTGGCCACTAGATGGCCAGCTAGTTTTATACATTGACCACTAAGTGCAAATTATTAAAGCCAGTCTACAGCAGTTCCCTCTTATGGACTGACTCACCTCCTGCCCATACTCACTCCTTGCCTTGCTCCCCTACCTGCTGAAACCTCCCTAACAACAGTACTCCTCACCATATCCTCAAGGTCAGTCTTCACCTTCTCCTAGCAAAATGCCTCCCTGTCTCTCCTCTTCCCCTTCTTGCTACTCCTAACCCTCTCTTTACCACTACCACTTATATACCACCCTCCAGGACCTGACTGGCAACCTCCAATTCCTACCCCCCTCTCCTTCACTCCCCAAATTTCATCCTTGCAATCACTCCATTACCCTTCTCTGAACACTGGTCTCACTCTCTTATCTGTCCCCATGCCTCCTTGACATCTGTTTCAGCAAATCTGTAAAACAACCAGAGTCGGGGCAGCCACCTGCCCTGGATAACTCCTGAACTTCTGGCTTGCCTCAGAGCTAGAGATCATGCATGGAAGCTCCATAAATTGTCCCAGTCCCCTAGAGACCTCACCTCGTACCGTATGCTCTGGAATGCTTGCACTAAAGCCATGAGATTAGTCAAATCTGAATATTTTAGATCTGCCTTCCTCGCAAATATAAATACCCCATCAAAATTCTGGAAGGTTGTCCATGCCCTTGTCACACCCCAATCCCACCTTCCACCATGGTCCTTAAAATAAATAACTCTCTGGTGGCCGACTCGAGTACAGCTGCTGCTGAATTCAATGCCTACTATACCACTTGCACTACTGAACTACTAAAGGCACTCCCATCCCCACCCTCCCCCCTCTACACCGCTACTCCCTCCTCATTCTGTACCCCTACCTTCTCCTTCTCAACTATCAGCCCTGAAGTTACTTTAAAAGCCCTCCTCACTATTAACCCTTTGAGAGACTCCTCCCTGATGACCTCGACCCCAAACTCCTCTCACTGTCAGCCCATACTATTGCTTACCCTCTCTCTGTCATCCTAAACCTCGCTATTGCTACTAACTCTGTCCCCACCCTATGGAAACATGCAGTGGTTCTCCCCTTACCCAAAGGTGGAGACTCCACCTCTCCTAGTAACTATTGTCCCATCTCCCTCCTCTCAACTCTTGCTAAACTACAAGAATACCTGGTACTCACCCAACTTAATTCCTTCCTTACAGATTCCTCACTACTTAGGCTTACTGACTCCATCCAAACCAGAATGGACAATGGCCTTATCACCACAGCCATTTTTGTCGACCTTGCCAAAGCATTTGACACAGTCTCCCACTCCCTACTCCTTGACTCTCTCTCAATGGCAGGCCTCTGGTCCTCAGCCACAAACTGGTTCAGGGTCTAGCTCACTGGAAAACTCAGTCAGTTCAGATCTCTGGTGTCCCCCCCCCCCGATCAACACAGGTGTCCCACAGGGTTCAATGCTTGGTCTCCTCTTATTCTCAATCTTCCTAAATGACCTGCCCTCTGTCTGCTCCTCTTCCTTCTCCACCCACATGTATGCTGATGATACAGTTTTGTATGCATCTGGCTCAAGTTCTGCTGAGGTTACAACCTGTATGCAGCATGATTTCAAGAAAGTTCAGCTCTGGTTTGCTAACAGTCACCTTTTCCTGATTGCCAAGAAGACAGTCTCTATGACCTTTGGCACTAGGCAGAGACTATCGAGGCTTACAAACCTCCCCTCTTTCCACACCCTTAATGGGACTATTCTTGAGGACAGTTCCTCCTTCAGATACCTTGGGGTCTGGCTGGACCAACACCTCAACTTCTCTGGACATATTGACACCATCCTGAAAAAGGTGTGCCCCAAGCTTGGTGCCCTGTTCAGGAACCGCAGTTGCATCCCATTTACAGCTGAGCGCAAAATTGTCCAGAAGATGATCCTCCCAATTTTTGACTATTGTTATGTAGTTTATGGTACTGCTCACAAAACATCTCTGACCAGAATGGACACACTATTTCACTCTTTCTGTTGCTTTGCCCTTGATGCCCCCTCTCACACGCACCACTGCGATCTCTACCATGCACTAACCCTCCCCTCTCTCACAAATAGATGCCTATCCTACTGTGCTAAGCTCATTTCTAAACACTGGTTAGGGTCTGTCCCTAACTATCTCTCTTCCTCTTTTACCACACCTCCATCTCCCACTCATGCCCTTAGATCTACTGACTCATGCACCTTGGTAATTCCTAGGTGCTCTACCCAATTGGCCAATCTGTCTTCTCATACCACTTACCCAAAATCTGGAACTCCCTCCCTCCTCAAATCTACCACTCCTCCTCCTCCTACTCTCTCTGCTCTGCCTTACAAAATTTTCTCTCTTTGAACTGCACCTGTCACGACCCTCCCTAACTATGTACTCACCTAATGCTTGCCATCTCTCCTAAATTGAATCTTCCTCCTATCTATTGATCCCTTCCCCACTCTCTTGTACCTACCATTCTTCCCCCCATCCCTTGTAGCCTCCCTCCCAAACTACCCACTCACCTTGGTATACTTTCCCCATGGGCTGTATTTTTTCTTTTCCCTTGCAGCCACCCCTAGCTCCTGTCAGGGTTCATCTACATCCTGAGGGGGCCCCCTGGGGCTCTGCTGTCCCTCCTCCCTCCCTCCCCCGGGATCTCCTTGCAGCCCTTTCCATCCTCTTTCTTTTATTCTCCCCCCCCATCATCTCCTAGCAGCTCTTTCCTCTCTTTCTCCCCCTATCTCCAGCAGCCTCCCTCATCACTTACAGGGTTCCCAACTATTCCTGCAGGTGGGCCTCCCCAGCAGAGGTCCATCCCCTCCTGACATCCCCTTTTCACCCTCCCCAGTACCTTCCTCCTCTCCTGTTACTTTGCCGTCTTTTTCAATAAAACCACCCCCCCAGCACTTAACAAACCTCCCTTACATTACACATTCATAAATACATTTCCTTGCCTTCCTGGTACAACTTCCTGAATTTTCACAATTTCTTCTTCCTGAGTTACCCCATCTACCAGCCTTTATTTTGTACTAGGCCCCCCTGCATTGCTCTTATTGTTTCTCCATCCTTGTCTGTTATTGTCAATTTTTGCTGCCAATTATTTTTGTTTCAATATATGTAACAATTTGTAAATGATGCCCCAAAATATTCTATAGTGTTACTCTATGTAGCCCTCCCCCAGGTCACACCAGGAGACAAGCAACTTGTTGTTCAGTGTGCCTTCCTGGTGAAACATTTCAACAAATAAAAAAATAAATAAATGTACCAATACCGATCATAATGTGTCAGTACACATCAGTATGTACCAATATCGATCACAATGTGTCAGTACACATCAGTATGTACCAATATCGATCACAATGTGTTAGTACACATCAGTATATACCAATTCATATAACAATGTGTTAGTAAATGTGTCAGTATGTACCAATACATATAACAATGTGTCAGTACACATCAGTGCGTACCAATATCGATCACAATGTGTTAGTACACATCAGTATATACCAATACATATAACAATGTGTCAGTACACATCAGTATGTACCAATAACGATCACAATGTGTCAGTACACATCAGCATGTACCAATATCGATCACAATGTGTCAGTACACATCAGTATGTACCAATACTGATCACAATGTGTCAGTACACATCAGTATGTACCAATATCGATCAAAATGTGTTAGTACACATCAGTATGTACCAATACAAATAACAATGTGTCAGTACACATCAGTATGTACCAATATTGATCACAATGTGTGAGTACACATCAGTATGTACCAATACATATAACAATGTGTGAGTACACATCAGTATGTACCAATACCAATCACAATGTGTCAGTACACATCAGTATGTACCAATATCGATTACAATGTGCCAGTACAGATCACTATGTACCAATACTGATCACAATGTGTCAGTACACATCAGTATGTACCAATATCGATCAAAATGTGTTAGTACACATCAGTATGTACCAATACAAATAACAATGTGTCAGTACACATCAGTATGTACCAATATTGATCACAATGTGTGAGTACACATCAGTATGTACCAATACATATAACAATGTGTGAGTACACATCAGTATGTACCAATACCAATCACAATGTGTCAGTACACATCAGTATGTACCAATATCGATTACAATGTGCCAGTACAGATCACTATGTACCAATACTGATCACAATGTGTCAGTACACATCAGTATGTACCAATGCCAATCACAATGTGTCAGTATACATCAGTATGTACCAATATCGATTACAATGTGCCAGTACAGATCACTATGTACCAATACCAATCACAATGTGTCAGTACACATCAGTATGTACCAATATCGATTACAATGTGCCAGTACAGATCACTATGTACCAATACTGATCACAATGTGTCAGTACACATCAGTATGTACCAATGCCAATCACAATGTGTCAGTATACATCAGTATGTACCAATACCGATCACAATGTGTCAGTACACATCAGTATGTACCAATATCGATCACAATGTGTCAGTAAACATCAGTATGTACCAATACATACAACAATGTGTCAGTACACATCAGTATGTACCAATATCGATCACAATGTGTTAGTACACATCAGTATGTATCAATACATATCACAATGTGTCAGTACACATCAGTATGTATCAATACATATTGCAGTGTGTCAGTACACATCAGTATGTACCAATACATATCGCAGTGTATGAGTACGCATCAGTATGTACCAATACATATAACAATATGTCAGTACACATCAGTGTATATTAACACATATTGCAATGTGTCAGTACACATCAGTATGTATCAATACATATAACAATGTGTCAGTACACATCAATATGTATCAATACATATCGCAATGTTTCAGCACATATCAGTATGTATCAATACATATCGCAATGTGTCAAAACACATCAGTATGTATCAGTACATATTGCAATGTGTCAGTATACATCAGTATACATCAATGCATATTGTAATGTGTCAGTACACATCAGTATGTACCAGTACTGATCACAATGTGTCAGTACACATCAGTATGTACCAATATCAGCCACAATGTGTCAGTACACATCAGTATGTATCAATACATATCACAGTGTGTCAGTACATATTAGTATGTATCAATACATATCGCAATGTGTCAGTACACATCAGTATGTATCAATACACATCGCAGTGTGTCAGTACACATCAGTATGTACCAATACATATCGCAGTGTGTGAGTATGCATCAGTATGTACCAATACATATAACAATGTCTCAGTACATATCAGTGTATATTAACACATATTGCAATGTGTCAGTACACATCAGTATGTATCAATATATATAACAATGTGTCAGTACACATCAATATGCATCAATACATATCGCAATGTGTCAGCACACATCAGTATGTATCAATACATATTGCAATGTGTCAGTACACATCAGTATGTATCAATATATATCGCAATGTGTCAGTACACACACCAGTATGCATCAATGCATATTGCAATGTGTCAGTACACATCAGTATGTACCAATACTGATCACAATGTGTCAGTACACATCAGTATGTACCAATATCAACCACAATATGTCAGTACACATCAGTATGTACCAGTATCAACCACAATGTGTCAGTACACATCAGTATGTATCAGTACTGATCACAATGCGTAGTGCACATCAGTATGTACCAATATCAACTACAATGTGTCAGTACACATCTGTATGAACCAATACTGATCACAATGTGTCAGTACACATCAACATGTACCAATAGTGATCACAGTGTGTCAGTACACATCAGAATGTACCAATATATATAACAATGTGTCAGTACACATCAGTATGTACCAATACCGATCACAATGTGTCAGTACACATCAGTATGTACCAATATCGATCACAATGTGTCAGTACACATCAGTATGTATCAATACATATCACAATATGTGTCAGTACACATCAGTATGTACTAATACTGATCACAATGTGTCAGTACACATCAGTATGTACCAATATCGATCACAATGTGTCAGTACACATCAGTATATATCAATACATATCACAATATGTGTCAGTACACATCAGTATGTACTAATACTGATCACAATGTGTCAGTACACATCAGTATGTACCAATATCGATCACAATGTGTCAGTACACATCAATATGTACCAATATCGATCACAATGTCTAAGTGCACATCAGTATGTATCAAAACATATCACAATATGTGTCAGTACACATCAGTATGTATCAATACATATCACAATGTGTCAGTACACATCAGTATATATCAATTCACATAGCAATATGTCAGTACACATCAATATGTATCGATAAACTATTTCACACATTAATATACTGATGTGTATTGGCACATTATAATGTGTCTTGATGCATGGATACTGCATATACTGGGTATGGCTGTCTTGCCAGGTTGACTCCATGTTTTCATTAAAAAAAATGAAGATCCTAGCTCTAGCAATTCCAAAGTTATACTTCTTAAAGATAATTTCTTTGAATAGTGCTAACTTTGGAACTATTTAGTGTGACCCTGAGCAAGTCACTTAACCTCCTTGTGCTCCCAGGTCACTCCTGTAAAAAAGCTTTCAGCTTAGTGTGCTATACCTGGTTAAACAACTAAATAAAAAAATAAATAAATAAAAAAATTAGGGCTAGGGACTTCATTTTTTAAATAACAGCTTGGAGATAGTGTGACACACCAGCACCATGATGATACAGTTTCTATGCATTGATGCACATCAGAATGTGTCAATACTCATCAATATATAACAATACACTTTATCTCATATCAACATACTTTTTTTTTCACCAGGAGATACACACTAAGCTGAAGCTTGTTTACAGGTATGACCTGGGAGCACAAGGAAGTTAAGTGATTTGCTTAGGGTCACACAGTATGCAAGTGGGGGCTGTGGGATTCAAACCCAGGTCTCTAGGTTTGCAGCTCAGTGCCTTAAACCACTGCGCTATACTGCCTGCAGCAACACATACTGATGTGTTTTGACACATTAAGCCATACTAGCTTGCTTTAACCCATTATGCACAGGCCAAGCCATGTACTTAAGCAATAAGCCATGAGGGGGTGTGGGTTATTGAGGGATTTACCACGGCTGGCATGGTTTGCCCACAAGGCGCAGCCGAATGGGTAAATCCTCACCAGCCATGGTAAATCCCCTGATAACCCACATCCCCCAAGTGGCTTATTGCGATTATGCCATCAGTGAAATATTTAATTGATTTAAAAAAAATGCACCTTTTTTAAAAAAAAAATATAAGGCTATTTTTGTTACAAATAACCTTGCACAGTAAAAAAAATATTCCTGGCCAAGCTGGTATTAGGAGGACGCGGAGTTTGAGTTTTGTACTGCAGGTGACGGTTACCTTTTTGTCGGGTGAACAGCTGTTGGATTCGCGCAGTGCCGGCAGGCCGAGGGATGGGAGACGTAGGAGCAGTTTGTTGTAGTAAGTGCCCTGTGACTTGAGTGCTGCTTTGCGGTTCGGTTTCAGGAATAGACCAACATATTTATTTTATTTTGGCTGGGGCAATCAGCTTGAATGGTGTATTTTACTTTTTTTTTTTTGTAACTGTGAGGTATGAGCGAGGAACTGGGAGACCAGAAGCATACCTGTAGTGCAGCGACAGCGATGGAATTCGGAGGGAGTGAGCATTACAGGAACATTTTTGAAAAGGTTTGCCACATGTTTTTTTAGGAGATTTGCAAGCGTGGAATTTGTGTTTATGCCAGGCAGGTTTTTTAAACAATGTTTTTGTGAGCTGTGGGAGAAGGCTGGGAGGATATCGTGCTGATTTACGCTTAGTGGGGAAAGAAGATGGCGGCTACACTTACATGATGTTGGGTTCGGATTGTTTTTTTTTTTCAATATTCAGCTGGCTGGCACCTTTTGCGGTGATTATCAGAGGATTTACATGGAGGTAAGGTGCCAGCCTGCCATTCTCATAGGTCATTGTCTAAGGTCCATGGTATAATGTAGCTTATTCTGTGCATGGCCCTGCAGGCTATACACAAGGCAGGTACCCCATCGTCTGCTGCCTCAGACCTGTAGCTTGCTTTTTGTGTGGGCCTGCAGACTACATGCAGAGCACCTGACCTGGCATACAGTGTCCTGTGACTACAGCATACTTTACGAATGGTCCAAACCCAATGCAATAGTCACTACCCCAGGCGTATAGCATGTTTTGTGAATAGATTTACAAAGCAGGCTCATGATCAAATGTGCATGGTCTAACATGCTTTGGGAGTGCCCCATAGGTCATTTGCAAAGATCAGTGACCACATGTGCACTATCTGATAATTTTTTTTCTCTGCTTTCGTGACCATATAGTGTCATGAAAGCAGAGATAGTGTCTCATAAAAACAGCTGTAAAGTCACAAAAACAGCCCATTTATCTTCAATAATATTTCAAAAAAATACATTTATAGAAAAAAATAAGTTGATGAGACACCCTTACACCACACTCTGTGGACCTTACAACTAAGTTACACAATTGTGCTCACAGCCATTTTTATTTCATTTATTTGAAAATTAGTAAGTTGCTTACTGTTTTTAGGAAACAGTAAGCAAAAATAATCCTGTGTACAAACTGGTTTTCCTCGTTTTTCAAACTGCATAGACTCATGAAAACTTAAGTCTTATCTTACAAGAGAAGATTTCAAACCACAAACACAGAAGTCCTGCTTTCACACAGAAAAACACCTTGTTAAAAATTTGTGAAAAATGGAACTGCATGTGCATGGAAAGTAAAACACATTTTCTCAATAATTTAAATTTTACACATTTTCCAGTTAAACTAAATACCAAATTGACACCTTTGACCTTAAATCTAAAAAAACCTGAATGTTTTAGGTTCTAACTCTCAGCTATTGTTTAGCTATGTGTGAGGGAAAAAAGTCTTTAAATGACTATTTTGTCAAGTTTTCAACCTTCTAGAACTTTCAAACCATCAAACTGACCATTACCAAATTTTCAGGATCCAGAGATCCTGGGCCCAAAAATGACAATTCCAAATTTCAGGATAGTTCAATGAAGGCACAATATTAACATGCACAGTTAGGGTTTAACATAGAAGGGCCTTCTCAGCCCTCATATCTAACTTTAGTGGTGCGGCTGTGAGGTAAATTCAAGTAGCAACTCCATGAATGATGTCATAGGTGTTATGGGTCACATGTAAAAAAATCAGGCACTTTTTTACAGGGTCCATCCCATATTCGATTTATGCAAAGACATGGGCTTGTTTAGTAGCAGTCAGAGGAAAAGGGATGGGTGTGCATTGTTGTTCATGCTGAGCAGTAATTTAGGTCAACTGTACATCGGTTTTATGAGTAAGCTGTTGCAAAGTCAGCTCTGTGGCTGAGATTGTGGGTTTTAAATAGAACATTCTGTGTATAATCATAGCCCAGTCTGTAATATAATGTATGGTGGAACATTGCTATATGTCAAAATCTATCTTTTACCACGGTTGTTATTTATTTATTTAGTTTTTGATTATCGGGTAAGTGCTCTATACAATAAAATTGCCTATTTTCAGGCACAACCCAAGACAGTTACAGACATAGGTAAAACACATTACAATGGAGGTAGGTACACAATACAGACTTAGGTCAAAAACATTACAATAGAGACAGACACATAATACCTGAAGATTAGGCTTAAGTTAAGCATTTCAGTGACACAGGGGAAACAAATACAGATTTGAGGAGATAAGCTATATGTATAAGCCAGACAGTGCAAAGTAAATAGTATAGTATTCCAGACAGTTTCACAGTGGGAGACCTCACATCTATCATTACAGTCTAACAAGTCAAGCTGCCTAAAAGGAAAGCAAAATAGGCGGGCAAAATGAGAAGTGCCTAATTAGGTTATGAAGGGACAGGCTAAGGAAGCCAAGCTAAGTTATAACATTGATGTGATGTCACTTTGCCTAATTAGGTTATGGAGGGGCAGGCTAAGGAAGCCAAGCTAGGTTATACCATTGATGTGACATCACTTTGTTGTTAGCCCATCGATGGTGCATCACATTGATGGTATAACAATGGGGATCGCTTTGCGCATGTGTGCTTCACAATGTAATGGCCTTTCTGAAATGACTGTGGTGGTGAGAACTTGATAGCAGTGTCAGAAAAAAATTAAAAGTAAGGTACCTACTTCTTTTTTTTCACTCTCCGTGGGACCATACACTATAAAAGATAATGTATGGTCATATATTGGCAACCAGTTTGTTTAACAGTCTCGAGGTTGCCATGGTGACTTAAACCTCTCGAGCTTTGCTCTCAAGGTTTATATGGTCATCATGGCAACCTGTTGATGGTTAACAAACTGGCTGCCAATATATGTCCCTACATTATCCTCTATGGTGACAGACTTCTATAGTGAAGAATGTACAGTGGAAATATTTGCTTGTCATCCATCTAGAGTGAACCACAAAGTGTCTCGAAGTATGTTACAAGGCAGTGTACTAGACATTGGTAGTTTAGGGGGCTGTACCCTGAAAGAAATGCCAGCCTTTTGGCACTCCAATGTAGGACTGTGCAGGCAGTATCTGGAGCATCCCGAATAGTTTGTGTAATAATGGATTCTAATAAAGTGGGCAACTTATGATAACTGACAACCCACTGCAGCCCTATATTATTATTGTTTTTTTTTATCATGATATTCTTTTCTGTCCTGCCTCTGTGGAGTGGGTGGCAAGTCATCCAGCCACTGGCGCCCATACCCCTGAACCTAGTCTGGCCAGTGACATGCTCTTCTCCATGCAGGCCAGCACACAGAGTCCCCCCTTGGGGGACCTGGATCCTGATACCTGGGGGGTACACCTCTCATATCCAGGGGTGTGGCACATGGCCATCAGCTGCCCTGACCACCCCGCAATTTTCTGCCTGGATTTTCTCCCCCCCTTGGAGCCAGATGTGCAATGGCATCCATGCACAACATGTCGATGCCTGCTACGCTCCAGCCTTCAACTGTGTGTCGCTACTAGCAGTGCCTCTGGCTTCTGCCAGTTGCTGCTACAGACCGATGTGGACCCCTTCCTCACCCCAGAGGGAGGAGAGCTGTCATGGGACACTCGATCCTCCCTCTCCCTTGCCGACCCCCAATGGCCCGAGTCCGCTCCCGAATCTGGGTCCCTGGCATGCTGCGAGATGTGGCATCCAGTGCCTCAACCCTCAGTGCCACTGGGCCAGCCAATATTAGTTTTTTTGAGTGGATAATGATTATCCGCTCTGATTTAGGGATATTTATTTTGTATGCTAGCTTAACAGGTGGGAGGGAGGGGTAACCTTCTTTAAGCATTTTCTGTGTTTGTTGAGGCTTGGTATGATCACAATGCTTTTCTTTCGCTGTAGAGGGAGTCTTTCAAGGAAAAGGAGCTAGGTAAGGAGCTCTGTGCATTTTGGGGATAGGAAAAGAAAATAAGTGCAATGGTTACAAAGTTGAATCTTCATTTGCACATACCACCTGCAACTCTTTTAAGACTTCCTTTCCTTTGTTTTTGAAGAGATTGTGGTTGATTGTGACTGGATATGATAGACTGTTGGGGAGGGGGCAGAGGCAGCATTTCTCTAGACTTACTTTACTGAAGTGCTGCTGGTGTTTCACTGTGAGACTGTACAACGGTTCTGTTTTGGGGCCTCTTCTCTTCAGCATCTTTGCTTATGATCTTCCTCTCTCTTCCCACTCCTGCAATCTGCACGTGTGCTGTACATAGGTGATAATATTCTCAGTGCTGCTGGACCCACCTTGGCTGTTGTAAGCAACTCTCTTTAACTTGACTATGATAATATTTTGAAGTGCTTTACATCCAGTTTGTTAGTACTCAGTAAAACAAAAACTGTCTCTGTGTAGTCCCTAACCTTAGCATGACCTCCTTGGATTGTAATACTTTAGACATTACAACCCACTACAAATACAGTGTTATCTTTCTGTTTCAGAACCTGAACTTCCGGTCACACATTCAGCTGTAGTCCATAAATCCTTCAGAACCTCAGTGTCCTTTATAGAGTAATTGACTGCTTTTCCCAAGGTATGAGAAACCGGGCTTGTTGAACATATGATCCTTCCCACCATTGACTATGGAGACAGCATTTGTACAAGTGCCCCTGAATCCCACTTTTCCATACTGGACTTCTTGTTCAGCTCCCTTTGCCAGTTCTCCTCTTCCTCCCCCCCCCCGTACTCACCACCTTCCTGCACTGGCCTTCACTCAATTGCAGGTGCTGGTAACATCTTGGCTTCTTTGGCTTTAAACGCTGGTTAGGCAAATACCCTGAAAAAATAATTACTAATCTCTGCTGCCATCTCTGACCATAACTTACATTCCTAATTTGGAGTCCGGCTCCTATCCTAAGAGGTAAAGGGAACGCTAGTCAACTCGCCTTACATTGCAGACATCCTCAACTCTGGAATAACCATCCTCCTGTGTACAATTATCCCACTAGCATTCCCTCTGCAAAACAAATCCACAAGCCGCATATCACATTTCTTTGTGACTGCACCTGTAATTATTGCTTGGTTACCATTTACCAGTTACTACCTACTCCACTGAAAATTCTGTATATCTGTTGATTTTACTTTGTATATTTATTTCCTGCTTTATTTGATATTCCTGAACTTTTATTTTTTCTCTTTCTCCTGCTCCCCTTCCTGCATCCCACATCTGTAAATTGTTTACTGTTTACCGCCACTGTTTATGGAGGCAGTATAGTACAGTGGGTTAAGGCTCTGAGCTGCAGGTCTGGAGACCTGGGTTTTAATCCCACAGCTGCCTAAGTGCATATTGTGTGATCTTGAGTAAGTCACTTAACTTCCTTGTGCTCCCAGGTCGCATCTGGAAACAAGCTTTGGCTTAGTGAGCTACTCCTAGTTAAACAATGTTCCCGTTCCCTAAATAAGATAATGGCTTATCCCTGTATAGTCATTTAAGGTAGAAGGAGTCTAGTTTAATCTAAGGGGACAAGTGATTCTTTTTAAATTTAATGCTGACAGTGGTTAAGTGGAGTTGGCTGCTGTTCTGACATACCTTACTAGAGTGGCACTGGACACCAGTAAGGCAATAGCCATCATTTTAAGTCTTTCAGATACTAAAGATTTGTATTCCAAATAAAATTGTCAAAGAAGGACTTTTGGAATGCCTTGCAGGTCCTGATTGAGCAGTCACAAAGCTTTAATAGGAAATGCAGCTAAAATATTACAATACAGATTTGCATTGCTTCCAAGGGTGGGGGAGTGGTGTTAAAATGAATACTACAATGTTTAGACGTAATGTTGCTGTAACATGAAAACCTCTATGGAAGCATGAAACTCAGTACTATAATACCTGGTCACTGCTGTTTCATTCTCATCAGTGGTGAGCTCTATGTCATTATTTTAGCAAATTTTTCATGAAGTTTTGTGGTTGTTGAATCAAAACCTCTACAATGTGTTCCAAGACTTCCTGGTTCACCAAGTGTATTCAGAATAAAAATATCTGATCAACTGTAAATCTTAAAATGATGAATATTGTCTCATTGGAGTCCAGTGCCATTGTAGTCAGGTATGTCTGAATGGTGGTGGGCTTCAGTCAACCATTGCTTGTCACTTTCTTGGTCCCAAGAACTTTAGGGGCAGTCAGGTCTAGGGTGTGTAAAATTGCAAAGGATGAAGTGACCAGCTGAAACTGGTTGCTTGATGTCAGGGCTGTTGTGCTGAAAACTGGCAGGTAGGGCACCCATACTAACCAGTCAGACACTGTGTCATCTAGCAGCAAACAATCCCAACAGGGAATGGTCATGAGGCTTATGGAGCTGGCTGTAGTGGGAGTTGTACTGAAACGGAGTGTGACAACGGGCTAACAATTGTTTCTAGCAGTGTAGTTTAGGAAGGAGAATGGAAACATAACAGGAGTGCTGTCAGATCTGCACACTATACAGTATTTGACCCTATCTGAAGGGGGCAAGGGTGGGTACATCTGTAGCCCCTACGAGCTGGTCACTGCTGTGGACAGGCATCTTGCCTGTCTGGAATGGTAATTAACTGCACTGTGGAGACATGGGGTGGAAGACTGACAGCTGAAAGGGGTGGAGGTGGAGGCAAGCCTTCAGGACAATGGGAGGGAAGCACATCTGGTACACTGCTAAAGCTGCATGGTGTACACCATCCTGCTTAAGGAGGACATGCTACCTAAGAGGGTAGGGTAGATATATCTGCAGCCACTGTGGAGTGGTCAGTGCTCTCAGGAAATGCATTGCTAGGGTGCAATGGCAGCAGGAGGAACCATGTGGTGCAGGGAGGAGAGCAGGCAGCTGGGGAAATGGGGCAGTGAGGAGGCTACAGATATGTGCACTAAGTCAAGGGGGGGGAAGCAGTTGGCAGGGACAAATATGGTAGAAAGGAAGCTAGCAGTGACTGTGATCTCTAGTGGCAGGGATGGAAGATGTATCACAGTGCAGAAGGGAGGTAGCAGGCATGGTCATAATGGAGCAACATTCCTGTGCACACCAGCACAGGTGTCAGCTTTTGCTGGCCAGATTGATGGGGGTTAGTGTTCAATTGGGGCTGATGGGGACAGATCTTGCAACAAGAAACCCAAACTGCCAAAGAGGAGCAAGGGAAATGCTGGTAAGAGAGTCAGGAAGGTAGTAGTTATTGTGTACTCTGTTCTGAGGACAGTGGGCAGGGCAGAGGCACAAGAAGACCAGGGTGGGGACAATGCAGAGGACAAAGGGGGTATAAATCAGGAAAACATGGAGAAAGGAGTAAAGGAGACATTTAATGGAGAAGATAACAAGAGAAGAGGGAAGAGATGGGTTAGGGGAGCTTCAGGGAACAGCACAAGCAGGAGGAGGAGGAGGAAGCAGGGAAGTAGACAGAGAGGGAGTAAGGTATAGAGAACCGTGTGCACCAACGCAAGGAGTCTGAGAAATACAATTCTGGACCTGGAGGCTATCATGGAGGAGGCTAGTCTGGATTTGGTGGCCAAAATGGAATTATGGTGCATGCACTGACAGCCATGACTGGGATGTGGCCATACCAGACTACGCTATGTTCAGGAAAGACAGGAAAGGGAGGAGGGGTTGTACTATAAGTGAGGGAGGGAATAAAGGCTATGGAACAGCAGGGACATCAGAAGGCAAAAGAAGGACTGGAGGTGCTATGGATCATCCTGAAGACAGGTGCTGGGGCTGCTCTCCATACAAGAGTTGTATAAAGACCTCCATCACAGGGATAGGTGTCGGATAAGGCATTCGGGGAAGACATCATCAGGATGGCAAATAAGGGGAGGGACTGCTAGTTGTTGAATTTAATCTGCAAGTTGTGGATTGGAGCCTTCCAGCTGCAGCTTCAGCAAGGAGCAGGGCTATACTTGACCCCCTACAAGGGGCCTTTCTCAGGCAGCTAGTCAATGAACCCATTAGGGATGGGGCAGTGCTGGACCTGGTGCTTATGAACCGGGACAGCATTTCAGACATCACAGTGGCAGTCTCCGAGGTACCAGTGATCATGTTACAGTGCGGTTTAACATTAAGACAGGAGAAGAGATAAACCAAACAAGGATGAGGGCCTTGGACTTTAGGAAGGTTGATTTTAAGGAAATAGGAGATTGCTTCAGAAATCGCCTAGTGGGAGGAATGAGAGGGAGGGTAGAAGATAAAGGAGAACATAATTAAGGCAACCAGCCTCTGCATGAAGGAAGTGAGTAAAAGCAAAAAGAAAAAGAGACCATCATGGTACTCTTGGGAAATGGCCACGGTGGTGAAAGAAAAAAGGTGGCATTCAGGAGGTATAAAGAAACACAGATGGAGGAAGACAGGGAGGTGTACCAGGTAAAACAGAGAGACACAGGAAAGGCAATGAGGGGAGCCAAGGTGCAGCAGAGGAAAGGATAGCCAAAGGGGTAGTAAATGAGGATATGACTTTCTTCAGGTACATAAGTGAGAAGAGGAAAGCAAGGGAAGGGATAGTGAGGATAAGGAGGGGCAGATGGACCCTGTGTAGAGGAGGGCAACTGAAATGGTGCAGAGTCAGTACCAGAAACCCTATGAGGAGAGACTAAAGGACCTCAACACGTACACCCTGGAGGAAAGGAGGGAGAGGAAAGATATGATAGAAACTTTCAAATACCTTACGGGGTATAAATGAGGTACAAGGTGAAGCATTTTTCAGAAAAAAAAGATGCTCAAGAACAAGGAGTCGTGCTATGAAGCAGGAGGGGGGTATACTCAAGGGAGATGTAAGGAAGTACTTCTTCACAGGAAAAGTTGTGGATACCTGGAACAGCCTCCCAGCGAAGGTGGTGGAAGTAAAAACTGTAACAAGATTCAAGAATGTATGGGATAGGCACAAGGGAACCTTAGTGGTTAGGGAAGGGAGGGTTAAGCCAGAGGTCAAGTGGGGTCTGTGGTATTACAGTAGGTAGGGAAAATGGGCAGACTGGGTGGACCAAGTGGTCCTTATCTGCTGTCAAATTCTATATTTCTGTGTCTCTAAACTGAGCAACCTTTGGGTGGGATCAAAAGTGATGAATTCAGTTAGAAACTGGTTAATGGATAGGCAACAGAGCGTGGAGGTTAATTGCACTGACTCCAGTGATACAAGAGTGACTAGCGGGGTGCCAGAGCTCAGTACTGGGAAATGGATATTGCAGATGGGCTGGAAGAGAAAGTATGCCACTCTTTGGCAGATGATTACAAAATCTACAATTGGGTGGACAATCAAGAGGCAGTGGAAAGAATGCCCAGTGATCTTGGAAAACTCAAGGAGTGTCAAGAACATGGCAGCTGGGGTTCAATGTCAAAAAGTGCCAAATCATGCACATAGGGCATAAGAACCCAGAGAATGAGTACAGGATGGGGAGGAAGGTAGACAGTCACTAAGTAGAAAAGGGACCTTGGGTTTATCGTATATGATAACCTCAAAGTAGCAGGACAGTGTGACAAGACAGTGGGTAGGACCAGTGTGATGCTGGGATGCATTGCAAGAGAGATCTCTAGAAGAAGGGAGGTGGTGTTGCCACTGTATCACTCACTGGTGAGACCCCTACCTGGAATATTGTGTCCAGTTCAGGAGGCCGCATCTCGGAAAGGATATAAACAGGATGGAAGCAGTGCAGAGGAGGGCAACTAAAAGGGTACAGGGACTGCAACAAACGCCCTACAAGAAGAGACTGAGGGATCTCAACATGTATACCCTGGAGGACAGGAGAGCAAGAGGGGGCATGATAGAAACTTACAAGTACCTCACGGGGGTGAACAGGGCGCAGGAGTGGAGTCTTTTTCAAATGAGGAAGAGCAACAGGACCAAGGGGCATGCAATAAAGCTGGAAGAAGGGGAGTTCAAGAGGGATGTGAGGAAGTACTACTTCACTGAAAGAGTGGTGGATGCCTGGCATAGACTGCCAGTGGAAGTGGTGGATGCAAAAACAGTAGGGGGCTTCAAGCATGGGTGAGATGGACATAGGAGAGTATTAGTAAATAGGCAGGGAGGAGAGAGGGTCTCCAGAGACTTTTTAGGGTCTTCGGAGACAGACTAGGCAGGGATCATCTAGGCAGACTGGCTAGGCCAAGCACCCCTTTTCTACTGCCCCATTCTATGTTTTTATAATTAAACACAAATAGTAATAAAATCTCTAAAAACACAGAGGAGAGAGCACAAATATGCCAGGCATACTAAACTTAACAAATAAACAGTGTTTGAGCTTTCCCAATGCTGGTGGTTGTCAATATTAGATCAGTAACAGTTTAGTTGTGATGGTTATAGTGATGGCAGTGGTGATGGTAGGTGCTAAATAATTTGAAGAAGCAACTTCAACAGATAGCTCACATTGACTTCTTTAACTTAGTATATTTCTAGAAAGCATGACAACAGGGTTGTTTACGGAAGCCCAGTGCTGTTTCTTGTAAATAGCAGCGGTTAGATCAGTCACTCTGGTAACGAGATGCTGTGTCACTGCATTTTGAATGTGGTTTATCAGGCATGTGCACTTCTTTGATGATGCATCCCTTCTGAACTTACTCTACAGTTGTATTTTACATATACCAAAAGTATGGCCACCAGGCCAGATCAGATCCCTGTTTAGTCTTGATTCTAGTTTGTAGGCCGTCACTTCATTTGGGTGTTCAGCTGAACACCTCCTAGAGTGTATTTAGTTTGAAATAGAAATTGAAAACCCCTTACAAATATTATCTGAGCTGGTAAGTGGAAGCTTGATCCATGCAAAGAATGATCTGTGAACACTTGCGGTAGACCAGTAGAGAAAAAATTTGGTCTAATCAAACCGATACAGATTCTTATACAGTACAAGCTTAGAATGATGGGATAATGTATTTTTAGTATAAGGTACACACACATATATATATATATATATATATATATATAGAGGATATGCTGTACCAGCAGTATTGGATAAATTTGTTAGCCATATGAGTGTGGTGATCTTGGATGACCTCATGAGTGTGAAGCGGAAGCGGGAGCCATGTAGTAAAGTATCACCGCGAGTCACCCTCAATGAGTATGGCTAAAAGACTTACCCAAACGCAGCCCTTGCTGCATATTATCGGGGCACGGCTGTGCACCTATGGTTAGGGTTAAAACTTCACTTCTATGTTAAACTCAAAAGTTTGCACTTTAATAACTTTGCAACCGTTCAAGCAATTCACATAAAATCTCTTGATGTGGCAAGTTTCGTTTCAGTCAGATCTGTGGGTGTGGAGATATGGAGTGTCAAAAACATGTAAATTACTGTTTTTAGTCAAATGTTTGTCACGTCGCTGCACAAAAATGGTGTGGAGTTTTGGTCTGAAATTTTCAAGGTAGAAAGGTCTTGGGTCACAGATGTGCCTTTCAAAGATTTAGTGAAAACATATTAATCCATTCAAAATTTATTAAATTTTAAAGTTTCCCATTATTTTCAATGTCAAAAGTTAGATGTTCACCTTGAAAAAGGATTCTGTGTCACAAATGGGCAATCCTTTGTTGCAAATGAGTAATCCTTTTTTGCAAATATGGAATCTTTTTTGTATTTTTTCACTTCTATAACTTCACAACCGTTCAACCGATTTGCATAAATATTTGAATAACCAATCAGGGACCAAAAATCTCTTGATGTGCCAAGTTTCATTCCAGTCAGATGAGCAGGTGTAGAGATGTGGAATGTTATTTTAGGGGTGCGACTGCGCCCCTAGAGTTAGGGTTCATTCCTCACTTCTATATTAAACTCAAAATTGTGCACTTTAATAACTTAGCAACCGTTTCAGTGATTTGCTTGAAAGTTTGCATGTGCCATCACGGACCAAATATCTCTTGCTGTGGCAAAGTTTCTTTTCAGTCGGTTTTGTGAGTGCAGAGATACGGCGTGTCAAAAAACATGTAAATTACCATTTTTGGTGAAATTCTTTGTTACACCGCTGTGCAACAATGGTGTGGAGTTTTGGTCTAACATTTTCAGGGTAGAAAGGTCTTGGGTCAAAGATTTGGTGAAAAAATAAATATTAATCTATTCAAAAGTTATTACATTTTTAATTTTCCTATTATTTTCAATGGGAAAAGTTAGACGTTCAACTCGAAAAAGGATTCTGTCACAAATGGGCAATTCTTTGCCGTATATTGGTAATCTTTTGTCCTAAATGGGGAATATTTTTCCCAGCTGCTGCCATTTTGTTTTTTCTTAGTGAGACAAACAAATTCAGAAAAATAAAAAAAATGATGTTTTGTGAAGTAACCAACACATGTGTTCTGCTAATAGGGACCCGTTTCAGACAATTCTGGTGTTAGTTTTTTTTAAAAATGAGTTGTAAATGTATTTTTTCAACATGTTGAAATCCTGTTCCATGTCTTTTTTCCAGCACAGGAACAATTTTTCGCAAATTGTGAGCAAGGAGGCACCAAAAAGGATCCTATTTTGCAATTTGCGAAAAAAGAAATACATTTTTCACAAATTGCGAAAAAAAGAACACAGAACAGGATTTCAAAATGTTTGAACTACGCAATCCAGTAAAATGGCCCCAGATTAACATAATGCATGTGTTGCTTTTCTCCTCCCCCTCCTTTACTCTGGTGGTACAGTGGTCCTTCCCCCGCTGCCATCGCCCTATTACATACATGATCACCTGGCAGTCTAGTGGTCCCACCCCCGATGTCCAATCACCGTCCCTGTATAATGAAAATGTTTTCCCTGATAGTCTAGTGATTCCTCTCCCGATGTTAGATCACTGTCCCCATATACAAAAAATATATTCTCCCTGGTAGTCTAGTGTTCCCTCCCCCTCTCCTGATGTCCAATCAACGTCACCATATAAAGAAAATATTTTCCTTGGTAGTTCAGTAGTCCCTCCCCCCTACCCCGTTCTCTAGTGACCCTCCCAATATAATTCCCTGGTAGTCCAGTGGTCCCTCACCAATTCTCCAATTGTCATCCCTGTATTACATATATGATTCCCTGATAGTCTAGTAGTCCCTCCCCCCTCCCTAGATGTCTGACTGCTGTTCCCATATAAAAAAATATTTTCCCTGGTAGTCTAGTGGTCTCCCCTCCAATGTCTGATTGCTGTCCCAGTATTAAAAAAAATATATTTTTCCTGGTAGTCTAGTTGTCCCTCCCCCCTTCTCTGATGTCCCCATATAAAGAAGAGATTTTCCCTGGTAGTCCAGTGGTCCGTCACCCCTACCCCATTCTCTGGTCACCATCCCTGTATAATTCCCTGGTAGTCCAGTGGTCCCTCCCCTGTTCTCCAGTTGCTGTCCCTGTAACAAGAAAATATTTCCCTTGGTAGTCTGGTGGTCCCTCTCCCTTCCCCGAATGTCTGATCGCTGTCCCTGGAAAAAAATTCCCTGGTAGTCTAGTGGTCCCTCCCCCCTCCTCCGATGTCCGATCGCCATCTCCGTATAAAGAAAATATTTTCCCTGGTAGTACAGTGGTCCTTCCCCCATTCTCTGGTTGCTGTCCCTGTGTTCCTTTATATGTCCCTGTGTTCCTTTATATGTCCCTGGTGTCTAGTGGCACCCCCCACCCATCGCTGTCTCTGGCTGAAATAAAGAACCGTCCCTCAATGTTTTTTTTTTAACCCTGCAAAAAAAAAATAGGTTCCTCACCGATCAGTCCCCTCACCCCCACCTCCCATTCAGCACTCACCACCCCACACCCCCCAGTACACCCGCACACACACCCTCACTCACCTGAATAGGTCACTAGTTTGAGATCCACTCTCTGATCCAAGACACGTATTGCTGCTGGAACCGGCGACTGCAATATGAGAAACTAAGGTAAATGCGGTTCAATGTATTTCAATGGGGGTTTCAACTCTGATGCATAACTCAGCCATTTTTGGACATTTTCACACCAAATTTTCAACATGGGCTTTTGGGGACCCCACCTCATGAATAATATCACTGATATTACAACTCCCACCCAAAGGTGATTTTGCGGTCGCTTGGTAAAAATCACCTTTTGGGCGTATGAAACCTTTCACTGCCTTTGTTCATGAGGGGTAGGATCCTAGGAAGGAGTATATTGAAAATGTGGGGTCAAAATATGTAAAAATGGCAATGTTATGCACTTTCGTTTAAATTTAACTATGCTCCCTCAAACTCGATAATTTTCAGCATTTTCACTCCGAATTTTCAACATAGCCATTTTTTTACTTCTCTTCATGTACATGACAGCTGTCATTTTTCAAATCCTAGCCAAAATGTATTTTCTAACCTGTGACATAGAATGACATTGCGGTGGAGCGGAATGATGTTTCAGTGTGGATTTGAAAATTCTCAGTCCAGCATTCATGAAGTGGGCTCATAACAAGGCTATGCTGACAATTTGGTTGCTGTTTTGGCTGAAATGCTTCTTGGCAACATACATGTGAACATCTATGGAGGGATGGGACAGCAGGGCCCTCTGGGCCTTGTGCTCCTACATGCAAATAAGGATACAATTATGGAATCATGGGACAGGTAAATAAGGACACTATCTCAAAAGTTATACATGGATGGCAGGGCCCTGCACTCCCACAGGCATATAAGAATACGATTATAGTATCTCAAAAAGTAAAGAAATTAGTAGCAATAAACTTCATTAATGCACTAGTTAGGGTTCCAGCGACAAAAGTAGTGAAATGTGCTGTTAGGGTTTCCAACCCTAACATTCCACCCCAACCCTACAAACAGCAACAGGTGTTTGGGGTGTACCTTGGGAGTTGTCAACACTAACGCACACCCCATTCTCATATACTGCACCATTCACAGCTTGCTTACTCATGTAATGGGGTGAGTATTAGTGTTGAAAATGCCAAGGCACCACCCCATGCTTGTTGCTGCCTGCAGGGTAGTGGTGGGGTGCTAGAACTGAAAACCCAAACAGCACATTTCCCTACTTTTGTCACTGGAACCCCAACTAGTGCATTAACAATGTTTTTTGCAACTAATTTGATTTATGCAACGTAGTTTGTTTATTAGTATTGATTGACTGATTTAAGTATACATACTATAGACAATTTTAAACAAAATCTATAGAAGAAGAATCAGCATTTATAATGCAGTTTTCATGCATAATGTATCTCAAAGCACTTTACAAGCAATGCTAGACTGGTAGTGAAGTGACTGCATGTGTAGTGGCGACCATATCGCACATCAACACCCACACACAGGCTGCACACTTGCATAAACTGGTTTTATGGGAAGGGAAATATTGGCTAGGACACCAGGAATGCCCCCTACTCTTTGCAAAGAATGCCCTGGGTTCTTTTACTTCCACCTGGACACCCACCAGGACAGGTAGAAGGGACCTCAGTTTAACATCTCATCCAAAGGACAGCATACCCCAGTAGTACAGCACCCCTCTAATACTGCACTCAGGCACCAGCATTTTAGGTATGAGTCCAATCCTGGTGTGGGACCAGAACCTGTGACCTTCTGGTCCAGAGGCAGATGTGCTGTCAACTGAGCCACGCTGGCACTGTATTGTTAATTTGTCAGCGGTATGGTGCTGTTTACACCAGTTATTGAATAGGAGGACTGTAGAGCTTTCTGATTGGTCTGTGTAAAACTGGAACATGGCTAAATTATGACAGCTGCTTCAGGTAAGGGGGAGTAGTGATGTGTAGTGTGTATGAATAAATCTACACTGTGAGAATATAGAGAATAAAGGACGGGCAACTATGCCCAATCAGAGTGTTCTGCCACAGAAGGGTTCTGATTCCCTCTGACCTCAAGAGTGGAGCTTGAGAGTTCCATGGAAATTTAAAACTCTGAGGTGGCAGAACACACTGGTTGAGCACAGAGTTGCCCATCCAGTATTTTCTATAGTATATGGTGCCCCCCAAATCATTTTGTATTATTTTCTCACTTTTTTTTATAAAAAGAAGATTGTTCACTGCTGTGTTTCATTCCAGGACTTAGGGCTGGTTGCTAGGCTCAGTGCTGTAGTTGTTAGGAGGCGGATGTCTGTACATGTACAGCGTGGTATTTGATTGGTTGTAAATCAGATTTGGGAGGGATTTATGAAAAAAAAGCATGGCAACTGAACTTCTTGCTTAGTGAGAAGATAGTTATTGGAGTGAATGGTGTTTCAGTTTGTGAATAGATTTTAATATCTGGTTAATCCTGCATTTGTGTTTTTTTATAATGAAGACATCTGGTTGATCCTGCACTTTTTTTTACTATTGGGTTGATCCTGCATCTGTGGGATATTTCGAATGATTGTGCTGCTGCGAGTTTCTATCTGGTTGATCCTGCAGTTTCTGTTGCCTGAGGTAAACTGTGGCTCATGCACTTAGAAAAACAGTTTAAATGTTGTTGTACCACAGTAGGGTATTACTGCATTCTACAACTTTCAAACTATGGTACAACATTTCAGCTAGGATGGACTTCTATACATACGAACAAACCCTCACCATACACTATAAATTGATTATTCTCATTTAGAATGTAGAACTGCTAATACTGAAATAGTTTCAGAAGAAGTTTGTGCTGACTATAGGATCTAGAGAGGAAAGACACCAGTACAAGTTACCTCAGCAGAGTTTGATATTATCTCTGGGTTCCAGTTAAAGTAGAAGTTACTACTTTTGTGTCCTCATCCAGTGGTAAGGGACAAAGTGATTGGTATACTTTCCTGACAAAATGAACTAATCTAACCCGACATTTTACTCTGTTCAGTTATCCAGATCAAGGAAACCAGCAGTGTTTGATAACCATCATGAAAAGCTACTAAAAACATTGCATGATTTTCCTGATGAGCTGGTGACAGGATGAAAATGATTACAAAGGTGTTTTTATTTAGCTTTGCTGCCATGGGCAGAAACTAACTAAAAGTACTGTATATGAGTCAAACCTTACCAGATAAGAAAGTCCATGCTCAGCTGGTAGCAGCAAACAAAGAGATATCTCTCCTGCTGCACTGACACAGATGGATCCCACAGCCCCCCCCCCAACTCCCCAGAGACCCAGTGGTCCATGGAGGTGGAGAGTGGAGGAGAGGGAGAGGAGAAGGGGTGGCAGGGGCAACCACAAAGAGGTCAGTAAACCCCACAACAAATTGCTTTGCACCCTCTGAAGAACACTCAGGTGCCTGACGCTATTGGGGGGTCCTGGGACAGTCCAGGGAAATGGGAGTGACAACTTAGTAGCACCCAGGGGTCAGAGTAAGAAGAAGGCAGCTAGAAGAGTCTTAGTAGTCTTAGATTCTACAATCAGGGGAGTAGAGAGGGTGGTGGGTGGTGGGGAGGTATGGTGGGGGATGGTCAGGTGTCTTCCTGAGGCATCAGCCATCCAGGACTTAGAATGGGGAGGATAGTGCATGTGTGGTGGGGGGAGGGCTGGGGGTGCTGGTGCACTTGGGTACCAACAATCTGGTGAGCCAGCCTGTGGAGCAAGTGAAGCATAACTTTCAGAGACTGGAGTACAGACTGCAGGCACACTCAGCCTCCCTGGCCTTTTCAGAGGTTCTTCCTGTGTGGAGTAGAAGGGAGAAGAAAAGATAGAATATGGAGTGAAATGATAGAGGAATTAAATGTGTGGTTAAAGAGTTGGTGTCAAGAGAAAGGGTACCACTTTGTAGGGGACTGGGGGGACTTCTGAGACAGGAGGCTCTTCAAAGGTGATGAAACATAGAAACATAGACTTTGACGGCAGATAAGGACCACTTGGCCCACCTAGTCTGCCCATTTCCCTGCCTACAGGATAAGCTGCAGATCCTAGTTAACCAACAGCCTATTTCTTCCTACCCCCCCACAAAAATTGGCTTATGTCTGTCCCATGCATTCTTGAATTCTCCCACAGTTTTAGACCCCACAACCTCCTCAGGAAGGCTGTTCCATGCGTCCACACCCTCTCTGTGAAAAAATACTTCCTCACATTGCCCCTGAACCACCCCCTCCCCATCTTCAGATTGTGTCCCCTTGTTCTTGCACATCTCTTTTTCTGAAAGATGCTACCCTCTTGGACTTTGTCGATTCCACTGAGGTACTTAAAAGTTTCTATCATGTCCTTCCTCTCCCTCCTTTCCTCAAGGGTATACATATTAAGCTCCTTTAGTCTCTCCTCGTATGGCTTCTCTTGCAGACCCTGCACCATTTTAGTTGCTCTCCTCTGGACTGCCTCTATCCTGTTTATGTTCTTGTGGAGACTGGGTCTCCAGAACTGGATGCAGTACTCCAGATGGGGTCTCACTAACTGTCTGTACAGAGGGATAACAACTTCCTGTTTTCTGCTGGTGATGCCTCTCCCTATACATCCCAGTATCCCCCCAGCCCTCCCTACTGCCTTCTCACATTGCTTGCTAACCTTAAGGTCATCTGGTATGATTACCCCCAGGTCCCCTTCCATTTCTGTTGTTGTTACTACCTCCCTCTGCCATTGTGTAATCTTCCCCATGTTTCTTGTTTCCCAGGTGCATTCTTTTGCACTTCTTTGCATTGAATCCAAGCTATCATACTTCTGACCATTCCTCTGACCTTGCCAAGTCCCTTCTCATCCTTTCCACGTCTTCTTGTGTATCAACCCTGGTGCAGATCTTTGTGTCATCTGCAAAGAGGCATACTTTTCCTTCCAGTCCCTCTGCAGTGTCACTTATAAAGACATTAAAAAGGACTGGACCCAGTACTGAATCCTGCAGTACCCCACTAGTAGCCCCTCTTTCTTCAGCGTGGACTCCATTTACAATTACCTTCTGTGTCCTGTTGTCCAGCCAATGTTTTACATAGGCTACCACCCTGGGACCCACTCTCAGGCTGGTTAATTTGACTATTAATCTTTTGTGTGGGACTGTGTCAAATGCCTTGCTAAATCTAGGTAGGCCATGTCCACAGAACCTCCCTGGTCTACTACTTTGGTCACCCAGTCAAAGAAATCAATTAGATTTGTCTGACATGACCTTCCCACTGTGAAACCATGCTGCCTTGGGTCCTGTGCCCCACTGACCTCTAGGTACTGAACAATTCTTTCCTTTAGAAGTGATTCCATCACTTTCCCTACCACAGAGGTCAAACTGACAGGTCTGTAGTTTCCTGCCTCTGTCTTGGTCCCGCTTTTGTGAAGGGGAATCACATCCGCCTTCCTCCAGTCCTCAGGTACCACACCATCCTCCCATGATTTGTTAAAAAGGGTAGTCAGTGGTTTTACTGGTTCTCCCCTTAATTCTTTTAGAATTCTGGGGTGAATTCCATCAGGCCCCATTGCTTTGTCCACCTTCAGTTTTAGGAGTTCTTTCAGAGCCCTTTCTTCTGTGAAAGGACTGGGATCGATCCCTATCCAGAGTGCTTCTGTTAATTGGATTAGGTACCTCCCCTCCTCCTCTTTTCTGAATACTGAGCAGAAGTATTCGTTCAGTATCTCTGCTTTTTCACTGTCACTCTCTGCCCACCACTGTCCATTCTATTCAGCCTCACTATCCCTCCCTTGGTCTTTCTACGCTCCCTGATGTACCTATAAAAGGTTTTATCCCCTTCTTAACCGAGTTGACTATCTTTTCCTCAGTTTGGGCCTTTGCTATTCTGACTTCCCTCCTGCTTCCTTCTGCCTTAACTGGTACAGCTCTCTGTCCTGCTCCTTCTGTGTTTCCTTATATTTCCTGAATGCTATTTTTTTCTTCCTGACCTTCCCCGCCACCTCTTTGAGAACCATAGTGGCTTTTTCTTTTATTTTGATTTGTTTATTTGCTTCACACAAAGGCTTGTTGCCTCTGTGATGGCAGTTTTGATGTTTAACCATTGTTGCTCCACCCCTCCTTCTAGCCTGTTTGCTAGTGCTTTTCTTAGGCACTCTCCCATCTTGCCACAGTCAGCCCTCCTGAAGTCCAGTACCCTTACTTTTGTATGGCTTGACTCTGTAGCTGAGTTTATCGTGAACCACACTGTTTTGTGTTCACATGTTCCCAGATGGCTACCCACTTCTAGATCTGAGATCCTCTCACTGTCCCCATTTGAGAGTATGAGGTCTAAGATTGCTCCCTCACGAGTGGGCTCCAAAACTAGCTGTCTGAGGCTTGCCACCTGTAGGGCATAGAGAATGGCCCTGCTCTTGGATGTGGCTGCAGCAAATGTGCTCCCAGTTAACATCTGGCATATTCAGGTCTCCCATCAACAGTATCTCCCCTTTCTCTACCATTCTAAGAATGCCTTCTATCATATCCTTGTCCATTCCCCTTCCCCTGACATGGGGGTCTGTACACAACCCCTGTGCGGATTGTGGTGCCCTTTCCAGTCTCCAAGGTGACCCACAGTGCCTCCTCTCCTCCCCTCCCCTCCCTGTTTACTCTTTTGTTCAGTTACTTTTATCCCTTCCCTTACATAGAGAGCTACTCCTCCCCCTCTTCTCTCCTCTCCTCCCTGTCTCTCCTGTAGGTTGTGTACCCTGGTATGTTAACATCCCAGTCATGGTTCTCTGTGTACCATGTTTCTGTGACTGCTACAATATCCAGGCATCCCTCTTCCATCAAGGCCACCAGTTCAGGGAGCTTGTTGCCCAGACTACGGGCATTGGTACTCATTACCCTCCATTGACCTTTACCTGACAAGAGAGAGGGGACCAGCATACTGGGGCAGAAGTTTGATGTCTACATTAGACAGTTAAACTGACTGCGGGGGACACTGAGGCCAGGCGAATCACAGTAAAGGGAGTGAGGGAGGGGAACCTAGTTAGTACTCCCCTTGTACTGGGGACTGGTAATGCCAGGAGTCTGAGTAGTAAAATCAGTGAACTCCAGGCACTGGTGGTAGACACTGAGGAGGACCTCGTATCCATCACAGAAACTTGGGCCACAGAGAATAATGACTGGGACTTATCAGTCCCAGGTTTCACAATGTTTAGACACGACAGAGGGAAGGGCAAAAGGGGGGCATAGTCCTATATGTCATGGAGGGCATACCATGTTTCATTTCAACAGAAGCTGCAGCGTCTATTAGAATTTATGTATTTTGACCTGCAGCTTGTCTTTGAGGATGACTTGTATTGCAAAATCCTATTTTAAATGTTGAAAACGAAAATATTACACATCCTGAATACGATCAAATACATTGTTACTGGTCTACTTCATAGCAAAATAAGCACAACAAACATGAACTAAGATCAACATTTAAAAAAAGAGATATCGTAACAATCATATTTACAGAGATAAAATCATAAAGAGTCCCACCTACAGAGCTTTAGTTGACATGACTTCAACCCTGATTAGAAGCCATGGCCTCTACTTGAGGGCAGCTTTTGTTAAAAGTATTCATTGTGATCTGCAGCTTGTATTTGAGGGCAGTTTCTATTCGACAAAATAAGGTAGATGCTATGGACACATCAGAGGAAGCAACAGGAAAACAGAGTCGATGTGGGTTCACCTCTTAGCTCCCTCAGTCAATAAAATGTGGGTGGGCGTGATATTATAGCCCATTAGGGCAAGGGGAAGGTAGAGATAGGGAGCTTGGGGAAGAGCTGCTAAAGGTAGCGAAGAAGGGGGAAATGGTTGTGGTGGGTGATCTGAACCTGCTGGATATCGATTGGGACATTCCAGGAGCAAGGTGCGCCAGAAGTCAGGCACTGTTGGATTTATTGTAGGCCCGCCTGCTGGTGCAGCTGGTTAAGGAACCCACCAGACAGGTTGTCATTCTTGATTTGGTACTCACCAATGCAGAGGTGGTAGGTAGAGTGAGGGTAGGGGAGCTACTGGGGCCAAACGACCATAACTCCATTTAGTTCGGGCTGGCCCTCTGGACCAGAATGCTCTTATCAAAAACTGAAGTCCAAGATTTCAGAACAGCAGACTTCAACTGAATGAGGAAGCTGGTCTGAGACAAACTGTCCAGGGTGGATGGCATCGGAGGTATAGAGGAAAAATGGGGCAATCAAGGGGCCCGTTCTCGAGGCAACAAAGTCATGCATGAGAACTGTTACAAAACTAAACCAGTACAAGAAACCAATATGGTCTTCAGAAACAGTCTTAGAAGCAGTGAGGGTGAAAAAAAAGGCTTTCACCAGATACGATGAAGAGCAGGGGAAGAGGAATGGGGGTGGGTGGGTACCTAATAAAAACTAGGAAATGAAAGAAAATGGTTAGGAGGCAAAGCCAGACATGGAGCTGCATATTGCAGGGGGTGGGTCGGGGAAACAATTCAGATATATTAAGGAAAAAGGAAGCATGGAAGGGGTATGATATATTAGGCTACAAGGGGGTAGGGTACAAGAGGAAGATAAACAAAACGCAGCCATAATTAACTATTACTTCTGTTGTGTATTCAGAAAGGAAGACAGTGGACCCCTAACTGAAAAGTGGCATCAAGGCGACTGTAAGAAGCATTCCTGAAATTAGGCAGCCAGTATTTACCAGAGAAAGGGTGCAGTAGGAGCTTGAAGCCCTAAAGGTAGATAAAGCCCCAGGGCTGAATTGGATGCCCCCAGCAGTACTGAAGGAATTGTCTGCATAAGTGGTTGAATCCCTAGTAGGGCTATTCAATAGCTCAGTTCAGTCAGTGTACTCTACAAAAAATGGAGGGTACAAGACATAGTGCCACTACATGGGAGGGGGAGCAACCAGAGGATTACAGACTTGTCAGTCTTTCCACTATAGTGCTTCACTACTCCAAAAAGTGCAGAGCTCATCGATAGTGAGGAGGGGTGCTGGACTGGAAATACGTTTCCCTAAAAACACCAACAACTAAAGGTCCAGCCTAGCTGTCTTCTACAGTTTGTGTAGCCCTGGAACCATCTATAGGAGGGCTACTACCCCTGCCTGGGTGGCTGCTAACCACATTAAGGGGTCTGGGTTCCTATTTTGCTGTTACTGGGGGGTCCTTTCCCAAGAATGAAATAAAATGTGCTTCCAACCAGAGTACAATGTAAGTGGGTATAGATTTTTCACCATACAACCCCCTGGGATGGTGTACCAACCCACATCCCCATACAGTCACCCCAACACATGGACACAGAATTAACCAAATCCCCCAATTCAACACTTGGCATTTTTTAACTTCAGCTGATAATAGGCTCACCAAATCAGGCTCTCGAATCAAAAGCTTTCTGAAACAGTTAATTCTTTTATTTATAAAGGGGAGGGTTAGGAAGGGGAACTGGAATGGAGATTAAGCAAAACATTTTGATTTTGTATTTTTAGCAGTTTGCATTTGGAGATCAGCATTAGATATTCGAATTTTAAAACAATTATTTCCCCTTTTCAATTCAGGCCTTATTTTAATGCTTTCAGCACCAACCCTCTAATGATTCAGGTTTCCTTTCTGGCTAACTAGCTGTTGAAGTTAACATTTACACATGCGCGTGCACACACACACACACACACACAACTGGTACCAATTCAGAACAACCCCAATCACTCCCTCTGTCCCTGGGTACTCAGTAGGTTGTTACGTTGCAGACCTGAGGTGCATTTGGCTAGCTGACATTGGCCCGCTTGCTTTAAATCAGACTGACTTTCTGTACACTAGTTAACTACTTTAACTACTTTTTGCTATGCCATGGGTCACAAACTTGAAATAACTTTATGCATCCCCCAGGTGTAGGGTAATTCCTGCATTTACTCGTGGTTCTGTGGATCAGTCTCTGGTGGCACTGTGACTGAAACATGGGGGAGAATGGAACAGCAGAACCTTGGAATCATTTGCTTGAAAGACTGGAGGCAGGGGCAAGAACACAGTAGCTTGGATCTTCCACTTGACTGAAGATCTTGCAGCTTGTCCCCTTCAGCCTGTCCAGGCCCATTACAGAGCTCCTTCGCAAGGAACACCAAACTACAGGGGACCCAGATTTAGGAGTGGCTCCACAGCCTGGCTCCCTCACAGGTCACGGGTGCTCTAGCTCCCCCAGCACATGCTAGTGGCCCTCTGTAACCAGCAGACCCCACTGGGTGGGAGGTTAGCAAATTCCTCACCTGGCTCTGAATTAAACTGGAAATCTCCTGGTTTCTCTTTCCTATCAGCAGACAGCAGCTCCAATGTGCAGCCAGAACAGTTTCTTTAACTTTTCCGCTTTCCAGCACCCTGAGGCAACAGATTCCGAACTCCAACTCCACAAGAAGTTCTTTCCTCTTCCAGATTTCAACTGCAGCAACAGGTCCCTAAAGCAGGGCACCTGCCCACCTCTTTGCTTTTACAGTCTCTCCAATTTAAAACAGCAACCGCTCTTACTCTGACTCGCACACATTTTCCAGCAAGTCTCTTTCTCTGCTTAAAGAGCAACTGACACCTTCAGGACAACTTTTGCAAATCGTAATTTTTAACCACATTTCAGCTTGTATTTCATATTAATTCTGTATTCCTCCTCCCCATTATTTATTACTGAGGTCATCTGCATGAAAATAGGATCTTTGCTGTTGAACAGTTAATCTATTCCTGCTGCTTTCTCCTTACCTGAGGTCATAATGCATTGTTTGTAACATCACAGTTACTCACATGGCAACACATTGTGATGCCACAACAGAGGATTATGATTTGAAGAGTAAACTATAGAGGCAGATGAACTCCAGGAAATTGTAAGGGGTAAAGATCATGTATTCATGCACTTTACTCAGTAATAAAGAATGGGGAAGAGAAATGTATAGAATATATATGGAATGCAAGCAAAAGTGAATCTAATTATTTAGGTTTTTAAGGTTTTCTTTGAGATGTCATTAGCTCTTTACAGGCAAATCCTTTTTTCTCACCATGCAGATGCTAAGGCATGCAGAAGAGGCTCTCTCTTCAATCTTTTCAACACAAAACCAGCCTAGCTTCTGTAATCTGTTTTCCAAAACCAGAGCCATTTCTTGAACCTTTTGTCCTTCCTTTTTCTCTTTAGATGCTGTGTGTCTTACCAGGGTCAGACAGAACCTTTTTCTTGCACAAATCTTTCAATCTGGTGTCTCACCACTGTGGTGTGGATGAAAAGTCAGCCTTTCCTTGCACTAAGGGCTCCACAGCCCCCCAGAAGATCTCCTCTTCCTAGTGATTCCAGTCGACCTTTTCCCTGAGAAGCCTTCACTGCTGTGGTGTAGCTTCTTGCCACAGCAGCCTGTAGCAGGACCCAGCAGCTCTCTTTTTCTCAGCAGAGCTGCGAAAGCAACCTCCATTAACACTCTCCCTACACCATGGGGAAAGGCATGACCAGGCCCTGGGGGACAAGTTGCTGACAACCCCCAGGCAGGCCCTTTCCCAGCCTTGTAGCCCCATCTTCTGCACAGGGGCTGGAGGCCCCCACCCTCTGGAGGGGCTCTTGCCGAACTGACTCAGAACTAAAGAGTTCCTGGGTTTTGGGAGCTCTCTGGCAGCGCTCCATTGGCTGCATTCACTGTCCTCTCCAAAAATTGATGCCTGATTGGTTGTAGAAAAAAAGTGCCAAATCTTTTATCCAGCTTTTCCCCCCATAAGTCCTTTTAATAGTCCAACAGTCCCTTGGCAAATTCCTGACTCTCTGATTGGCTGAAACTGTGAACAAAGCTTGCTAATATGGCTGGTGAATAAACATCCCAAATGCAGTCCGCCAATGCCCCCAATTTCATGCCCTAGTGCAACCAGAATAAACATTTATTTTTTGTAATAGCCCCATAGAATTGTAGCAGCCCCTGTTCCCCAGTAAAGTGACTTTGCAGTTTAACATCTCAATTCAGCCCTGGCTTTTTCCTCCGCTGCTGCCATTTTAGAGTGTCCCCAGGCAGCCCATACATAGTCCCATTGCAGTCCATATATGCCCCAACTTTCCCATTCTGGTGCAGCCGCAGTGAACATTTTTTATTTATTTAATTTCCCACAGAACTGTAGCATTCCCTCTTTCCTTTTGCACCACAACACTACCGTATAGACTCGCTTATAAGTTGAATTTTCCTGCTCTTAATTTAGTTTGTAAAACCATCATCTGATTTATAAGGGAGAAATACCAGATGCTGAAGATGTAACTGGTACTACTGATCTTGTGCTTTTGTTACCTGTGATGTCAGAAATAATCACAGTTAACGCCTTATCATTTGCACCTGAATAGCACCTCAGTAATAGCCCGAGTAGTGATTAGCACCCCATCAAAACTATCAGCACCGTCAGCTCCGTGCATTGTATTCTATTCAATGAATCAATTAGGGCCAATTAAGGAACTAACCACAAGCTGATGCATTTAAATGTAGTTTCCAGCATCATTTCACTATGCAGCCCTATTTATGAAAATACAGTGTCTGAAAAGTAGGCTGTGTGCTTATGAGGTGGATTTTAAGTTAAAGGTTGTCTGCTTTGCCGAAGCCAGTTCTAATGCTGCTGCTGAGAGGGAATTTAACATAGATGAAAAATTGATCTGGGACTGGGAAAAAAAAGAAAGACACTCTACTCAGTGTTGCCAGGTCTGTTAAGTGTGTCCTCTTGAATCGTTTAAACCCCTCACCTCTGTCACCAATAAAAGACAAACTCAGCGCCTGGGTCCATGAATTAAGGCTGCAGGGCTACATTGTTATCAGCATGGTGATCTGGCTGCAAGCACTACAACTGGTCAAAAAACATGGACACACATCCACTGACCCATTCAAAGCATCTGCCGGATAGTGCACCCGACTCATGCGGCAACACGGGTTAACATTGCTCCAAACGACACACATTGCCCAGAAACTACCATCTGATGTGAATCAAAAATTGGATAGCTTCCATTCATTCATAATAATAGAAAGAAAGCAGCACCAGTATCCACTAATTGCTATCGGCAACATGGATGAAACTCCAGCAAGCTTTGATTTACCCTCAAACTGGACAGTCCATGTAAAAGGTGAGAAAACTGTTACAGTGCAAACAAGTTGTACTGAAAAGTCACACTTCACAGTGGTTTTAGTGTGTTTAGCAGGTGGTACAAAATTAAAACCAATGCTAATATTTAAAAGAAAAACACTGCCTAAAGAAAAATTGCCTGCAAATGTGCTTGTAGGCGTCCATCCAAAAGGCTGGTCAACAAGTGGATAAATGAGGTTTGGGACAAAAGACCTGGAGCACTGCTACACAAAAAAGTCTCCTGGTCTGGAACATGTTCCGCTGTCATCTGGTGCAATCTGTTAAAGATAATCTGGCCGCAAAAGTACTCACCAGGCTGTGATTACTGGCGGTTGACATTGCTTCTGCAGCCACTTGATGTCAGTATCAACAAGCCCTTTAAATCCAACATGAGAGAGCTATGGAGAAACTGGATGACAGATGGCCAAAAGGAATTCACTGCGGGGTGGGGGGGGAGTTATAGAAGCCGAGCTACAGCCTGGTCTGTCAAGTGGGTCCACGATGCCAGGGACAAAATCCCTGTTGAATTGGTGGTCAAAGCTTTTAAAAAATGTGGCATACAGTATCTAATGAAATGGATGGTACAGAGGATGATATGCTGTATGACGACATGGTACATGGGCATGGTGCATCCAGTAACCCCCCTACATCTAGTGCACAACCGGAGGATGACTTACCGGTTACCGAACTGGATGAATTGTATGATGACCTACCATTGTCAGAATTACAGCTGCACTTGATGTTCCAATCAGATGAGAGGGGCGAGGAAGAGGAATTTTTTGGTTTCTAAATGTCTGGCTTCTAATTAAGCCGTTCTGTTTTGTTCTGTATCTCATGGCAAGACTTCCCCACCCCCACCCCCAAAAACTGTTGGATAAACTCTGAAGGGACTCCGAATGTACTGTATGTATGTATGCATTTTTACAGCTTTACTAATAGTGCTGCTGTTTTAAATTTTGATTTTTAAAATAATGAGCTACTTACTGAAACGCTTCTTACTACTGTGGAGCTGTTTTTAAATAATGTGCTGCTGCTTGACGCTTATTAACTTACTGATGCGTTGCTGTTTTTAATGGATCTATTATATTATTAAAAACTTTTTTTTTCATTTTCTCATTCATATATCTTGTTTTTTTGGTTGCACAACATGCAGTGAAAGTGTGTACCCGACTTAAAAATAGGTCAGTGACTGAGGTAGCAACTGGTAGAGCACAAGTCGGTACCCTGACTTATAGGCAGACTGACTTGTAAGTGAGTATATATATGGTATTTAATATTTGTATTTCTTCTCCTGCCTGTCACTAGTGCCGAAAATGACTGCCCCCAGGTGCTGGACAGGTTCCCTTATTGATATGCACGCTGCCTGATGAATATTAATGAGGCAGCACTGATTCAAAGCACTCATTGACGCTTCCCCACAAAAACTTTGTCCGCTTTTCCAGAGCCTTCTCAGTCCCTGGTTTTGTAATGTGGGGGCTGGGACCAGTGGAGAAGTGTTAGCATGGCCGCCAGAATGGCTGAAAACCATAATGTGTTCCTGCGTATGCATGGATGGCCGGACTGCACCCACTGTGGAGAACCAAAAGGGCGGCTCCAGCTTCAGCTCCTCCGGCCTCATTCTGAGCCAAAAAACACTGCCGGGGGCCAGAGGGAGGATTCAAGGGCCATTAGAGCTCAGCCCAGAAGCAGGGACACAAACAGGGACTCGGGCAAACAGGAATAAGAACTTGAGGAAAATGGGAGAACAGGCAGCCACAGAGGGGCAACAGGTAAGCCCCTGAGTAAGGGAGTTACACTTGCCTTTTGGGAGTGTTGTACCTTTTGTTGGTTACCTCTGTAGTGCTTAAACTGATGACATCACTGATCAAAGAGGACCTTGTGGACTACCTAGAGAGCAGTGGTCTACAGGATAGTAAACAGCATAAGTTTGTGGCAGGGAGGTCTTGTCAGACAAACACAATAGTTTTCTTTGACTGGGTAACAAAGGCAGTAGATAAGGATCATGCTGTGGATTTACTCTACTTCGATTTCAGCAAGGTTTTCTACTCTGTTCCACACAGAAGACTGCTGAAGAAGCTGGAGGACCTGGGCATGGCTAGGGTCATAGACAAGTAAGAAGCTGGTTGAAGGAGACAAAGCAGATGGTGGTGGTAAATGGGGTCAAATCAGTAGAGAGGGAGGTCATGAGTGGGGTGCCACAGGGAACTGTCCTGGGTCCTGTCCTCTTCAGTGTGTTCATCAGTGACACTGCAGAGTGCATCCTGGGCAGGTTTTGTCTCTTTGCAGATGATATGAAGCTCTGAAGTAGGGTAGAAAGTGACAAAGGGTTCAGGGAGATGCAGGGGGATCTAAATAGGCTAAAGAGGTGATGTAAAGTTTGTCAGTTGAAATTCAATGCCATAAAATGCAAGGTTATGTACCTAGGAAAAACAAATAAACAGGGCAGAGTACTGCATGGGAGGGGTAAACTGAGCACTATGGCAGTGGAAAGGGATCTGGAAGCCATCATTAGTGACTCACTCAAAAAAATTAAACCAGTGTAACAAGGTCTATATTAAGGCTAATAGGATGCTGGGGTGTATTGGATGGGGCATTTACAGCAAGAAAAAGGGGGGACTACAACCTCTGTATAGGTCAATGGTGATGCTGCACTTGGAATAATGTGCTCAGTTCTGTAGTCCTCACCTAAGGAAGGACAGGGACAGACTGGAGAGGGTGCAATGCAGGGTGACCAACATGATTCAGGGCCAAGAGTGTGGATCTTATGAAGATTGGCTCAAGGCATTGAACATGTGCTCACTGGAGACCAGGGAAGAGAGGAAGAATATGATAGACACATTCAGGTTCTGGAGAGGAATAAAGAAGATGAACTATGGTGAACTATTTAGTAAGAGTAAAGAATCAAGAACCCGAGGTTGCATGTGGAAGGTGGTTGGTGGAAGGTTTAAGAGAGATGTGAGGAAGTTCTAATTTTATGGAAAGTGTGGTGGAGCTGTGGAACAGCCTCCCAGCAGAGGTGGTTGGTGCCAGAATTTAAATGGTTTCAAGCTTGGCTAGGAAGGAGTGAAGGGTTTAGTGTTACTCAGGTCAGGGGCAGTAGGGAGGGGAGTAGGGGTGTGGATTGGGAATGATAAAACCCCATATAGACAGGACAGTAGGTTCTGTTGCAGATAAAGAACTTCAGGCAGACTAGGTGGACCTTCAGTCTTCTTCTGGCATCATTGTCTATGTTTCTAAATAAAGGAAAGTCATATGTAGCAGAACTAGTTTTTCACATACTGTTGGGTGATATCAGTAAAGTGCAGCCTACAGGGAGATCTAAATGAAAGTTTAACCATATCATTTTCAGAGAAACATCTCATACTGCACATCCCTAGCTCACCTCAGAGAAGCAGGTTCAGTCTATACTAATCCTTAGCAGGACTGTGTGACAGTAGGCGGAATTAAGTATGACCAACAGTTCAAGTTTAACTGTTGAAGGTGAACAACAGTTCAACATAAAAAAAATGTAGGATCTGAAGGCAGAAAAAGGGCCAATGGCCCTTCCAGTCTGCCCACCCTACTTACGTCTCTTTTACAGGTCATAATGACCACCTTTCACACTCAACCCTTTCCCTCTTTCCCTCCTCGCACCCTAACTATAGCCTTATACCTGTCACACCCTTGTCTGAATCTGCCCACTGGCAGTCTGTTCCACTCATCCACCACTCTTTCCATGAAATAGTGCTTGCAGACGTCCTTCCTGAATGTTCCTCTAGCCAATTGAAGTGAATTCCCACTTGTGCTAGTGTTTGTGCCTAGGGTGAACAGATCTTTGGTTATCACCCTATTTATCCCATGGAGGGATTTGTATGTTTTAATTATGTCCCCCTCTCCCTGCTAGTCTCTAGAACGTTCATAGTAAGGCACCTAAAAGAGGCTGGACAAGTAAAGTGGTGCTACTCAGTGAGAGCCGAAAAACAAGATGCTAAATAGGCATCAGGTTTATTGTGGGTAACACAGCAGACATGGTGAAACAGGTAAAACTAAGGAGGTGTGGTGTGATGTCTTGACATTTCACATGCCTGTGCTTTGTCCAGCGACCCTTGGCTGCTTTGGTTTGACTGCATTTGAGGAATTTTCTTAAAGTGACAGTGGCAGCACAGGGAACAGCAATACAAATGGTGAAAAACATGTGAAAAGCAGTGCTATCAGTGTTCTTAAGTGTTAAACCCTTGCAGAATGTATGCTCAAGTTACTTCAAAATGATAATCATGATTAAAGAAATAGTTCCCAAAATTGCTGTTTGCTAGCCCAGTTGGAAATTCTCCATAAAGAGGCCACCAATCCTAAGGATACAGTCAGTGCCCAATTGCAGCTGTGTTTAGCTGAGATAAAAAACCTGATATCACAAAGCAAGAGATGTGCAGTATGGTAACAGATTGTTAGGAGAGCAGCTAGAATTTAGATTGCATACATTAGCAGGGACTTAATGAATAGAAAACATAAAAAAGTATAATTTTTTGTCTCAGAAGAAGTTATTCAAGTATGCTGATGGCTGTGTTTGTACATTCATAATACATGCAAGTGTCAACTACAGAACATAAACATCATGATCAATCACATCATAATCGATCACAGACAAATTATAACAGTGTCATAACCTCAATGCTGTCATTCAGACCTGGGTGGATAAAGGATTTGGTTTTAAAGATCCAGAAGGATTCATGTTTGGCGAGTAAAGCATCCACATCACTGCCCCTTGGACCAATGGGCACCTTTTCTACCCTGGTAAATGACAATTTATGTATGTCTGGACTTTGGGACTGCATGTTGTGGGCTATGAGTGCTGATTCTTCATTCTGGTGCAAGATGGCTCACATGTGATCTCCAATACTTCCCTTGAGCCTGCACTTTGTTTAACCTATGTAGTAGGCTCCACAGGCACACATTGCCAAGTATACCATGTAAGTGGTGTCACAGTTAATGAACTTTCTGACATTAAACTGTTGTTCTTCAGCAGCTGGGTTAACAAAAGTGCGGGTAACCATGACGACCTCACTTTGGGCACTATTCACGTACTGGGCGTGGGTACGAGCGAAAAGCACATACCTACCTCGTGCTGCCCCACACCTGCAGACAGGACCACACCAGATGGTATTCACCATTGCTGGCCACTTGTCTACTGCCACACCCCCTGGCATGCAGCAGTATGAGTTAGGAGCATGGCTGCGCGGGCGGGCATCTGTCCCAGGTCCTAGAGGTTATGCTGGGGAGGCGCATTGTCTGTTGGTGTTCAAACAATGGGTGTTTGCCCAAATGGACACCCCCAGACCTCCCAGACAGCACAATGGTCTGGTTCTGCGGGGTGCAGGAGGATCCCACTGCTGCCGTGCCCCACTGGTGACCCTTGGGGGGGTGCACCTAAATAGTTATGGCAGGGTACCCCCTTGTGCAGCTTTCACCCCACCAGTGGGTAGTCCAAGTGCTGTAGTGAATGTTCACAGTGCTGGCATGCCCCTGGACCACCTCTGGCATGGCGCTGCGTGACTGTCCAGGGGATCCAGTGTGTATGTTGTTAGCACGCTGGTGGTGAATGCCACTGTTGGTTTACTGTGCTGCATTCAGGCATAGGATTGCCTACTTACCCCAGATGTGCAGCACGTAGGCAATCTGCATCATTGTGAATAGACCCCAATATTTGTATCTCCCACACCTGTGGGTACCAGGTGGCAGGCTAGGTATCCGTGTTCTCAGGTGGGGATTGGGCAGGAGGCTGTGAGTTACAAAGTCCCTCACATTTTGGGCTCTCTGGTAGATGAGTCATGGTGGCTGTGCCACATATTCCTGAAGCTTCAGTTCTGTTTGCAGAATGCCCCAGTGGCTCCAGATAATGTTTTCCACCACATGTACACTGATGATATAACTAAGTGTTGCAACTGGGTAAAGGTGGTGCTAACAGTAATTAAGTAACAATGAGACAAGTAAACTGGTGCTGCTCACTGAGGACAGAAAAACAAGACACTAGATAGCTACTGCAGTTGCATCAGGGTTACTGTGGGTAACACAGCAAACACGTTGAGAACAGGCAAAACTAGGGAGGTGTCATTGGCACCAGAATGGTTTGAAAAGTGATAGGGCCAAGGATGTAAGGGATAAATTCTCCCCTAGTAAATACATTAACATGATTGCAAAAACTGATAGGGCCACTTATGAAAGTGGTAGGGCCATGGCCCTAGTGGCCCCCCTGTTCCGGCACCTATGGGAGGTGTGCAGTGATATCTCAATGTTTCTCATGCTTGCGCTTTGTCCAGAGACTGTTGGCTGCTTCAGTATGACTGCATTTATGGTATTTTCTCAGGGCCGGCCTTAGCTAGGTCCGAGCTGTGCCCTCGTACCTTGGGGGCCCAAACTTTTTTTCTTGAAGAACAAAAATAAAATAATTTAAGACATTTAAAAATGCCTAAATTCTGTTAGAGGTGAAAATGTTTACCAGCAAATAAAAGTGGCTCTGTTACTGTTACAAAACGTGGGGGCAGTTTTGCTGCTATGCCACTTTAAGATGCAGCAGAAAAGGTTAGGTTAAGTAAGTGCTAATGATGTTAATTGCCATATTTTATGCCTCCCGGGTTGGGCTGTATTGACAAGAGAACTTGTTTGTAGCCTGGACATGCAGCAGAAACAATGAATGAAATGAAAAAATATGTTTCAAAAGTATGTGAGCACTCAAAATGACTCAAAAACCTGTCCAGCACAGAGCAGAGCCAGATTTCCTGGTAGGATCCTGAAAACCTGGTCACCAGGTAAACAAATTCTGGTCAGATCCACCACGGCTGCATAATGAAGTTAGTGAGGTTGTGTGGAACTGTTAAGGAGACATGGAGAAACAATACAATGATTTTTAACTAGTAAGAGTTGTTTTATTTTGCATTCTAAGGAAGACAGACACATTATTAGGAAAAGATATGGAGGTGCAGATTTCAATGGAAGGAATGGTAAGCAATATAAGTTTGACAGGTAGAATAGGTGGCAGTACATGAAAAAGTAATGGCTGGCATATGTTCAGTCTTGGGATTATTTACACAGTGTTATAGAGAAAAGCAGGGGGGTTGTCCATGCAGTGATGTAAGTTATATTTAAGTAATGTGTTGATGTCAGGCAGTCAGGTCTAATGATGGACTTCATTAGGAGAAAAATGTGATAGTAACTTTTATAAGGGGTCGACCTGAAATCATCCAAGCAGGCCACTAAAGCAGTAGATAAAGCTAGAGGGATGTTGGGGTTTATTAGTAGGGGTATCACAAGTCGGAAGAGGGAGGTAATAATACCTCTTTACAAGACACTGGTTAGGACCCATCTGGAGTACTGCGTGCAGTACTGGAGGCCACACTTTCACAAGGACATTAACCAAATTGAGGCAGTCCAGAGAAGGACAACCAAAATGGTGCAGGGACTGCATCTAAAAACATATGAGGACAGATTAACGGAGCTCAATATGTATACCCTACAGCAAAGGAGGGAGAGAGGTGATATGATCGAAACATTCAAACACCTTAAGGGCATTAACAAGGTGAAAGAGTCTAACATGTTTCAGTTTAAGAAAAATAGCAGGACAAGAGGACACAGCATGAGATTAGAGGGAGGCCGATTAAGGGGTAATGTGAGGAAGTTCTTTTTAACAGAAAGGGTGGTGGATGCATGGAACGGCCTACCTCAGGAAGTGGTGGATATAAATACAGTGCAGGGCTTCAAACAGGCATGGGGTAGGCATAAGGGAGCAATACAGCTGAGTATGAATAGATAGGCCATTGACAGAGCAAAGGCTGATGGCGCATCCATAAGGTAGAAAAAGAAATGGGCAGACTGGATGGGCCTTGCGGTCCTTATCTGCCATCATCTTCTATGTTTCTATGTCGCTGTTGATAAGGTTAAGGCAGTTATGCCTGTGATAATGGCAATATCAGGACAGTATGAGGTCTATACAGGAGTGGAGTACAAATATGCACTGTATCATAAGTATGTGTTCAGAGTGCAGGCAAATGTGATATGCAGGTTTATTTTACATATATGGTAGGTAAAAATAGGAATAGATGCAATTGATAGAAATATAGATAATTACATAGATAGGTATACAGATAGACAGACAGACAGCGGGAGAAGTTATAGTCATGACAGTCTTTGGAGAGGCAACTGCCCCTAGAGTCACAGTCATGTTCACTAATTTGGGTTGAAAAACTTTTCAAGCAGCACTATTTTGCTGTCAGTAATCACCTGTGGGTTTAAGCATGTATTGGAATGTCTTAAAACAGTTATAGTACAGGAAAAATAATGAAAGCAGTTGTGTTACAGTTTAGTACTGAAACATACATGTGACATACATGTTGCCACCTTGCTCCAATGAGCACCTTCCCCCAAGCAGAGTGCTAGTCTTAAAGAGCATCTGATGACTTTAATATAAGTGAAAGAAAACATAATATTTATACTCAGATCAGTTTATATTTCACATTAGTTCTGTATTTTTCCCCCCATTATTTTTTAATGAGGCCATTTGCATGAAAAGAGGATTGCTGCTCCTGAAGTGTTTGTGTATTCCTGGTGCTTTCTCCCTATCTCAAGTCATAATGCATGGCTTGTAACATCACAGTTCCTCACATGACAGCAGACTGTGATGTCACAACATAGCATTATGACTTGAAGTAGGGAGTAAGCTACAGAGGCAGATGAACTCTAACAGATAAAGATCATATATTCATCCAAATTTCCTCTGTAAGAAAAGATAGGCAAATGAAATCTACAGAATATATTTAAAATGTAAGCTGAGTTGTACCAAATTATTCGTTTTTTCAAAGTTTTCACTGTGGCATCAGCAGCTCTGATTATAAGGAGGAGACCTGAAAAAATGTGTCTCAAAGTAAGTGCAGAATAATTTTTCTTACATCTGTTTCAAGATATTAGGCCTTTCCTCTTATATTTCTTTAACGTAATGATAAAAAGAAGTAGCACCTTTCTTCTGACCGGACTAATGTAAATTATGACAGTCAGTGGTTTGAAATGTGCTAAGTGTCCCCAGGAGCAAGGTGTGCTCCTTCATTGGCTAGACAGTAGGCTGTTATAAAAAAAAAAAAAAAAAAAAAAACGAAAAAACACACAGATCAGCCATTCTACCAATGAGACATGCAGAGGTACAACAATGGGAGGGGGGGCAAGAGTTGTTTGGGACTGCAGTTTCCATTTTTGAAATGGAAAAAATTTCATGTTGATCTTGTCTCCTGTTCTAGCCTGAAAAGAACATACTTTAAATGCCTGTTTTAAGTGTGTATAATGGGCTGTTTTGCCGCTTAGGAGCCAAAGAATGAATGTGTAACAAGTGACATTATGGTTACCTAGCAACTGTATGCCAAAGCAATGTAGGCATGTAATTAAGAACTGGATCAATGGAAGGCCATTGCCAGGTTATTATACACATTGGCAGAACTTAAATTATAGCTAACAAATTGCTGCACAGTACTTTGAGGATGCGCAAAGTGTAAAACATCAGCTGGGAATTTTAACAGCCGGACGCTGAGCTGGTGTCTTAAACAAATATGTAAGAATTCTACATGGATGTTATTTTTTTCTAGCTGCTCTTTATCATCTTGTATTGAGACACCTATATTTTCAATAAAGAGCTGTCTTAGCACTAGTATCACAAGATGTGCCAACGGTAATCACTGAACCCACATAAATGGAAAATGAAGGAGGTCTGCTTATTCCATTGAAATGAGATGTGTGCTGTCCCATTGTGTGTCATAGCAGCATTTCTAATTTTGAACTTGGCACCACCACAACAGGGAGTGCTCTATTTCTTCAACAACAAAAAATAAAAAACACACTTTATCATTAAAGTCTGCATTTACCAAGTACTGTGCCCATGATTAAAATAATTTGAACCCCCTCCCCCAAAAAATATGCCCTGACATGAAACTGCATGTTTAACTGTAAAGACAATTAAAAAATGTATTTATAAATGCATGACTAAAACCAGTGCTTCATGATTAAAATAATTTGAACCCCTTCCCCCCAAAAATGTGCTCTGACAAACGGCACTCTGGGAAGCTTGCCTGGGACAAGATGCAATAAAAAACCTGAATAACAGGTTTCTGGGAGTACATGTTAACATCCTGTTTCTAGTGTCCCTGATAAAATGAAATAAAAAAATACAGTTGAGATTTCTTTTAATGTCAGGTCAGATCAGAATAGCTTTCAAAATCACCAATTGTTTTCTTGTTCAATGTTTTCTAATGCATACTTCTCAAACTTAAAAGAAAAAAACACACTTTATCATCAACATCTGTGTTTATCAAGTACTGCGCCCAGGATTAAAATAATTTGAACTCCCCCCCAAAAAATGTGCCCTGACATGAAACTACATGTTTAACTTAAAGACAATTAAAAAATGTGTGTCTAAATGCATTACTAAAACCAAAGCTTCATGATTAAAATAATTTGAACCCCCTCCCCCAAAAAATGTGCCCTGACAAACTGCACTCTGGGAAGCTTGCCTGGGACAAGATGCAATAAAAAAAAAATCTGAATGACAAGTTTCTGGGAGTAAATGTTAACATCCTGTTTCTAGTGTCCCTAATAAAATGAAATAAAAAATACAGTTGAGATTTTTTTTAATGTCAGCTCTGTTCAGAATAGCTTTTAAAATCACCAATTGTTTTCTTGTTCAATGTTTTCTAATACATACTTCTGAAACTTAAAAGAAAAAAACACACTTTATCATCAAAGGTTGTGTTTACCAAGTACTATGCCCAGGATTAAAATAATTTGAACCCCGTCTCCCAAAACTGTGCCCTGACATGAAACTGCATGTTTAACTGTAAAAACAATTAAAAATGCATTTCTAATTGCATTACTAACACCAATGCTTTCAAAGTCTTGAAACTACTAAAAAGACAAACTATATATTGAATATGGTAAACAAATATTGTTAATCCCAAAAGCTGAACTTTATGTTTTTAGTATATAAATGTTTAAGAAAAAACTGTGGCACTTACTGTAAATTAAAATGCTGTGTCTATGTTTTCCTTGGGAGATGTAATTTCACTTGCTGTCTCCTTCTGAGGCCCCAGGTGGCTCTGATAATCATTTGTTCCAAAAGATTTTTTAAGTCAGTTTGAAGGCATTAAATAACTTCTGTTCTCCTAGTCCTTAATAAAGGCATTAAGTATCTTCTGTTCTCCTAGTCCTTAATAAAATGCATGGGCTCCACAACTTCACAGACTTGTTCTGTTGCTTGATACAGGTCCTAAACTAGTGTGTCTTGTTACAACACGATGGAGTCACCTCACGCCCCTCCCACATGAATAAAAAATAAGTTGGGGTAGATCTTTAGGAGCTTCTTGGGTGGAAGGGGGGGTGGATCTTACTAAAAAAAAAAAATTAATGCTGCCTCCCACTACTCAGGTTCCAGCTCTTGTACCACCCATTTAAGAAAGAAAATAGTACCCTACAATCATTGACTAACATGAAAGCATATTTATTTAAGGGCGGAAAACATTGCTTGGAGCAGGGTAAGGTGGAAGAGACTATTTACACCTTCAATGAGTTCCACGGACAGAAAACATGACATCACTCCTTTTGTACATGCAAATTGTCTGCAGGCTCTGCCTACTGCAGCCGTAAAAACCTGACAAGTGGCAACCTTTCTGGTGTCCCATGATAATCATTTCTATTCTCTCTCACTCACTCCTCCAGAAAAGTTAAGTTGTTTAACTACTTTGCAAATCAGATTATCAGAGCTGTGAGAGACCAGTGATGATGTCCCTGACGGTTTACCCATGCCGCAGCGACAGTCATCACAGAGACATCCCCGACAGCGACAGTTGCAGTGCTGACTGTCAGCATTGCAGTGTCGGGGATGCCTCCGTGTATCCATCGGGGGGCTGCGCCCCACCGAACCCACCCATGTGGGGGGCTATGCCCCCCCGGTCTCTAAGATTCTAACTCTGAGTCGGAATTGGACTGGGGGAGCAAACACCCAGCAAGGCAGTCCCGTTTTCCATACAGATCACCACAGCGACTGGCGGATTTTGCCTAATTCCTGTCGCTGTGGTGGTCTTCACGATCAGGGAGTCGCTGCGGCAATGGTATACGGTTCCTGACCATACAGAAATGAATATGGCAGTAGTACTGTGGCTCCAGGCTCAGTTAGATTCATTTCCAGTGGTGGAAGTCAATAATTAAGTGCCATCAATAGCACTAATTAAAAACTGCTGGTTAAACTAGTAGAACTGGTACTGCTTTATTAATACAGGACAGGAGGGTTAGTTAGGTGTAAATGTTGGATGTGAGGGGGGCACAGGGAATGGAGTGGTGGGGCCCAACAGGGCTGCACAGGGGCCCAGAATGGTTAAGACCGGCCCTGCATTTTCTTAAAGTGACATTAGAAGCACAGGGAATAACAGTACAAATGGTGCAAAACATGCGAAAAGCAGTGCTATTGGTGTTCTGAAGTGTGAAATCCTTGCACAGTATATGCTTAAATTACTTGGCAATGAGAATCAAGATTAAAGACATAGTTGCCAAAAATGCTGTTTACTAGCTTAGTTGGAAATTCCCCTTAAAGTGGCCACCGAAGATAAGGATACAGTCAGTACACAACTGCAGTTATGTTTAGCTGAGATAAAAAACTGAAATCATAAAACAAAAGATATGCAGTATGGTAGCAGTTTGTTAGGAGAATGGCTAAAATTTAGATTGCATAATGCTATTTATGTTCTCTGGTCAACACTTACGTGTATTGTGAAGGTACAAACCCCGGCATCAACGTAATTGAATAGCTTCTTTTGAGACAAAAAAGTGAAACTTTTTTTGCAGTTAATCTTTTTACTGGCATGTATTTTACATACACAAATGTGAGTACAGTCTCATACCTATGTATGAGGTGGAAGCTGGGAATTACAGGCCAGTCAGTTTGATCTCAGTGGTGGGAAAAATAATGAAATCCATTCTTAAGGAAAGGACTGTGGCATATCTTAAGGCCAGCGGGGCACAAGACTCAAGGCAATACGGATTCACAGCAGGTAGATCTTGTCAAACAAATCTGATAGATTTCTTTGACTGGTTAACTAGGGTGATTGATCAGGGAGGGGCAGTAGACATGACCTGCCTAGATTTTAGCAAGGCATTTGACACTGTCCCACATAGGAGGTTAGTAAACAAGTTGGTCAGTCTGGGAGTGGGTCCAAAGGTGGTAAAATGGGTTAGACATTGGCTGAGCAACAGGACACAGAGGGTGGTGGTAAATGCAGTTCAATCCCGGGGGGGGGGGTGACTAGAGGGTGCCACAAGGCTCAGTGCTAGGGCCTGTCCTCTTCAATGTCTTCTTTAGCGACATTGCAGAGGGGCTGGATGGAAAGGTAAGCCTCTTTGTGGATGACACCAAGATCTGCAATAGGGTGGAACTCCAGACAGGGTGGAAAGAATGAGACGAGACCTAGGCAAGTTGGAAGAGTGGTCAAGACTGTAGCAGCTTAAATTCAATACAAAGAAGTGCAAAGTCATGCACTTGGGGCACAGGAATCCAGGACAGAATACACAATGGGGAGGAGGGGGAACTAATGACAACAAAACTAGAAAGGGACCTGGGAGTAATCGTAACAGATGACCAAATTTAGCCAAGCAGTGTGAGAAGGAAGTGGGGAGAGCAGGAGGAATGCTGGGGTGCATAGAGAGAGACATCACCAGTAGAAAACAGGAGGTGGTGATGCCACTGTACAGACAATTGGTGAGGCCACACCTGGAACACTGTGTTCAGTTCTGGATGCCACATCTCCAAAAGGACATACACAGAATGGAGGCGGTTCAGAGAAGAGCAATGAAAATGGTGAAAGGAATGTGCCACAAACCATATGAGGAAAGACTGAAAGACCTCAATATGTTTACCCTGGAGGAAAGGAGGAAGAGGGGGATATGACAGAGACTTTCAAATACCTCAAGGGGATAAACAAGGTTCAGGAGGGCAGCATCTTTCAGAAAAAGAGATGTGCAAGAACAAGAGGTCACAATAGGAGGCTAGAGGGAGGAAGACTCATGGGTACCATAAGGAAGTATTTTTTTCACAGAAAGGGTGGTGGATGCATGGAAAGAGGTCGTGGGGCAAAAATAATAGGTGAATTCAAGAATGCATGGGATAGACAGAAGGCAACCCTAGTGGTAGGAAAGAGAAGGTAAGCTGCAGATCAATAGGATCTGCAGTTTAGGTAGGTTGGGAAATGGGCAGACTGGGTGGACCAGGAAGCCCTTATCTGCCATCAGTTTTAATGTTTCTATGTTATCAAGTACTGAGCTTAAACTATGTTGACATTGTAACTTAATTTGTACGTTAAATCTGGTACCCAAAGTCAGATGTAGGGATCATCATTTGCAGCGGCACCTCCTGTACTCAGGGAAATGAAAACTCACATGTGCCAAGAGTAACATTTGAATAACAACAATTCAGAGCTGAAGAAACTACTACACTGCCAGAGTGACTACGTGAATTAGTGAGTGAGATGACCCATCTTGGAGGAGGTATTTCAGTAATCGGTGTCCAATAATCGGTGTATTCTTGTTTTCTTTCTTTTTCTTGTTTTTATTTTCCTAATTGCATCAAATGCCTTGCCTAGGTGTTATGAATTGAAGGCATGGGACCCAACACACATAGTGCTTCTGAAGGGTATCTGTGGCCATATGAGAAAAAAGGTCCAAGGTGGGTCTCTGAGTGAGGTTGGCTAGTAGCTCTTGTAGGATGGCTGTTTCAGGGGATCACCATCTGCATACAAGCAATCTTTTGACCTGCATACTCAGCAGGGCTAGTCACCTGTAGCCTGCTGGTGAGATGTGCAGTGCTATGTGTTGTAACCCTAAGAGGTGGAAGATGTGCTGATTGAGGGATTGTGCACTGGAGTACTTTTGAGGCTAATTCATGCACTTTAAATTGGCTGAACAATAGAACACAGAGGGTAATAGTAAATGGAGTCCACTCTGAAGAAAGGGGGGTTGTTACTGGGGTACCGCAGGGTTCAGTACTGGGTCTGGTCCTGTTTTTTTTTTTTTAACTTATTCTTTATTCTGCTGATTCTGCTGCCCTAGATCCATCTCTCAGAATGCCCCACTGCACCTGCACCTAACGTCCCTAGTAGTACCGAGGAGTCTGCTCCCTTAGAGTGCAGCACACTACAATTATCTTTAGGGCTTCCGGATTACCCTCTGGGTAGGGTGGAGGAGGCTCCCCAAACCTCCCCCTGGACATCAAGGGAGCACGCGTACAGCGGAGTCTGCCCCCAGTTCCCCCCTTGGATGTGGTGCTGGGGGTCCATCGCCTTGATCCAGGGCAGGATATTTCCTTGTTCTGTGCCCACCCCCAGCTGATGTCAGCGCTCGAGAAGGGCCAATGAAGCAGAGGTGTGCTGAGATGTGTCACCGCTCAGGGCCCTCAGCTGATGTCAGCTCCTCCCTTTCGATTGCTTCCCCGATCATACTGTCAATACTCAGGTTCACCCAGGAGATGGCAGTAATGCGGCAGGGCTAGCTGCAACTCTCGCCAGAGAAGGAAAGCAGCCATCAGGTGCTCAATCCCTCTCCCCCCCAAGCCAACGCTCAGTGACCCAAGTCCGTCACAGAACCCGGGTTGCTGGCATGGCGCAAGGTGTGGCGTTCAGTGCCTCGACCCTCAGCCCCACTGATCCGGCCCTGGTCTGGTCCTTTTTAATGTCTTTATAAGTGACACTGCAGAGAAACTGGAAGTAAAGGTATGCCTCTTTGCAGAAGACACAAAGATCTGCAACAGGGTTGATACACAAGGGGTGGGGTGGGGTGGAAAGGATGAGAAGGGACTTGGCAAGGTTGAAGGAATGGTCAAAAGTATGGCAGCTTAGATTCAATGCTAAGAAGTGCAAAGTAATGCACTTGGAAACAAAAACCCAGGGGAAGAGTATACAATGGGGGAAGGGGGGAGGTATTAACAACAACATAAATGGAAAGGGACCTGGAGGTAGTCATATCAGATGACCCAAAGGTAAGCAAACAATGTGAGAAGGCAGTAAGGATGGCTGGGTGGATACTGGAATGCATAGGGAGAGGCATCATGAGTAGAAAACAAGAAGTTGTCATCCCTCTGTACAGACAGTTGGTGAGACCCCATCTGGAGTACTGCATGCAGTTCTGGAGACCCCATCTCCACAAGGACATAGACTGGATGGAGGCAGTCCAGAGGAGGGCAACTAAAATGGTACAGGGTCTACAACAGAAGCCATATGAAGAGAGACTAAAGAAGCTTAATATGTATACCCTTGAGGAAAAGAGGGAGAGGGGGGACATGATTGAAACTTTCAAGTACCTGAAGTGAATCAACAAAGTCAAAGAGGATAGCATCTTTCAGAAAAAGAGATGTGCAAGAACAAGGGGACACAATTTGGAGACGGGGGGATGGCTCAGGGGCAATGTGAGGAAGTATTGTTTTACAGAGAGGGTGGTGGACGCATGGAATGTCCTTTCTGAGGAGGTTGTGGGGTCAAAAACAGTGGAGGAATTCAAGAATGCATGGGGCAGACATAAGGCAATTCTGGTGGGAGGTAGGAAGAAGTAGGCTGTTGGTTAACTAGGATCTACAGCTTATCCAATAGGTAGGGAAATGGGCAGACTGGGTGGGCCAAGCGGTCCTTATCTGCCGTCAAAGTCTATGTTTCTATGTTCCAGAAGGGTTTTATGTGTGTGCATGATCACAGTACATGCAGTAGGTCTCCCCCGTCGCACCACACTTCCAGAATTTATCACTTGGTAATAACTTTATCTTGTGTAGTATGGAGAGTGTCTGATACCACGCATGTAGTATTTTATTTTGGACGAGCCTACTATAGGCATCCTTGAACACCATATGGGACAGAAACCTACAGGATTTCCAGTCCTGATTGGAGATGCTGGAATTGAGCATTTTTTCCCATTTTTGTTTGGATTGTAGGGAATGATTAGGGATGTTGTCCCTGATGTTGTTATATATGGCACCTGCCCCCCCTTCTCCCGCTTGATCCAGTGGGTGAGGTTAGAGGGAAGGGTGTGCTGGTGAAACCCCGAGTGGAGCAGATGTTGTACTGTGCTTTGTATGAGCAGAAATCTCCAGAAATCACCTATGGGAATCCTCCATCTGGTTTGTAGAGTTTAGAGTGCGGCCATGGTTCAAGTCCCTTTGTCCATGATGTCCTGTTTTGAGACTATGCCTTTGGCTACCCATGATGGCCAGTATATGGGCTTGTTGTCAATTCTGATTTCTGAGTTACCCCATACATTGACGGCTGAGGGCTGGCTGGAGTTCAATGGGCAGAGCAACAAGCCACTCCTCAAACCAGGCCTTGAAAGGCTCTCCTCCGGGCCAGTTCTCATTTATTTTCTTCATTGCCCCACCATCCACCCCTCCTCCTCCAGAAGCTTGTCTCTCTTTCCTATGGGCTTCTTCCTAAGCTACTTTTAGCCAAGAGAATTATTCCCATAGCACCTATGAGGGGGCCCTCCTCTAGGGTTCCTTGCGTCATACCCCTACAGGGTGGTATATCCCACAGATAGAGAAGTGAACAGCTACAATGTATCGAAGTCACACATGCATACATCTCATCCAGTTGTGCAAGCCTGTTGAAAGTCATATAAAGTAGGGGTTTAGGGTTGTGGCCTAGCCATTTGTGCATCTTTTTTTTTAATCTCTTTGTAACCCCTAGGTGGCGCTATCCCAAGGGCTACTACCCTTGCCTGCTTGGCTAGTTGCAGGTTAAGGGGCCTGGGTACTGAAAAGGGTGCCTCCACCTGGAGGTCAGGGTTGTTATTGGTCAAGCTAACCTGGGCACAGCCCTCCAAGACACTGTGCCCCCCTTTCCCTTCTAGTGGCCTGAACAATATACAATAATCACTTTCAAAATGACCCTTATTCACCATGCAATTACCCGCAGTGTTTGCACTTACCGCCAGGGCTGGGTCCTCTAACTCGACCCTGGAGACCCCCTGTAAAACAAGGTTATGCACAGCAAATAGCAACAGTGCAGTACTCTTAGCACAAACTGGAACCACAGTCAGGTTAAATGCAAAAACAGTTAGATCTGATTTATTCAGGGGACTTGAACAAGGGAGGGGCGTAATCAGGTTGATTTGCTTAAAGGCTATATCAATCAAACAGTCATGCATGCATTTCAGAGTCCCTACACAGTCACACACTCTGGGTACCCAGGTGGGGAAGAGGTGGGCTAGCCAGGAACTTTGCCTGGGGTAGGCTGGCATCGCAGCTGGTTGGGGTCCTGTGGTGGAAGAAAACAACATGCACAACACACACTATTTGTAATCTGGAGCCGGAGGGCTAAGTTCGTGAAGGAAAATACAACAAGGCAATCAGATGACAACACTTTAGATTTAGCTGTTGTTGCAGGGAGCCACCCTGATGTTTACTCACGATACCCAATGCAGGACACAGGCAGGACGAAATCAAGATGGCAGGTTGTTGAACTAGAGTGCCAGGAGAACAGAGCCCACATGAATCACCGAGGCATCATTCCTGTTCAATGCGTTGAGCAGGGGGCTGATCCCCAGGCAGGTCTCTCATCGATGGCTTTCTCTGTACAGCGGGTAGTCTGGTTGGGCCAGTGTGGCAAGGCCCAGACCAAGTGGAGATGAATACGGATTCAGTCCGTTTGAGTTGGATGCAGCCTACAGCAAGCAGAACACAATTCAGCATGCAGTGGGGAACCAAATCACGACCCACTAACAGCACACGGCACATTTATATGGAAGAAATTCTACTGTACCAGGCAGATTGCATTCCTGTCACAGTTACAGAGTCTCTGCACAAACTGGGAGTTCAGAGGTGGCTGGAAATCCCGACAGGCTGATCGCATTCAGGAAATCTTCGGTCTTCTTCAGGGTAAAGCCTGTCTAGTGGTTTAAATCATTCTCACAACTCGGATTCAGTCCAAATCAACTCTATTTTCCCTCTCAGGGACAGCAGGCAGGCCAAAACTCAGCCCTTTCAGAGTTCTCCCATGCAAATCCACGCAGGATTGTTGCTCGATTATCTCTAGCTGTTACGCCTTCACTTCCCAACTCAGATCTGAAGCTAGCTGCAAGCAGCCTGGGACTTTCCCCAGGATCCAAAAGGTTTGGTTGGCTGATTCCTCTGTCAGTCACAGCAAGGGCTCCCCCTCCAGGTTCATTTAGGTGCCAAAAGCCCAAAACTACAATTCCTACAGAATTTTGCTCCCATAAGACCCCTGAGGACAGGCACCATTTTAAAGTCCCCAAAGGTATTGATTGGCCCATTTCGGCAGTCCAGGACCAAGATGGTGGAAATAAACAGAACTGTCCATGCTGAAAGAAGGCAGGTTAGAACAAACTGCAATATTATTACTATTCTAGCCAATGATCAGCAAATAAGTACATCTTCTAACAGAGCTCCCTCTTCGCTAATAGCGATGGCAGAATGGAGCAATTATCTGGAAGTCCGGGCGGAACTCGGGCATAGAAACACTCTTCCCCCTCCCAGATTAATTATGACGGCAATCTAGGCAGCTCTTAAAGAGACAATACACAGAGGCTATACAGGCACTCTCTGGCAATACGTTCAAACTGCTAAAACGCAGGACACCAGCCTGGCAGTGAGCATTTAGGCAAGCTCAAGGAAGACTTTTCGGGAACCCCCATCTGTAGGGGGGTTACACCCTTCTCTGCCTGGAAAAAACTTGGCATCCGTGTCAAGTGTTATACCATCACAATATTGAAAATGCACTATATACGAGACATACGTGGTATTAGCATACTATGGAAATACTACATGATGCAGCAGTTAATTGTAACTTATCACATTATTATACATTTCACTATACCATATCTTCATTGACAATACTTATGCATGTTTCATACACTCTATACTGATTCTATTATGATTTATATACTTCAATCATTATAATACTTTTTTTTTAAATTTCATTTTTATTATTGGAGACATCATTTCTACAACATAGAGAGCAAGATTTTAAGGCAGCAATTACTGAATACAATTAAAAATAATCAAATGAACATGTTTCCTGTCTCTAAAAGAAAGGGGATCAAAATACAGTTATTACAGTTGAAAGTAATGTTTTAGTCATACAGTAACAAGTATCAGTATGTTGTCCCTAGTATAGTACCCCTAATCCTTATTTTATTTGATTAATTAACTAGGCAGGTGTGAAAGAGTAACCCCCTTTATTTCATTTGTATTATTTTGTTCTGCCATGCTGGGAAGATAGTGGATTCTGGGTTATTCTTCTGTTACATGTTCTGTCTGTAATGTTTTGTTTGTTGGGCTGGCCACCCATTTTGTTTATATTCTTTTATTGTTAAGTGTTCATCGTTTTATTTTATTTTGTTGTCTCCTGTGTCTATCTAGAATCCCTATCACTCCCATGCCAGAGAGAGAGAGAGAGAGAGAGAGAGATGAAATAATAACCATAAGGGGACGTCTGCACTGTTGTCATTAATTATTATAACGCCCTGCGTTTGTTTGTTTATAAATTTGGAGTCTTTTACTCCTGTTTCCCTTTTCAATTCCTGTGTAGATCTTTGGCTGGAGCTGTTTATGCTCCGCAAGGCTTTATTTACTTGGTCTTTATCTAATTCAGCCCCTGTGTAAAGGTCCGTGCATTATTGTATCATTTTAAAGTGATATTCCGCTGTATAAAATCTTTCAGGGCTCTGTTTGCCTGAGTCTAGCCTTCTTTGATTGCTGTGCCATTCGGGTATTACAGCCCATGTATGTAAATGCTAGTTTAAGTATTCCCCTGGTTTGTACTTTTTCAAGAGCCCCTAGATGAATGAGTCAGGTTTAGTTTTTCCCTGTTCTAGCATTTAAAGGGTTTACACGACTGTGCGAAGGCGAGCGCCGGGACGGCAAAACCTGCTCGAACATGCGCACAGTTGTGAAGTTGTTTGCGTCTGAAACTAAGCCCAGAGAAGGATATTTTTGAAATAAATGTCTTGGTGTCATTCTGCTTACCTCTCAGAGCTGAAACAGAGCTCTTTTAGGGCTATTCTGGGCCTTTCCAAAAACGAGGGATTTCTTGGAGTTAAACAGCTTGTCCGGGCACTGTGTACCATTCTCCTTCAATGCAGCATTTCTTAAGAGCCGGCCGGCCTCTATCAAAATACTTTTATGCTGCCATTGAAAGGGGAAGTGCCTCCTGAAGCTGAACAACTGTTCAAATGAGCTCAAAAAGACCGTAATTCATTTCTTGAACTGTCTTCAAGTTAATAAAGTGTTTTAAAGGGACCATGTTACTCTAAATAAAATATTTGTAATACAAATAAAGAATATATATAAAATAAAGCATAGGGGTGGAGCTAGGTGATCACATGACACATTTTATGGTATTTAAGGTGCACGTCTAGGTTAAGTAATCAGATAGGATGGAGCATTGATGCAGAGAGCGCATCTGATATAAAAGAAAGCTTTGAATGGGGATGTGATGCTGTATACATCCCTAAAGCTAGTAACTTCTAGCCTTCTTTTGTTGATTTGTTTATTTTTTTTTTTTGCCATTTTCAGTCCACTTTATATGAAACAAATATTCTATTTTTGCTGCAATTTGCCTCTGTGGTCCATCTGTTCACCTGCCTACAACAGCAGGCCAATGGACCCCAGCTCCTCCGGTTTTCCAGGCAGTGTAAGGAGTCATGGAGGGGCAACCCAAGACCCGGACCCCCCCCCAAAGGAAGCCCTCGTGTATTTGGTTATTTAGTATGGTATTTCCAACTAGGACTCCGCCCCCTCGTTCAAGGTACAAATCCTAGATCTATTTGAGAAAAGTAAAGCATCCATTTCTGCCATTTCCTCAGAAAAACCTCATGTTTATTTCGGAGTTTGGCTGTTAATGATTCAAGTTTGTAAATTTCAAGTATTATCACATGCCAGTCGGAAAGAGTAGGGGCTCCCTAGACATCCATCTATGGGTAATTGCTTTCTTAGCTGCTAGTAGGAAGAGAGAGAGTAATGTACCTGTCCACCTTAGTATACGAGGAGGAAAAATGGACAATAATACCATTTCAGCTGTGAGTTCTATATTTTCATCTATGCATCTCCCTATTTCCATCTGCAAAATAGGACGGGACAGTGCTTGAATATGTGACCCAAGTCAGCCAAAGTACAGTTGCAAGCCCGCCAACAGTACCCATATGGAGCTGGCATGTATTTTGCTAGTACTGCAGGGGAACAAAAATATCTAGAACGAGTATTAGAATAAGTAACTTTGATTGCTTTCAGAGTCGCCATATCCCATTGTGCGGGTGTAACTTCTATATCTAGGTCTTTGTTCCAGACTTCCAGGATAGAATGGGAAGTGTCTCCCAGGTTGTCCCTTATTATTCTGTAAAGATGACCTATAAGTTTCCCCCAAGTATTACTTATCAAAGTATCCCTGATGAGGGTCCGTAGTGGAGGTAGGGGCGATGGTGCACATGTAGGGAACTCCCTCTGTCTTAAGACATAGTTTTCTCACCTGGGTATAGCGGTACTTATCTCGATCAGAGAGGGAAAATTTACATTGTAGATCTGTAAAGGGTAGGATACCAGATTCATTCACTGATTGATAATAATAGCTGAGGCCCAGGCGTTGCCAGGTTCGAAAAGTAGTGTCTAGGTGAGCTGGGTAGAAATTCTGGTCCTCTGATATAACAGTAAAGAAGAAAATGATTTGTTTAAGAGGCTTCTTGTTTTTAAATCTATTCCATACTCTTAAAATCTGGGCGGTGTAGATGGAAAAATCACTCGGGGAGGGCAAGAGATCCGAAGTTGAAAAAGCTATTTTTTCTATATCATGTAGGTCATTTATTAGAAATTCTATGTCTTTCCAGATAAAGGAGTGTGAAGGAGAAAGCCAGAGGAAAAATATTTTTAGAAATGCTGCCGTAGCGTACATCTTTAGGTCGGGAAGATTCAAGCCCCCCTGGTCTAGTGAGAACGAAAGTAGACAGCGACGGACCCTAGAGCTTTGCCTATCCCAAATAAAGGATGAGATCATCCCATTCCAAGATTTAAAATAGAAATCACCCAAAAAGATTGGAATAAGTAGAGCAACCAAGGGAGAATATTCATTCTTATGGTTTCTGTTCTTTGGGAAAAGGTTAATTTCAGGTTGCTCCACCTAGAAAGATTGTCCTGAATTAGACAAGAGACGGGTTCATAGTTGACCAATTTGAGATGCTCTAAATTTTGGGGAATATGTATTCCCAGATATTTAAGTTTTGTACAACGCCATTTTAAAGGAAAATATCTCTTAAGTTTTTGTGAGGGTTTGAAATTAAGCATTAAGGTTTCTGTCTTGGAAATATTCAGTTTAAAATTCGCCAGTTTCTCATAAGTCTTGAAAATCTCTCAAACTGCCGGGACTGAGGACTCCGGAGAGAGAATGGTTAAAAGGATACCATCGGCAAAGAGGGATATCTTGTGTGTGCTCTGGCCCAGGGGCATGCCCTCCACCCGATCATCTTGTCTGATGGTTATGGCTAGGGGTTCCATATACAAAGCGAATAGGTATGAGGATAATGGGCAGCCTTGGCGTGTCCCCTGCTGTAGCTTAATAGGAGTGTAACCCCCTGTTACCCGGGGTTACTAGAATCCCAGTAAGACCTAGTGGTAGGCAGGGAAGGCAACTTGTGAAACTCCAGTTAAATGGATTTCACACTGTCTCACTCTGTTCTCAGTCTCAGCTGAGACTGAGGGATGACATCACCATAGAACTCTTGCAGCTGCATGAGCCACACTGGAATGCTGCAGTTGGAAGTTAGGATAGAATGTTGGGGGAATTTGAAACAGAGTCTGTGTGCAGTCTTGAGAGAAGAAGTAGCACAGCTGTCTGTGTGCAGGCTCTCAGAGCCTTAAGCTCTGTTTTAGAGCTACTGTAAGGGGGGTGTGTGTTTCCACCATAAGAGGAACACAGAAGCTGATTGTGAAGTGGTGGAGACCGCTGTTACTGGTCCATCTGCCCCATCCCTAAGGGGATGGAGGGAAAGGTTTGCCTGTTTTCCAGGGGCAACCCTCCTGGTTCCGGCTAAGGAAGAAGCTGCCTATTTCAAGTTGTGCTGCGGCACCAGAAGCTGTAGGAGAGAAATTCCTGTGAGGAATCGCCTATGGGACACCTGCAACCAAAGGGTGAGTTCGCTCTGACAGAGGGCCAATGTGTTTCACCTGAACTGTTGGAAAGTGGGGATTGGACTACTTAATCTGTAGGAGGTCTAGTGTAATAGACATTGCCGGTTAAGTCAAGTAGGTTCAAGTCCAGCACAAAGAGTGAAGTAAAGTGGGGATTGGACTGCTTAATCAGTGGGGGACCTAGAGCAATGGGCTAAGCCAAGTAAAAGTATGTTCAAATCCAGCACAATGGGAAAGCAAGACAAGTAGAGGAAATGTGACAGACAGTTAGCCTTAATCTACATTGCCAAGCTTTACAGAATGAGATGTTTACTGTCCAGAGAAATGGCCGGTTATGAATTGTGGGAGCGAGAGGTGGGAGACCCCCCATCAGTAGTAACCAAATTCACCTCTACGGATTTGCTCTGTGGCACCTTTACTTTCTCTCAGGTACTTGGCCATTGCCTGAGGAAAGTACTCAGACATGGGATTAAAAGGAGAATTCTCTGATAGAGCTGAGGTGCTCTTAGGTGGTTTAGGGAGCCACCAGAAAAGGTTTCCATGACAAACAGAAGGTGTCCGAGTGGCCGGCAGGGGAGCTGAGCCAGGGAAAACCCAGAATAGTGTACAAGTTCGGGCTGTGTACCCAAAGCAGCATGCAAGTCTGGGCTGTGTGTCCTGTGGGTTCAGAGCCTGAGGGCTGAAGTGTGGAGGAAGTGTTCTTGATCCTTTTAATCTGCATTACCAGAAATGTAGCCCCGTGGGGGTCCATCTATGCTTTGTTTGTTCTGTTTGGATGTGAATAAAAGCCACACTTTAGAATCCCATTTCTGGTATTGGACATTACAGTTATTGCTTCCTGTGTTCGGAGTTACTTGGGTGCCCCTGTGCAGAGTAGCCAAACCTAGCCCTTGTGCCGAGTAACCTATTCCTCCCGGAACCCAGTCCCCACCTGGTAATGCTGTCAGATTCAAACAGCATACCACCTGTCGTTTGCAAAAGGCAGGGGTGGGGAGCTTACAGGAGAAGAGATTGCTCCATATAGCCTAATACAGGCTTGAGGTTGGGCATATATATATTTTTAAGCCAAGAAACAAATTGGTTGGAAAAGGAAAAACATTTCAGTATTTCCCATAGGAAATTCCAGGTGACTCTGTCAAAAGCTTTTTCAGCATCAAAGCTGAGAAGAGCAGATGGGATTTTTCTATTGTGTATATGTTCGAGAAGAAGCGTGGTACATCTGATGTTATCAGTAGTATTATGACATTTAATAAAGCCTGCTTGGTCTGGGTGTATAATAGTGGGAAGAAGAGTTTCAAGACGAGAAGCCCAGATAGCCATATAGATTTCATAGTCGACATTAAGAATAGAAATAGGGAGGTAGGAAGAGGGATCCGAGGTATCCTTATTAGGTTTTGGTATAGGGGAGATAACTGTGTATTGCCAAGATGGGGGTGGTTCTTCTCCCTCTGTCACCGCCCGATAAGAAGATAGAAGAGTAAGCATTAGAAGGTTAGCAAATGTCTTGTACCATTCTGCCGGGTAACCATCTGGACCGAGGCATTTGAAAGGCTTCAAAGCCTTTATGTGAGATAGAATCTCCACTGGGCATATAGGGGCGTCGAGGGTCACCCTCTGTGAGTCGGAGAGCGTTGGAAAGGTGACCTTATCTAGGAAGTCTGATTGGAGTTCAGGGTCTGGTGTTAGTATTGGGGTAGTGTAGAGCATTTGATAGTATTCAAGAAATGACGATCTGATATGTTTGTCAGAATGGGAAGTTTCTCCCGTAGCTGGATGTTTTATTTTTAGGATAGTTGTCATTTTTCTGTTTCTTAGTTTTCGTGCTAACAGGAGCGTTCCCCGAGTTCCACTCTTGTAGTTTGTCTGCTTTAAATATGTCAGGGTCTGAAGAATCTTGGAGTCCATTATGTTTTGTATCTCCTGCTTGAGGTCCCTAATTTTTTGTTGGTTTTTCCTGATATAGCATTTGGTAAGAGTATAGTTGTTCTATACATTGCTTATACTGTGCCTCCATCTTTCTTTTTTTATTTGCTGAGTATGCTGTAGTCTCTTCTCTTAGAGTAGCCTTTAAAGAGTCCCAAAGGATTGATTCGGGAATCTCGCCACCGCCATTTTCATTAAGGAATTGTGGGATCCTAGCAGTGATGTATTTTATGTAGTCAGGGTCTTTCAATAAGGTAGGGTTAAGTTGCCAGAGTTTTGGTTTAGGTGGTTTGCCTAAATTTATTTTCAAGATAAATGGGTGGTGATCAGAGGGCACCTTGGGGGCCAGTGACAAGTCCTGGACCAGAGAATAGTGTTCGCAGGAGAGAAAAAAAGTAGTCACGATGAGAATAAGTATGGACACGGGGGTAGTAATATGAAAATCCAGGATTTGAGGGGTACCGTCTCCTCCATATGTCTTCTATACCCAGGTGAGAAAGAGAGGATCTAAAATATCTCACCATTGGAGCTGATCTATGAGTCTGGGGGGCAGAAGTATCCTGCTGGGGTGATAGAGCCATATTAAAGTCACCCCCCATGATTAGGATGCCCTGGCGGACAGTTAAAACTCTCTGGAGGAAGGTTTGAATAACACCCAAGTGTGTGAGGAGGTAAATAAGTGTTCAGCAGAGTGACCTCTTGGGAGTACAGTGTTCCAGTTAAGATAATATATCTCCCCTGTGTATCTATTATGGTTTCCCGTACCTCCAATGGAGCAGAGGCCGGCACCAGGATTGCCACCCCCCGCCTACGAGCACTGGAATGGGAAGATGCATAGACTGCATATTGATTTTGCCCTTTTAATTTCTGGTGTTCAGATTCAGATAAGTGAGTCTCCTGAAGGAAGAAATGGTCCGCCCCTGCCTCTTCAAGTATTGCATAAGGCGATACCTTTTAATGGGGTTATGGAGTCCGTTTATGTTCATAGATAGTATTTGAACTGGATTAACTGCCATTGTTTATCTTAAGTGTGTAGAACAGTAATAATAAAAGTGGTATATAATAAAAAATTATTGGATCAAACATGTGTATGTCTCCTTTTTTAACTATCAGTAAACAATTAAGGTTCCACATTATCTTATATCTGTTGTCTCCTCTATAACACGAGGAGTCAGAATGAGGGTGGGATATAGAAAATAATAAATATAACCAATAAGAAACGTTTTTAGTAAACCTATTAACTACTGTATATACAGTATGGCTTCCAAATTGGAGATGGGGTATCCTGACCAGCTCTGAAAGGGTTCCAAGAAAGCTCCTGTATTAGGAGTATCCATGAACGAGAGAGTAGCAGCTCCTTTAGTGATGCTAAATCCCCTCTTGAGTACTGGAACATCCCCCAGTTGAGGGGGGATCATCAGTAAGATAACAAAAATGAGTTTAAGTGGTGTCATGTGGGTGGTTAAGATCCAAGAGGAAGGGAAAAACTCCACCTTGAGATTGCACTTCCAGGACCGAGAGATCAGTTTGTTTAGAGAGTTCGCGGGGGAGGGGAGGGCAGGGGGAGAGGAGGAAAAAAAAACTAGGTGGTTACGAGGGGCAGTTAGTAGCATCAGTGGTCCTGACTTACATTCAATATCATAGCATTTCTCATTAGCATAGCCATAAATCATTTAGTAACCTGACCCATTTAAATAATTTCTGTTCTTTCACAGTTAGAGATCTAGTAGTCATAGTCTATATGTATATTAAAAAAAAAATAATAAAGGGGAAGGGGAGGAGTGTAAAAGGGGAAAGAGGGAAAAAAAAAAGGCGGAAAGGCCTCCAAATAAGTCTCAGTTTTGTTCCTAAGAGTTCTTGCTGTTGTTCTCATAGCAGAATGGTGTAAAGCATCCTTAGGGTGGTACACAGGAGTAGGTAGACCTGAGGTGGGAGGAGAGCTCGGCAGGAGGGGCGCGCCCCAGTCTAGACTCCCAGACGGGCCTCAGGGGCCCCCAGGGACACCCCGCTCTCCTAGCAGCCGGGATTTTAAACCCAGCCATCGCCAGGGGGAAATGAGGGATCCCCAGGCCCAAGGTCCAGCTAAGCGGGGAGTCAGAGGCGGTGTGGGGGGGGTGTCACCCCCCCGAGCCATCCCCAGACCATCTTTGTCCCTCCTGACTCTGAGGACTCCATCAAAATAACTCTCCCTGGAGTTGGTCACCAGTTTGTATGTAACATAGGTAGTGTTCCGTGTCAGGATGGCTGATAAAGTACAGTAAAGTCCAGCACGGCACAGAGTACAGAAGACAGTAAAGCCCTGATCACGCTGATTCAAATATTCCAGGAGAAATCCGTCAGGACAGGCGTGATGTAACTCCCTGATCCCGAGAGTTATAAGGATATCCAAGCTTCTCAGGCCAAAGGGGGGGAAACCCAGGGGAGGGTTATCATCAGGGGCCTAGGGAGGGCCAGGGGCCCAAGCCACGAATCCTGAACCACGATTAGGTTTACGAGTAATGGGAAGAAACTAAATAGTATCCTCTAGATAGTGAGGCTCCTAACACGGCCGTTGGGTCAAGCCAACCCCCCCCGCCCCCGGGGCCCCCCGGCCCAGAAAAAGCATGTCTGACCTGTTTCATCCAGGTGGGTCAACAGCTGGTTCTCAGCCTTGATTATCAGCAGCGATCAGTCCATCTTAGTTCCTTGGTGGTACTGGTTTATGGCCTGTAGGATATCTTGAAGCGAACGCTCTGTTTCGGGTTCTGGAGTCATCCTAGTCGGCCGTTTTCAGTGTTGGAATTAATTTTCCCATTTCCCAGGCCTTGTGGTCCTTCAATAGGTCCCTTGTGACCAGGTCATTCCTGGCCTCCGCAGCTGAAAAATACATTTGGGGTCCCTCAGTGTAGAAAATGACCATCTTGGCTGGGTAGGGTGTTTTAAATCGCAATTTGTTGGACCTTAAGCATGGAAAGAGGGGGGAATATTCCCCTCCTGAGGCGTTGGGTTGCAGATGCATAATCATTGTCTATAAATATTCTTCTGTTGTCATACATAATAATTTTCTTCCCCCATGCCTTGTGGAGCAGTGTCTCCTTAATTGCATAGTTGAGAAAACATGCCACAATGGATCTTGGGAGTGATCCTGGGGGAGGTCTGGGGCCTAGCGCTCAGTGTGCCCTCTCAGTATCGATGGGGAACTCTGGGCCAAGATCTAAGACAGAGCGCAGGAGGTGATCTAGAAAGGCCGCCACATCTGAGCCCTCCATACCCTCAGGCAAGTTGTAGAATCGCAGATTCTTTTGACGTGCACGGTTTTCGGCATCTTCTTGCCATTGTGCCATTGATAGTTGCAGGATTGCGAGTACCTTTAGAGAGGGTTCTAGGGAGTCAAGGCATTCCATGTTAGTAGTGACTTGAGCATCCGCATTGTCCAGATGGCCTCGCAGTTCTTTTAGATCAGAGCGGAGGTCCGCAAGAGTTTGTTTAACCTCGCAACGAAAATCCTGTATTGCTGTAAGGATTGGGTCAGGAGGAGAGGATTTATTTATAGCAGCTTTGTTGTGGTTGTTGTGCCGGGTTCGTTTGGTGTCCTCTGAAGATGGTGCTGCTGCTACCATTTCTTCCTCGCCACATGAGGATTCCCCTTCGCCTTGGGCCGTAAGCGTGCTGAGTGGTAGAAAACGATTACTGTTGCCCTTGCGTCTTTTCATCTGTTGCACCATGTTGTAGGTATGCTCCGGTGTTAATATTGTTGTTTTAGATGTCCTGGAGTTGAAAAAAAAAAGGCTTTTAAGTCAAAGAGCAGGGGGAAAGCTCTGTCTTGTGCTGCTTATCGCTCCATGGCGCCACCAGAAGTCCAAACCTTACAATATTGATTCATGTTATAACTTCTTGCACAGTAAACAATGTAGGAGGGGGCCCTTCCCTATCAGCTAACTTGGGGCTGAATGGGGCAGGGGCACCATACTGAGAAGGAAGAACCATCAACCTGGAATTGGCCCTTAAGTTCAGTTTGGGTAGTGAGCTCTGAGAAACTTGCATACTGTGTGACCCTGAGCAAGTCACTTAATTTCCCTGCGCTCCCAGGTTGCACCTGTAAACAAGCTTTCAGTTTAGTGTTTCTCACCTGGTTAAACAATTGGAAAAACAAACAAACAAAAAAAAAACATAAACACCTTTGTGAACCACAGTGAGAAGCAAATCCACTGGCCTCCCAGGAGAATCATAACCAAAGCGCAATACTGGCTTGACAGCTTGGCCAGTCTTTCTGGGGGGAACAACCACAGTCTCTGTACTTTCAGCACTAGTGCATCTGCATGGATGGAAATGTCCAAACTGGGAGCACTGTCAACTCCTTGCTCTGTAGCTCTGGTTCCACAGCACTTTGCTCATTATTATCTTCTGACGTGGGCCCAGCTGGCTCATTTTTAGAAGGTTCAGTCACAGTTAGGCTTTGTGGCACTGAAAGGGGACTGTCAGCACTCTCATACTGTTCTTCAGGTTCTGATATGTCACCAGGGAGACTCAGACCATTAGTTTCTTCTTAGGGCAAGTCACACAGTTCCACGAAACACAGGGAGTCCGCAGCCTCAGACGTAATACTTTGCACTTCACTTTCAGGGAGCATTGGCTCCAAGGATGAAGCTGGGGGGTTAGGGCAGTCCAGAAGGCCCAGCTTCATCCCCACAATTATTCATAGGGTTACCTCGAAACAGCTGACTCAGTTCATAGGAGGGGTAATAGGCATTGTCACACTCACTATCATCAGAGATGGAATGACAGTCACAATCATTCTGGGCCTGCTGCGGGGGACACCTTAAATCTGTAACTACTGGGGTAGGTTGACTCTATCTTTTTTTTGCAGCAGCATGAGTCACCAGCCCAGGGGAGGCAACATCTGCTGGCTCAGCTTCAATAATAACTTGGCCGATAGGCAGCAAGTGGTTATGGTGCATGGTCTTGACAACTTAGGAGTTATTCTCTGGGTGTACCTTGTACACTGATAGATCATCCAACTTTCCAACTACTACATGAGGAAGATGGTGCCCCCTATCAGCAATTTTGTGCTGGCCATGTAGTCCCAAATTGCGTAACAACACACGGTCTCTGGGTCGTAGCTCTTGAGCCTTTACTTTCTTATCGTGCCTCTCTTTGTTGGTGAGATTGCTCTTGTCGGCCATTTTATTTATTTATTTATTTATTTATTTATTTATTTATTTATTTATTTGAGATAATCAGAAAGACCTTTGAGTCAGAGATTCATTTACAAAGGTTCCACGTCATACATAGTGCGGTACAGGGGAACAGAAACAGACAGGTTGTTGTGTATTACATTACAGAGATTATAATGGTTCCAACGTTATACATAGTGCAGTACAGGGTTAACAGAAAACATACAGGTAACTGTGAAATTACCTAAGTTCACATTGAGATATACACTAGATACAAAAGTGAAACTATAAACAAGGACATCATGGAATATCGGGGTTTAGCACAGCCCAAGGTAGGGGAGAGGCTGTTTGTCAAGACAGAGCTTCTTTGGGAATTGGGTCTGAAGACTGATTAGAGGCTGGTCTTGGGGCAATCGCATAGGCTGGAGGCCTGGAGGTGATTCCTTAGACTAGACTTAAAAAGCCTAATCTTGTTTCGCTGGATATTAGAGTGGGGAGTGCATTGGTCCAGGATGGGGCATTGTAACTGAAAGTTCTTTGGAATTTGGAGGTCTGGCAACGGGGTACATTTAGTAACGGTTTGCTTGAGTTACGTGTGACTCTGACAGGGGGTTCTGGGTGGATGATTTTGTTTAGGGTAGTTGGGGTGAGGCCTAGGGTTATCTTTTTGGTCATTAAGCAGGTGTGGTACTTGATTCTGTTGTCTAAGTTTTGCCAATTAGTGGCGCTGTAGAGGGAGCAGGTGTGCGTGGAGCAATCACATCCAAGTATGAGTCAGCAGGCTTTGTTTAGTACAAGACGAAGTCTATTTACGGCAGAGGTGGGAGCAGCACTGTAGATTAGAATGCCGTAGTCTAGCAGCGAGAGGACAGTGGAATTAATGGTGAGACGCAGAGCCTCGGGGGTGAGGCAGTGTTTGTACCGGTAAAGTACGCCAAGTCTAGAGTTTAGGGCAGTGGATAGACGCTGAATATGTTGATTAAAGTTGAGGGCCGGGTCAAGTGTGATTCCTAGGTACATGAAGGTGTCCACTTGTTCGAGGGGGGTTAGGTTTACAGTAAGAAACTGGGGCAGAGGTTCTTCAGTGGGTTCTGTGGGTGGGAGAAAATCATGACTTTTGTCTTATTGTAATTAATTATTAGGCGCTGGGAGGTGAGCCAGTGTTCAGTCGCATGGAGTGAGTGTTGGAGTGTTTGGTGGAGTTTCAGGGGGTCCGGATCAGTTGCGAAAAAGATGGCGTTGTCGGCGTATAAGTGTAGGTTGGTGGGGTACGCCGATGGGAGGGAGTTTAGGTATAGACAGAATAGCAGGGGGCCTAGGATGGAGCCCTGAGGGACACCGGAGCAGATAGGGAGACTGGAGGATAGGACAGTGCCTACCCTAACCAGCTGTGTTCTAGCAGAGAGATAGCTGGTGAACCAGTTTACTGCCTCATTGGAAAGGCCGCTGTGGGCGAGTGTGTTTAGTAAGAGGGCATGGCTGACGGTAGCAAATGCTTTAGAGAGGTCCACGAAGATAGCTCCTGTGAGGTGGCCGCTATCTAAGGCAGTGTGGATATGTGAGGTAAGTTCAAGGAGCGCGGTGGTGGTACTGTGTCCCTTTCCAAAACTGTGTTTCTGGTTGCATAGCATGTTATATTTGATAAGGTGGTCTGTGAGTTGATCAGAGAATATACGCTCTAATGCTTTGGATACAGGGGGTAGGATGGAGATGGGGTGGTAAGTATTAGGGGTGGTGTGGTCTCCACTCTTATATACTGGGGTGATGTAGGTGGATTTCCAGCGAGTAGGATATTTCGCCTGACAGAGGGAGAGGTTGAGGATAAGTGTGAGAGGGGTAAGGACTTCCTGGAGGGTGAGTTGGGGAGGCCGCATGTCTAGGGAGTCGCTACTAAATTGAGAGTGATTAAGGGCCTTAGCAAGGTAGGGTTTGGCGGTCTGTGGGGTAAGAATGTGAAGGTAGAAAGGTGGAGTTTGGTGTGGCGGGGTGTTAGTCTGGGTAGGCGGCGGGTCGAAGAAATTAGGGGGGAGGACATGGCTGAGATCAGTGAAAGTGGAGTTTAGGGCCGAGGCTATACTGAGGGGATCCGATGAGAGATAACCATCTATTACCAACTGGTCTGGAGGTAGGTTAGTACTTTTGCCATGGAGTTCCTTAATATCATTCCAAAATTTGTGTACGGAGCCCCATGTGGTGGTTAAGGACAATTTGTAGCATTCTGCTCTGGTTGTGCGAATGGCCCATGTGCATTTGTTATGGGCTTCCCTATACCGTTGCCTGTCCACAGGGCGTTGAGTTTCATTAACTAGATGCCAAAGGGCATCACGGTGTCGCAGGATGCCCAAGAGGTGATTCGAGAACCAGGGGGCATGGTTGCCTTTGGACATTTTCTTGGTAGAGGAGGCAAACTTATCACAGGCGTTACTGAAAGTGGTGATAAATAGTTCCAGTGCAGTATCAGGGTTGAGGGCATTTGCTAGTGGGGTCCAGTCCCAGGCACCGAGGTAGGCTTTGAGTTGGGCAAGTTTACCAGGCCAAAGTTTGCGATGGGTGGTAATTTTGGGGGGTAATGCAGGACCAGGTGAAGAGTACTGGGGAGTGGTCACTTAGAGCGTCGGGGAGAACTACGGTGTTGGTAATTCTGTGGGGACGGTTAGTAGAAACTAGGTCTAGGAGGGAAGATGTCCCTGTACAGGAGTTTACCCGGGTGGGAGCAGTGACTATCTGTGTGAGGTCAAGTGCATTGGCCTCGTCTATAAATGTGGTGGCTGACTTGGCCAGCCAATTTATGTTAAAATCACCTATAATAATTTTTTCCTGATTAGGGGGAAAAGTGGCTAGATGGGACAGGATATCTTGGAAAGCTTGCTTCTGGTCCTGGGGAGGGATGTAGGCAGTAGTGGGTCAGTTGATATGCATGGTTCAATTGAGCTCAGTTTCTGTACATACTGCAGGTAAGCTGCCCGGCCCCATCTGTAGAGACCCTAGAAGCAGATATCAACTGGGTCAGTCCTCCTCCCGAACATGGGCGGTAGGGGAGAACCCAGTAGCATAATTTTGGTGCAACTGTAGCAGTACTAAGGTGCTAATCTGCTGGCTCCATTTATGCTTGTCTTTGGATGGAGGGTGCCCAGCATGTCTAGAAGGGTGTGGTTAAAACTTTCTGTTGAGGGTCCCCTGTGGGTGATAGGGGTGGTTCTGATTTCTGCACCCCCCACAGAGACAGCATTTCTTTGATTAGCCTACTTTCAAAGTCTCTGCCTTGGTCAGAGTGGATCTGCTGGCGGGCACCATAGTGGACGAAGAATTTTTCCACTAGCACTTTGGCCATGGTAGAGGCCTTTTGATCTTTAGTGGGAAAAGCTTGTGCATACCGCATGAAATGATCTGTAACCACTAACACATTGCCAGTATTCCGTTGATCAGGTTCTAAGCACAAAAAATCTATGTAGACCAGTTCTATTGGGGCGCTGTTAGTGATATTGACAAGGGGGGCAGCCATCTGAGGCAGGGCTTTTCTTTGGAGGCAATGACTACAGATCTTTACATGGTGCTCAACATCGGCCCCCATCTTGGGCCAATAGAATCGAGATCATACCAGGTCGACAGTCCTGTCAATACCGAGGTGCCCCATGTGATTGTGGAGGAACCTCAGTACCAAGTGTTTAAAAGCCGTGGGCATGACCAATTGTTGCTTGTCTACTTGACCACTATGATCCACTGTCTGTCTGTATAACAACTGATTGAATAACTTCAACCTGGAGCCTTCTTTAAACAATAGGGCAGTTGGCAAGTCAGGGGAACGCAACTTAGACATCTTTCCCTGCACGCAGGGTATCAAGTGCAGGTTGAATCATAGGATCTTGGGATTGAGCCCACTGAATACTGTCATTGTCAAGTTGAGGTAGTGCACTAATATCTAGAGCAGAGAAATGGCAATAGGCAGCCAGTATGCAGGTATCAGGAGGTCTCAAGCTATCTACTAGACAGCCCACTGTGTCCGCAGACATCTGTTCATCTCTGTCAAACTTTTGGCACAATACTCGGATGTCAGGTTCAGACAGCCTGACCCAATTACTCTTGGAAGCAGGCCTTCTGACAGGGCATCAGCATTAATATGGTTCAGTCCCAGTATGTATTTGACAGCATAATCATAGGTTAATAAGGCAGAAAGCCACCCTTGCCCAGTGGCTTCTAACTTAGCTGAAGTCTGTACATAGGTTAACGGGTTATTGTCGGTCTTCACCAATACCTTTGCCCCATAGAGGTACTCATGAAACTGGTCAAAAATGGCCCATTTTAGGACAAGGAACACCATCTAGTGCACAGGATAGTTTCTCTCTGATGGGGTCAAGCTCCTGCTGGCGAAAGCTACCGGTCTCAAACCATCCTCATGGTGTTGATACAGCACAGCTCCTAGGCCCTGCAGACTAGCATCCGTATGCAGCACATAGGGCTTGGTAGGGTCAGCATAGGCGAGGGTGGGGGGCGTGGGTGAGCCAGTATATGACTTCGTGGAAGGCTGCTTCACATTTGGGTGTCCAGCAGGGCCCAAAAGGTTCACCTGTCCGGAAGTACACTTTCTCTGGTTCTTTGACAGCCCCTTTTTTGTATTTATGGTTGGTAGGGTGTAACCCTGGGTAAGATTCAGGAGTGGGCAAATCACCTTTGAATAGTCTTTTATGAACCTGCGGGTAGTAGCCACAGAATCCCAGAAAACATTGTAGTTCTTTCAAGTTATGGGGCTGGGGCCAAGTAGTCGGCGACTCAACCTTCCTGGGATCAGTCTCTATCCCTTCTGCAGATACTATATGCCCCACATACTTCATGGTGGTTTGAAAAAACTGGCACTTGTCGATGGACAGCTTGAGGCCAAAGTCTTCCAATCGGTCCAGTACTTTAAACAGTCGGGTCTCATGCTCCTCTAATGTGCACCCAAGCACAATGACATCATCTAGGTACACTAGGTATTCCAGCAAGTTCATATTTTCCACCGCACGTTCAATCAGTTGCTGAAAGGTGGCTGGGGTGCCCGAAATCCCCTGTGGCATTCTCAGGAATTCGTAGAACCCCAAAGGACAGATGAAGGCTGTTTTCTCACGGTCCTCTGGGACCATCGGAATCTAGTAATATCCACTGTGAAGATCCAATACCGAGAACCATTTACTCCCATTCAAGCAATCAAGGGCATCTTGTGTACGGGGCATAGTGTACTGATCAGGGATGGTCCACCGGTTCAGGGTTCGATAATCAACACACATCCTCATGGACCCATTCTTCTTATGTACAACCACAATGGGAGAGGCATATGGGCTCCTTAATTTGTGCATAACGCCAGCAGTGAGCATTTCTTGCAGGTGCCTCCTAACATTATCTATGTCTGCTGGGGCGAGGTGTTGGGATCTCTCTTGAAATGGCTGGTCATTATGTAGGTGTATGTGATGCTCTGCACCCTGGACACACCCCATGTCCCATTCTTTTAATGAAAACATTTGGTCTCTCTGGGTGAGTTTCTTGCTAACCTTATCCTTCCATTCAACTGACAAAGGAGAATCACCAAAGCCAAATAAGTCCGGGGTCACTCTCTCCTTTTTGCCAGAGTACTTGTTGCTGGGTAATATGGCAGTGTCTGTGCAGTGTACTGTAGCTAGGGTGCACCCTCTGTTCACCCGGATCTCCTGATCTGACACATTCTGAAACTTGACCATCACTCGTCGTGCATAGATGTGGGCATGAGCAGACAAGATGCTGGGTTTGACCAATAGTCCCTCTGGCAACTTGCCATCGCCTGGTGCATCCATCATTAATATTTTGTTCTTGACATCTTTCCAGAGGTGGACCTACTCGTGAATGGTACACTAGGCCTTGGGTGCCATTCGGTGCCAGTACCAGAGAGTCAGGATCCTTCCACACGAGCCTCACAGGTTCATCCTGGTCTACTTCCTTGGGCTTCCATTGCAAATTATAGGCCCTTTTGATCAGAGCCAGAATTCCTAGGGCCTGCCCAGTCCGTTGTCCTTGTTTCTCATGGCAGAGTTGTGCCAGTCTCCCAAACATATGGACATTTGTCCCAATTAACAGAGGAACCCCAACATACAGTCCAGTGGGGGGACACACTAAGGCAAGGGTCTCAACTTGCTCATCTACTCCAGCAACTGAGGTAGGGAAAGACAGCCAGATCCGAATATATCCTGAGTACAAATAAGACTTCTCGCTCAGCCCCCACGCATGTAAGCCTTCTAAGGGTTTTAGGGGCACATCAGGCAGATGCTTTTAATACCAGTCTTGGAACACTATAGTTACTTGAGATCCGCTGTCGAGCATGGCCCGGGCGGATACACTGTTCACCATCACTGTAGTTTCCATCAAAGGGACCACCACCTCAGACCATTCAGGCAACGCAGACTTGGATGTCGACTTGGCAGCAGCCTATAATGAATAACTTTTTCGAGCAGCTCCACCTTGTGGCCGGTTATTGTTCCATCGAATCAAGGCTAGTAGCAACCTTTCTCAAATTCTCCGGTGAGCGACAAGTGAACCGGGTGTGCCTGTCCTCCCTGCAGTGGTAACAAAAATTGGGTTGTCTAGAGTCTCTGAGTGGTTGTGGGCCGTCTCCCTGCTTGGGTACATCGGGGCACCTCGTGGCCCTTCTTTCACATGTAACTTTCGGTCTTGGTCCTCTGGACTTCCACCAAGGTTAGTGGGTTATGTGGCTGCTAGTAGGTTCCTCACCAGGGCTATCAATTATTGTACTTCTTCCAGTAGGTTACCCTCAGTCTGGGTTTCCGAGGAGATGATGTGCACCCCCACTCCACTAGGCGGGGTCTCGTTCTTTAACTCAGGAGATGCCTGGTAGAGGTTAGTATCTCTGGCTGCCTTGGTGGCTTGTTGACTGACTCTCAACTCTGTTAATTCTTTAATTAGTTCTCTCATCTGCTGCACTTCAGTCTCGTCACTTCTCTCAGGGGGCTGGCAGGTACGAGCAACCCCAGCATAGGGCTCCCATCCCTCTTCATCATTCTCTGCTTCACGAATCTCTTTCATGAGGTGACAATACTCGGGAGGGTTAGCCTTCCTATCTTGCAACTTAAGTTTTAGCATCATCACACTAGAGTACCTGGCTGACTTGAGAATATGGTCCAACCTGACCCGAGTCAGTTCATTAGCAGGTACCCCTCCTTTTCTGTGAGCCTTCTGCAGAGCCCTCTCAGTTCTGGTAACAAACATAGACAACTTCTCATTCTTCCATTGCTTGGTGGATTTAAATTTCCACAGCAAATCGTCCCCTGACTCAGTGCTTCCAAAAACCCCTTCCAATGCAGAGAGGTATTCAACCGCAGTAGCCTCCGGGCTAGTGGATTGTAGGAAGCAAATGGCTTCCAGTGTAGGGGCCCTCAAACTTTCCATGAGTCTTTTTCTTTTCTCCCCCTCAGAGCATTGCCACTCCTGGTCTGGGGGGGGGTAATAGAGTCCCTCCATCTTTCCAGGTCATCCTCTCCTACGGGCACTGGGACTGTGCCCAAAAAAAGTCTAAGTCCACGGTAAGAATCCAGGTGCACAGATGGAATTACTATGGGGGAGGTGACCACAGGGGAGACCCTAGGGGAAGCAGGAGATGCTGTCGGGACTGCAATGGCATGGTTTCTTCAGAAAGGTCTAGCACCTTCACTAACTCTTGGGCGGTTCGCCCCTCAGAAGCTAATAACTTAAGCAGCTTGTCCTTGAACCCCTCTATGCTGGGGGACCTTCCCGGGGTAACCGGATCACTGTGCAAATGGATGATCCTCCACCCCTTCTGAGCCCCTTCTGACAGAATAACATGGGGTACTTTCTCTGGATCTATGGGAGAGCTGCAGGAGAATAGAATTACCATATTTTGGTCAAACAGGTCAGAATCCTTCCCCTTCACTTCAACCTTGCCTAAACACTTAATGTGCTCCACAGCTTCTACAATAACAACATTAGTGGTCCTTAATGGGACATCCATTAACAGGAGGGCCTGTTGGGGGTCTACCGCCTCAGCCTCACTCCACCCCATCATTTGGTGTACTAACAACTTATGGGGGGCGATCCTGAGCTTAGGTGTAGCAAGCCCCTCCATTTTGTCACCAGTTCTAAACATACTAGGTTAATTACCACCTCTGGCCACTAGAAGGCACAAACTTCCAGTGGTGAGCCTCCAAGATGTAACCCCTAGGTGGCGCTATCCCAAGGACTACTACCCCTGCCTGCTTGGCTAGTTGCAGGAAAAGGGGCCTGGGTACTGAAACGGGTGCTTCCACCTGGAGGTCAGGGTTGTTAGTAGTCAAGCTAACCTGGGCACAGCCCTCCAGGACACTGTGACCCCGCTCTTTCCCTTCTAGTGGCCTAAACAATATACAATAATCACTTTCACAATGACCCTTGTTCACCATGCAATTACCCACACTATTTGCACTTACCACCAGGGCTGGTTTCTCTAGCTCGACCCTGGAGACCCCCTGTAAAACAAGGTTATGCACAGCAAATAGCAACAGTGCAGTACTCTTGGCACAAACTGGAACCACAGTCAGATTAAATGCAAAAAGAGTTAGATCTGATTTATTCAGGGGACTTGAACAAGGGAGGGGTGTAATCAGGTTAATTTGCTTATAGGCTATATCAATCAAACAGTGATGCATGCACTTCAGAGTCCCTACACAGTCACACACTCTAGGTACCCAGGTAGGGAAGAGGTGGGCTAGCCAGGAACATTGCCCGGGGTAGGCCGACATCGCAGCTGGTTGGGGCCCTGTGGCGGAAGAAAGCAACATGTACAACACACACTATTTGTAATCCGGAGCCGGAGGGCTCAGTTCGTGAAGGAAAATACAACAAGGCAATCAGATGACAACACTTTAGATTTAGCTGTTGTTGCAGGGAGCTACCCTGATGTTTACTCATGATACCCAATGCAGGACACAGAAAGGACGAAATCAAGATGGCAGGTTGTTGAAATAGAGTGCCAGGAGAACAGAGCCCACACGAATCACCGAGGCATCGTTCCTGTTCAAAGCGTTGAGCGTAGTCCCCAGGCAGGTCTCTCATCGATGGCTTTCTCTGTGCAGCGGGTAGTCTGGCTGGGCTACTGTGACAAGGCCCAGACCAAGTGGAGATGAATACGGATTCAGTCCGTTTGAGTTGGATGCAGCCTACAGCAAGCAGAACACAGTTCAGCATGCAGTGGGAAACCAAACCACGACCCGCTAACAGCACATAGCACATTCACATGGAAGAAATTCTACTGTACCAGGCAGATTGCATTCCGGTCGCAGTTACAGAGTCTCTGCACAAACTGGGAGTTCAGAGGTGGCTGGAAATCCTGACAGGCTGATCGCATTCAGCAAATCTTCTGTCTTCTTCAGGTTAAAGCCTGGTCACAGTCCAGTGGTTTAAATCATTCTCACAAGTCGGATTCAGTCCAAATCAACTCTATTTTCCCTCTAAGGGACAGCAGGCAGACAGGCAGGCCAAAACTCAGCCCTTTCACAGTTTTTCCTCGCGACTCCACGCAGGATTGTTGCTCAATTATCTCGAGCTGTTACGCCTTCACTTCCCAACTCAGATCTGAAGCTAGCTGCAAGCAGTCTGGGACTTTCCCCAGGATACAAAAGGTTTGGTTGGCTGATTCCTCTGTCACTCACAACAAGGGTTCCCCCTCCAGGTTCATTTAGGCACCAAAAGCCCAAAACTACAATTCCTACAGCATTTTGCTCCCACAAGACTCCTGGGGACAGGCTCCATTTTAAAGTCCCCAAAGATACTGATAGGCCCATTTCGGCAGTCCAGGACCAAGATGGTGGAAATAAACAGAACTGTCCATGCTGAAAGAAGGCAGGTTAGAACAAACTGCAATATTATTACTATTCTAACCAATGATCAGCAAATAAGTACATCTTCTAACAGAGCTCCCTCTGCACTAATAGCGATGGCAAAACGGAGCGATTATCTGGAAGCCCAGGTGGGACTCGAGCATAGAAACACTCTGCCCCCTCCCAGATTAATTATAACGGCAATCTAGGCAGCTCTTAAAGAGACAGTACACAGAGGCTATACAGGCACTCTCTGGCAATATGTTCCAACTGCTAAAACACAGAACACCAGCCTGGCAGTGAGCATTTAGGCAAGCTCAAGGAAGACTTTTCGAGAACCCCCATTTGTAGGGGTTAAATCTTTATTATGTAATAAGATCTCTCTCCTAATGGAAAAGATGAAACACAAAGGTTAGACCCCTTACACTACCTTGAAATTAAGGACATATTGTAAAACAAAGTCAGAGAAGCTGCACTAAGCCGCATATGGGGGTCCCCTAGCAAAGCAACAAACATGGTAACATAAACTACATGTCTCATACAAGCTACACCATGTCATGCTAGGTATATTCCAGCATGCAAATCTATATGTTTAACAGAAGGCAGACTATCTAATTGCGTCATTTAACCCAGGGTTCAGAGTACAAGGTTGGTTGGTTGTACAACCAGAATCCTAGGGGGAAAACATAATAGCAGGCAGTTCCAGATCCATGAAATTGAAAAAAATATATTTAAGTCCAGAGTCCAACATGAGCTAGTATGGGGAGAAAACAATGAAAGCAATTTACTGCTATGGAGATACTGCTCGGGGGTAGGGTATTCCACAACATGCCGTTCAAACATGCGGCAGTTGCCATATTGATGAGGACTGTTAGATAAATGTAATATTGCTATTATAGTAACAAAATATGAAAATAAACAACATGAAAACAATAATTAGCCTGGCGTCTCTGTTCCCCCTGACTTGCAACAGTATGCTCAAGGCACAGTTTCAGAGTTCAAAGTCTTCAGTCCTCTTCTTCATCCTTGCTCATAGCCCTACAAGATCCAAAGTCCACACTGATTTTCTTTAAAAGGTTCCCGGCATCTTTTGGTTCAGAAAGTAAGTATTGTTTACCCAAATAAAAGACCCAAAGATGGGCTGGATGCAAGAGAGTTTGGGAAACCTGCAGGGATTGTAATCGAGTACGGATGGCATCAAATGATTTTCTGTGGTCTCTAGTTGCGTAGCTCAGATCCAGGATAATAGACAGCTTCCCTCTGTCTAGTGTTTCCATCAGCCCAATCCTCCTTGCTGCTGCCAGAGTCTTGTCCCATTCATGTGGTCCCACTAGCTGTTAAGTAACGTTCTTGGAGTGTTGGAACCAGACCTCCTCCTCAGGGTAATCCTGTATGCTCAGAGGGCAGCAGGGGACAGTTTCAGGTTTAAATTCGTGCTCAACCACATCCCTAAATATGTTGCCGGATTGTTGCCCTCTGTTTCTTCGGGCAAACTTAGCAGTCTTAAATTTGAGACTCTCATCTAATTTTCTAGAGCCTCAATGCAGAATTTTGGTGACTTGTTCTCCTGGATGAGTGCAGCTGTTCCAGTAGTGGCTTCTAACACTGCTGCAGCTGGTCCTTTGGCCTCTGTCTGTGCTGCTGCAGACTGTTTCCCAGGACATGATCCTGGAGTTGAAGTCTTGCAATTTGTGGTCAAGGGCAAGCACCCTCTTCTCAAGTTCTTGGATGGCATTAAGGATGTCGGACATAGCTTGGCAATCCCCAGGCTTGGTGGTGCCACCATAACTTGTCCTCCATGGCCCTGCTGCATTCCCTTTCTTGCTGCCACCTTCAGTAGTCTTCCTCGGGTTCCCCATATTTCACATGATTGCCACATTTTTGCAACTGGTTATGCATCGATAGTAGTCCTTAATTGTAGCAAAATTGAAGCAAACATCTCACTGCATGAGATTAGATGGATAAAGATAAAACTTCCCCTTAGGAGACCAAGGGAAATACGACCATTCACCATGGCTGCTGGCCACGCTACTCCCCATTTGTGCACCTTAGGCCAACTGTCAACAGACATTGATATTGTTGGGTGAGCTTTGAGGTTCTTAGTGATGGGGCACTAAATTAGGGCGCCGAGGGGGTGCTGCTGAATAAGCAAACGTTCCATTTTTACCTATTGTGGCAGCTCTGTGTCAGTTCTGCAGAGCCCTTGTAACGTTTACGTGGCCTGACAAGCTCACATATACCCCTTGTGCAGTAGGTTAAGGCTCTGAACTGCAGATCTGGAGACCTGGGTTTGAATCCTACAGCTGTCTAGGTGCATACTGTGTGATCCTGAGCAAGTCACTTAACTTCTTTGTGCTCCCAGGTCGCATCTGGAAACCAGCTTCAGCTTAGTGTGCGTCTCCTGGTTAAACAATGTTCCCTTTCCCTTTCCTTTTCCTAAACCAAGGTAGTCCCATCACCCTTGTGATCAATGGGCCTTAGATTTGATCCAGTTATAATGGGGCTGGACTGCTTCCCAAAGGAAGCTGCCTGTGATTTTATCCAGTATAATGAACCACTTATATGGGGGCTGATAAGAGATGTGATATAATGTAGAATGTTTTTGGGGCCGCTATCATTTTAGTGCCAAGATTTTACCAGCTATGGTAAGGTTTAAGGATCTCCAACGGTCACATTTTGTTCTTAGTTCATCAAGTATTGGGGTTAAGTGGGCCTCACAGATTTTAGTTAGGTCAGAGGTGATTAGAAGCCCCAGGTAGGTGATCTCCTGAGGGGATCATTTAAGGTCCATCTCTGTAAAAGTGATAGAAGAGCAGTGCCCATTGAGGGGAAGTATTTCCATTTTGAATTGATTAACCTTAAGGCCTGGCATGGTTGTAAAGTGTGTTAGGAGTGTCATCAGGGGCTTAGTGTGGTGTGTGGCTCTGTCTGTGCACATTCCATGCAGTATAGTGCAGTGGGTTAAGGCTCTGAGCTGCAGATCTGGAGACCTAGGTTTGAATCCCACAGTCACCCAGGTGCATACTGTGTGACCCTGAGCAAGTCACTTAACTTCCTTGTGCTCCCTGGATGCATCTGGAAACAAGCTCCGGCTTAGTGTGCTACTCCTGGTTAAACAATGTTCCTGTTCCCTATTTAGGCAATAAAACCTTTAAAACTTTAATTCTCTGTTTGGTTCTTGAGTGCAGTACAGGTCGGGACTGTTGTGCTACATATGGCTTGCTGCCCTTCTTACTGCAGGAATGAAGTGTAAAACTGTGTGCACTCCAGGACAGGATGAATGACTCACCAACAGGAATGTAGTTAAACATTTTTATTCCACCAAGAACTCAGCATCCCTTAGTGCCTCGGCCCTACAATCGGGCCTTCAAGAGGGTGTGTCAGCGTAGTGCTTCCTTTTTAGTTACATCCCTTAAAGTGAGAGTGCATTATTGTAAATACACAAATTAGTTCTTTGTATATTGACTTGTTAAATCACATTCAACATAAGAAAGTACATTTACTAAAGAGACTATTAGTGCATCTTTACAAAAACTTAGGTACTGTGGTCAAAATTAACTGGGATATGGGGTCAAAGGTCAAAATGACAAAAATAAAATAAAACTGGGGGTGGGGGGCAGGAAGGATGGGAACCAAATGAAGGGCCAAATACCTAGGTGAAACTTTTTTTATTACCAGCCACCACTGACACGCCAGCAGACCGTGCATATCATAGACATGCAAGGGTGTCAGCTGCACAGGCCATGGACGGTCTGACAGGGAGGCCATGCACACAGTGCAGGCCCCGTGGACCACTGCACACAGGCACGCAGTGCACAGAGTACAACACACAAACCACAGACAGTGACTGATCCCCCTGTCCACACCATAGGTGGTTCACCTCTACACACACACACACACACACACACAAACACACACACACGCCCATGCGTGCACCACCCCTGATGCCATGCACACCACTGCAGCTGAGCACCTGTAGCCCACTGCAAATCAGAGACCAACAGAGTTGTTATAACAAAATGTATATATTAAAACTATGTACAGTAAAGATATAAACAAAACTATATACAATAGTGGGGGATGGGCCACATAACAGATGGGGGCGGGTAAGGGGCAGGGGTGAACATATGGGAGAGGGAAGAAGGGGTGTGAGGGTGGGTCAAAGGGGGGAAGGTGGCATTTGGGGCATGGGGACATCACTGGCCGCCCAGGTCCTCTTCCTCCTGGCGCCAATGTGATCTCCGCCTTCTCCTCCTTACTCCATGGCGGTGGATGTGCCTCAGGAGCTCCAAAGTCTCCCTTCCAACCCGCAGCAGCAGCTCCTAGATGTCCCGCTGGATCTGCCGGAAAGTACGGCCACCTAGGACGAGGGGGCAGAGTCAATAGGTGTGACTGTCCATCCCCCTGCAGCCCACCCATTGTGCATGGCATACAGCCATGTGACACGCCCCTGTGATGGTGTGCAACCACCCACAGTGACCGTGTCCACAAGACCTGCCCACCGAGGCAGCCACAGCCATGTGGACCACTGCACACACCCATCGCCCATGTCCTGCACAGCACCACCATGGCCATACAGTGACTTGGCTATGCAGTGTGAAGGCAGTGCCACAGCCATGTGCCCGGTGCACGCATGGACCACTATTGACGCACTCCCAGACATGCAGTGCCACTGGACAGTGCTGACTGTAACAAGTTGCGTGCATGGCAGTGGTGTTACTGGATGGTGGCCATGCCCAACTGTCCGCCCAGTTATACAGCATGCAATAGTAATCATGGATGTAAGGCAGTCACCATCAGCAGGCTGGTCCACGCGCCGCAGACCACCTTCATCCCTCCTGTCCCTCTCCTCCACCATGCGGTGCCTCCCCTCGTGGTTGCGCCTCCATTCTTCTGGCCCTAAGGTGCAAACATGGAGAGAGGAACATCAGTATAATCCGGTAGCAATGTCCCCCCGCCCCCATGTGTGTGCAATCCCACACAGCCAGACCCACCACCCCACACCCCAATACCACCACCATGGCCAACACTGGACGGCCCCCCCCCGTGTGCCGGACACATGCAACCGTGATACCCGTATGGACAATAAAGGTGTATGGATGTTGCACCTACTTGGCCATGGCACCATGCCCCTCCTGGCACGTGCCTGCAGGTGGGCAAGCAGGTCCGGGTCCCTGCGCCGCAGGTCCCCATAACGGTGGCGGCACTGTTCCACCATCCGCCCCATACCGATGGCCTCCTCCAGGGCCTCGGCCACCTCCTGCCATACTTCACTCCTTGTCCTGTCCAGGGGTTCCTCCCCAAACAAAGCCCCAACATGTGGCTCGACTATGGCCACAAGGTTTGCCAGCTCGATCTGGCTCCACTGCACAGCATGCCTCTGTGCCATCTCTGCTGCTCAGTTCAATCAAAATGGTGCTCTGTAGTGCGGTCCTGCCACTTGCAGATGCTGCGCAGTACAGCGCTGCCATTCCCTATCACGCTGTCACCGAACAGCGTGATAGTGGTGCACCCATGCCTGACGCATGGCACCTAGGGGGCAAAGATTGGGCACAGGGTCAAAGGTCTCTGGCGCACGGACAGCCACAGCGCGATTGGAACCCAATGCGTGTAGCACGATTGGGTTCCTGTGTGCCACCTCCTGTAGCAGCCTACTGCGCTGTTGCCTCAGTGTGCCTACAACGCCCCAGTGCCACAGCGCCATATAGGTGAACAGCGCCATAGCGCCACTGGCACAATGGTGGCCATTCCCTGCATTGCCTCCCGCGCACAGCACGTCAGCAGCACAGCAGGTGCCTGCGTCATCAACCCGGGCATGCGCAGTTAGGTGTGTACTGCGCATGTCACAGAACTGCGCCCTTGGCTCAGCACGTTCAACACAATTGCGCAAAGCGCAACAGCGCGATATTCAGTCGGCATATGCTAATCAGACATTCAATGGCGCAGTCACTGCATTTGCATCCACTTAAAGATGCGCCTCACCTCATTTGCATGGGTTGCGCTATAAAAGTGCGACATTGGGCTGCACTGGCCATAGTCGGTTACTGCAGTCTATTGCGGTGAGTTGCATGCTGTTTGGGAGTGTGGACTGTGGTGTATGGGACATGCATGGGACTGCACAGTCACAGGTAACACCTGTCATTCTTACAGGATGAATCATGACTGAGCGTGTGGTGGAGGAAGAGGAACAGAGTCGTGGGAGGAAGAGGAGGCCAAATTTCACTAAGGCTGAGACAGATGCCCTGTTTGAGGCCTACCTAGACCAGGAGCCGCTTCTCAGCGGATGCCAGGGAACACCACAGGCCCATGCTGGTGCATGGGAGGAGGTGGCGCGTGCTGTAAACCTGCATGGCAGCCACCAGCACTCCGTGCAGGAGTGCAAAAAGAAGATGGGAACAGACAGATGGAGGATTAAAGAGAAGGTGGCTGCCATCAGGGCAGCACGGTCTGCGACAGGTGGGGGACAGACGGAGATGCTACACCTGACCCCACAGGAAGAGCGGGATGCTGGCAGCATGCAGCGTTGTGCCATTGAGGGTGTTTTGGGGGTGGATTCCAGACAGGTGGTAGCCCGTTACTGCATGGTAGGTCATGGTCTGTCTATTGGGAGGGACAGGGTAGGTCACATGCAGTAATGCTACTTTTTTCCCCTTACAGCTCCTGATCATCTGCATGGTTCAAGCGGTGGTGGGCTTCTCCACTGAGGCCAGTCACATGGAGACGGAGGAGGGCCCATACACCTCCACAGGAATACGGAGGTCAGGGTGACAGTGGGCCTGCCTGGACATCCGGACTGATGTTGGTGGAGCAGGTGCAGAGGAGGCCCTGCCCGTGTCCCAGCGTGCCAGCGTCCATGGATGCCAGCATGCTGAGACTCGGGCTGGTGCCGGATCCATCACCGATGATGATGGAGCTAACGTCATGGGCAGTGACAAGTGTGTGCCACAGGATGGCCACACAGCAGGTAACATCATGGCCATGGCTGTGGGTGGTGCCGCCGTGGAGGCCTGTGTGACATCACAGTCCCAGCCTGTGCCTGTCAGCACCAGTGGGGCAGCACTGGTGTGTGTCCAGGACAGTGGGACTGTTGTGGCCACTGTGGTAGCACCATTGAGCCCAGGGGAGCGGCAGCCAGAGGGGCAGCATCAGCAGTCTGCCAATGGCCATGGGGGTACAGTGTCAGGGGGCGGCATCAGTGCACCACCTGTGGACATGCCCAGGCCTGGCCCTGGTGTGCAGCGCCCACCCTCAAGAGGTGATGAGCATCAGGGCCGCAAACACCCTGAGGGACAGCATGCCGATCAGGCAGATGACCTCTTGGATGAGCACACCTGCATACTGCAAGCATCAGTCAATCAGCAGATGCGGCTTGTGACGGCGGTGAATGCACTGAGTGCGGCTCTGTGCCAAGTAGAGGAGCGTCGCAGCAGAGACACCACTCTGCTCCTGGCAGGGATGGGCTGGTTGTGGGAGGATGTGACTGCTGCCATTGACAGGCAGACACAGGCATTCACTGCTGTCATGGCCACAATGGACACACAGTTATTTGTCCATGCGTTGCAGACACCACGCAGTGCAATGTCCACCCCCATTCCCGGCATCGTGCGACACCATCCTTGTCGACACCGGGTTCAGCTGTGGGCATCCTGAGCACGCCTAGTGCAGGCATGTTCGGTGTGTTGCAGACCCCTGTGTGAGCACAGTCGCGTTCACACAGTAGAACCCGTGGGGGACCGTCGGTGCCACCCCATGAGGCCAGTGGTCAGCCTGTCACTGCTGGCGGGTCTCGGTGGGGCCGCCCATGCATCTGTGGCACTGTGGCATGTGACTGACCTGTCTCCCAGCGCGGCTACTGTCTGATGCTGCCCTGTGTGCATTGTGTCATTTAGCGGGCAATGCACGGGTGGGTACCCGGCCCTGTGCGCACACACACAGTCCATCTGCACACCCTCCCAGCTGCTGTCCGCAGTTGCGTGTGCATGATGATGCCTGCATTGTGCTGTGCGCCACTGTGCAATGGTGTTGGCGTCTGACACACGCACAATGACAGGCAGTGGGCGTGGTGGTCTGTGGACATGTGTGTGGCTGGTGGCGGCCTGGGTCGGCGTGCCTCCTACCCTTTGTGCATGTCTGATGAGGTGTGTGTGTGTGTGTGTGTGTGTGTGTGTGTGTGTGTGTGTGTATGACCGCGTGCCATGTTAGACCTCACCCATCCCTGGCAGTGTGTGCGGTTCCATGCCAGGCCACTTCCCTTGATGGCATGCACCCCTGGTGTGTGTCCATGCGTGTTTGTGGGTTGTGCCTTTGCCACTGGTGGTTGCACATGGCCCCACAACTTACCTGGGTTGGCTGAAGTGCTCCTCCGTGATGGTGTCCCGGTACAGCTGTGCCAGCCGGAGCAGTCGGAGGTCCCATTGCCCAAGGGGGGCTGCCCATCACCATTGTCACCAGCGTCCTCATCGTCCCCATCGCTGTCCCCCTCTTTGACCTGTACGGTTATCCCACATTCGTTGGCCATGTTGTGCAGGATGCAACAGGCCAGGAATAGACCTTTGAGGGGCTGTACTGTAGGGCACTGCCGGGGGTGTCCAGGCAACAGAAACGTGCCTTCAGCATCCTGAACACCCGCTCGATGGCATTGTGTGTGGTGGCATGTGCCTCATTGTAGCATTGCTGCGATGGGGTCGTGGGCCGCTGGTATGGTGTGAGCAGCCAGGGATGGAGTGGGTATCCACTGTCACCTGTGTGTAGAGGGTGGAGGTTAGTTTGGTGATCAGCATCACCCTGCTCCGGGCCATGTAGGCCACTACCCATGTCACCTGTGACCATGCCCCTCCCAAGCTCTATGTTTGTCCGTGTGGTTTGCATACTCACCCACTAAGTGGCCAGTGGGGATGTCCCCACTCTCGAATCTGTGGCACAGTGCCGACTGGCGCCAGATGAAGGCATCATGTTCTCCCCCAGGGTGCATGGCACAGACATTAATTATGCACCCCTTGGCATTGCACACCACCTGGCAGTTGATGTTAGCATAGCCCTTCCGATTAATATATGCAGCCCCCTCAGGGCCAGATGGTGTGCGGATGGCCACATGGGTGCAGTCTATTGTCCCTAGCACGGCAGGCATACATGCTACCTTGTGGAACTCCTGTATGTTTGCTGTGCACTCCGCCGCTGTGCTGGGGAAATGGATGTACTCCGCAGCATGTGGCAGCAGTGCGCTGAGGAATTGGGTGAGGTGGCGTGATGCGGCTGACTGGGTTATGTCTGTGGTGTCCCCTGTTGGTCTCTGGAAGGTACCCGTGGCGAGCAAGCACATGCAAGCTGTCACTTTAGTCTCCACTGACAGAGCATGGCTCCTTTGTGTGGGTGCCTGCATCACATCATTGCACAGCTCACAGAGCCACCTCAGAATTGCCCAATTCAGGCAGTACCAGCCCACGATCTCAGTATCGCTGTACAGCTCGAAGCTGGTATGGGCTCGGTACTGCCTGTTGGGGGCATACCGCCGACGGGCCATTCCACGGCCATGCCCCTGCTGCCCACCTTCTCACCTCCTCTCCTCACTGCCTCCATCTGGATGGTGGCACTGGCCATGTCCCTGTCTTGTGTTCACCCCCCCCCGGCAGCTGTTTCTGTGTTCCTCCCGCTGTCCTGGCTGCTACTTCCCCTGCACTGGGAACACCTGCCTGTGGTGGCCTCTGTGCTGTGTGGCACTTCCCCCTTCTGCAGTGGCTGTGGCTCCCCACACCTTCCCAGTGCCTCTCTGTTCAGGGTGCCCTTTCCCTGGCCTGCCCTGTGTGTCCCTCCTGCCCAGTTTGAGTTACTATAGTTCAGCCTCATGTGCCTTCCCTATAGCGTTCTTGTGCCTCTCCCTTTTTATTTTGGCTCATTTCCGCTATCGCGCAGCTTCCGCTTGCTCCCCTATTGCGCATGGAGTATGTTGTTGAATATTGCACTGCGCCATTTATGCATGGTTCCTCCCCCTTCAGTTGCGTATACATTCATTATCATTGCGCTCTTGCTCAGCATGATTTGGAGGGTCGAATCTGCCTCCCACTGAATATCGCAGAATGGCACATTTTTGGACTTGCGCTAGAGCAACCCTATTGCGCATGGCGCAACCCTTTTGAATATCTGGGCCTAAGTGCTTTACATTTCAGCATAATAACAAATAAAAAAAACAAGCATTTGTCAATGCTGAATGTTTGCTTGCTGGTATTAGCATTGGAAGTGCAGGAGTTAGACAGATGCAAAATAGGAATGGCAGTGAAGTATTGAACTTCAGCCAACCCCACCTCCACCCTGCAGAGATGGACAGGCATTGGAGTATGCCTTTGGGTTGTTGCCCATAATGCTCATGCCATTTCACCTCACCCTATCCAGCAGACACCAACAAGTGTTGAGGTGTGCCTTGGGGTGTTCGGCTTTACAGTCACCCCATTCCATAAGGACATACGCTGAAATAGGTGCAGTATAGGAGAATGGGGTGAACTCTGGGGCCAAAGAGTCCAAGGCACATCTTGATGCCTGTCACTGGCTGATGGGTGGTGGTGGAATGGCATGAGCATTACAGCTGGCAATCAAACGGCACACCTCTGATGCCTGTCAGTCTGTACAGGGTGGGACATTATGGTTAGAAACCCCTAACGCCCAGGTCGTTTGTTGGTATTTGTACTACAAATTTTCAACATGGCCTTTTTGTGTCCCCTCCACCTGAAGAAAACATTTGGGACCTCTGCTCATGAACAGTGGCACTGTGATTTTGTTAATCTGTCCTGAATGCTGATTTCCCACAGTGACTGTGCCATTCTGCACCAGATGTGTGAAACCACAGTTTGGGCAGGATGTGAAAAATGACAGTGGCACCATTCATAAGGAGGTGTGAAGAGATGACAATGTTGGAAATCTGGAGTGAAAATATTAAAAATTCTCAAAGTTACGCGTGTGCGTGAAAACTGCACAATGCACGCTCATAACACAGTCATTTTTTGGAATTCTTTCACCAAATTTTCAACATAGGCATTCTGGGACCTCTGCTCATGAACAGTGTCACAATGATTTTCTTAATCTGTCCTGAACATTGATTTCCCACAGCGACCGTGCCATTGTGCGCCAGATGTGCAAAACCACATTTCAGGCAGGATGTAAAAAATGACAGCTATACTGTTCATAAGAAGGTGTGAAAAAATAGCAATGTTGAAAATCTGGAGTGAAAATATTAAAACTTCTTGAAGTTACGAGTGTGCATGGAAACTGCGCAATGCATGCTTGTAGCATAGTTATTTTGTGGAATTTTGTCACCAAATTTTCAACTTAGGCATTTTGGGACATCTGCTCATGAACAGTGTCACCGTGATTTTCTTAATCTGTCCTGAACATTGATTTCCCACAGCGACCGCGCCATTGTGCGCCGGATGTGCAAAACCACATTTCGAGCAGGATGTAAAAAATGACAGCTATACTGTTCATAAGGAGGTGTGCAAAAATGGCAATGTTGAAAATCTGGAGTAAAAATCTCAAAAATTCTCAAAGTTACGAGCTTGCGTGTAAACTGCTCAACGCACACTTGTAACACAGTCATTTTTTGGAAATTTTTCACCAGATTTGCAACATACACTTTTTGGGAGCCCACCTCATGAACAACAGCACTGTCATTTCATTAATCAGTCCGGAAAGATGAGTCTGTGCAGTGACCGCGAAATCGCCTTTCAGGACAGAATAACGCCATGACAGTGACTGAACTCATGAGGAGGGTTCCCGAGAATCCCATGTTGAAAATTTGGTCCCAAAAGTCAAAAAAATGGCCGCGATATCCCATAAGTTGAAAAAATCCATTTATGCCATTATACAGCTTACCAGCATTTCTTCAGTTCGCGGTCGGCTTTGAAGAGTGCAGACTTGTTCGGTCCACGAAGATCGTCATGCCTAGCTCCGGAAATAAGTATGGGGTGGGGGTGTGGGGAGGTGAGGTCGCGCAGAGGGTGGGCATGGGTTGGGCAGAGGACCCGATGGCGAGGACCGTTTTCTTTGTTTCAGGGAAAAAAACAAAAGACATCGCGGGAAGGTTTTTTTTTGCAGGTTTGCTTTTTAAACACTGGGGTGGGCTCCCAGTGTGCCACCTATGTTTATGGGGAGAATAGACTTAAGCTGACAGGGATTGGGCCCCTCATCTGCAAAGAAAGCTTGTTTGGGGGTGTGATGCCGAGGAGGATTGGGCACCCCCCTCAGCACACAGCAAACGGGGGGGGGAGAGACATTATGCCGACAGGGATTGGGCTTCCCCGTCAGCAAATTAACTGGGGCAGGGGCATGCTGACAGGGGGGATTGGGAACCCCGTCAGCTTTTATGGGGACTGTGAGCAAATGGTGACAGCTGCCATGTTGTTTTGAAATGTTACATCAGGCAAGGCACGCCCTGCAATGACGGGTTGCTCCCTCATTGCAGTGGCTAATTCATTTCAAGTTGGTGGCACACTGGCTGAACTAGTGTCAGCTGCAGCATACCACCACATTGGAAAACGAGGGCCAAGCCCAAGAATGCAGTGGCGGCATTAGCCGCCACAGTGCCGCACCTCCAAAATCTACTTCTCTCCTAAGCTGCCACATAATGTTCCTTGCGCATGCACACAAGCAAACATAATAAGAACATATAGAGACATTTGACACAGGTGACAAAAACATTGCCGAGCAGGAATCAGTCATTTGAGTAACATTAATGCATAGCAGATAAATTAATTTTTAGGTTCTTTGATGTAGGGGGCATAGTCGACCTCTTCATTTAGGCCATGTGGTTGTACTGTGTCTAATGTTACTACCCATCTGGTTTCTTTTTGATTTAACTTATTTTGTCTTTTACCACCCCTTTCTAATGGAGGGACCATATTAAGTGCCATAAACTTAAGAATGGACGGATCTGAGTTATGAAATTCTAAAAAATAAATCCTCCTAGAGGGCTGCGATCACTTTGATTAATGATGGCCCTAACATGTTCTTGTATTCTTAACTTGAGAGGTCATGCAGTTCTACCAATATAATGAATCTTACATGTGCTCTATATTATACATACAACAAAGCTCGTTACACATGTGATGAAGTTGTTCAGTGTGACCCCCCCCCTTTGGTTTGTACGATGGATATATTCATCACCTTCACTGGCATATTTGCAGACATTGCAACTGCCACATTTATAGAAGCCCCTAGGTTTGGATGGTAACCATGTAATGTGGCTTGGTTTTTGGGTACTAAAATGACTCCTATCTAGGATGTCTTTTAGATTTTTGCCCTTTTTAAAGGTTATTCTTGGTCTGTTACCTACCTCATATTTTAAGTGACCATCTAATTTAAGTATGTGTCAGTGTTTGCAAATATTATTGCCAATTTGCCCAGCAATCCTATTGTGTTTTGTTGACAATGTTGACTTATTATTCTGAGGGTCCCTCATCTTGGGTCTTAAAACAGTCTCTCTATCTAGTGAATTTACTGTCATCAAAGATTCATTAAGATCCTTTTCTTCATAACCCATCTCTAAACCTCTGAACCATATCTGAGGCTTGCTTGTCAAAATCTTCCTGACTAGAACAATTTATTTTGATTCGAATAAGCTGACCATATGGTATCGAACTTATAAGTTTTTTAGGATGGGCACTGCTGGCATGCAAGATGGCATTTGCTGATGTGGGGTTTCTGTACCCAGTGGTTATTATGCCCCCATTTCCATCTGTTTTAAGTTTAATGTCCAAAAATGGTACAGTTTCTCTATTGAACACGCTGGTAAAGTGAAAGCAACTTGATGTATTATTTAAATAAGTCAGGAATAAATCAAATTCTTGCTCAATACTGTCTCAAATGCAAATGATGTCATCAATAAAGCGGTACCAAGCTACCACTTTACTGATGAAAACGTTACACTCTGAATTCCAAATATAGTCCTCCTCCCATTTACCTAGGGCTAAATTGGCATAAGAGGGTGCCATTGAGGCACCCATAGCTGTTCCACATATTTATCCGTAGAATTGCTTGTTAAAAATAAAATGATTGTGCTCAAGCACAAACGGCAACGCCTGGAGGTTAAACTCTTTTGGCACTGGGTCCCCCATGGTGGGTTTAGACAAAAAATGTCTAACTGCATCCAGACCGATTTTGTGGTCTATGGAGATGTAGAGACTGGCGACATCAACTGATGCCCAGTTATAGCTCTCGTTCCATACAAAGTCATTAAGGTTCTCTAAGAGATGCATCATGTCCCTTAGGTATGATTTAATGCCCACTACATATTGTTTTAGAAAAAAGTCAATGTATTTGCCCTAATTATAAGTTATTGAATCTGTCCCTGAAACAGTGGGTCGAAGTGGAGGTGACTTTCTATTTATTTATTTTATTCATGACTTTGTTAATCAGGTAGGTGCACTAATCCCTGGGACTGTTTTTAGGTATGACCCAGGCCACGTGAGGTGGCACAGAGTATTTTTATGTGCCTTGAAAATACTATAAAAGGTCGGCATAATGGGAAATTCAGGTTTTATAAAAGAAACTTCTTCTCCTGTTAGGGTCCCTTCTAGATATGCATTCTCTATAAGGGGGTAAAGTGACAGTAAATATGTTGGGGCTGAGTCCCCTTTCAGCATTTCATATGTATTTCTGTCATTTAGATGTTCCATAACTTTGTTTACATGGAACTCTTCATTCATGATAACAGTACTATTGCCTTTATCAGACTCCTTGACTACTATACCTTTAATGCTTTTAAATTCTTTCCAAACCTGTCTTTCTTCAATTGTAAGATTACTACATTTATTTGGAGGTAAACTCTTAACTAGTTTATCTATGTCATTGTTCACTAATCCTTCAAGAGTTAAAATTGCTGCATTATTGACTACTGGTGAAAATGTGGATCTATTTTTAAACTTTTCTTCTCTGTCAATAAAAATTACCTCTTCTGAGGCATCATCTATTTCAACTTCAGCATAGTGAGCTAGTAAGTTCTCCAAATCAGAACAGTCCAGGAAACAAGTTGTAGTTTCAAGTGAGTTTTTTGGGATCCCAGTGTCTGTTGCCAGTGTGCCATTTAGTACATCTCCAGCTCCAGTTCCATCCTGAGTTTGCAAGCTTGCTATATTAATATTCTCAAATACTCCCACTGTTGGTTTGATTATGAAGAAATATTTTAACTTCAATTTTCTGATAAATTTATACAAGTCTGTTTTTATTCCAAATACATCAAGGGATACATCAAATATATAAGAAATACATCAAATATATTCCAAGGGTACTAAAGGAACTGGCTGAGGAGCTGGCAGGGCCACTAGCAGACTTATTTAATAGTTCACTGGAGTCAAGCGTGGTACCACAGGACTGGAGAACAGCATATGTAGTACCCCTTCACAAAAGTGGTCCCAAGGATGATCCAGGGAATTGTAGACCAGTCAGTCTGACCTCCATTGTGGGAAAGCTCATGGAGACCATACTAAAGGAAAGGTTGATGGCATATCTAGAGGAGCATGGTCTCCAGGATGAGAAGCAGCATGGGTTCATGGGGGGGAAGATCGTGTCAATCAAATCTGATTGACTTCTTTGACTGTGCCACTAAGACAGTAGACAGAGGCCAAGCAGTAGACATCCTCTATCTTGATTTAAGTAAGGCCTTTGACTCTGTGCCCCACAAAAGGTTGACCAGGAAGTTGGTGGATCTTGGAGTTGGGGATAAGATGGCCAGATGGGTGGAAAACTGGCTAAGGGACAGAACCCAGAGGGTGGTGGTGGGGGGAGAGTTATCTGGCACCAGAGATGTAACCAGTGGGGTCCCACAGGTCTGAGATTGTGGAGTTGGTGAGCAGTCTTGCTGTTGGGGAAGAGTAAAGCGATCTCACCCAGGTGGAGAAATAAGGACTGATGCCCAAGTGGGACAGGACAAGGTGGAGATAGTTCCATTCAACTAAATCAAATGCTTTTTCAAAGTCTATGGTAACAGCTGCTGCTGGGGTGGGTAATGATTGAGTGGTGCACATAAGATTCAGTAATGAGCAGATATGGTTGGAGCTGTGCCTCTCCTTGACAAAGCCCACCTAGGAGGGGTGCACCAGCTGAGGCAGAAAGTGTTCTAGCCTGGCAGCCAGTGCTCTTGCATAGATTTTGCTATCAAAATTTATCAGTGATATTGGACAGTAACTGGCTGGTAGGGTAGGGTCCGTCCCCTTTCTAGGAAGCACCGTGATAATAGCTTTGCGGAGTGTGGGTGGGAGTGCTCTTGTTTGTTTCCTTCTTTGTAGACTTGATGGAGCAGGGGGCTAACCAAGGGTGCTAATGGTTTGAAAAATTCCACTGGAAATCTGTCTCCTCCAAGGACTTTACCTGAGTTTAGAGAGGAGAGGGCTATTTTGATTTCTTCTACCAAAAGGGGTTTATCCAATTCACTTGTCTGGTCAGGAGTAAATTTGGGGAGTGTGAGAGAGTCCCAGAATTGTTGTATATTGGTTGGGTCCAGCAGCAAGGGGAGGAGTAGAGCCTAGAGTAAAATTTACCTCAGCGCGGGATGTGCTTACCTGTCCAGTACTGTTTTGGAGGCCTAATATGCAGCAAAAGTGATGCTTTTTAATGTTTGTTGTGCAGTAAGTCCATGCTAGTGTATGCAGTCTAAATTCTAGCCATTTTCCTATCAAACTGCTACCATACTACACATCTAGTCTCTTGCTTTATGATTTCAGTTTTTTACATGTTCATGTGTCAAGGTGATGTCAGCTCCATGCCTCCAACTGGCAGGGTAGCCTGTTACAAGCAATGGAGTTGTCTTCGTTTTGTTCTGTTTTATGAGTGAAGGTTCAAACTCTATGTAGATTAATTGAAAGCAGGGCTATAGAATGGATTATATTAGATACCTGTTAAGAAAATAAAGATTGGACCTAGAAGAGTATGATAGGTGAAACAAGCTGGTTTCTCTGGTTTAATCCTTTTGTATACTGTGAGTGTATTGCAACTGGGACCATTGCTGTGTGATTAAAGTGACTGTGAACTTTCACTTTTTTGTTAATAGCACCATGTCTGTACGCTGTCCCACCCAGGAGTGAGTGCTGGTAACTGTTGGGGCTGAAATGCCTTAAATGCAATTAGATCAAAGCAGCCAACAGCCTCTGGACAAAGCACAGGCACGAGAAACATCGAGACGTCACTGCACACCTCCCTAGTTTTGCCTGTTCTCAACATGTTTGCTGTGTTACCCACAATAACCCTGATGCAACTGCAGTAGCTATCTAGTGTCTTGTTTTCCTGCCCTCAGTGAGTAGCCAGTTTACTTGTCCTCACTGTTGCTTAATTACTGCTAGCACCACCTTTACCCAGTTGCAGCCCTTAGTTATTCTGTACCTACAAGAGGACAGGTAATTATTTCTAACTGCCAACTAGATATAATGTTCCAATTTTCAGAAATTATATTCATACCTCTAAATTATCAAATATTTCACTGTACTTTTGATTAAAAACAGATGTGAAAAGCTGCATTTTGCATTGTCTTTTTTTATGGGCAGCATTCAGTTAGCACACATTTCCTGTCACCTTTAATCTTTCCTTCTGTACCTTCTTCCCCATACCCTGGATGATTGTGGTTGCTTTTAAACATTTTTTTTTTATTTATCACTTTGTTTACCAGGTAAGCACAGTGGACTGAGGCCCATGTTGAGGAACAACCCTGTTGCTGTTCACTGTATAGCACCAACCTTTTCACAGAGCTTCCATAGGTGTGGGTTTTAGAGCCTTGTACAGTACTCTCGGTGAGTGTGTACCAGGGACCTGTACTGGGGAAGGTTTACCTCCCTGTCCCTACTGCTGATCCCCCTTCCTCTGATCCCTCTTCCTCTACATCCCAATGTCCTGTCTGCCTTCCACTCCCACAAACACAGAGACAGAGCACTCCGACTGTTGGGTAAAATATAGATTTATTAGCTAAGTAACCAAGGTGCTTGCATATAAGGCACTTAATGCCTGCTGCTCTCCATTGTGTTTTCAATCCCCACTCTGCTTATTTATTTGCCGTAACCCTGCTGTAAATTGTTTGCAGTTATTGCTTTGTCTTAATATGTTGTGCTATCTTGCTTTATATTTACTAATTTTGTTGTAATTTCTGTTGCAGTTGTTCATTTCCTTTGTTGTATCGCCTTGCTTTGCTTATGCCCCCAGGTTGCACCTGGAAACGAGCCTTGGCTCAGTATGCTTTTCTTGGTTACCAAGTTTTAAATAAAATGAATAAATAAAATATCAGTGGAAAAAACTGTGGAGACAGTGCAACAATTGATATGCCCAACAATGGCAATTATCAAAAATACAAATTACTCACAAAATGTGCAAAAAGACGGCAAACTTCACGTTAGCAAGTACCATGGCTGTATCCGTGTACCCTGGTGCTTTGAGGGAGAACACTCTTTTTCAGGAGGAGTGGCGGTTGCACAGAGAATGTCAGACTTTATGCCGACACTGAAGTGAGACCAAAGTTCCAGGTGGATGTAGGAAAATGGCAACAATTATATTTTAAATTTTAAGATTCAAGTCTGACATGTAAGACTCTGTGTTGTAGCTGACAAGATGTTCAATTATAGCCTTTCTTGTACCTTCAAATTGTGGTCTACAATATGGTGCAGCTGAAACAGTGCACCATATTCTGCAGGACAGTGAAAGCGAGTGTCATTGTCTTGCTGTATGATTGCCAGCTGTCAAATCTACATGCAAATGTGATCAGTGCTGGTGAAACAAAGTGAGTGAAACCAAAAACTATAAAATCATTAAGTTAAACACAATGTCCAGACTTTGCAGCATAAATCTATGTTAATTACATATTACAGTACAGTAAATAAACTGAATGTGACCCCAGTGTCCCCCTTCCCTGGGTTACTAGACTTGTTTTCCAGAGATGTACTAGAAGTGTTTTCTACAGCGTGTTTACAGTTTTCTACAGCAGTCTTTATAATGCCTAACTACTAGAATCCCATGCAGTGTAATGGGTTTCTTTTGGTTTAGTCACTATGGGCAGCAAATGGTTAAATCCTTCAGGTCGTCTCTGACACCACTGTCAGAAGCTAGGCAGAGGTGCCAAGTGGGAGGAACTCTTGCAGCAGCATAAGCCATAATGGAATGTTGGCACAGGGGGTCAGTTACTCACTCAGAGCTTTGAGTCAGTCTGAATGTAGAAGTTACAGTGAGAAGTCTCCAACCCTCTCCTGTCCTGATTTTTGGTCCCTAGTTTAGGCTTGGAGTAGCTGAGCATCGAGTCATGGTGGTGGCCTTCTCCAGTGGCATGCACCAGTGTGGGATGAAGGACTTTTAACACTCCAGGTCATGGGAACTGTGAGTAAAATGTGGGAAACATTCCTGAAGTGTGAGAGATTTTTTTCTTTGTGTGGCAACCCAGGGCTGGCTCCTCCAGGATGGCCCCAATGGGAATACCTATGAGGGTTTGAAGGGACTAAACTCCAGTTTGTCTGACAGGATGTTTACAAGATAACAGTCCATGTCCTGTCTCACTGGTACAATTTTTGTAGTGGACGGAGTGAATCACCCTGACTGGAATAAGAGACAGTATGCTCTCGGACCCAGAAGATGGGGATGGGTTCACATACTACAAACCAAGTTATACATGTCACAGAATGTGTTTCGGCAAAGGACATGATCTGTCTTAAAGTGTGCAGTTTCTAACAAGAATGTGAAGTGTTTGAAATTAAGGGCACCAGCTGTCCCCAACAGTCTCCTAGTTTTCTGACAAAGAAAAAGTGTTTTCAGTATGGGCACCAGCTGCCATCAACAGTATTTCTGTCTGTGTGGGAAAAATGTGCTTTGTGAATCCAAAGTGTTCAAGTCCTTGAAGGACATGCTGTTTCTTGACTCTGATCTCAGAAGAGGGATAGACAAAGGGTCTTTTGCTTGATCTCTAATGCAGGGATCCTCTTTGGCTTTTGTGTACAGTGCAATTGACTGTGTACCCTTAGTACCTTTTGTGCCTGCAGCCCCCTCCATTGGTAAAACGTTGTTTTTCCGTCGTGTGTACAGAATAAACCTACTACTTGACCCCAGTTAAGGAAGAAGATCATTGTTTGTGATTACTGTGTCTTACTGGTGCCCCATCATGATTTTGCTGATCCCCAGTGTCAGAAATGTTTTGTGTAACACCTCCTGCATGAGAGCCAAACATTGCTAGAGCATCCCCTTATGGTGGGGGGGTAGTCAGCAGCAAGGCAGGCTGATACTGTAATCTGGTTACATGAATATAACTGATGTAAAAAAAAAACAGCCCCGCCGAAAACAACTGACTATAACTGATGCTAAAAATCCAAGATGCATGATCACATTTTATAGCAATGAAGCCCCATTTCAGTTTAGATAATCTGTCATAAATCCAGAGTGATTAGACTCCCCATCAGGATGACAGAATTTCCATCTCTCGAGCCTGTAAAATATTCATAAAACATGAAGAATTAATTTCCATGTGCTAATCATCGGAAAGGTTTCCCACTGCCCTGTTGCACTGTGCCGTAGAGTTCCGATATTATCACCCCCAGATCATTTTCCTCTGCTGTGCTCTTTATCAGTACCCCACCCCATCAGGCACTATGTTTTGGTTTTTTGTTCTTGATGTACATTACCTTGCACTTCTTGGCATTAAATCTTAGTTGCCAAATCCTGGACAATCTCTCAAGTCTTGCCAGATCCTCCGTCAGTGTCTTGATCACATCCTCACTGTCCTCCACCCACAAATCTTGGTATCATCCACAAAGAGGCAGATCATTCTCTGAACACCCACCCCTCTGTCACAGATGAATATGCTAAAGAGGACAAGACTCAGAACTGAACCCTGCAGTGCCCCCCTCATTCCCCTCTACATCTGCCCCCTTAGCCAGCTTTTCACCGATGTTACTACCCTTTCCTCCACTCCTAGATCCCTGTTTCTTGGCTAGTCTCCTATGATGGGCTGAATCAAAGGCCTTGTTGAACACAAGGCACAATATGCCCACTGCCTGTCCATTGTCTTCTGCTCTAGTCACCAGGATGAAGAACACAATTAGGTTTGTCTGGCATGACCTCCACCTTGTGAGCCCATGCTGCCTGTTATCCTGTAGAATGTTTACCATGAGAAAGCACTTCATTCAGACAACATGAAGTCTTGCTGTAGTCTGACAAATGCAGTTTGATCGACCGATTCAGCTGCCCTGGAGAACAAAGAGTTAAACTCTGTGCAAATGCATAGAATGTTGAGCTCGAGCTCAGTTTTCAAACCGCTGTCCTCAGTACATTCTAGTGACTGATCAGATTTCTTACTCCGCTCGCTTGTGAAGTCGCCTCAGAGATTGCTCCTCATCTGCTTTGGTCGAAGTGTCTTTTCATCATTTTTTTCAAACCTCTGTTTATTTTATTGTCAAACCTCTGTCCTATGGTATAGCAAAGGTTTTCTCGGTTGGGTAAGTCTTTGGTTTCTGATCAGTCCATCGACCGTAAGAGAACCAAATCTTTACTTTTCCTTGAAAGTAAGGTTTAACTGTTGTTTTCTTCTTGTTTTGGGATCCATTTCAAAGTTTTGACAGAAAACTGAGTTTTTCTTCTCAGTTTTCTTCTCCTGCGCTAAACCGTTGATCGGTCAAAACTTTGTATCTCTCTTTACCCGGCCTAATTAAGCCACCAGGGGTAAATTTAAATAGTTTCTTTATCCAGGCCTGACTAAGCCATTTTCGGATAAATCTTCATCGGGCATTGCTTAACCAGCCTAACTAAGCCTTCTTCGGTTAAACACTAAATTCATAGGGTATGTCACAGAAACCCAAGAGAAAAACTGGTCCCACTGGGTTTTAGCATTGTACCGAGTATGGGAAGCAATTTGCCAAAGCTGATCCGCACTTGGTCTGTCTGTATTGCTTGGGTTTTGACCACTTGCAATCAGACTGTGAGATTTGCAAGAATTTCCCCAATCTACCCTTGACAGAAGGCTGGGTAAACTGAGGGAGAGAATGGATAAATCCTCTCAGGAAGGTCGGCCTGGTTCAACCGAACTGTCTGAACCAGTTACTGACCTGTCTGACCAAGGTGAACTTTCATCAGTTAAAAGGCAGGCAGAGTCTACCTCAGATCCTGTGCCATCCAAAAAATCTAGAAAAAGCTGTTCTGAAGCGCTAAAGAGATTGAGAAAGCCATTAGCAATGTTCAGTCACTGCAGCCCAGTTGGGGTGAACTGGCTCAGCGACTGGTTGGGCAGCCATCAGTTCAGGTGCCTACTGGTTCAAGTCCCTCAGGCCCTTTAGACCTTGAGGAGTATTACTCTGAATGTGAGGAATATGAGGAGGAGGAGGAGGAGGAGGACTAGGGTGAACCCACTGAGCCTGAGGTTTCCTCTGAGCATCCTCAATATGAATCCCCTCCTCATTCTGCTAAGGAGGCTACCTCCCATTTCTCTTTTATGAGGCAGGTAGCAGAGACCCTGCAACTGTCTGTCCAGGAGGCTAGACAGGAGCAGGATGAAGAGGAGGACTACAGGGAAATGATGGATCTCCCTGTGTCTCAGGGACTCATGATCTCTATCCACAAGTCCATGAAAAGACAGACACTTTGGATTCTCCAGACCCCTAGTTCTGTCCCTCCTCTCGATAAAAAGATGGACAGAAAATATGTCCTGGCTGGCAGTGCCACAGAATTACTGGCTAGCCACTGCAATCATATGGGGGTGGTCCAGGCTGCAGCCTGTGAAAAGGCTGGCATTCCCTTGGCTTCCCACCATCCTGGCAAGGATTCAAGGAAAGTTGATTCCCTTGCCAAGAAAACTTACTTGGCATCCTCTTTGATCATAAGGCAGGCTTCTGATATGGCCTATGCCTCTAGATTTCAGAAGTCCCTCTGGGAATCTGTGGGTCAGTTGGCTCAGAAGGCTCCCCCCCAAGCTGGCAGCAGACTTTCAAGAGCTGGTCAGCAAAGGGGTGCAGGCGTCTAAGTCCCAGTTCCACATGGCAGTGGACTCCAACGAAGCAGCTTCTCAGGCCATAGCTTCTCCTATCTCTCTTAGGTGTTTCTCCCAGTTAAGATGTACCAATCTTTCCCAGGACACACAGAATAATGTCTTGGACTTTCTCCTCACTCAGAATTCATTGTTTGGGGAGCAGACAGAAGCCTACATGAAGAAAATGAACGAATACAGGGTGGCATACAAAAGTGCTTCTGCCAAAGAAAAGTCTGCCACTCCTCAGAGACAGCAGGCCAGATGGGGGCAGGGGTAGGCCATATCTCAGACCCTTCCACCAGGCCCAGGCTTTCCCCCCTCTTTCCAGCAACCCAGAGGTTTCTTCAGGGGACAAGGCAGGAGAGGTACTGACCATGCTGGTTCCACCTCCCAGTCCTCTACGCCTACCAAGCAGACACCCTCCGAAATCTGCCCGGGCCTCCTCTCCAATCCCAGTAGGGGGCAGGCTGGCCTACTACCTCCAAGCATTGCAATCCATCACTTCAAGCAGATGGGTCCTGGAGGTAGTAGGCCAGGGACTAGTCTCCAGTTTCAAACAGTTCCCAAAACTGAAAGCAAGAGCTTTCAGACCTGCAAACCCTTCAGAAGCAGCCTTATTGGAGGCAGAGATTTCCACTCTACTTCTCTCAAGGGCAGTGGAGCCTATGCCCTCTCAACACAGGGGAAAGGGGTTGTACTCCAGGTACTTCCTCTCCTTAAAGAAAAATGGAGAGTGGCGGCCCATCTTAGATCTCAGACACCTGAACAAACATCTCACAAAGCCAAAGCTCAGAATGACCACTCTGGCTACAATCCTGCCTACCCTCAGGCAAGGGGACTGGCTGGCATCCTTTGATCTAAAAGATGCCTACTTCCACATCCCCATCAGGCAGTCGCACAGAAAATACCTCAGATTTCGACTACCTCCAGGTCACTACCAGTTCAGGGCCAAGCCTTTCGGGCTGACCTCTGCTCCAAGGGTGTTTACAAAGTGCCTGGCAGTGGTAGTGGCATACCTAAGAAGGCAAGGGGTCTCTGTTTATCCCTACCTGGATGACTGGCTGCTGGTGGGCCAGTCCCCCCAGCTGGTAAAGGAAGTCTTAGATCTCACCCAGGATATACTCTAGTCTCTAGGGTTCCTGGTGAGTCTCAGAAAATAAGGCTTGACACCTGTTCAGGTTCTGGACTTCATAGGGGTAGAACTGGATACTATCCAGGCAAATGCCTTCCTGCCTCCAGAAAGGGCTCAGGCCCTCATCCAGCTCACAGAGTCATTCCTCCTTCAGGTCCCTCACCCAGCAAGACACTTCTTGCAACTCCTAGGACACATGACCTCCACCACAGCAGTGGTCCCAGGTGCCAGGTTCCAGATGAGGGACATTCAGTTTCATCTAAGATCCTTCTGGTCCCAGAAGAAGGATTCCCTGTCCAAACTGATTCCAGCATCTGCCACCTTACTGCAAGCTGTTCAGTGGTGGCAGGATATGGGCAACCTCAGAGTGGAGGTCCCCTTTCTTCAGCAGGCCCCTTCTTTGGTGCTGACAACAGATGCTTCATTGCTGGACTGGGGTGCTCACCTAAGGGAGCACACAGCCCACGGCACTTGGCTTCACCAGGAGACTGTGTTGCATATCAATCTCCTGGAGCTCAGGGCAATATTCCTGGCAATCCAAGCATTTGCCAAACTTCTTCAGGGCAAAGTGGTGCAAGTCAGGACAGACAACACCATTACCATGTATTACTGTACATCAACAAGCTAGGGGGGACAAGGTCCTCCCTACTGTCTACAGAGGCCATGAGGATTTGGAGTCTGGCCTACTCCCTGCACATTTCTCTGTCAGCAGACCACTTGCCAGGGAAGGACAATGTCCTGGCAGATGCTCTCAGCAGAATCAGCTAGGGCCATCACGAATGGGCCTTGAACAGGCAGGTCCTCTTGTCAATTTTCAGGAGGTGGGGAGTGCCAGAGATAGATCTCTTTGCACCACTGGACAACCACCATTTGCCCCAGTACTACTGCTGCAGACCTCCTGCTCAGGGCTCAGTGCCACTGGAGGCTCTGCTGTTGGATTGGTCCAACAGGTTCCTGTATGCCTTTCCCCATTTTCCCCTTATTTCCAGGGTTCTGATCAAGCTGAGGTCTCAGCCTGCTACCATGATTTTGATTGCCCCAGACTGGGCCAGACAACCATGGTATTCAATGCTACTGTCTCTGTCAGTGGCCAATCCAATTTGCCTCCCCAGGAGGCACAATCTGCTGACATCTTCTCAAGGGAGGATCCTCTACCCCAACCTTGAGTCCCTACGACTCAATGCTTGGCTCTTGAAGACTTAGAATATGCAGGCCTGCATCTCTCTGAGAGTGTTCTGGACATCCTGAGGGTGTCCAGAAAGTCTTCCACTAGGAAAACCTACTCCTTGAAGTGGAAAAGGTTTTCCATATGGTGATCCCAGAAAGACCTGGACCCACAGCAGACTGGGCTTCCAGTGCTTTTGGATTATCTGATTCACCTCCAGTCTCTAGGCTTATAGCCATCTGCCTCGAAGGTGCATCTGGCAGCCATCTCTGCCTGTCAGCAGGGAAGGGCCCTTCCCTAGCTGCACATCCCATTTTCAAGAAATTCTTTAAGGGAATTGCTCCATCTCCATCCCCCTCACAGGGAGTTTACCCCAGGCTTATGCAGCTTCCCTTTGAGCCCATGTCTTCAGCAGAACTCAAGTTCCTGACTTGGAAGACTGTATTCCTGGTGGCCATTACTTCTGCCAGGAGGATCAGTGAGCTACAAGCCTTATCAGTGGAGCCCAATTACATTGGCCCCCACAGGGACAAGATTATTCTCTGAACCAATAAGAAGTTTCTCCCCAAAGTGGTCTCAGACTTCCATCTCAATCAATACATAACATTACCTGTGTTTTTCACAGACCATTCCAGCTCTGGTGAACACAGGCTTCACAGTCTGGATGTAAAGAGAGCTATCAGCTACTACATGGACAGGACAAAGGAACAGAGGAAGGATTGTTCCGACTTGTTCCTTACCTACAGTGAGGTGGGTAAGGGCAGGCCAGCCACAAAAAGGACCATAGACAGATGGATCGTGGCTTGTATCCAGTTCTGCTACAGCAAGCTGGGGAAGGACCCACCAGCAGGCTTAAGGGCCCATTCTACTAGGGGACTGCTGTCTCAGTGGCAGCTGCCAGAGATATCCCCTTACTGGACATCTGTAAAACAGCTACCCGGAAGACTGTTCACACATAGATAGTACATATATAGCACCTTACGCCCAGCAAGCTGGTCAGTTGGGCCTTTCACAGGATGAGACCTGCTGGAGATGTAAATCTGACAAGGGCACTTTAATGCATATTTTATGGTCATGCCCTCTTATTGCTCAGTTTTGGGATGGTATTCAATTAGCTTGTGGAAAAGTTATGAACCGCAATTTGAAATGGTACAGCTAAATTCACAGTTCTGGGGATTAATTCTGAATTTACGCAGCTGAATAGCAATCAGAAATTATGGTTACATGCTGCTTTTATTACAGCCAAAATATAATATTGAGACACTGGTTAAGCTCAGAAGTGCCAACAGTGAAGGAATGGTTACAGGATGTATATACTAGAGCCAATTATGAAAGAATCTCTTATTTAAATATTCATAGATTAGATACATTTTTTGATCTGTGGAAACCCTTTTTGGATAACAAACATCTAATTTGATGATCTACATAACATGGTGTAAGGGGATATTATCACTATTTTTTCTTACTAAGTAACATCAAAATGTTAATTGATATCTCGGCTTATAAGAAATGTTGTTATCTAGTATATTAATGTACGTTTTCTGGTACAATTTTACTTAGCATAATAAATGTTTTGTGTTAAAGGTTACCTAGAGTTAATGTTTCTCTGTTTTGTGTTTTTAATTTTTTTCTTCTCTCTTTTGATGTTATATGCTTCAAATATATATGTAAAGTTTGCTGTATTAAAGTGAAAAACTAATAAAATATGAATTATATAAAAAAAAGACTGTACACTCAGGCCAGACATGATGCCAGGTTTGGCACAGCAGTGTTGCAGAGCTTGTTTCCCAAGTAGGTTATGCTTACCTCCGAGCACTGCTTAATAGTCTAACTGCTTGTCAAAATACAGCAAGACTTCATGTTGTTTGAAAAAAAATTGCTCACCATAGTAATGTTGTTTCTTCTAATGGAGTCTTGCTGTATTCTGACCTCCCACCCTGCCTCCCCTCCAGAACCTGGGGAAAGGGGGTGGGCATCTGCACCTCAGTTATGTTCTTTCACCCACCGGTGGGTAGTGTACTTTTTCTTGGGCATCAGTGACTTGAGTTTTCTTCATGCCCCTGTTGGTTTCTGAATTTGCCCTTGGGGGTGTTTAGGTCTGGTTATAGAGTTTTTTTTATATCTATTGGGTTGATAGCTTTGTAAGAATCTGATTAGTTACTAGAATGTACCGAGGACAGCGGTTTGAAAACTGAACTCTAGCTCAACGTTCTTTGCATTTGCATAGAGTTTAACTCTTTGTTCTCCGGGGCAGCTGAACTGGTTGGTCATACTGCATTTGTCAGAATACAGCAAGACTCCATTAGAAGAAACAACACTACTATGGTGAGTAATTTTTTCATCTCTGTCTTAGTATAGCCTCCAGCAGATTCCCTATCATAGACACCAGGTTGATAGGTCTATACTTTCCAGGCTTTTCTGTCCTGCTGCTTTAATACAGGGGAACCATGGAGGCAGTCCTCCAGTTTCTGGGACCCACCCCAGTGTTTAGCGAGCAGTTGAAAATGTCAGCCAGTGGTACTGCAAGCACCTGTGCTGTTTCCCTTAGTATCCTTGGGTACATCCCATGCGACCCCATTGATTTATCCAACCTTAATGCCCTCAGCACCCTTCAGTACTGTTTCTTCTGTGATGTGTGAGTAAGTGCCCCCCTCACTAACTGGCCTAGCTGTACAGTCCGGTACTGGACCTTCCTCTTCCTTGATGAATACTCAACAAAAATACTGATTCAGTGTCTCTGCCTTGCCATTTTCCCCTCCTCCTGTTCGTCTCCATTCCATAATCTCACTATGACCTCCTTATCTTTGCACTCCTCCTAAATATATTGAAAAATGCCTCATTCCCCCTATTTCATCCCTCTGCAATTTTCAGCTCCACCCTTGCCTTTACATTTTCAACCACCTTGCTCATCTCCCTAGTTGCCCTCGTAGAAATCCATGTCCTCAACTCTTTGGCTATCCTTATACTTTCTTTTTTTGTGAATATATTCTTTATCACATTTTATAAGGTTTGCACATACAGTCATTATCAATAAAATGTAGAATTTTGGTAGTCCTTGTACTTTCTAAAAGCTCTCCTTTCCCTCTCACCATTTCCCTTAACTCTGGTGTGAACCTTGGCTCTTTCCTGACCCTCTTTTCTTTGCTTACCTGCCCAATATAAAAAAAGCCACTTCTGCAGCCTCTGACTTGAAAGCTCCACATTTCTTCTCCTCTCCTTCTGTCCCCACTATTCCCCTCATACTGTCCGCTAATAATTCCTACATCCTGCTGAAGTCTGCTTTCCTAAACTCCCATATTTTTGTTGGCTGCTCTTCTTGATAGCTTTCAATTGTACCTCCATCCACACAGCCACAAGAAGCTCACAGACTTTGATGTTGCAGACCAGGTCTCTATTGATGAGTATAAGGTCTGGTAAGACTCCCTCCCTTCTGGGTGCTTGGACTAGTGGCAAAGGAAAGCTTCTTGGCATGCATCCACCAAGAGACCATTCCTTGCACTTGCCACAACTGGGAACTACCAGTCCACATCTGGAATATTAAAATACCCTAACAATAGTACCTCACTGGACCCTGCTGTCCTCTTTATAACCTTCCCATATTACCTATCTGCCTCTAGGGCCTGTGACAGCATCTGTACAGTACTCTTGTTTTGATACTTTTACCATTAGCCATAGTTACGTGTACCCAAAAGATTTCTAAGCCCTCAGATTCCTCCAGGTCATTGTACTATGTGGCTTCTAGTCCTTCCTTTATATAGCGTGCCATACCCCAACCCATTCTTTTCTCCTTATCCTTCCTAAATAGTGCATTACCTGAAATAGTCCTGTCCTGGTCGTGGTTCTGTGTAACCCAAGTTTCTTTGACAGTCACTATGTCCAGCTGTACTTCCATAACTAGTGCCTGCAGCTCTGAAACATTTTTTCCCCAGGCTTCTTGAATTAGTTCACACCACCCTCCAGCACTTTTTTGCCCTCTTCACCCATACCTCCCCATTATTATTGATCATATGAATGCTATCACTTGTTAGGGAGAGGTCAGTGGACCCCTCAAGTCATCAAGTCATGTCAGCGTTCCTCATACTAACTAAATCTGTCTAACTAGTAATTTAAAGTATCTCCAGGGCAACACTTAAGGATAGGTGAATTAGATAGCTGCCTAGGGTGCCCATCAATAGGGGGCACTGAAAACAATATTCCATTTTCAGAATAAAATGAAACTTTTTTTTTTTTTGTTAAAATCTGTGTTAGGGTCATGTCCCATGCCTGCCTCTACCTAAAGGTTTTTTTTTTATTAAAGGAAATCTGTCCTTATTGTTGCCTTCCACCTCCCTGTTTCTATCCCACTCGCTCCCTTGGTTAGTTAAGTATGATGTTCATTATGACTAGCATTTGACATCTTCAAGTTTTATAAGCATTGTTTCTTGAGGAGTTTAAATTTTACATTTTTATGTTCCTTTTACCCCTCTGTTCCAGTTTGCACTTTTTGATTTTTTTCCTTATTGCCTTTTTCCTTTTCTTTTTGTTTTTTTTTCCCTGTACACTCCTCCCCCTTGCGGCCTGAACGTGAGTGTGTGGAGGCACGCATACGTCCTGTCTCTGCCTTCTGTGTCTCCCAACCTTTGGCGCTGCTCTCCAGCCTCCACTAGGGATCAGACAAGGAATGGGATGACGACCCTCTCCTCCCTGGGAGAGGAGAGCAGTCCTTCGGATGCTCGATCCTCCCCATCCCCTGCCGACCTCTGGCATCCTGAGGTCGGGGGGTGTCTGAAAAAGACTTGCAAGAGTCAAAGCACCAGGGTAGTCTGAGTGGCAGTAAGCTGCAAACTGTTGGCAGTCTATGTACACTTTGGAATAGAGCATCGAAATCCTGAATTTCCTTGTGTCCTGTGTGGCTTAGTGAGTGCAGCTCACACCTTTTGCTAGTGTCCTATGAATCAGCATGTCAGGGGATGCAGCTTTCACTAAGGAGATGGAGCCCTAAGAAACACTCTGTACCATTTCTGCCTGAGAAGAGGGGCCTTTGGAAGCAGTCTGTGCCATTCCCAATGGGAGGGCTTAAATCCCAAGGTTCGATGGGCGGAGCAATAACGTCAGTCCCCATCGGGCTTAAAAGGTCACTCATCCTGAGCCACTCCAGGATTCAGTTTTCATTGTGGCTGGAGGCACCGCTCCTCCTGTCCACATTTCTATTGCCTCTCCCCGATTCATGTGCTTCCAGTGCCTCCGGCCACCAGCTCGCTCCGTCCCTGCTTGGCTGCTCATCTGTCAGCTTGTTCCTCCTGCTGGCTCTGTGGCTCTCCTCATCCTTTCCCTGCCATACTTCTCACGGCTCGACCCCTCTCACAGCCGCTTTGTGCTGTTCGTTCCTCTTCCCTCTCATTCCTGCTCCTGTGCTCATTCTCCCCCCCCCCCACATGCATCCTCCTCTCATTTTGTCTGCTCATTCTGCTTGGCTCTGCAGGAGCTCTGTGTTCCATCACTCCCATTTTAGCCCATTGCCCCTCGCTTGCTCTCCCGCTGTCACCATGGCTTGCCTGTTGGATTAATTACCTGCTTTCTGCTGTTTCTACCTTCTCCCTCATATTTGGAGCACCACAACCCTTCTTGTCTACTCTCCTCACTGGTACACCTCGTCCGTTCCCTTGCCCCTCGACTGCTTGAGGATTGTGTATGCCGCTGCTGGGGTGGGTGACCACTTGCTCTCTCTCCCTGTCTGCCGCTCACTCTTTCCTCACTGTCTCCTGCCTCCCTGTCATACCTCCTGGATTTTGTCTACTCGTCCCGTGTCCTGCTTCTGTTCCTTACCCTCCCTCTGGTGTTCTCCTGCATCTACCACTGTTCCTGCCCCGAAGCTCCGCATTCTCCTCTTCCACCTCCAGGCCTCCCACCTGCTTGCCCACTCCTCGTCTTCACCCCTCCTGAGCTTTGGGAGTGCCTTTGAGCTGCTCTGTCATCCTTTTTCCTGGCTCATCCCCAGCACCCCTCCTGCAGCTCCACTTTCTGTCCATTCCTGCTTGGCGCTCCCTTATCTCCTCGCCTCCCCAAAGCTACCCCAGCTCCTTTCTCATTTCCCACATTCCAACCCTACTCGCCTCTGACCTGCACCACTTGTACTCTGTGGATGGAAGTGAAGTTGCTACCTTGCTTTTGGACTTGCTGTGACATCTTACACCCGCCGCCTGCTCCGTGCAGCTCAGCGCTCACCCAGCTCCTACCCTGTTTCCTGACCTGGAATAACTGTAGGGGTGAGTGTGCCTTTCCTCTTCTCAGCTTTTTGTTCTGCTCTCTACCCACCCTTCTCCATTGCCCATCTCAACCGGGATACATTCCAGTGAGCCACCAGCTGCCTCAACTTTTCATTCCCTTCCCCAGGCATACAGTATCCCCATTTCAGCCACAGGCTTCACTACTCCACTGTACCTCCCTGGAGTTGTCTCTGTTTCCTTCTTTACTTGTCTTTACATCTTGTCCATTTGTGCCTGAATGGTTACCATGCCTGGACATTGGAGTGCTAGGTCCTGTATGCCCTGTTATGCTGCTGTTTGCTCTGTGTCTAGAACTCTAGCCCTGCTGTGCATATCAGTCATGGACATGCTGGTCCACGATACCTCACCTCGACCTGCTCTGGTCCTCCTTAACCATTTCTTATCTCATCGAACCTCTGTTCATGGCTTCATTCCATCATCAGCCATCAAGGATTCACTTCAGTCATGGTTTCACTTGACCTCTGGGTCTCCTTCTCCCATCACTTAATCCAGCATCCGCGGCCTTCCTACCTCTGAGGTCCACGATGAAACTCCTCCAACTCATTTATTTCACTCGCTCAATTGGTATACCACGGCCCCCTTGTATGTCTCGGCTGCCTCCTTCTGGCATGCATTCGATATTTCTTTTGGGCATACCTATCATTACTCATATGCCTCCTCATCGGCTCTCCGGCCACCTGTATTAGGCTCAAGACTCTGGTCATCATTCACCACTTTGCACCAGCCAACCAGGATTCACTCCAATCATGGCTTTGCTCTATCATCGTCCATTGTCCATTTTGCTCCTCTTGACCGCTCGATCCGAGCATACCCTCTGGTTCCAGGCATGCCTTCTTGGCCCCAGAGTATACTTCCTCACATCGGTCAGTCGCAGCACTCATCATCATCAGTCTTCTTCAGTTTCAGTCTTCTCATGAGCACATCTGTATAGCCCTCACTCATCTGACCTTTGCATGGATTGACTCCTTCCCATCAACTACTCGAGCATACCCATCTAGGGTCCCTGCTGCATCATGTTCCTTCTTCGATCTGTGCTTTTTTTTGTTTTTTTTCCCCCATCTAGTCATTTTCCCTACTTGTATCCTTCTCTTTAATGAATCATTCTCTTTACCGACATTCATCCTCAAATCAAATGTCGTCAGCCTGGAGGGAAGGTGACCTAGGCCTTGGATCCCCAGAGGTTTTCTCCTTAAAAGGGGGTTTTCCTCTCCTCCATGCCAATGGTCATAATATTAGTTAGTACTTTCTTCAGGTTAGTTAGTTAGGTTCCGCTGTTGGAAGGAGGCGTATTGTGGCCCCGGCTTTCCCCTCTCTCCTTAGGAAGTCAGCCCTTACCATTTTCTCAGAATTCATTCATCATCCTCATCTCTTCGACACTCGTCATCTTTGGTTATTCTTTTTGGGCTTCTTCCTAACCTACCTTTTGCAGATGCAATCATTCCCGCAGTACCTGTAAGGGGGGAACCCTCCTCTAGGTTTCCTTGCATTGTACCCCTACAGGGTGGTTTATCCCACAGATAGAGAGGTGGAAAACCACAAAGTGAATCAAGTTACACAACCATCTCATATCTCATCCGGTTGCGTAAGCACATCGAACTGAATATAGTATTACAGGCCTGGCAGGTGGCATGTCATCACCTGCCGTTGGAATAAAAAACAAGACAGATGTAGTACAGTATATAAGTATTTATTTATATAAAACAAGATTAAACTGTATCCTGTCAATGGATGGACAAATTACTGCAGGTCCTTCTCCTGCAAATCCTCACTTGAACCCTTGAGGTGGTGGCTGTGTACCCTCTCTCCACCAACACCATCCTGCTCAAAGGAACACAGTACTGCTGAAATGAGTAGAACACAGATGACAGTCATGAGCTGGCTGCACATGCAAGCCTGCAGCTGTAAACAGCCGGCACACAGTGCCCCCCACCACGCACATACCTTTGATGACTCCTCTAGGGCCCACTGCTCCCCTATATTGTCCTAGTAGTTTGTTTGTTGTTTGTTTGTTTAAAATTTATTTTTATACAGGTTAATCTGATTGGGGAAAAATCCCCATTTACAACAAATACCTGTGGAATTTACAATAAAGACAAACAATACAAAGTGAGACAAAATACAAAATCACAATTACCTAAAAACAACTACAACAAACATATAAATGATTATATAATTCCAATTTAAAAGTATGCAGATCAGAAATTTCAATCATGTGGTGAGGTAACTTATTCCATATGTGGCTGTCCCAGCTGCCTACCCTTGTGGAAAGATAATCTGAAATATAAAGTGGTCGTGGCCATCGGTGCCTCTGTGCCACCACCACAAATTTGGCCCCATCAGGTTGGTCCTACCTTTCCAGAACTATCCGTCCTGGACATCCATGGAAAATCTGTGGAGACATAAAGATGTAGCCAACATCAATAACAATGAATGTGCACACACATTCATACTCGCACACATATGCATGCGCATGCTCACACACATACACACACAGACACGGAAAGAATGTACCAGCAACCCGTGACAGTCTGTACTGTACATACTTCTGCAGGTTTGGTCACCTGCCAGATCACCCCCCTCCAGGGAGTCCATGTAAGTGGAGTGGGACATTCTCCACAATTGTCTGGGTTATACCCCAAGCCTTCCCACACTCTCTGCCAACACATCATGTACTTGCATAGCCATGTTGATGTAGTGTATTGAATTGGACTGTCAGAGGTCACGTGGATGAGAAGGTCTGAGAAATTCACACTTGAGGTGACATTTTGGGAAAAATGGTTTGAATAAAGTTAAACACAACTTTACACGTCCGATGTCCAATAAACGCATCAACATCCAACAGAGTAACACAGTACAGGAGCAGTTCGACGCCATTACCTCAATTGCAGTTACTGTACAAATATTAACACCTGTCTCAGCATCGCCCCTCCTCAAAATACAGTAGGTGAGACTGGAGTCAGCATCAGCATTAGCAATCAACAGGTACTACATGACTGGGAGTGGTGGTGCGTGACTGTGTAGTGTGCAAATGTGGGACACTGCCTCTACATCACAGTTGGAGTTCCATCACCCCAGTGACTGGATTCACAGATTAAACTTAATCTTGTGTCTGAGAAGCAGATATGATATACTTGCTCTGTGTTTGCATATTCCATTTACCTACTGGCATGGCGGCAAGACTTTTGACTGGGGTATGGAGGTGTGAGCATGTTACCCCGGTCCTCCGCGGACTGCACTGGCTACCAGTCAGGTGGAGGGTTGTCTTCAAGATAGGGCTCCTTATGTACAAGACCCTGCATGAGGTGGTCCCACCTATCTGCAAGATCTCCTTAACCGTTATTGTCTGGCCCAGATGCTTGGTTCCACTGAGGGGGGGGTCTCCTGGGGGTTCCCAGGGTGAGGCTGTGGAACTCAGGAGAAGGAGCGTTTGCAGTGGCTGCACCAACCTTGTGGAACTTCTTACCTGATTATTTAAGGGAGGGCCCCCCTCAGTGGAAGCCTTTAAAAGGGGAATAAAAATATACTTGTTCCAACTGGCTTTTATAATGTGAGGCTGTTTTGATAGATAGAATGGAATCTGTATGTATATTGATTTTATTATGTGTGTTCTGTAAATTTTAAATAATAGTGTTTGTATAATGGTTTTATTGTACAGAGTCTCAGGAATTGGGTGCTTCCTAAATAAAATATCTGTCTGTCTGTCTATCTGTCTGTCTGTCTCTCTATCTATAGTACACTGCCCCATATACCCCATTTAATTAGAAAGTAAAATGATAAATGCATTTAATTAGAATTTTAGAGTTAAATGGTGTACATGATATCATGATGGCAGAGCTTTCATAGCAGAAATTAGGAAACTTTGCAAAATGCAATCAATAAAAGATTATTTCTTGGAGTACTTTTTCCTTCAGTCTGTTGCTTCCATCATGTTGACTCCTACAACCTTGTTTTTTGAAGACACCCCATCCCCTACAGACAGGATTAGCAAACCTGGAATCCCACCTCTAATTTTTATTTAAAATTTTCTTGACTGGGTAAGTACATTGAGCTACATGGCTCCTTTATAGGCATGACCCAGGGCATACAAAAAACAGATTATAAAAACACCAAGTACAAAAAACATGTGATAAATACAACCGTTATTTTCACATTACAAATATTAACAGTTTATACCACATTATACAGTGGGGATCCAAGAATGGAGGATTCTGATTGGCTTACTGGCACCTTTAAGCCATGGTAAATCCTAGTATGACCCATGGAAAAAGGTGCCAGTCAGCTGCATCGGGAATCCCCCTATTCTAAATCACTTTGACCCTCCGAACACCAAAGGTGAAAAACCATTATATTGACTCCCTGCTAAACTGCAGTGGTAAACCGGGAGTTTCAAATGGACTTTAGACTTAAAGTCACAGATCTAACAGTCCAGAAACCCATGTTACATGCCACAAAACTTTTTTTTTTGCCTTGAAACAAGGGGGAAAAACCCATTACTTGCTGTTTCCGTTTGACATCCTGCTGTTCATGGACATAAACTAAAGTGCAATGTTTCCTCTGTCTTTGTTGCTGTCATCCCAGTAAAGCCATAAGATATGATAAACATAGCAAGTTGAACATGTGGTACAGATTAAGAACAGAACATCCAGCCAGCCCAGTGGTGTTGAGGGCTGAGGCATCCATGCCTTACCTCCAGTGTTCGCAGTGCGAGCGAGTGCCCGGGGGGTCAGCTGGGGAGGGAGAGGATTGAGCATCCAAAGGACTGCTCTTTTCTCCTGGGGAGGGAGGACTGGCACTCCCACTGAATGACTGCCCCCAGGTGGAGGCCTGAGGGTGTTGCGGGTCTGATGGATACCAGGAAGGGAGGGTGATGCAGGACTTCCGCGGACGTGGGTGCACCTCCATGTTCGCACATCTAGCATATGCGTCCTAGCAACGAGGATGGGAGAAAACAAAATGGTGGAAAAAATTCCTAACTGTGGGTGACAACCAACCCTCCGCAGGCTCCACACCTGGCGACTGGGCAAAGTTGAGAAAGGTAAGTCCTGGTTATACTAGGGTGACGGGACTGGGGTCAGTCTGAAGGGGACAGCTAGGGTGATGAGGAGCATAAATTGTATATGGAAGAACAGAACATCCATGATTAAAAAAAAACCTACCCCATTAGACGGTTAACAAAAGGTGAAAAATAATTCTGTCATCGTGTAGAAGTGTCCTTACCTGGCAACCCGTGGTTCTGTTTTTCTTTGCACAGCTGGCAGAATTATGCAGTGAACCACTACTAACCTTGAAGCTTCTAAAGATGGCATCTGACACAAACCTGACTCTGTAATACATACTCACCTCGTTTATCAGGCCCTGTCAATCACTCTCACTCCTCTTCGAATTCATCATGCTTCACTCGTTGATTGCGATACTCCAAAAGTGATGGTTTCAGCGGTAGTTCAACATTGTTAACAAGCTAAACATCAGTCCATGGACTAAGAGAATTGTGTGATGGGCACCAGAGACACATAAACAACTCATTACATCGTATTTACCAGTGGGCAGTCAAACAACGAATCCTCTCCTTTCCTTCTGTCTTCTAAAACCACACCTCTCACCCTTTCAGAGCATATCCAGTTTCATGTTGTTCCAATGCTATTCTGATCAGCACTGGTATCAATGGGTCAAAAAGAAATGACAGTAAGCAGTACTGTGCTTGCACAGTACAACTGCAGCCCTAAAAACCAAGAACCATTTTTTCTGGCACAGCAATAAATACAATAAAAAATAAATTAAAATGACAAAAAACATTTTTATTTATTTTTTTCTGTCTCAAAAAAAGGGGGACATTGTATAATAGTAATATACCACTCCAAGGTGAGGGTTATTTCGGGATTTACCCACTTCTGGTGTGGTTTACTCACTCAGCCTGCGGCCTCATGACCAAGCCACACCAGCCAATGGTAAATCCCACCATAACCCACACCCTATCGTGGTATATTGCTTAAATATACATCTACAAAAAACTCTTACAGCTGAATTTAGAAATCAAGTGAATGTTGTACACGTTTCTAAATTGACTAATGGTATTTATTTCCCTGGGTTACTATTCAGTAGCTCTTCTGAATTCAAAAAAAGTTTATGAATAATTGAGCTCAGAGAAATGAACTGTTGTTCATATTTTTTTTTTTAACCAATTATTTTACCAGGTGAGACACACTAAGCTGAAAGCTTGTTTGCAGGTGCAACCTGGAAGCACGAGGAAGTTAAGTGACTTGCTCAGGGTCACACAGTATGCACCTAGGGGGCTGTGGGATTCAAACCCAGGTCTTCAGATTTGCAGCTCAGAGCCTTAACCCACTGTGCCATACTGCCTCCTATTTACTGTATATGATATGTGTGGACACAGATCCAAATTGAAAAAAAGGTTATCTCCATGTAGCTAGTACCGTACTATATGTGTGACTAATTTTAGAACCAGGATGTCGGATAACAAGTACCCTGTAGCTGTCCATCTTTACCACATTGTGGCTTTCTGCTTTACAGCTGGAATATACAGCACCTTCTCCATGTGGGCAGCACCTTTTGCTTAATGATTCAGGGGGCCAATGGAAACTGCTTTGACTGAGGAGAGGGGGCACTTTGAAACACTCTGTGATATTCCAAATGGAGTACATGGAGGGGGGAGTGCACACTGTTAAACACTCTATGCCATTTCCAACCAAATACATAATGAATCAACAGGCCAGGGGATAATGCTTTGACTGAAATCAAGGAAGCTTTTCACAGAGGTCAATATATATACAGTACATAACTGAAACAGAGTTGCTAGAAACGCATTGCGAAAGTAATTTAAAGCAGCACCGTTGTTAGTAATTATATAGTTTGGTGTGTTAAATCAGTGCCTTCATTTGTAAATGTAATATATGCTTTCATTTTTGTTTGGGCCCCTCTGGGCTTTGTTTAGCTCTGTCTCAACCCTGCTACCTTCCCTGACACCAGGACTGGTACAGTACTGCCACTGTGGGGGAGCCGTGCCTATTGCTCAGCCAGGGAGGTAGAAGGCAACATCAGCAGCCAAGCCCTACTCTCTCTCTCTCTCTGCTCTGTTTTTTTGCTGCTACACATGCATGCATGCTGTGTTGGTAATGGCACTCTGGCACCAAAGACTCCTCTCCCCAACCCCACTTCCTTCCCTAGGGTCAGGGAGCCATCCCTGTGCAGCCAGTGGTGTGGATCCTGTCCCATGCACCTTCTCCAAATGCTGACCTGAGTTGGGTAGAATTTGTAGGATTTGTAGAAGTATTATACTTACCCAAAAGAGCAGAATCAATCTTAATAGTAGCAAATGGTAATAGTATGCAACACAGAATGACTGTGCCTTGTCTCAGAAAACTGATTTCATTTTATGCCGGTGTGTGCACGTGTGTGTCTGTGCATTGACCTATAGAGACATAACTACAGAAATAACAATCAAATGGCTCACTCTCAGTGAGCAAAAATATCATTGCTATAAGCACATTTCCTGTGTATCCTTATTTGACACAAATTATGGTAATCCATATTCATGCAGCGCAACGATATAAACCCCAGTGCCTCAAAGATGGAAGGATCTACACTTTCCTGATCAGCTTAGTGACATACACTGATTTTGGTGTGCTTTTTTTTTTTTTAATCATTGCATCGAATTTAAATGAATTTGTATGAGTACTGATGAATAAATAGGAGATTTGCTGAAAGTACTGAGCCTGGAACTCATTGACGGCAGGCTGTTTGGTAGATGCTCCATGGAACTGGTTTTCCTCACATTTTACCAAATGATTACCTTCCATACAGTGTAAGGGTGTCCCGATTGCATTTTGCTGGACATCAGCCCAAGATACTTAACAGGTGGCCTGTTAACTACTGCAACTGACACAGATTAACTGTTTTCCTTCAAATGTAAGTAGCTTTTATATAGAGGTGAGACGATCACAGTTTGGTGGGTGGCAAAATACATGTCATACAATGTATTTTAAGAGTCAGTTAACTACACTGTTGTTACTGTGCAACTTCACTGTAACTGCATTGCAACTGCAATGTAGTTGCATGCAACAAATATGTAACTGCAGAGTAACTACCCCTGTTGCATGTAATTAATGATTACTTACCCTGCAGTGGTATACCATGAGGTGGGCACAAGGGGAAGGGTGCCTTCCGTAATGACGACTCCTTCCCAGCACAATCCCTTACGGCGATGGGCGGGTAGGGTGACCAGATGAGGGGGTGGGCGAACTGGGTGACAGGATGTTGCTATGTGTACGAGTGCGTGGGGGGAGCAAGCATGGCGAACGTGGGCTGGGAGGGGATGGAGGAGCTGTAGGGGTGGCATTGTGGTGGATTGCTGAGCTGCGTCATGGCATTGGGGGTTGGCTTGTGGTTGGGGTGGGTGAAGTACCAGGTTTGGGTCCAAGCACTGATACAATTTTATTGCGCCCGTCCTGAACCTTTATTTTTTAATGCTTTCACCCTCCCCAACATGCACCCCCTGGAGTTGAAAATCCATTAGTAGAGGGTGCAGGGAGAAAAGCCCCTCGTAGAGGATGTGGGTGAGCTTAGCCCCTCCACAGAAAGCATAAAATACATGTCCCTGTGCTGTTGTCTATGTGGGGTGTCAAGTAGTGCTGAAAATGTTTTCAGCACTCTGACTGCGCAATAACGGTGATCGCCTTTAGGCATTCACCGTTATCATATAGAACCCCCTACAGTTACACTGAAACTGACACTTGAAGTGTGATCAAGGTTTTATTTATTTATTTTAAAAGTGTTACCAGACAATCATATGGAGATGGCAACAGCTTGTTTCCAGATGCATTCTGATTTCATTTTGATGATTGATTGGTGGCCATCTTTGTTACACTCTTATTACCAGTTACCCTGAAACAGCTTCATCTGTTGTTTGCAAATTCTGCTGATTGATTAACATTCACAGAACAGAAACAAATAACATTTACATTTTATATTGCATCTTCTGTGCACATTGTATGCAAGAGCACTCTACAAAGCAATGGGTTACGTACGGGTTGTGCAGGGACTGGATTCAGACCAGCAAAGCCACAGTTATGCTCGCAACAACATTCAGCCCTTAGTGAACAAATATGCTGTGGCCTGTTTTATTATCTCCTGAAGGACAGTACTCACAGTTAAGAGGATACAGTGAAGGTCTCTCATCTCTTTATGTATGTACAGATATGTATATGTATGTCACTGGTATGACAGCTGCATCTTAGGAATTACTTTTCTTATTGTATATTAATCCAGTTACTTTTCCCGTTGTATATTAATCCAGTTACTTTTCCTGTTGTATATTAATCCAGCTTGGTATAGACAGGTGGTGGTATCACTTCTTGAGGATATCACAGTCTTGGCTACGGTGATGAGTTGTGGCTTGTGATTCACTGTTATGCAGCTTGGCTATACAGGTGTCTTAACAGTCATGCACAATTAGACTCGGCATGAACATTCATTATTAACAGTTCTGGAGAACAACACCGTCTTGGGCATGGTGACCCAATTAAATGGACAATGTCAACCCCCTTAGACCTCAGATTGTTCCTAGATTAAAACAAGCATTTGTCAATGCCGAATGTTGCTTGCTTCTATGTGCTGCTTAGGTATGTGGAAGTCATTGGAGTGCAAATATTGAAAAATTACTGACTTACGATGCGTGAGAACTCATAGCATACGCTAAATAAACAGTCATTGTTAGGAAATTTTTCCTTAGAAATATTCAACATAGCCATTTAAGACCTCTGTCATGAACAGTGTCAGTGTGATTTTGTTAATGTGTCCCATACATTGAGTTTGCACACCGACTGCGCCATTGTGCGCTACATGGGGGAACACGTTTTGGGCAGGATGTGAAAAATGACAGCTGTACTGCTCATAAGGAGGTGTGGTAAAATGGCAATGTTGAAAATCTGGAGTGGAACTATTGAAAATTCGCAAACCTACGAGCGTGCGTGGGAACTGCGAAACGCACACTCGTAAAACAGTCATTTTTAGGAATTCTTTCACCAAATTTTCAACATTGCCATTTTAAGATCTCTGCTCATGAACAGTGACACTGTGATTTTCCTTAATGTGTCCTATACACTGAGTTCCTGACATCGATCATGCCATTGTGCGCCATATGGGCGAAACACATTTTGGGCAGGATGTGAAAATGACAGCTGTACTGCTCATAAGGAGGTGTGGTAAAATGGCAATGTTGAAAATCTGGAGTGAAAATATTGAAAATTTGTGAACTTACGAGCCTGCGTGAGGAACTCGCCAATGCAGCTAGAAACAGTCATTTTTAGAATTTTTTCACCAAATTTTCAACATAGCTATTTAAGACCTCTGCTCATGAACAGTGTCACTGTGATTTTCTTAATTTGTCCCGTACATTGATTTCGCACATCGACTGCGACATTCTGCGCTACAAGGGTGAAAACAATTTTGGGTGAGATGTGAAAAATGACAGCTATACTGCTCATAAGAAGATGTGGTAAAATGGCAGTGTTGAAAATTTGGAGTGAAAATAATTGAAATTCGCGAACTTACGAGCCTGCGTAGGAACTGCACAAAGCAACGCTCGTAAAACAGTCATCTTTGGAATTTTGGACCAAATTTTCAACATGGGATTTTGGACCCTTCTCATGATTGGTGTCACTGTCATGGTGGTATTCAGGCCGAAGGGTGATTTCGCAGTCACTGTGCAGTCATTGTGCGAAATCACCGCCTGAACTATGCCCATGACAATGTTTATCATCATGAGAAGGGTCCAAAACCCCATGTTGAAAATTGGTGCAAAATTCCAAAAATGCCTGAGATATGCAATAAGTTGAACCCCTCCTATCTAGCCCATTATACAGCTTACCGGCATTTCCTCAGTTCGTAGTCGGCTTTGAAGAGTGCAGACGTGTTCCCGGTCCACTCAAGATCATCTCGCCGAGTCGGAGGTAAGTATGGGGTGAGGGGTGTGGGGAAGGCTGGGTGCGCAGTGGGTGGGTGCGGGTTGTGGAAGGGGGCCGAGACGCCCTGAAGGGACCGCTTTTTTACAGGCCTTTAAAACGAAAAAAAAAAGACCACGAGGGACGCTTGCCATGCTGGAGTGGGCCCTCAGTGTGGCACAAGGATGGGGGCCATTCAGCCGATGGGGATTGGGCACCCCCATTGGCCAAACAACTGATTGCCACGCTGGGGTGGGCTCCCAGGTTGGCACCAGCTACTGGGGGGGGGAATGACAGCAGCTCAGCTGGCGGGATTGGGCACCATGTCGGCTACACAGGACGTGCGGGGGCGTGCACGCCTGCATGTGGGGGGGAGCTACACTTATCGGTGCTCACTGAAGCATAGCTCCCCCTTTCAACTGTATGCCACTGCATTTTGGAGCGTGTCATAGACAGCTCCAAAATGCATTGGCTTACAGGGGCCGCGCCTGCCAGCTCACTGACTGAATTGGAGGAGGAGGTGACACACCTCCGAAATCTCTAATGATGGCACTATGTTTCTTGCACATGCGTGCAAGCAACATAAAAACACATTGTATGATTGCTCACATTCTGTAGATTGCTGATGTAGTGGGTAGTTTTATTCTGATTCATTTTTTGTTTTTAAAAGTAAGAAACAGACTGCCCACCATACTAGTGTTAGCACACAACAATGTGTTTGTTAACATTGTTTGAACAACTTCCGCAGTATTTTTCCTGGACTTGGGAATGTCCATAACACAGTTCAGCCACTCATAATGCAGTGGGAGGACAGGAGACTGTTGCATCATGAGTGGCTGCACTGTTTGGGGTTGTTTCTAATATTCAGAATGTATGCAATAAGAGTAGATCAAGGAGTTAAAGCAAAACAAGGTTAGGTATAATTGCATCATTCCCAAGCATTTCAGATTTCAGGTTTACTAAGAAAGGAAACAGATCAAATAACCAACAACTTCAGTGATTTTTTAGGGAAGATAAGCAATCATAAAATGTGGGTTTTCAACTATAAATAATACATTGCAGAAAAGGTTGACAGTGTCCCTTTAATTCACTGATTCACTGTTGCATTTGTGACTATTTCTTGAGTGCTGCTCATTCAGTTGTGGTCAAACATAGTACAGCCTTTCAGTAATACCACTTCTTGAGAGTATCACAGTTTTGGCCAGGGTGACCTACTAATTATGCATGAGAATTTTACCTTGTGATTTACTGTTACAGTTTTGACTGTCTCTGTGAAACATTACTCAGTTGTAGTAGAAATTAACACCCCCTCCTGAAGGTACTGCAGTTATCAGTCACAGTGACCTGATCATTGCATGTGAGTTGTGCTCTGAGATTTACTATTACAGTTCTGACAGTGGTGGGAACCACTCCCTGTGGCATACACCAGTGGTTCTGGGACTTGAAAACTTGGTGACCAGTTTGAAACTGCTCCCTCAGGTTTGCTTGTACCTTGAAATGCAGCCTTTATTGGGCATCAAAACAAATATGCAAATTGCACATTTAATTATTTGTTGAACATTAGTGAATGGGAAAGGTATGCTGAACCAAGGCTTGTTTCCAGGTATGACCCGGGGGGGGGGGGGGACAAAAATGCAAAATACACATGGTGGTAAGGTATAATATACAAAATATACGTAATGGTAAGGTGCGACATACAATATACAAAATATACATGGTGGTAAAGTGCAATATACAAAACATACATGATGGTAAGGTGCGACATACAATATACAAAATATACATGATGGTAAAATGCAATATACAAAATATACATGATGGTAAGGTGCAATATACAATATACAAAATATACGTGGTAGTAAGGTGCAATATACAATATACAAAATATACGTGGTAGTAAGGTGCAATTTACAATATACAAAATATATGTGGTAGTAAGGTTCAATATACAATATACAAAATATACATGGTGGTAAGGTGCAATATACAATATACAAAATATACATGGTCGTAAAGTGCAGCAAAAATATACAGAACAGCTTCCAGGGAGATTAATGAAGCCTAAGGCTCTGGAACAGGTCTACTGAGGCTAAATACAGGTCAGATAACAAGGCCCATGCAGGTACACATCAGGCAAGGCAACAGCAGGAGGGGGGCAGCAAGAGGTTTAGTTCAAGTTCAAGTTTATTTATTGGAGGAAAACTCTGTTGAGCAAGCTCATTCACAAGGAAATCCTTTGACAGAGACAGGTAGTTACAGATTGCATAATTGAAAAAACTGTACAAATTCAAGTACAGAATTATGGGCAAGCATTAACATGTTGCATAAGAATGACAATGACATAGAAAAATACAAGTACAGAAAAAAAGGTACAAAGTACTTGTTTTGGAGTATCAAGGCAGCTAATTTTATAGGTAAGTAAGAGGAAGCAGTGGGCTAGGGTTAGAGCAGTGAGCTAGGATTTAGAAGCAGGTGCACATATCTTTTAAATAGGCTGACAGGGACAGTACCAGAAAGCTTCAGTACGCCTTGGAGCTGGTTCCAGATAGTTGGGAGTACGCTCGATATGGCCTGCTTGCCGAGTGAGGTGCGAGTTCTCGGTACATCGAGGAGGAGGAGCAGGTAATTTTTCCTAAGAGAATAGGCGCTATGGGAAATATGGAAAAGAGTTATGAGATGGTTTGGGAGCTTGTTCAGGAGTAGCTTAAGAGTCCAGATACCAGCATGAAGCGTGCGTCTAGTTGAGAGTGATATCCAGCCAGCAGCTAGGTACAAATCGCAATGGTGGGTTCAGTAGGGTAGGTTTGTCATGAACCGTATGGCACAGTGGTAGAGAACGTCTAGTTTGTTGAGTCCTGAGGCCGCTGCAGAGGAATAGATTAGAGCTCCATAGTCGAGTAGCATCAAGAAAGTGGCCTGGACCAGCCTAGTTCTAGTATCCAGTGGAAAGAGGGACTTGTTACGGAAGAAGAAACCTAGCCTAATTTTTAGCCTCTTTGCCAGATCGTGGAGGTGGTCATGAAAGGAAAGCTTGTTGTCTAGCCACATACCAAGATATTTGAATTTGGAGGTGATTTCAAGGGGTTCACCTAGGGAGGATGTGATGAATTCTTTGTGCATGTTTGCAAGGGAAGTGGAGGTGGTGTTTGGGGCAAAGATCATAGTCTTATTTTTTTTGGCATTGAGGAGTAGTTTGGCATTGATTAGGTTGATTTCTCATTGTGCAAAGTCGGCTTGGAGTACATCCTTCACTTCAGCCAGTGTAGGGCCTGATGTATACAGTACAGTATCATCAGCAAAGAAATGCAGATGGGACTGGGATATATGTGCGTCAAGGTTATTGATGTATAGGGAGAAGAGGATGGGACCTAATATGGAGCCTTGTGGGACTCCCCTGACAACTGGGAGGGATGCAGAAAAGAGGCCACCAGCTTTTACTTTCTGGGTCCTTCCAGATAGGTAGCTGGTAAACCACTGGGCAGCATGGGTGGGGGGGGTGGCACCTACTTTTATTAGGCTTGAGACTAACAGATTGTGGTCGACAGTGTCAAACGCTTTGCTGAGATCTTTTTTTTTAATTCAATATATTTTATTCATTTTGACTGGTATCATGAGAACACTCAAAACATTACAATATAGAAAAACCATGAGAAGATGAAAGTACAATAGGAAGACTAAGCAGCCAAAACTGGCCACCAACTACCAATTTCTACTAAGTACTGCAACAAGAAGAAGGAAAACGAAAACTGGTCTAAATCAACCAGCAATTATCGCCTTCCCCTCACCCGCTGTCCCCCATCTTACCATAACATCCACATCCTACCTACAGCGATCCTCGGACTCAACCTAACAGCGTGGAGTATCAGACAAAAGAGCAGAGCCAATAATTAAATGCTTAGACTACCCCACGATGACAGGGCAGTATTCAGGGCCTCCCAAATGGGATCACGTAGATATCTCAGGCTATTCATCTTAGCAATGTGCAGCTCAACTTGCAGTGCAAGGACCAATTCTCTATGCCATTCTATAACTGATGGAGGGTTTGGGTCCTTCCAGTGCCTTAAAAGTACCGCCTTAGTAGCCGCAGAAATGATACCCATATACAACTTGGCTCTCTTAGTCATACCCCTCTGGTATCTATTCAACAGGCAAACTTCAGGAATAAACAAGGCAGATATATCAGATATCTGTGCGAGGGAAGATCTAATTGTTTGCCAGAGGGGTTGTATTCGGGTACATTCCCACAACATATGGTATAGGTCCCCTTCCTTATTCCCACATCTGTTACATAAGGGTGACCTCAGCCTACCCATTTACAAGAGTTTAACAGGGTGTAGTACAGGTTGTGTAATATATTAAATTGTTGCAATCTATATTTGTCCTGTCGTTATGTACTTATAGTTGCTCGTCCATATCTGTTTCCATATGCTTGAGCTTTCCGGTATCCTTAACTTGTCACCAATAATAACAGGTCCCGAGGAAGACCTTCATCAAGTTTTGTAGCAGCTTATAAACTTTAGAAATAGAATGGGGTTGATCGGCTATCTTAAGTAGGAGGACAATTCAACTTTATTTGTATCCACTTGTTCTCTTAAGATGGGTCTTTATTGCTTCTCTAACTGAAAATTGGAAGCAATAAGGTTTATCTCTGGAGATTTAGAACAAAACTGTTCATACGATAAGGTCTTCCCTTGAGGGCCAGGTCTCCTAATTTTAAATCTCTAACGGACCCAAAAACCAGGTGGAATCGGGTTTGCTGGATAAGGAAGTGCATATTCTCGTCACCATTTGTTCTGGTGAATTGCACCAGTCAACTTTAAGGGTACCTTGGAGTTGCTGTAGCACTTTAAGGGACCATCCAATGGGGTACCCCACAATGGCTTAGGAGGAGTTTAAGTTTAATGTAAGGGATTGATCTCAGGTCGATCAATATCTAGATGCCAGTTCTCTCTATACGTAACCAGGAGGGCATGTAGGCACCGGAGGTTGGAGGGTGGTCGAATTACCCCAGTGTGTTATCTTGTTGATGTGCGTGGCGATGTAGTATTTATAAAAGGAAGGCAATACAAGGCCTCCTGCCTCTCTAAAAGCCGTGAGTTTCAAATAGGCGTGCCTAGTAGAGCTTCCTTTCCACAAATATCGTTGATTTCCCTTTGTAGGCCTCAAACCATACCTTGGGAGGTAACATCCCAGCATATTTATGGGGTAAAGGATCCTGGGTAAGATAGTCATTTTAACCGAGTGTATTCGAGCTCCCAAAGAAAGTGGCATTACGTTCCATCTTGCTAAGTCTTGCTTAACAACCTTGATTAACCCCTGGAGGTTCTCTCTAATCATAGAGGTTAAACCTCTAGTGATTTTGATTCCCAAATATGTCAAGATTTTTGGTTCCCATGTCAATCCGTGTTCTCTCGCTATCCCTGGGCAGAATCTGGCATTAAGTGGGAAGAGTTTAGTTTTGGAGATGTTGATCTTATAGTTAGAAACTCTAGAAAATTTTGAGATCTCTTTAAGTATCGTTGAGATACCCAATTCCGGGTCCTCAAGGTGAATAAGGAGATCATCAGCATAAGCCGAGACTAAATGTCGATTATCACCTAATTTGATGCCTTTAATGTCCCGAGAAGTGATAAGTCTGCGTATCAGGGGCTCAAGGTATAAATTAAACAACAATGGAGACAGTGGACAGCCCTGCCTCGTACCGCATCTCAGTGCGAAGGGGGCCGATAATGTACCGTTGCACCAAATCCGAGCGGATGGTGCTGCGTACAAAATCTGAACCCAGTTTAGGAATTCTTTGGGTAATCCCAATTTATCAAGTACCGCAAATAAGAATTCCCAAGACACACGGTCGAATGCTTTCTCAGCATCAAGTGCTAAGAGAGCCATGGGAAGAGTTGTGTTTTGTGCACATATAATTAAGTGGTGAATTTTTACGCAGGTGGTCACTGGACAGTCTACCACTCATGAAACCCAACTGATCATTGCTGACCAGATTACCCATTAATGGAGCAAGCCGGTTGGCTAGAATTTTGGCCAAAATCTTAATATCAGCATTCAAAAGTGAAATGGGACGATAGCTACTCGGTAACACTGAATCTCGCCCGGCTTTAGGGATGAGGACAACCAGAGCTTCCAAAAAGGAAGTCTCCGAGAGCCCTGCATTGAACCAGAAATTAAATACTTTGGTTAAAATAGGGGTAATTATAGGTTATATATCTTATAGAAATTAGTAGACAAGCCGTCAGGCCCAGGAGATTTGTCCCAGCCAATTGGGAAATCGCCTGCTTTACCTCTTTCTCCTGTATTAATGACCCTATCCCTTCTATCGTCAAGGGTACACACTTACACATGGGTACCAGGTCCAAGAAGTCTTAATTTCTACGTGGATACCTTCTGATGTTCCAGAGAGTATAGCTGTTGAAGTATTCTCTAAATACCTCAGCGATTTCTTTTGGGTCCCGAACCACAGCGTTATCGCTGCCCCTTTGAATAGCAGTGATGTGCCGCGTGGAGGCCATCTGTTTTAGTCTGAGAGCAAGAAGCTTACCCGCTCTGTCCCCGGATTCCAGATATTTTATTTTAGTTCTACTGAGGGCCAATTCTGCCTTTTGCATTGTGATTTCGGAATATTGAGCTTGGAGTTGTTGTAGTTTTACCCAATCGGCTTCAGAGGAGCGCTGTGAGATACTGGTTTCGATGGACTTTATGGCCTCTAAGACTTGATTCATATGTTCTCTGGCTTTCCTGGCTCTAGTAGAGGAGAGCCTAATGCACTCTCCTCTAATCGCGCATTTAAGGGCTGCCCAAATAATATCCATTTTAGGGGAACAGTCAAGGTTAAAACTAAGGAAAACAGATAAGAGGCTTCTCAGCTGCCCCTGGGTGGAGGGGTCTTGAAGTAACTGATTATTAATCCTCCACATGAAATCCCTTTTGATAGTACGACCTGGCTCAAACAATATTGAAACTGGAGAGTGGTCCGAGATAGCCCTGGGATTAATACTAGCCTCGAGCACAGAAGGAATCATATCAGTACTGACTAGAAAATAGTCTATTCTAGAAAGGGATCTGTGTGGGATAGAGAAAAAGGAATACTGCCTCGCTCTCCCATTAAACAGCTTCCATATGTCTACTAACCCCAGACATTCCATCATCTCTTTCAGTGCCCTTTGGGCAGGAGAGAGTCCCACCTTCTTATTGTCCGACCTGTCCAAATAGAGATTGGGCGTCAAGTTCCAATCACCCCCGATGATCAGTTTCAAGGAAACATAATTGTTTAGTGTATCGAGTTAGTGCATAAAGAAAAAAGGGGAGTCAGAGTTGGGGCCATAAACTGATCCAATAACAATTTGTTCACACCCTAGGGACCCGACTACGAAAATGTAACGACCTTGAGCATCCCAAATTTCTTTATCCAATAAAAATGGAACCCTTTTGTGAATTAAAATGGCGACCCCCCCCTTATTTGTAGAGTTTCCGGAGCCAAAAGCTTGACCCACCCAGTATTTCTCAAAGAATTTAACATTTTGCCTCTGTAAATGTGTTTCTTGCAAGCAAGCTGCATCGCAATTAAGGGTGGATAGGTGTTTCAAGACAACTTGTCTCTTGCATCTATCCGGGCCTTTGACATTCCAACTTATAAGATTGATGGTGCCCTTTTCCGTTTCTTGCGAGCAAAGATGAATTAAAACCACCCTATCCGTTACCTGCTGAGGTAGGATGTGGATATTAACCCTCTAAATCTCCTAACCCTCTTATAAGCCCAACCAACCACCCCCAACTCGAACACCCCAGTTCAAACAACTGCATATTCATTACTAAATCGCCTTGCAATGACACAATCAACCTAGCTGCAAGTCAACCCATTCCCCAGCCCAGATCCCAGACTTATTGTTCACAGTAGCCCAGCTATGTCCATTAGTCAGTATTCCTATACATGAAAAAGGCATTAAGTTAATGTAAAAAAAAAAAAAAAATTAAATCCCCAGCCCCCAGTCTTTGGCGTAATTAATCCAACAGGTAGACTAGCTGCTAGCAGAATCCATGTGGTATTATATCTCTTCCATGGAAGAGGCAAGAACGAGGAGGTTTCCCAAGGATAAAACAGTACATCTGTGCTTTCTAAAGTGTCTCAGACCAAGAAAGGCAAGCATTGAGTTGCGTGTCATTCCTCTCAATTTAAACTGAAATCGGTTAAATGCTTCAGCACCAGTATTATAGATGATGTTACAGGTATTCCCCTATTATGTTCATAACCTAGGTTAGTACTAAGATATAGGAAACGAACACAAAAAGTCCAAAAGGTGGAATCCAGTGATGTTTACAATCCCCTTTAAATTTGCATCGACCATATTACTCGATGGGTATTACTAGGCCGCGTGCCGAAAAATAAATAAAAGTGCGTCGTAACGCAAAGAAGATAATCCGGGCGTTACTCTTATGGCAGGGAGCCAAGATTGACAATGAAATGGAACCAGCAATGAAGCAGTTCACTGTCCGTCGGAGAGCTGTACAGGTCATAGCATTATTTTAGCTGCCAATAAGATAATAAGGCTATATGCTAAAGAGGCATCTTATCCGTTCTTCCAGATTGCCCGGGTCTACAGCATGAAAAGCACAGAGGAGGTCATCCAGCGTAAAGCCTCATGTCGGTTCTACTCCTCTGTTAGTGTTGTGGTCTCATATCCGTTGCGTTAGACGTAGCCTCGCAGAACAACTAGCCCATTGTCGATCCTTACGACACGTTGCGCCACACGAACACCAGTTAACCCTTTAAACAAACATTCCTGGATTAAATCCCTTACAGGGCTGCTGTGTTTTCATTATGGCCCCGAGATCACTTGAACAGGTCTGGGAGTATTTTCTTAAGCTCAGCCTGTGCAAACTCAGCCGTTTCAAAAGAGAGCCACTGGTCTTTAATCTTCACCTGAAGTAGGGCAGGGTAGCGAACCCTGAATTGGAAGCCTGCAGCAATTAATTTTGAGATAACAGGGTGCAGCTCTTGTCTCTTAAGTCGCACCGAATGAGGCAGATCATTGGCAATCCTGATTTTCTTGCCTTCCCAAGATATCTCCTGCTTGTTCTTGACTTTGCTCATGATATGGTGTTTGTCCAGAAAATTTAAAAGTTTGCATATCATCGGTCGAGGAGGAGCATTCAGGGGGGGAGGTGGACGCAATGATCTATGTGCCCTTTCCACCACATAGCTGCCGTTCGGGGAGGGCCCAGCAATCTTCTCGAAAAACCTTTGGAGAAATTGTATGGCCGCGGATCCTTCTTCCTTCTCCGGAATTCCAATAATAATGAGGTTGTTTCTCCTACTTCGCCCCTCCAGGTCTTCCAATTTCTCTTCCATTCTTTTGAGTCATTTGATCAGGTAGGCCCGCTCAAGGTCTTGTTTATCCACTCTCTTTTCCAGCGATTTAGATCTCACTTCGTTGTTGCCAACCCTAATAGATAAAGCATCCAGCGCCCCTTTAAAGCATTGTATTTCAGTAGATATTTCTTGGATGGAGGCTTGAAGTGGAGCGAGGAATTCAAGGAATCTCTCCTCGGTCAACGCGGAAGAGCCCGGGGTAGATTTATTGGATACCTGACGCGGGCGTTTTGCGGCCCGTCTTTTCAGGAGGATGGTGGTGTGTGTCTCCATTGTTTTTAATAAACACTTCCATTTTTTGCATTCTTTAGCCAGTGGGCTGGTGCTGAACTGTTACTCCAACGCAGGAACGGTGTTTTAGGCTCAAGAAAGCGGCGAAAATCTCGGGGTAGGAGAAAATTAATCTTAGCTGCGAGCTGAGCTGTTCGGATGCGCTGCTCACTCTAGGCTGCCATCACATGACCTCCCGCTTTGCTGAGATCTAAAAAACACTGCACCAGTAACTTTCTTGGAGTCCATGGCTGACATTTGAAGGAAAAATGGGAACAGGAGAAGTGGGGGGGGGGGCAGAGAGATTGTTTCAGATCAAGGGAAGCTGACAGGAGAAAGCAGATTGCTTTGCAGCAGAGTTGGAGTGTGAAAAGGAATAGTGTGGGAGTCATGAGAATGTGGAGCATAAGAGTTGGAGGGAGTAGGGAAATATGTATATTGTAGATTGCTAATAGGTGATTAGTTGCTGTTATGGTTTTATGATCTTATTGTGTCTCCCAATCCCCTTCCCAGGACACATCTGTAAATGAGATTTCTGTTTATCTCTGCATGTTTTTCCTCAATTAAATAATTTCAATAAATAAATAAATAAATGAATACATCTTTCATTCTATAGTGTATAGTAGAGTGTTGTTCTGTATAGTTCCATCCCTTTCGAAATGCTGTTGTACAACAGTTCAGTGGTCATGGAATGTGATTGTAGCTTCCTGTGGTACAACACTATAAAAAATACAGGATGAGCAACTTTATGCATAGCCAGTGTGTTCAGTCACATCAAGGTTCTGATTCCCATGGACCTCTCCAGCTTTGCTCTCGAGGTCAGAGTGAATCCAAACCCCTCTGTGGCAGCACACACACTAGTTGTGCATAGTTGCTCATCCACTATTCTCTGTGTTTATCTTCTCCTTACAAACATTCCTTCCTATCACGTCTACCTGTTGTAGGGGATAAATGTGATAGTACTGACGTACTTCCCTTGTTTAAAGAGGAGAATGCTGGCCATGAAATTGGTGTAATCCTTGCCATTTCTGAAAAGTGCCCTCGGATCTTTCACTTCACCTTGACAACCCCCACAGACAGGCTGAATGGAGCTAGGTTTAATGTGCCATCCAAAGAGTGGCAATACTGACAGTACAGAGTCCCTCGTACTGCAGCGCAGACTCAGACTTGGGGAGGGACCCAGGGCACCCTGAAACCATGGTCCATGATCCTCTGTTCCACAGATGAAAATGCTACCAACTGAGCCACACTGACGTGTACAGCTGCATACTGGTTGCATTTTGCATGCATTACATTAAATTAGTGACTGGCAGTCATGTGTACTAAACCCCTGTCATTGCACTTTCACAATGTTGGAATTAGTTGCCTTTAAAGAACTAGTACACTGCCTAAAACTAATACTAGTTTCTAAAAGTAGTCAGTCATTACCTTTTATATCGGAGGTACTTTTTCTTTTTCCTTTGGTCAATTAGAAGATTGTTTACCTGATGTTAGTAGGTGTGATGTGTGGGACAGCCTGGCAACTGACGTATCTATTTCTATTGCCCCTGCTACATCATCAACACTGTGATCTCACTGACTGTGACATCACTGCACTGCTTTGGAACAGCCACTCAGTGGCTGTCAGATCAGTCCTGTGATGTCACCGTCAGTGATGTGACAATGCTAATGATGTAGTATGGGGTACAGAGATAGATATGTCTGCTTCCAGTCTAAGAGCAGTTCCACACATCCAGCACAATATTATCACATAGAAGACTTTCTAATGAGCAAAAGGACAACGAAAAATACTTAAAAAAGTTACAGCTGATTACTTCTTCAAATTTGTATTAATTTTCTGTCTGCCTGTTTTGGGTTCACAAGCTCTTTAAATGTTATTACATGATTACGTTCATTCACAAAATAATGTTCACTGGGGGAGGCTTACATTTTTTTAATTTCAAAAAGAAGTGTGCATTTAAACTTTCATGTCTGTCTCATCTCTCTGCCCTCCTAAACAAAAAAGGGGACGCTGATTCAGCATGATGACTGCATGTAGAATAAAGGGGTTATATTGAATGCAGGCTAAAGATAGGAAATAAACTTGGAAATGATGTTACAATCTGTAGGTCTTCTTCAAATCAGTGTGCTGTAGCCAGCCAAGTGGCACAGAGGGTTGAGGTGCTGGATGCCACACCTTGCACCATACCAGTGACCCAAGTTTGGGAGTGAGCTTGGGCCCCCAGGGGTCAGCTGGGGGGGGGGGCAAGGAGTCAGAATTGAGCCGCTGTGAGGAAGTTCTCCTCTCCGGAGTAGGACGAGAGGTTTTCCTGACTCATGGCTGCTACCCGGTGGAGGCTAGGTGGCAGTGCCAGGCCAGGGGGAACCTAAGCACTAGGCCAGAAGGGAGGATTGGGCCATCACCGGAGCCGTGGGTTGCAGGCATGCCTCCACGCACATGTGCAACCACATACCGTGGTCCCAGGAACAGGGGAGAAAATACAAATACCATGTCTCCCCCACTGCTGTAAGACGGGAGGGATACTGGGGAAGCACCAAGCTAAGTAACAAAATAAATGATGCACTGTATAATGAAAAAAGAAAACAACAGAGTGCTGGAGGGTCGGCCAGGAGGAGGAGGAGGCGTGAGCATCCAATGTACAGCTCAGTTCCTCTGGGGCAGGTGGGCTGCAGTGCTTGGCATCAGTCTGACCCCTAGTGGCGGCTGGGGGTTGGTGAGCCAGAAACTGCAAGTGTAAGGGGGATTGGAGGAGAGGTGGACATTGATGTGTCCAGTGTGGGAACATGCCTGATGTCACCAGGACATTATTTCATATCCTTTACTCCAGGGAACTACATGGAAAAATTAAAGCCCTCATCCCATGCAGCAGCATGACAGCTAGGATGCAGCCACAGACCTCTCTCCCAAATGATCACAGAGACTTTAAGGTGAATATGAACATACAAACTTGATAGCAGATAAAGGCCTTTTGGTCTATCACGTCTGCTTGACTGTGTGGCTAGCAGGATCTTGGACTTGGACCTTTCCCCACCTCCCCCAGAGGAGGTCCACTGTGAGGGGTAAGTCATGGGCATCCCCATGCAGGCAAGACTGAAGGATGCCAGGTGGGGGGACAGTGGTGGCCGAAGGCAAGACGGGGTAAATCCCCACCATGAGAAGGAGAGAAACAGAGTTAAAAAACAAAACAAAAACATGCATTGGGATCTATGCACAATTGGATTTTAGACCTGCTACATGCCATGATACATACCAAGTAAGCTGGCCCGGTGGTGCTGAGGGTTGAGGCGCTGGACGCCACACCTCATGCCATGCCGGTGACCTGGGTTTGGGAATGAGCCCAGGTCATCGGGGGTTGGCAGAGGAAGGACTAGGATAGAGCATCCTCAAACCGCTGTCCTAGACCTGGGGTGGGTTGGGGAACATCCACCGCACTGTAGTGACTTGTGAGGATGTCGGGGGGGTACTACCAGCATTGGTGCCCGTAGGGTGGGGGAGTGCGGCGGTCATCGGCACACTGTGCCTGGGTGTCATTGCATGTCCATGCTCCAGTGGGAGCTATAGTGGAAAAACAGGCTGGGTGTGACCGTGCAGCTTGATGGCCATGCTCTGTGGTGCCTGGAGGACTGATGAGGAGTCCCATCAGTGAGGGTTCAGGGCTTTCCTGGCTGAGAGAGGCATAGGGGGACCCTCCAGCAGGATGGCAAGACAGTCGTCCCAGATCCTCCTGGGTGCGGTTTGAGCCACTCAGCTCTCCAGGTGGGCAGAGCCAGTGGCTGGATACGCCAAGCCGGAACATGCCACAGCTGCGTTAAAAACAGTTGTGATAAAAAAAAAAAAAATGATACATACCATATAGGATCAAATTACACCCATCTTGGGTGTCTATTAGACAACTGTGGATGCACTAATAGCCCTTCTTCATCTCACTGACCTTCCAATCCCTGGCCACTCTGAAAGACTTGCAGCTCTGCTGCTGATTTGAAGCTGGCAGCAGGATTGGGCATGTTAGGGGCTCGGCAGGTACAGTGGAGCATGCATTAAATAATTTGCTCTCTGCTGGCCCAGTGTTATGACTGGAGGTGGATAGGTTATGCCTGCCAGAGGGTTGCCGTAATCAGTGCACCACCTCCTGATAGGCACCCATAATCTCCGTTCATGCCTCCCCCACTGTGGACCTCAGTTTCTTGCCATGAAGGGCTGGAATGAACGGGAAACTTGCTGGTACTTTTTTAAGAATAAATTACAGGCATCCATGCAAACTTAAATATCACACTCCTTACAATGGACAACCATATCCCATGATTCCCCGCTCTCGCACAGCAGGGTTCACTTTGGTAGAGGGCCAGGTGTGCTATTGAAAGCCTGTTGTCCTTTCTCTCAACTGGTCCTTCCCCCAGGGTGGGGCTATGCACCTGTGCATTGGGGCCAGTCAGATAGCTTATCCTGACCCTGTGTATTTGTGTAGATGGGTGCAGCTTGCGCTGCACCGCCTGGTACATGCCTATTTTTGTGCATTCCTGGCCCATAGTTAGTGTTAATGGTTTACAGTGTGAGTATGGTGTGCCTAAGCTATTGGAATTTAAGGAGCACAAATGAACATTTGTGTGTGAGCCTGATCACTAAATTGCTAGGTTGAACCTGATCATGAAAACTATCAACTTTCCTTTTTTTATAAAGCATTTCGTCTTCCAAGACAATAAAAGTCAATGGGAGAGGCTATAGCGGGTGAATAACTCTTATATAGACAAGAATGCTTCAAGCATTGTGGCCTCTGAATTCACCAACATTCTGTAACAGAACATAGAGAATACTGGATGGTCAAATATGCACACCCAGTCTGTGCTGCCACCATAGGTGCCGGAACGGGGGGGGCCACTAGGGCCGTGGCCCTACCACTTTCATAAGCATCCCTATCACTTTTTGCTATCACGGTAATATATTTAATAGGGGAAAATTCACCCCTTACATCCTTGGCCCTACCACTTTTCAAACCATTCCGGCACCACTGGCTGCCACGGAGGTGTTCTGATTCCCTCTGACCTCCAGAGCAAACCTTGACAGGTCCTAGGAAATCAGAACTAAGAGATGGCAGCTCATGCTGGTTGTACCTAGAGTTGCACATCAAGCATTTTATACATCATATAGTGCAAAAATTATTAAGAATTCAGCCACTGCCACACTCTGAAACTACTACTGCCATCATAACAGTTCACTTTCACTTTCAACTGTTTGATGTGTGCATGGCGGTTCTAGGAATGGAAAGCCAGTGTCTCATGGATTTCTCCATCAGCTGGAATGTTGTGTACCACAGAAGGGTACAACCACATTCCATGACCTTTGAACTGTGGTACAACAAGATTCCAGCTGGCATAGAAATCTATACAGAACAAGCACTCACTAATCGGATGGCTAGCACAGTGGTAGAGCTATCACTTGCCATCCCCATAACTCAACTGTGTGCCCCGTGTCTAGGACGTCTGATGCACACCAGTGATGTGGGGTTCTGGTGTCTATCTAGATTCCTCCTGCCTCAGGGAGAGAGGGCACCTCCTTCCACTGCACGACTGCCCCCTGGTGGCCCTAGAAGAGGGTATGTCATGCAGGAAGGAACAAGTGATGCTTCTAGAGTGGCCTTATGTCAGCATGCACCTGTTCACCCGAGGAATGACACTGATGTGTCACATGCCCAGAGTGGGGTTGACAGGGGAGTTCCAGAGGTAGGGTAGGGCTCACATGCCCTTCTGATGGTCCTAATAGGTGCTCTGCTGGGTCATTTCTAAGGACAACACCCTGGGGATGGATAAGGGAGGGCTTAGCAGGGGGAAAATACCCCAGCAGCACCAGGCAGATGTAGCTACCCCACCCCCCATACCACAGTAGGGTCCATCTGCCTCCTTCCATGCTTTTGAGTAAAGTATCCTCCTCCCAGCTTGGAAACATGGGGGGGTCCAACTTGCAGGAAACAAGCTATGAGTTACAGTTGGGGTGTCTGGAGAGGATGTCAAGCAGAGGCTGGTGGTGGGTTGGAATATCGGAGGATTTCTATGGTGGGCAAAACGAATTAGTAAGTGAAAGGTGGACCTGGCAGTTGGTGATGAAAAATAGGGCCAAAAAATAGATAAAAAAAAAAAAAAAGAACAAGCCCAGACTATACCCAACAATCATTCTGTGTGTAACAAACTACCACTAAACATGCTGACACTATTTCTGTGTTTCAGCAATTAATGCACAGGCCTGAATATAAAAGAAATGGAAATGTGCTTTTTAAGAAGAAAAGCTACAATCCCAAAACAGCATAAAAGACAATAATGTTCTCACAGTACAAAAAAATGAAAGCAATTCTCTACTTTCAGCACTACTTAAAAGAAAACTTCACCCAAAACTTGAAAAAATATATGTTGTGCAGAGTGTTTGAATTTGTGTGTGAAGTTCTAGTGTTTCTTTCCCTCTGACTGGTATTAGGAGTTTTTCCCAAATTAGCCTGTTAGCTTTATGCTAGTTTTATGACCCCTGGGGATCTTCATACCTGACAGCGTAATTGTATTTCTTGTTCCCACAGTGCATCTTGTCTCATGTGACTGTGATGTAAGAGAGACCCAACATTCACCACACACATGCCAAACAAGCTAAATATCTTGGAAGCTTTACAAGCTGCACAAAAATTACCAGCAGCAAAGTTTTTCAGGACAGTAAAACGTTTAGGATGAGGGTGGTCACCAAGCTGAATTCTACAGATTTTAAAATATAGCCAACTCTATTGTGAACTGATTGTAATGCAATGCTTTCTGCTGGATTTATGGGCTCTGCTACATCACCATTACATGAAACAAGGTGCATTGTAGGACAAAGAAATGCAATAAAGCTATTTGATATGGTGATCTCCAGGGGTCATAAAACTACCCTAAAGCTAGCAGGCTAATTTAGGAAAAACTCCTAATACCAGTCAAAGGGAAGGAAACACTAGAACTTCACATACAAATTAAAACACTCTGCACAGAATATATTTTTTCAAGTTTTGGGTGTAGTTTTCCTTTAAACATTCTTACCATGCAAATGAACAAAGCCCCCTGGCCCCTCTCCCTTTAAAATCAGATGTATGTGTTTCAAAAAGTGTCTGTTTAACACCCAGTGCAGCACCTTAACATAAATTCTAATTAGTTGTACAGGCATTTGGCCACCAGCCCAAAACCCCATTTCACAGCATGACTAAACAGAGGAAGTCTGTTATGCTAAAATTGTCATCTTTCTGCTGCAGTTTTAGGAGTGGGATCTGGGTTTATCAACCCTTCGAGTCAAACTGAAACACTGCCTGTTTTTTTTTTCTTTCTCTTAACTCATTTTAATCATGTAATGAATTGGATGTTTCAAACAGTGACTCAGATCAGAGAAGACTGAGATCGGGGAGCAGCACCTGGATTACATGCAATGAAATAAGAAAAAAGCTTCGGGCAACGAACAGACACTGGGGTTTGAAGCGGTGAGTACATGAAAACGCTAAGGAAAATGCAGTGTTTACTAAAAACTAAATGTGATGCCTGGGTATCTTGTCTAATCAAGGCTAATATATTGTAATATATTTTGGTTCCATAAGTGCTCAGCTGCTCTTCGCAGTTCTTGAACCCAAATGATGTTACGAAAGGACACTCTTGATCAGACAAGAGAAATCTCAGACTTTACACTTACTCAGTAAAGTCAAACCACAGCCTTTCTTGTTTATGAAGTCTTTTTTTTTTGTAGTTATTCAGATTCATGCTAGGCTTTGACAAGTTTTAAGGATTTTCACTTGGAGAAGATATCAATGTATATCGAGTCCGTGGTAGTGATGACGGTCTATCTTATTGATATTTAGTGTTATAAACAAAAAAAAAAAAACATGTCGCAGTACATTGCAGGAACCAGGGAAGAGGTTCTCATGTTCTGTATAGGGTTACCACCTGTCACTATTTTCGCAGGACAGTCCTGATTTGGGCTGCTGTGTCCTGCAAAAAAACATGAAAAATACTAAATGTCCTGACATTCTAGTAGCAAAAAATATTTTATGACTTTGCTTTAAATGCTGCAAAACAACATAATACCTTAACTAAGATATCTTAAAATGACAAGAAACACTAGAAACAGCTCAAAAACTATGACTCTTAGTCTTAATTCTGATTATTTAGAGAAAACAAGTCTGTTGCATTGGTCAAGAGTACATGTTGTCCTGTGAAAAATCATGTTTCAGTAAATATTGTCCCACTTTGGGCTTCTTAAAAGGGGGTAACCCTAGTTCTGTAATCTTCGGTCCCCTTTTCTTTAACATGAACTATCCATAGATGCTGAGCAGTGGCACAAACGTCGAGCTGTGTGAATTTTTTTTTGCATGCAAAGTTTCATGCCAGTGACTATTTCTTTACATTTGTGGAACTTTTCGAACATGGGTAAAAGTGTACTAAAACTTAGCTTAGTGAGAACAACTCTAGTCATGGGAACAATGTGTGTTTTTCTGCCGTCACTGTCTATGTTTCTATGTTAACGTATTTCTACACTACTTGGGACAAAAATGTGAGGAAACAAATCATGTTGCAGGAAAAATTATTTATGTTGTGTGAATAAAATGGCCCACAAGACTCGTCATACACTTTGTTTTCACTGCAAGACTAGTGCTGGGTATAATTTTTATTACAACTGTGAAATAATACGTTTTTATACACTTGCAAAATAGAATAGCTCAAAATTGCCGATTTCACATTCATTCAGTTTTCATGAAATTGCAGCAAACTATAATGTCATTTTGCTCTCTTGTTTTTCCCCAAATTGAGCATTTTTTCCAAAATGCCACTTTTTAAAAACTAAATTATTTAAAATGTGTAATTTGAACAACTAGCACCATTTGGTCCCAAATGTTTAACAATGGGAGTTCCTAACGTGTGCAATTTCAGCAAATAATGCCACCGGGTAATCACAAATGAAACACTGTTCTCCTTTTAATATACAGTTGCTACTACAATTTTCTTGTACGGGTTGTGCTGGGGCTACTGATATCTGATGAATTTCAGTGCTGATAGCTGGGAATAACAGTACACTGCATGTGTACTGTGCTGCTGCATGTGATGTATGTATAGGACCTCCCTATGGATAAGGCACATGGAATGCTATTGACTGATCAAAAATAAACAGTGTGTTTCTAATACAAAGCTGCTAGCACAATATCTCTGTACAGTTTATGCTGGTGATACTGCTATACGGTGAATTTCAGCGCCGATGCCTTGGAATTAGGGCACTGCACGCATACTGTGAGGCTACGTGTGATGGAGGACTTCCACTTAAGTGGTGTGTTTTCATTGTTGCTGACTGATCATAAAAATACTCTGTTTTCCTTTTCTTGTACAAATTTAGCTGGCACTACTGTTGGACAGTGAATTTCAGTGTTGACATGTGAATTACAGCACTGCACGTGCACTGTGCTACTGTGCGTGATGCAGGGTAACTGTTTGAGTGGTGTGCTTGTACTGGGACTGGCTGATCACAACAAAAACATGTTTTTTCTTTAAATAAACAGCTGCTAACACAATGTCCCTGTAGAGTTATAGCTGGCACTACTGTTAGATAACAAATTTCAGTGTCGATACTTGGGAATTGCAGCCCTGAATGCATACTATGCAGCTGGGCATGACACAGGACCCTTTATAATCAAGGTGCTTATAGTGTTACTGTCTGATCACAAGTGAATATTGTTCTTTTAATAAACAGCTAACACAGTTTCTATGTACAGTTTTGTCTGGTGCTACTGCTGTACAAGAAAAGTCAAACTGGAACAAAAGGCCCACTCACCCATGTGTAATTCATAGATTCATGTAAGTGTGACTGCAGAAAAGGACCGACAAGGCCCACTGAGTCTGCCCATTTGCCCAGCTATCTGCTTGGACATGCGCCCCCCACCCTCAACACTACCCTGTGGTTGTCCCATGCCCTTCTGAATCCCTCCACTGTTTCTTCTCCAATGACCACTTCCAGGAGTCTGTTCCACTTATCCACCACTCTCTCTGTGAAATAGTACTTCCTAATGTTACCCCTGAACTGCCCCCCACCACCTACAGACCATGCCCCCTCGTCCTCTGATTACCCTTCATCTGGAAGGTGCTTTCCACTGGCACCCTGTTTATACCCTTAAGGTACTTGAAGGTCTCAATCACGTATCCCCTCTCCCTCCTCTGTTCCAGGGAGTACATGTTCAGATCTCGCAACCTTTCTTCATAGGCAGTAGCGGCTCTAGCCACAAATGGTTACCAGGGCACAACTGGGGCACAACAGATGGCAGCCAGGGCACTGATATATTGTTGCTATGGAGGAAGCTCTGCACCATATGGGGCACCAACTGGGGCACAGCATTTTTTTACCAGGGGACATGCCCTGGCGGGCCCTGGTGTAGAGCCGCCACTGTTCATAGGATAGGTGGCTCAACCCTTTTACCATCTTCGTTGCTGTCCTCTGAAGTCACTCCAGCCTCCCCACATCCTTTTTGAGGTATGGCCTCCAGAACTGGACTCCATATTCCAAATGTGGTCTAACCAATGGGTGTACAAGGGTACTATGACCTCCCTATTTCTACTGGTGATCCCCCTTCCAATGCATCCCAGCATTCCACTCCCCCTAGCCACTGCTCTCCTGCACTGCCTTTCCACCTTCAGGTCCCCCGCTATAGTGATGTCCAGGTCCCTTTCTTATTCCATTACCTCCAGATCTCTGCCCCCCATGCAGTACCCTGCCTTCCGGTTCCTGTAGCCAAGATGCATGATTTTACACTTTTCTGTGTTGAATGAACACTGCCACCTCTTTGACCATGTCTCAAGCCTCCCCAAATCTCTCTGCATTTTTTCTACCCCTTCCTGAGAGTCTACATTATTGCTGATTTTAATATCATCCGCAAACAGACTCACACCCCCTTTAAGGCCCACCACAATGTCCCCTATAAATATATTAAATAGTAGGGGCCCCAACACTGATCCCTGAGGGACCACGCTTGTGACTTTGCCCTCTCTGGATGCCACCCCATTTATTATGACCCTGTGCCTCCTGGCCCCCAGCCAGCTTCCCACCCATTTAACCACCCTCTGCCCCAAGCCGCAGGCCTGACATTTTATACAGCAGTCTCCTGTGGGGCACAGAGTCAAAAGCCTTCTTGAAATCCAGATAAACCACATCTACCGCCCTCTCCTGATCCAGTTCCTTGGTGACCACGTCAAAAAACTATCAAATTTGTTTGACAGGATCTGCCCGTTTTAAAACCATGTTGCCTTGGATCCATCAGGCCACTTTCCTCCAGGTAGCTGGTGATCCTGCCTTCTATTAGTTTCTCCATGAGCTTGCCTACCACCAATGTCAAGCTCACGGGCCTGTAATTTCCCACTTCCTCCCTCCCTCCCTCCCCTTATGCAGTCGGACTTCATTTGCCTGCCTCCAGTCTTCCGGTACCACACCAGTCTCCAGGGACTGATTGAAGAGTGCAACCAATGGCACTGCCAATATCTCCTTTAGTTCCCTTAACACCCTTGGGTGCACCCCATCCTGCCCCATTGCCTTGTCCACCTTCATGCAGCCTAGTTCTCTCAAAATGTTCTCCATGAGGAATGGCCTCATATCCATTTCCCCCTCCCCTGCCATTGCTTTTCCTGCTCTGCTGCCTTCATCTTCTTCCTCTGTAGTGAACACTGAGCCAATATAGTTGTTTAGCAGGTTTGCTTTCTCTCTGTCCCCTTGTAGCAACTCCCCCTTGTTTGTTTTTAACTGGAGTATTCCCTGTCTAGACTTCCTCTTTTCACTATATATTTATTTACTTTATTTTTATATCTTTTTGTTACTTTATTGTAGGTAGTTCTAACACGCTGTATGTCAGATGCATATTCTGACTAGTGTCTCCTACATATCGGAATTATTCCTTCATCAGGGATACACTGAGAATAACTCTAAAAATAAAAACATACTTTATACTTCACTTTTTTTTGTTTGTCAATATTCAAGAAACGCTTAATTATTGGAATGCATTTATACTTACATTATTCAGTCAATATTCATGTCTTTCTCCTTCTGTCTGATGGGAAATGTTTTTCATTTTGCTTATATCAGGCTTAAATCTATATAAGATTGATTCAGAGTTTAGATACGTATCTCACAGACATATATTCAGTATATATTTCCTTAAATGCATGCTGCATCATTGTGTATCATGCCTTACGTCATTTTACTTGATAAGTCTCTTTACACGTGTTTGAAACCTTGTTCTAAATCCTCTGTTCTATTTCTTTCTACAATCACCATATTCTACATTTTCTTAGTCATTGTGTAATATATGAATAGATACAACTGTAGTCATTCAGGTGAAACAAACATATCTACCAGTGTTAATGCTCCACCTGAGTTTGTTCTCTCTCTGAAATGTAACATAAGTTTCATAACTATTTGTTGCAAACTTTGCTCTCAGAATATAACTGCTATCGTGGTGTACACATTTGCAGTTCATAAATAAACTTACTTAGAGTAGGTGTGGAGTCTAGCACGGCCATGCTTTTTCTATGGTTGGCAGCAGCGTGCTGGCACTTGGGAGCTCCTTCTATACTGTGGCGCTAAGGGGAATTGGACGCACACTGATGAGTCACAATCACATGACACAAGGCAAAGTCATATGATGGACACTGTCATGCAGTGCGCCTGACCTGCTTTTGCAGTGCCTAGCAACCAACAACTAGACTTGCTCGACGTCCCCACACATTTTCTACACGTTCCATCACAGATTATACTCTTCTGCTCTGTTAGAAATAAATTGTTTTATTTTAATCTGGTTCCTGTTGTGAGCCTTATTCAATAGCCAGCATCTCGGGAACATGAGTAAAGAACAGTGTAAAAGCTGTTTTTGTCACTATGTACAAAACTAGCAGGTCACATAGGTTAGGTGAATTTCCAGAACATTCTACCCAGTTGTCACATTCCCACAATATACATAGTGACAGAAACAATTTCTACTCTGTTCTTTACTCACGTTCCTGAGATATGCATACGACCTCCCTGACCACTAACTTACTATGACTGCAGAAAAGATGGTCCAGGATGCAACAGATGATGCTGGCTATTGAATAAGGCTCACAACAGGAACCAGATTAAAACAAAACAATTTATTTCTAACAGAGCAGAAGAGTATAATCTGTGATGGAACATGTAGAAAATGTGTGGTGACACCTAGCAAGTCTAGTTGTTGGTTGCTAGGCACTGCAAAAGCAGGTCAGGTGCATTGCATGACAGTGTCCATCATATGACTTTGCCTTGTGTCATGTGATTGTGACTCATCAGTGTGCGCCCAATTCCCCTTAGTGCCACAGTATAGAAGGAGCTTCTAAGTGCCAGCACGCTGCTGCCAACCGTTGAAAAAGCAGGGGGCCGTGGTAGACTCCACACCTACTCTAAGTAAGTTTACTTATGAACTGCAAAATGCATGCACCAGACTGGTAATTCTATTTTGAGAGCAACGTTTGCAACAAATAGTTATGAAACTTATGTTACATTTCAGAGAGAGAACAAACTCAGGTGGAGCATTAACACCGGTAGATATGTTTGTTTCACCTGAATGCCGACAGTTGTATCTATTCATATGTTACACAATGACTAAGAAAAAGTATAATATGGTGATTGTATAAAGAAATAGAACAGAGGATTTAGAACAAGGTTTCAAACATGTATAAAGAGACTTAACAAGTAAAACGATGTAGTAAGGCATGATAAACGATGATGCAGCATGCATTTAAGGAAATATATACTGAATATATGTCTATGAGATACGTATCTAAACTCTGAATCAATTTTATATAGATTTAAGCCTGATATAAACAAAAGGAACAAAAAACATTTCCCACCAGACAGACGGGGAAAGACATGAATATGGACTGAGTAGTGTGAGCATATATACTTTCCAATAGTTATGTGTTCCTTGAATATTGATAAACAAAAAAGAGTGAAGTGAAGTATAAAGTATGACTTTACTTCTAGAGTTATTCTCGTGTATCCCTGATGAAGGAATAATTCTGAAACGTAGGAGATACTAATCAGAATATACTGTACATCTGACATTTTACAGTGTGTTAAAGCTATCTACAATAAAGTAACAAAGTATATCTTTTATTACACTTGGCTGAGTGGGCCTTTTGTTCCAGTTTGAATTTTCTGATCTGAATTTTGCATTAACTGGAATTAGATTACTCCCTAAATATTAATGTTGTTTAAACCAAGGTCGGCTGTGCTGGACCCACCAAAAAAGCTACAGCTATACAGCAAATTTCAGTGTAAACTCTTAAAGTGTTACAGCACCATATGCATCCTGTGCTGCTGTGCACGATGCAGGACCCCTGTCATGAGTGGTGGTTACAGCACCACATACAACCTGTGCTGCTGTGCATGATGCAGGACCCCTGTCATGAGCGGGGGTTACAGCACCACATGCATCCTGTGCTGCTGTGCATGATGCAGGACCCCCATCATTAGCAGGGGTTACAGCACCACATGCATCCTGTGCTGCTGTGCATGATGCAGGACCCCCATCATGAGTGGGCGTTACAGCACCACATGCATCCTGTGCTGCTGTGCATGATGCAGGACCCCCATCATTAGCGGGGGTTACAGCACCACATGCATCCTGTGCTGCTGTGCACGATGTAGGACCCCCATCATGAGCGGGGGTTACAGCACCAGATGCATCCTGTGCTGCTGTGCATGATGCAGGGCCCCCGTCATGAGTGGGGGTTACAGCACTACATGCATCCTGAGCTGCTGTGCATGATGCAGGACCCCTGTCATGAGCGGGGGTTACAGCACCAGATGCATCCTGTGCTGCTGTGCATGATGCAGGGCCCCCGTCATGAGTGGGGGTTACAGCACTACATGCATCCTGAGCTGCTGTGCATGATGCAGGACCCCTGTCATGAGTGGGGGTTGCAGCACCACATACATCTTGTGCTGTTGTGCACGATGCAGGACCCCCGTCATGAGTGGGTGTTACAGCATCACATGCATCCTGTGCTGCTGTGCACAGTGCAGGGCCTCTGTCATAAGCGGGGGTTACAGCACCACATGCATCCTGTGCTGCTGTGCACAATGTAGGACCCCTGTCATGAGTGGGGGTTACAGCACCACATACATCCTGTGCTGCTGTGCATGATGCAGGGCCCTGTCATGAGTGGGGGTTACAGCACCACATGCATCCTGTGCTGCTGTGCACAATGCAGGACCCCCATCATGAGCGGGGGTTATAGCACCACATGCATCCTGTGCTGCTGTGCACAATGCAGGACCCCCATCATGAGTGGGGGTTATAGCACCACATGCATCCTGTGCTGCTGTGCATGATGCAGGACCACTTTCATGAGCGGGGGTTACAGCACCACATGCATCCCATGCTGCTGTGCATGATGCAGGACCCCCGTCATGAGCAGGGGTTACAGCACCACATGCATCCTGTGCTGCTGTGTATGATGCAGGACCCCCGTCATGAGTGGGAGTTACAGCACCACATGCATCCTGTGCTGTTGTGCATGATGCAGAGCCCCCATCATGAGCGGGGGTTTCAGCATCACATGTATCCTGTGCTGCTGTGCAAAATGCAGGGCCTCTGTCATAAGCGGGTGTTACAGCACCACATGCATCCTGTGCTGCTGTGCATGATGCAGAGCCCCCATCATGAGCGGGGGTTTCAGCATCACATGCATCCTGTGCTGCTGTGCACAATGCAGGGCCTCTGTCATAAGTGGGGGTTACAGCACCACATGCATCCTGTGCTGCTGTGCACAATGCAGGACCCCTGTCATGAGTGGGGGTTACAGCACCACATGCATCCTGTGCTGCTGTGCATGATGCAGGACCTCTTTCATGAGCGGGGTTACAGCACCACATGCATCCTGTGCTGCTGTGCACAATGCAGGACCCCTGTCATGAGTGGGGGTTACAGCACCACATGCATCCTGTGCTGCTGTGCATGATGCAGGACCCCTTTCATGAGCGGGGTTACAGCACCACATGCATCCTGTGCTGCTGTGCACAATGCAGGACCCCTGTCATGAGTGGGGGTTACAGCACCACATGCATCCTGTGCTGCTGTGCATGATGCAGGGCCCCCATCATGAGTGGGGGTTATAGCACCACATGCATCCTGTGCTGCTGTGCACGATGCAGGACCCCTGTCATGAGTGGGAGTTACAGCACCACATACATCCTGTGCTGCTGTGCACGATGCAGGACCCCTGTCATGAGTGGGAGTTACAGCACCACATACATCCTGTGCTGCTGTGCACAATGCAGGACCCCCGTCATGAGTGGGGAGTTAGAGCATCACTTACATCCTGTGCTGCTGTGCATGATGCAGGGCCCCCATCATAAATGGGGGTTATAGCACCACATGCATCCTGTGCTGCTGTGCACGATGCAGGACCCCTGTCATGAGTGGGAGTTACAGCACCACATACATCCTGTGCTGCTGTGCACGATGCAGGACCCCTGTCATGAGTGGGAGTTACAGCACCACATACATCCTGTGCTGCTGTGCACGATGCAGGGCCCCTGTCATGAGTGGGAGTTACAGCACCACATGCATCCTGTGCTGCTGTGCACGATGCAGGACCCCTGTCATGAGCGGGGGTTACAGCACCACATGCATCCTGTGCTGCTGTGCATGATGCAGGACCCCCATCATGAGCGTGGGTTAAAGCACCACATACATCCTGTGCTGCTGTGCATGATGCAGAACCCCCATCATGAGCGGGGGTTACAGCACCACATGCATCCTGTGCTGCTGTGCACGATGCAGAACCCCCATCATGAGTGGGGGTTACAGCACCACATGCATCCTGTGCTGCTGTGCATGATGCAGGACCTCCATCATGAGTGGGAGTTACAGCACCACATGCATCCTGTGCTGCTGTGTATGATGCAGGACCCCTTTCATGAGTGGGGGTTACAGCGCCACATGCATCCTGTGCTGCTGTGCATGATGTAGGACCCCCATCATTAGTAAGGGTTACAGCATCACATGCATCCTGTGCTGCTGTGCATGATGCAGGACCCCCGTCATGAGTGGGGGTTACAGCACCACATGCATCCTGTGCTGCTGTGCATGATGTAGAACCCCCATCATTAGTAGGGGTTACAGCACCGCATGCATCCTGTGCTGCTGTGCATGATGCAGGACCCCCGTCATGAGTGGGGGTTACAGCACCACATGCATCCTGTGCTGTTGTGCATGATGCAGAGCCCCCATCATGAGCGGGGGTTTCAGCATCACATGTATCCTGTGCTGCTGTGCAAAATGCAGGGCCTCTGTCATAAGCGGGTGTTACAGCACCACATGCATCCTGTGCTGCTGTGCATGATGCAGAGCCCCCATCATGAGCGGGGGTTTCAGCATCACATGCATCCTGTGCTGCTGTGCACAATGCAGGGCCTCTGTCATAAGTGGGGGTTACAGCACCACATGCATCCTGTGCTGCTGTGCACAATGCAGGACCCCTGTCATGAGTGGGGGTTACAGCACCACATGCATCCTGTGCTGCTGTGCATGATGCAGGACCTCTTTCATGAGCGGGTTACAGCACCACATGCATCCTGTGCTGCTGTGCACAATGCAGGACCCTGTCATGAGTGGGGAGTTACAGCACACATGCATCCTGTGCTGCTGTGCATGATGCAGGACCCCTTTCATGAGCGGGGTTACAGCACCACATGCATCCTGTGCTGCTGTGCACAATGCAGGACCCCTGTCATGAGTGGGGGTTACAGCACCACATGCATCCTGTGCTGCTGTGCATGATGCAGGGCCCCCATCATAAATGGGGGTTATAGCACCACATGCATCCTGTGCTGCTGTGCACGATGCAGGACCCCTGTCATGAGTGGGAGTTACAGCACCACATACATCCTGTGCTGCTGTGCACGATGCAGGACCCCTGTCATGAGTGGGAGTTACAGCACC